>CM039120.1:57180967-57808951 GCA_022036555.1 Microstegium vimineum
CCAAACCTTTCGAAGATCCATGGAAACATGAAAACAATCAATAGGTATTTTAGGGAGGTCTTGTATGCTATTGATGAGCTTAGAGCAGATAAGGCCACCATCAATGGAGACAACACTTAAAATCAGAACAAGCCAAAGTGGTATCCTTATTTTAAGGTAATAAATGGAACTAGGTTTAACTTTAACCAACTCCCATCCTAACCAAATTTAATCAGAAGTCTTGTAATGTAGGACTGTATTGGTGCAATAGATGGAACTCATGTTCATGCTAGAGTACCAACAAAGATATATGCAACATTCAGCGGTAGGAAGAACTATCCTACTCAAAATGTGTTTGTTGTAGTTGACTTTGATATAAGGTTCACCTATGTGCTACCTAGATGGGAGGGATCTTCACATGATGACATGATGCCCTCATTCTAGCTGATGCTCTAGAGAGGATGATGGGTTAAGGGTTCCTCCAAGTAACACAACTTTTTAAGCAAACAACAAATGAGATTTCAAATAACCACTATAACTAATTCTTGGCTACCTAATTAATTGTTTAGGTAAATTTACCTAGTGGACGCTGGTTATGCTTGTCGCCTGGATTTCTGCCCCCTTACCGAGCCACTAGATACCACTTGATAGAATATGGTGGAAGAAATTCTCCTGCCAATAAGAAAGAGTTGTTCAACTTGAAGCATTCAAGCCTAAGGGTCACAACTGAGAGGGCATTTAGGGCTTTAAAGAATCGTTTTTGTATTCTAGACAACAAGCCCAATTACTACCCATTCAAGACACAAGTCAAATTAGTTCTTACATGTTGTATTCTTCTTAATTGAGTAACTGGATATGGTGAAGATGAGGTTTTTCCTGATGAAGCCCCTTGGGAACCTAATTCTAGTATTACTGCATCTAGTCATGGTATTGAGATTTTTTTTTGAACTTATGACAATGTAGCTTGAACTTATGACAATGTAGCTTGGGGTTACTAGAAGGGATGAAATTGCAAGTCAAATGTGGAACAATAGGGGCACCTCTCATGTTTAAAGCTTGTTGTTTTATGTGTGCAATGATAATGACGTCTTCTCCACCTGGAAATATTGCCATGAACAAGTCAATGGCTTCAAGGGAGCCTATTTCAAAGGGTAAAGACTGACCAAGAAGCTTTTGTGGCATGTTGATCAAGACCCTGCTGAGTACAAGGATGTCAAAGAACTAAAGAAAACAAGCAGCTGAACAAAAGATATCATTATCATTGTTCAGTTCATCCTAGCTCAGCTTTGATACTAGATGCAAGCCAGTCTATCCAGGGAAACAAACCAAACACGCTCTAATCAAATAACCAACTAAAGTGGTCATCACCCAAAACACTCTCACAGACCTCTCCTGCTTCCCTAAATGCCCTAAAAGCTACCGACATCTGTCCATAGCGAATCCTCACCTCCCTCACCCCCTCAGACATGATGGTAAAAATAGTAAAGACTCCGAAAAACCTAGCAAAGGATCCCCGGGTGATGTAGCCCATATCTCGTAACATGAGATCGAGGCTAGACGCACCCACCTCCTGTCGCACCCTTGCCAGCCCCCGTCGCACCCTCGCCATCGGTCTCTTCACGCTTGCACGGGCAACGGGCTGAAAAATAGTAAAAGCATTATTAGGATATGTAATCCATGTGCAGTAGCATATATGAAATCAAATGGAAGGTACTCATCATGATACAATAACCGAGAAGCATTCAGATCAAGTAATTGAGAAGCAAACAATACAATAAATGACAAGCATTCAAATATTTAAGTGAGAAGCAAAAAGATAATAACTAAGAAGCATTCAAATATTTAACTCATAATAAAAACAAGATAATAACTAAAAAAGCATTCTTTAACCCACAAGGTAGGAGTAGGATTAGGGGATCGGCTTCGTGTGGGTGAAAAGGATGGCGTGGCCGCGGCTCCGCTTCCAGATCCCCCTACTGGCAAGTGTGGAAGTCGAGGCCGGGTTGGTGGGTGTCGCAGTCCAGGTCATTACTCCGCAACAGTCTATCATTCCTGTGTGCGTTGATCTTTTGGCTGGGACTCCATCTGTTGCACGCCAGGATCCTCCGGGCGAGGCGCTACAAGGATTCCCTTTATCTGATGGGGCTCTCGATTTGACCCTGACTTCAGATCAGGGGAGCTTTCTTAACCAGGTTAGCAAACCTGTCGATGCTCTTCTCCCTCAGCCTGCTGTCAAAACGAGAAGGCATAAGCGGCCCCCTCCTGGGTCTCTGCCCCGTCATAGCAGGAGGGTGGCGGGTGTCGGGCCCTGTTCTCCGGGACCGGTAGTCACTGAAGCTCAAAAGAGGGTGATTCAGAGTCTTGACCTAGCCACCTAGGCTTGAATGAAAAAATTGATCCTGAAACTCAAGATTGCTACGGAAAGCTCTACTGTCAAAAGCTTGCAGAGTCACATGTGGCTGCTTTGGCTGCAATTTTTGGCTGGTCCGTGGAGGAGAGGGAGGATGTGGGTTCACTGGAGTGGATCGCCGTCCCATAGATTGCTCTGTCTGGGTCGCCTTTTTTCTTTTGTCTCAATGAATCCGTCCTCTGTCTTAGTTTGGAACGTGTGCAGTCTTAATAGGAGGGACCGACGCAACTCAATAAGAGATGTCATTCTTTCTAGTAAGGCTGAAATAGTTTGTCTACAGGAGACTAAAATTGAAGATATGAATCAACGGCTTTTTCTTTAGTTTTTGGTTCAGGCTTTGACAAATTCCTTGCCTTGCCGGCAGTTGGATCTTGCGGTGGAGTTTTGGTTGCCTGGAAAAGTGGTATTTGTCAAGCAGTTGCAACTCGAATTGACACCTTTTCAGTCTCTGTCCTTTTTGCCGAGCAAGAAGGTCGCAACTGGTGGTTCACAGGGGTTTATGGCCCCCAGGAGGATGGCGATAAATTGCTGTTCTTGCAGGAACTTAGAGACATAAGAAACATGTGTTTTGGTCCATGGTTATTGGCCGGGGATTTCAATCTTATATATCAAGCTGCAGATAAGAACAACTCTAATTTAAATAGAGCCATGATGGGAAGATTTAGAAGGTTCCTGGATCACACTGAGGTCAAGGAGACACCTCTCCTGGGGCGTAAATACACCTGGTCTAATGAGAGGCTATCTCCTACACTTGTGAGACTGGACAGGGCCTTCTGCTGTGTGGATTGGGAGGAGATCTTTCCGGACTCGTTACTGCAGAGTGCTGCCTCAGGTGTTTCAGATCATTGCCCTCTCCTTCTTGGGTTGAAGATCAAAACTTCGGGCAAACGACGCTTCCATTTTGAGTTTCTGGACCAAGGCCCCAGGTTTTGAGGAGACTGTGCTGCAGAATTGGGAGGCTCCTGTGCAGTCCGCCTGTGCAGTTGAATGCCTCTTTCTCAAGCTCAAGCGTCTCAGTAAAGGGCTGCAGAGATGGGGGCACAGAAAAGTGGGGAATATTAAACTGCAACTAGAAATGGCGAAGGAGATTTTACACAGGCTCGAAATTGCTAGAGATTCCAGAATTCTCTCGCCTAGTGAAGAGTGGCGCGCAGAAAGCTTAAGTTTCATGCTCTTGGCCTGGCTTCCTTGGAACGAACCATTGCTCGGTTGCGTTCTAGAATCCTTTACATTCAGGAAGGTGATGCTAACACAGCATTCTTCCATCGGCAGGCCAATTTTAGGAAAAAGAAAAACTTCATTGCCAAGCTACAGGTGGGTGACCATCTGGCTACGTCACAAGAGGATAAACATGTAGCAGTTTTGGAGTTCTATGAGAACCTTATTGGGACACCCGAGGAGAGAAGCTTTACAATTGATCTGGCTGAGATTGGTGGGCAGCAGCGGGATCTATCTGGTCTTGATGTTCCCTTCTCGGAGGAGGAAGTGTGGGCTACCATCAAGGACTTGCCTCTGGACAAAGCCCCGGGTCCAGATGGTTTCACAGGTCGTTTTTACAAATCATGCTGGAACATTATCAAAGGTGATGTGCTTGCGGCCCTTGGGGCTATCCATCATGGTCACGTGTTCAAGTTTAGGCTTCTCAACTCAGCTTTTATATCTCTTCTGCCCAAGAAATTGGATGCTCTTCGGGTCAAAGATTATCGTCCCATTAGCTTGATTCACAGTTTTGCTAAGTTGGTGACAAAAATTTTGGCCAATCGGTTGGCTCCCTTGCTGCCCTCCTTGGTCCCTCCTAATCAAAGTGCTTTTATTAGAGGGAGAAGCATTCAGGACAATTTCCTTTTTGTCCAGCAGATGGTAAAGACTTTGCACAAGAAAAATGAGGCTCATTTACTTCTCAAATTGGATATTTCTAAGGCTTTTGATTCGGTTCCGTGGCCCTTTTTACTGGAGGTGTTACATCATTTGGGTTTTGGTCAGAAATGGTGTGATTTGATTTGCCTCATGCTATCCACATCTTCTACTCAGATTTTAGTGAATGGTGAACCTGGGGTTTCAATCATTCATCATAGAGGTCTTCGCCAAGGCGATCCCCTGTCTCCAATGCTCTTTATTCTCGTCATGGATGTGCTGAATTCCTTGCTGGTTCATGCAGCACAGAATCAGCTGCTTCAACCTTTGGCAGTTCCGCAGGCTAGGCATCAGGCTTCCTTCTACGCTGATGATGCTGTGATCTTCCTGAAGCCGGTTAGGAGTGATCTGCCACATTTTTGGGCATGCCTCGGGTCTTCTTACCAACCTGTCCAAGAGCTCTGTTTCTCCAATTCATTGTTCCCCTGAAGAATTGGACATCACTGCTGAGATTATGTCCTGTGCGGTTAAAGAGTTTCCCTGTACCTACCTGGGTTTGCCTCTTTCTATTCACAAACCCACCAAGGAAATATTGCTTCCATTGATCGATAAAGTGGCGGACAAATTGCCAGGTTGGAAAGCTTCTCTAATGAACAGGGCTGGTCGTCTGGTTATGGTTAGGGTGGTGTTGTCTGCCATCCCCACCTATTCTTTGATGGCTCTGGATCTGCCAAAGTGGGTTATCAAAGCTTTAGATAAAAGAAGAAGAGGTTTCCTGTGGAAAGGGCAGGAACAAGCGAATGGTGGTAACTGTCTTGTTTCCTGGGAAAGGGTCCAGCGGCCATTGGAATATGGTGGCCTGGGGATACTTAATTTGGAAACCTTTAGTTGGGCATTGCGCATTCACTGGCTGTGGGCTCAGAGGACAGATCCTAATAGACTTTGGGCTGGACTTGATTTTCAGGTTCCAAAAAAATGCTCTTGCAATGTTTAACATGGCGGTAGATTCGATTGTTGGAAATGGTGAAACCACTTTTTTCTGGAAAGACAGATGGTTAAATGGCCACACTATCTCGGAGTTGGCACCTAATCTGATCAGAACCATTCCCAAGAGAACTTTCAATAGTCGGTCTGTGGCTCAGGCTCTTGTTGATCGAAGATGGGTAAGTGATATAAAAGGGGCGCTGACGGTTCAAGTGTTGGTTGAGTATCTTCTCATCTGGGACCAAGTGGAGGGGGTGATTCTTGTTCATGGTAGGCCTGATCAAGTGCGTTGGAAATTAACTCAGTCAGGAGTTTACAGCAGCAAGTCGGCCTATGCCGCCTTTTCGGTAGGTACTATCAAATTTGCGCCTTGGAAAAGAATTTGGAAAAGTTGGGCTCCTCTCCGATGCAAGTTCTTCATTTGGCTAGCAATCAACAATAGGTGTTGGACTGCTGACCGGTTTGCTAAGAGGGGTCTACCTCATCCGGAGGTCTGCCCTTTTTGTGATCAGGAAGAGGAATCGATTCAGCATCTTCTGATTGGGTGTTCTTTTACCAGACAGTTTTGGTTCTTGATCTTCGGGTCCTTAAATTTGGCCTTCCTGGCACCTTCAGTTTTAGAGGCTCGTTTCTCTAGCTGGTGGGGGAAGACGGTGAGGGCTGTGCCAAAGGAGTTGAAAAAAGGCCTTAATTCACTGATTATCTTGATAGCTTGGGAGGTTTGGAAGCTTAGAAACTCATGTGTTTTCGATTATGTGAGACCTTGTATGTCCGTTCTTCTCCAGACTGTCATGGACGAGTGTAGCGTTTGGGGCTGGGCTGGGGCTGTTAAGCTTCAGGAGCTGCTAGCCAGGTCGCTAACCACTGTTGCAGAATTTTATAAAGAGGTGGGGTGGGGATGTTTCCTTTACCTGCTGTGGCTGTGGAGTGGAAGTAGTGAAGGAGCGTTTGAAGATGCCTGCCACCGCCCGGTCCGAACCACCGGCGAGGGCGAGCGCGGGTAGGAGTGGCAGCCCGATGACGGCGGCGGAGAAGAGGCAGCGTGAGCTCGAGGTGGCGGGGCGGCTCGCCGCGGCGGCATCGACGGTGGGATACAGAGCAAGGGCGGCGTACGGAGCCCGGATCCCCGAAGCACCCGCAGCGAGGGCGGCGTCGTACGGAGGCAGGGCGGCGTACGGAGCCCTCGAGGTGGCGGGGCGGCTCGCCGAGCCGGCGTCGACGTACGGCGCCCAGATCCCCGCAGCACCCGCGACTGCTGAGGCAGCGGCAGCGGCGTCGGCGGGTGGGCTCGAGGTGGCGGAACGGTTCGCCGCGGCGGCTTCCACGGTCGTTGGGTACGGAGCGAGTGCGGACTTGGAGACGGGGAGGAGTGGGAGGAGGTCCCCCTCGAGCGCGATGACGGCGGAGAGGGGGAGCGAGAGGCGTGGCCTGGAGGCGGCGCGGCTTGCGGCGGTATCGACGAGAACCGCCCGAATCCCCGAACCGGCGGCGGCGGCTGAAGCGGTGAAGCAGCCGGCGATCCGCATCGCCGCCGGTGCTGACGCGTCGAGGCCGCCGACCAGCTGAATCACCGCGCCGGTGGACGGATCCATCGCGCACGCACGAGAGATTGGGGGAGAGGCGAGCGAGTCTGAATAACGGTTCGGGTCTACAAGTTTGGGCGACGTGGCCCTATCCACAGCACGCACGAGAGATCTGGTCCGTCCGATGGATTGGTTCGGGTCTGCAATCCGCTTTGTCATCTACCCGGATGCGGATGTCACGAACCTTCGCGGGCCGATGCGCCGCTTTTCCGCCTGCTCCGCCGCTCTCCACCTCTCAACTCGACCCTCCGCTTGCCGCGCTGCCGGTGTCCTTCTCCGCTCACCACCCACGGCCGCTGCCAGCCGGCCCCCGCCCCCCGGCCTCCGGCCTCCGCCTGCTATGCCGCCAGGCGCCCTCGTCGTGATCCCTTCCTCGGCGTCCTCGTTGCACATCGACATTCAGCAAATGGCGAATGTGCAGTACACCGAGAACATGACAGAGGAACAGGTCGATGCTATGGCAGGAAGTGAGACTTTGCGGCAGCAAGCTTCACTGTTCGGAGCAACAAGAAACTATAAGGTTGAGGGAACATTCATCTATCTCAGCAGCATATTAAGATAAAACTATTTCCTTACTGAAAATTTTAATTCTTTGGCAGGTGTTGAGTAAGTCCACAAATAGGCTAAGGGATTCGTTGCTTCCAAAACAAGAGCCCAAACTTGCAGTTCCTATGTTACTGCTTATTGCTCAGCATCGGTCCAAGTAAGATTTTGATTAATTTGGGGAGCCACTGTCTTGTCTTAGTTTCATGTGTTTGTTCCAAACCATGCATATAGCGATGCAGACATATGAAATGGCGTGATTACTAATGTTTTACACACCAAAGGAAATAAGGACTGGAGTAGGGTAGGGGTCAAGCATAGGTTGACATAATTTGTAAAATTATATTTTATTTGGAAAATTGGCCTTTTGGTGTGGCATATGCTCCTTCCCCCTCCAGAAAATTCAATGTGTTGGCAATAGATCCTGTCATATTTAATTTTAGCTTTATGCACTGATTTTAAATCTTGATAAAATCGTCTCTATTCTCAGGATCATAATAAATGCAGATGACACATATATCAAAATGGTCAGTGAGCAGTTTGATAGATGCCATGGAATACTTCTTCACTATGTTGAGTTTCTTTCAAGCGCTGTAACTCCAACCGCCTATGCTCAACTGATACCTCCTTTGCAAGATCTGGTCCATAAATACCACATTGAGCCAGAGGTAGTAAATTTTGGTTTCTACCACCTCTTCTCTTTTGCTGACCTTTGTTCTTGCCTTGTGTCCGGGTGTGGGTGGTGCTTACTTGTTTCAGTACTGTTCTACATTGGGTAACATTGTGGTCTTTATCTTTAAATCCAGGTTATTTTCCTTCTATACCGTTCAGTGATGTGTCTTTTTAAGAGCACTAATGGAGGTGACACTTGTTGGCCTCTTGATGACAACGAGGAAGGAGAATATGTATCATCTGATGATCTTATCTTACATCTTGACTTGTCTCAGGAACCAATCATGTAAGTCTTCCATGATTAATTTGATTGTCTTTGATGAGTATGCAGGTTTCTCATTACATTTGTTTTGGTTTGATGGAGATGATTTGGTTCCAGTATTATTTTATTAACTTGATCCATTGGATTCCGTACGGTTCAAGGTTCAGATTCTATTTCTTCACTTCGGTTATCTATTCTGTAGCATGGATTATGAATGCTATATCATCAATTTCCATTTTTTTAACCCCCAAAATTGTGGGTGAATTACTATTCTATGTTTATTAATACTGAGGGACAAAGGTCGCTAATAGTTCCTGTGCCCCTCCACCATTATCTAATATTCACAACTGTTGGACTTCTCAATTGATGTCTTACACGGGTATTCTGTCATGATATCGGTGAAGTACAAATATAGTACTCCCTCTATTGCAAATTATAAGTTCTAGCTTTTTCTAGATATATATACTATGTCTAGAGGCATAATAAAAATAATGTACCTAGAAAAGCCATAATGACTTATAATTCAGAATAGAAAGATTAGCAAATAAAGGAATGTTTTGAAAGAAACATAATATATAGAGCACAAATACAGAATTTTTTTCCTCATATTTTCACATTCAAAATATATTTTGATTTTGTCCAAGGTGAGAGGTCTCTTTATCATCCCTGATGTCTTGTGGAAACTAGCAATTTCTTTAAGGCTTGAATGTTGAATTACTATATGCTGAAACTATGAATCTATTTTTTCAATCATTGTTGAGGTTAGCACTGGTTAAATGTTTTTTTAATACTAGTGGCATTTCTTTGACATTCTTCTGCTGCTGGTTGGTTGTACACATTAACCTGAAGGCTCTTTCTGTGCATATGTGTGCATGGATGATCTTTATGCACAGCTGTACTAATGCCTTCTTTTTGGCTTAATAATCGGCTTGGATTTTTTACCTTTCAGATTTAATGATAAATTAACTTTGGTACATGTTTATTGAAGATCTACAATGCACGGTTACCGGACTATTAGTCCATGGTAGTTTAAGTTTTCAACTCACATGGATATTCTGTTTTGCTACAGGTGGTCAGATCTTCTTAACACAGTCCAGTCAATTTTGCCAACAAAAGCTTGGAACAGTCTTTCACCAGATTTATATGCTACTTTCTGGGGCTTAACACTCTATGATCTTCACTTCCCAAAAGACCGTTATGATACAGAAATCAAGAAGCTGCATGAGAATCTCAAACAATTGGAGGACAACTCAGATAACTCTTGCATTGCAATATCAAGACGTAAGAAGGACAAGGAGAGAATCCAAGATTTACTCGACAAACTGTTCAGCCAGTCTAGCATGAAGTATTTTATTTCTTCCCATTTTACTTCTTATTTACTAAATAATGATTAAACTGTTCAGCCAGTCTAGCAAAATATATTCGTGGATCAGAAGTGTTCTGGGAGGAGTAATACAGGTCTGCAAATGCTTCCTTTGTGTAGTTTTGACAAAATGGATGTCTGATCAATTTTATTGGATGGAGCAGTTAGATTTTGTAGTCTAAACAACCTCTGGTACTGTGGTGCTTAACCTTTAGCCACGCTGGTGTACTGTTAGTTATGGAAAATTTGCTGAAAAGGCTGGATAGTTCAATCAATCAGATAAACATAGCGACACTTGCTACTCACCTGAGAAAGCAAAATGCAATGTGAAAAATTGTCAGTATAGATTTTAGAGACCTTATGCAGACTATGTTATCTCAACAATATTTCAAATGTTTAGTGTACTCCTGCCTCAACAGATTGATTGATGGACCTTGTTTACAACAGGTTGCAATTTATGGAGTTGTTTTAAAAATCAGAAATCTTGTTTGAACAATTTATGGTGTGCTTCAGAATAGGTGAATACTGAATAGTAATGGTATGTTCCAATCTGAAAAAATTGTAATGACACCAATCCAAGTAACTCTTTCCGTACTCATATTGTGTTGAATTGTTGAAATTTTTTAAGCTCCTGTAGCAACGCACCGGCATCTGCTAGTAACCATGAATGCACAGTGTGTTTACAAAATATCAAAATGCTAACCTCCAAAGAATCTGACATGTGGCCTCTTTATTGTTTAGTATGATAATTCAATTGCTAAAACCTCAAAACTCATTATCTGAATTGTGCTCTATTTTGATTCCATTTCATTTCATTAAAAGTATGTCTGAGTCTTTCAGTTCACCTGTGTTTGGTGATTTTCTAGGTCGTGCTTGTGCAGCCATGGACAAATTGGTTAGTGAGGAATATACAGGCAAGCTAGAAGAGCTCGTTGTTGTTCCTGCACAGGGTCTGGGTGCTGGACTTAGAGGTTGTGACTACCTAACTTTTGCAACACTAATAACCTACTGGATTGGACCTAGGCAGAGTAATTTGCTGATTTTCTGGGCTACATGACGTAGTTTTAGAACACTGTTCATTCCTGAAGAACTTGTTAGTTTTGAGAGCTGTTTGATTGAATATAAGGGGTGAGTGGCTCTGATAAAAATGGGGAGCAAATTCTGAGGCACAAATGCATTAGTAAACATTGCTACAACAATTATGTTGGCTCATTTTTATATCAAATCCTTTTGTTATTATTCGGTTTATGCCAGTTTGACGTAATACTAGAGATCGAGAAACAACTTATTCTTTAGATGTGATGAGTATGTTTTAGAATATTTTACTTCCACAAGAATGTGTACACATATAATATAAAGTACTTAATCTTTTTTTAGGTGATTAAGAATAACACAAGAGAATTGTTTTTTACTCTTTTAGCTAAAGTCTTATCCTGCTGCTAATGAAAGAACAGTGAATCAGCTGCTAGCAATATAAATTTTAGTACCAGCAGTAACTTTAATGCAAGAGTTTAATAAGGCTAAACTTCTTCTATGTGATACAAATGCAAAGCAAGGCCATTAGAATAATATGTAATCCCACACATGTTTGCTTTATCATTACCACATTAACGGTTATGCTTATTGTGACTGACTCTCGATTCTGATTTCACTACATTATTGTGGAGGTTGGCTGACTTGTGGATGATCTCCTCTACAACAGCCTGAACTAAACCTTCCCTTTGCTGACATGCACACAGTCCATGCCAAACATCAGGCTAGCCAAATACAGAAGGCAAGTCTCTGAACTTTTACCAATAAGGTCCGAATTTTATGCCTGAACATTATGCTGGCATTTGAGACAAAACAAACTGTGGTTGGACAGTTCAAAGGACATCAAGAGCCTCTGCAGGACGGCTCTGCAGATGACACACAGCAACAAATGTTGGGATGTAATTGCAGTTCAACTTCTGGAGAACACGTGACAATGAAATGGTGTCATGTGTGTGTAATCTGATTATCTGAGTTATGAATCAGGATGCTGCAAAACATGTGTGTGTAGGTGCCATTATATGTACTTCTACTTGCATAATTAGATCTTGGAGACAACTGACGCAATCATCATGCCGATGACATGGCTGCATGCTTAGACTGCTGCAGGCCCACATATTGAGCACGGGGGAGCTGGACTACATTAGCAGAGGAATTGGACTACATCTACAGAGGTAACATGATGTGATGATGATGATTGACAAAGGAGAGATGATTCATGAGTTTCTTTCTGATACATCAACAGAGGATTTTCTGATTCTCCTTTGTTTGCAGAGCTTGTAGAAAATGAATTTGTTCATTTATGATCCATGTGCTAACATCAGGTGCAAAGATTGACATTATCTGGAGATGAACTTTACCTTGTGGCCAGTTGACAATTCACTGAATTTTGCTGGACAGTTGAGTGCTTCCTCAAGATCAACTCACACTTTTTTTTCTCCAACTACAGTTTTTTTCTTTTGTCTGTTCAACAGGTGGCTAGCTGCTCTTTTTCAGTTACCAGATTCATTGATATTATACTGCTGCTTTTTCCAAACCTTTTCATAAGTTGACCAAAAAGTTGTTGATACTATACTGCAGATGGTTGCTGCTTACCCAGAAACAATTATTTGTCAAAAAAAAATCAATATATTGATTTATTTATGGCTTTTGTATTTCTTCTAGAGGCATGGTCCAATTTTTATGTAATATAGGATCTAGATGCTGATTTTGTTAATTCATGTTCAGGGTTAAATGAGTTATCTAGCTCTATGTATTATAAGCTTTGTATTTATTCTGAAAATAGTTCCTTCCAACATATCTTTTGATGTTTGAAGGCTAATATCCTCGTGAAGTATGTTTTGAAATCTGAGAGAAGCACAGATAACATTAAATGCGTATATTTCTTCTATAATTGAAATCTTCTAAAAGAGTGGAAGTTTGATCTCACCTCTTGACCCCACAACCAGGCTCCCACACTCCTTCTCACACACGCCCAGACTTCCCACTCCCCTCACGCGCGATTGGTTTGGACTTCCGCACGCGCGCCCGCGGATCTGGACGGAGTCGTCTGATCGTCTCCATCCACAGCGTGGTGACATGGAGGCGGCCACTTGGGCGGGACGCCCAGACGCTCACGGGCGTTTGGGCTGCGCGGCGCCGCGCAGGCTAGGACGTTGGTCGCCGGGTCATCCGGCATCTGCGGTCCGTCGTCGAGGGCCCGACGACCGACTAGCACATAGCCGGCGGCGGACGACGCGCTGGGCTGAAGGAGGTTCTGAGCCGGCGGGGCGGGCGTCGCGGCCGGGCCGGCTACTGTCTCGGCTGGGTGGCAACCTGCCGGGAAGCTGCCGGCGTCGACGGTCACCTGCGAGGCGGGGTGACGCGGCTCAAAGGTGATGCACAGGGGAGCCAGCCATCTCGGCGTTGATTGGGACACCAACTCAGACCAGCTTAGATCGCGAAAAAATTCAAGTAAGTTCTACATGAACTCAAGTTCGATACAAACTCCTTCATTTTTTTTTCTATTTATACATTATAAAGATTTCAGATGAAAAAGGTGTGATTGTGATATCGTATTTTCGTAGGCTTCCAATCCTGATCTCGCCGAGCTGAAAAAGTTCAGAAGTTCCTCATCTCGCCTTTGGATCGTGTTCTCGCCGAGCTGGTCAAGAACAAATGCGGATCAAAAAAGGTTTGCTTCTTGGTGTGGCTATTTCTTCCTCTTCACTGCTTACATTCTACTGAGTAGTATTATGTTGTGGACATCTATTATAGGTTCCATGCAAGTATGTTGTTACTACTGGATCAGACCCTCTTTTACTTGTGCAAGTACAGAGGCAGCAAGCATGTTTCAGTTTGGATCTAAAAAACAAGGCTGCACAGCCTCCACCACAATCATGTATGTAGCTTCTAAATTGACAGCCTCAAGGTTATGGTGCCCACTGCTGTGTTTCCTGGCATCAGCTTCCACTCCCCCTGCTTGGCTTCTTTGGACATCAAGGGGTCTGAATCTCTGAGATGCTTATAAAGGTGAAGAACTGGATGAATTTGTGTTGTTAATATTGTTCTCTTTTCTTAAAAACAACTATTGGTCAAATTTATGTCCTAATTGATTTGTTTCTCTAAGGCGAAATCTGTTAATGTTGGTTGTCCATTCTGTTTTCAGTTTACAGGCTACCAATGCAGCTCGAATTAATTATCTATTTTCTGATCCATATACATGTGCGTACCACATGAACTTTTCCATTCAGAGGGAACTTTTCGTAAGGAGGGTATTTACTACAGTGTTTAACCATGCAATTGGTAATACCACTTGACTATATTTGTCACATCATATACCTGTCAAAAAATTATGATGTTAGGTTCTATAGATTAGATGGTTTTATTTTTCTATTCTTTGACGTTGCCAATCTTTGTATGCTTATTGAAAACTGAAGTTACTGTAACTTTATAAAGAGAAATATTTGTGGATTACAAATCTTGCTTCGTGTATTACCTTTGTGATTTGGAAAAGGTGATTCTTTGCCGTTTCTAAATGAACTAGATTCATATAATTTTATGAATGCTGCAGACAAAGGCTACCATGTTGTTCGCACAGCTCACGCTTCTTCAGTTAAGAAATGCTTGGTTGCTTTTGACCAGGATGCCAACATATTTATTATGCACCCCTCCCAAGCTCCTATTATGCTTGTGGTTAGGTGTATAAAAAGTATTATTGTTTCATTTAGCCCTAATTATTTGACGGGGGGTTGTCTCATGCTACATGCACCATATGAGATTAGCTATGATTTTATCCCACCACTCGAATCTTTTCTATAGCTATATATTTTTAACTATTTGTATTTCATTTGAACAATTTTTATCTGATATCTTTTATAGCTTAATCTTTGAATTCTAAGGCTTATCATGTTATTTAATTTATTAGATTTTACCAAATTAGAATATGGTTTCACCGAATTGTAAATGATTTTACCGAAATTTGCATAAGAATTTTTTTCGGCATACCCTAGGGTTAAATCCTAGGTCCGCCACTGCCGCCCTGCGCCGCCAGCCCCCACGTCGCCCCTCCTACGCGCTGTGATAGCCCCCGCGCTCACGAAACGCATGGAAACGGGCACGGGCACGAGCACCCCTCCCCAGCCTCCAACTCATGCAAGAATAGCCAAGACGGAGGCGGCGGCGGCGGCGTTCGGTGTCGCGGGCAGCCCGACGAGAGCGAGAGAAAGGAGGAGGCAACTGCTGCTCCAAGGACTACGTCGCTCACTGCTTCAACTCCTCCTACACCCTCGCTCACTGCTGCCCATGTTTACTAGATCTGCGCCTGCAGTTCTGTGTGCTTTTCACTGAATGTTCCTAGCCCTTCTGCTCTTCATTCTCCTCACCTTGGTGGCCTTTCCATAGGCAGTGCAAATGAGATCACGATATGTGGTTTTCTGGCTTGGGTGCAAGTACTGATGTTGAGATTTAGATGGACATTCTTGGATTCAATTTTTCTAGCATGGATTCAATGCGTACATATGTTCCTATAATCTAAAGGGATAGTTGATTTGAAATTGCCTTTGCCATTCATGAATGAAAACTATTTGTTGTTGCTAGATTTGTAAAAGAAATCTTTTGCTCCAATAATTTATTTTTTTCATGAAGTATTGATGCTCTTCTTCAAAGTTTAATCCACAAGTTTCCATTTTTATTAACACAAAATGTGTTATTTTAAAAGGCAATTTATATTGTGAGAAGTATACCGTTTTAAATTGTTTTTTTTTCAGTTGCATGGTTTTGATCATACATGGAAATTGGAGGAGACTCGAGGGTGTTGTTGCACTCTGCCTGCTGCCACACTGCTGTTGCTGCTCTCTACTTGCCGACAACCAAGGTGAGTTTGGCAAACCTGGAATGGTGTTTCTAGGTTTTAGTGTCTTTCATATTATCTTCCTTTGAGATCAATGAAGTGGGTCCTGTTGAGAAGAAAGTTGTCTCATGTGCCTTTTTTATCAAACTTTTCAAGGCATTTTGGATTTCACATATTTTGCAATCAGCCCTTACTGACGGTAACACATACTCTGTCCTCTGTTTTGATCTTCTCAATCTATTTTGTCAAATTTCAGATCTAAGGGCAAGGATGATTTTTTTCCATGTATTGTTCTTTCCAGTTTTGGGCTAGAATGGTGTGACCTTATCACCGAAATGATTTTGGCTTGAAGATGAATACAGATAATGATGCACCAGACAAGAAATTTTGGAGCCTTGAAACCTCTTTTTTTGCTCGACAGTGATATTCAAATGAACAACTAAATTAAGTTTTGGAGACAGTGAAATGTGCTTTTGTGGAAACAAATTGTGAACACTAAAGTTTGGTATGACAGAATGAAGTATCTTAACATAGTGAACAATTATTAAATTGGAATGCGTAAAAAACAAGACCACATTGTTGTAGTTTGAGGCTGAATGCAAGCTCACAGTTGAGCTCAGCTCAGCTCAGCTCTGCTATGCTTTACACTCTTCCTCACTTTCATACATGTTTTGGTTAGCATTAAAAAGTAATTAATAAGCATCCATGATTTTTGATAAGTGATTGAATTTTGACAGGTCGCAACACCTCAGTTCCTTAGCCTCGACTAGCACACGCCGACGCCATCTGACGGGCCGTTGCTGGACGCAGCACAGGGCTACAACACGTGAGCAGCAGCAGTGAGCGAGGGTGTAGACTTGAAGCTGCTGCTGCTGCTCGACGTGATGCGGTCCTGACGAAGGTAGGCAAGCGTCTTCTTCAGTATGAAGACTGACAAGGCTGTCTATAGGTTCATGGTGGTCGATCTGTTAGGTTGTGGAGGTTTCATCCTTACGTTATTTCTCAAAATTTCTTGATTGCCTTTTTTGTTTGGTTGCATCGTCAATGTGACAACATAAATGTTGACAAGCTAGCTTCGCCATCATCATCGAATTCCGGTGTGGCAATGTGTGTTGATTTGTCGTTATGGTCAGATCGTTGGTCTGTTTGTCGGTCGATCTCGAATGTGTTCATCGCTCATCACACGCTGAGGTGGTCGGGAACAAGGCGATCGTCGTTTGGTTATTTTCATGTGTTTTCCCTAAAATAAAGCCGTAGCGTTAGCACGGGCACTATACTAGTGTTTGTAGGAGAAAAGCTGATCGCCAAATTATTCACCTAACAAGTCTAAGAATACATCAGCCAAAATATGAAAAGAAATATTAGGTAAAAAGAAGAAGAAAAATTGTAGGGTGATTAGGACAAAAAAAAGGAGCAAAATTGCCATTGTCAGCGGAATATCACCTTCAAATAATATTTTTTTTATTATAGTATAAAACATGTTTAAACTAAAATGTATCATATATTTTTTTTTGCTCGTCACAACAAATGTCATTATATTATTTTGTTTCAGCAACACATAGCCATTTTGCATATGATACTCGAACTTGTGTATAAGATGATTTGAAGATATGACAAAACTCATGGATTTATTTATTGACAAACGACAGAAACAATGAGAGCCTGCCATGCTGCCTCTCAATGTAGCTTCATATTATCTCAAAGTGGAAACTGACATAGGGGTTGATTCATCAAGAAACATAATGGAAGACATTAAGCTGAACATAAGGGTCGTATTTTGGAGAGAGAAAAAATCCTAAATTTGTGCGGTAACTAGGTAATTGCAAACGTTGTTTATGACCAGCTTGACTCAAGAAAAGTATGAAGGCAAACGGTGGGAGTACAAGAAAATGTAATCTAGAATCTGAATGGCAACACCGCAGGCAGAAATGGTGAATGGTTCATAAAATACAGTGCTGACCCGATAAACAGGTGCCATCCCAGACAACATACACATAACAAGACTGCAACAGAAGAGCTGTGTACATCACAGCACAGGCCTGCAGCTGGTCAGACATCATATGTCCCAATGCTGGACAGTGGTAAGGGCTGGCAGCATATAACTGCGACATGACACTACATAAATTCGTCCGAACACAAATGAAAGAAACTGATGCCCATCCTCTGTTGTTTGGTGAAAACCTTGACTAAGGTCGCCATGCTTGGCGAGCCTGTTGCCCCAGCATGTATGCCCCAACAGCGGACATTGCAATCATGCATTGTATTGCTTTGCCCAGCAGAGACGGGGTACCCGAGTTCAGCTCCCGAACTAGCCTGCAGAAGTTGGAAGAAAAAATTACAAGCCAAAAAGTTATTACGACCACACAAGTACTTATCTTCTTTTTTACTAATGAAGGGGGGGGGGGGGGGGGGGGGGGGAGCTAGTGCAGTTGCTTACCTCTTTTTGAACCCATCCACCAATTCTTCCTTTCTAGCAACATCATCAACTTTCCTGAACGAAGGGCCAACCTGCAGATCAATAGTGTTTGTCTTTATACATAGATATGCAGTGTCCTCAAACACAATCAAAACATAGGTGCAGGGAACAAAGTTACTCATCATCATATTATAATGTGTGATTCCTAGCATTAAAATCTGTGTACGAAAAATCTACATTCACATTTAAAAGTACAGCCATAGATACTCTCATGCAGACCAGGCATGATGAGATACGCCGATATTCTTCTATCTAGGATTGTTATGGTAAGGGACCTAGAGGTTGCCTGATGGCTGCATTGGGTTAGCTGTATTCACCATGAGTTATTTCTATGAGCAGGAAGTACAGAGGGGTATGCAGTGCAAGGAGAAGAAGGAATCCATCTTTAACTATGATATTACCAACCCACCTTGCGACTAGTGCGAATAGAACGAACAGAGAGGAACCCTTCCCCTGAGAAGGCAGGGCGAGCTTTCTGAATCACTGAAGAACGCAGAATTGCCGCCATTGTTCAAAGTGCTAGGCTGGTAGTAAATTACCAACAAAGAAAAAGTTAGTGCAGCACCAATATGCACTTCAACTGTTCAGAACAAAAAATAAATAAACAAAAAAAGTTGAGTAAAGTTTGATTTTACAGATTTTAGGTTAACAGTTCTGGATTAGTTACTTATTGGTTTACTATTTCCCAATTGCTGAGAAACATGATACTGATGAGAGGTTGAGTGCAAAGTCCAGTAAAAACGTATATATACATATGAAACTAATTTAGGAAGATGGAGTGAGCAACTCCAACTGTGCGATGTTAAATTAGCTTGTGATAAAGGAACAGAAGAAAGGCTTTTCTAAGCTGAGAAGATTGTGTTAGTTTTCGTCATCATTGCAACTCCAATCATGTGCAAGCACCAAATTAAATAGTACATGGCTCAACATCTCCACAATCTAATTACAGTCTTCGTGCACAACCTTCATTTGGTGGAGAGCTTGTGTCACAATGCCATGGTCATTTCAAATAATTTGAGTCTAGAAAACTACTGGCTGGGCTGGTCACATTACAGATCCTTAACTTGAAGGATTGCTGGGTATGTACAACACCGTACTATAGTATAATCTGTCTACTTATATAGTGACTAAAAAAATGGTTTTAGTGAAGGAACATGATGCCCAGGTGAGACGACGATTCCACGATCCTAATATTCTAACCCAGCCGGAGGCGGGGCATCAAGATCGCGCAGCGAGCTGGATGCGCTCCACCCGGAAGAGGGATAACAGTTACCTGGATCTGGCGGCTCGCGAATACAGAACGAGCGCAGACGCCGCCGCCGCCTACCTAGGGTTTCCCGTGCCGGACCGGACCGGTAGAAGAGGACGGCGATGGAGGGGGGATCGGAGACGACAGGGGAGGGTGGAGACTGACCTCGCAGCGCGTCGGCGGCGGCGGCGGCGGCGGCGGCGTGTGGTTTCAGAACGGGTTCGATGGGTTCGACGGAGGGGGAGCCCCCGTTCGATCGGCTTTTATTGCCCTGCAGGAGGAGTCGGGAGTCGGGGACGGAAAAAAAAATATCTCCGACACCGCCGCACGCCTGCACAGGGTGCTGCGTGAGGCACCGCCTGGATGGCTGCCACATGTCCCAAACAGGATCCAAAACCACGATCTGAACATATTGCTTGTCCCAAACTCAGTTCTGGACGGAGTCGGACACCTGTCAGACTCTCACACCACGTAACAACATATCCGAATTTAAACCTGCATTTACTAAATTTTGCCATTTCAAACACCCCGTGGGTTTTTATTTTATTTTTTTTATATAAAAAATAGACTCCCTCACGTCCCAAATTACAGGAACTCATGGCTTTTCTAGCTATACACTAATTGAGTGACCGTACGTTGCTACGAGTAGTATACAATTCCACAACATACAACTACATAGGTAAAACATGTTTAAAATCTCATGACATGTAATGAAATTTGAAATTAGATAATTCCATTGAGTGCAAATGTATGTATTATTGTAAAAACGTGATTTAGTATTTTAATTATAGCCCAGCAGGTTTAGCCAAATTGGATAAATGATTTAACAGTGTTATTATGTCAATCTAAATAATATCTTCCTATAAAACATGAGTGAAATCATAAGGCACTAAAGTTGCTTGCTAATGTTAGGGCTTGTTTGGTTACAGGGACTAAAAAAAAGTCTCTGTCACATCGGATATCTAGACACTATTTAGGAGTATTAAATATAGACTATTTATACAACTAATTTGTCAGCCGAAGACTATTTTGCGAAACAAATATATTGATATAAAACAGTCTATGATTTAACAATATAGTGCTACAGTAAACATATGCTAATGATGGATTAATTGGGCTTAATAAATTCGTCTCGTGAAATACTACATGACGTTGTAATTAATTTTATAATATAAATTATATTTATTTCATTTAATTAATACCAAACATACGATATAATAAGGGACTAAAAATATATCAGGAACTAAACACCCCATTAGAACCTTTACCCACACGTACACACAGTGGATATTGACCATCTATATACTGATAGCATGACGTCAAATCATAACCCACACAAGCTATGACTCCGTGCAGACGGCCATATAAAAAAAATGTCTCATAATCTAGAATGGAGCAGGAACAGTAATAAATTAGATAGATTCACAAAAATAAGAAAAATGTAGATGAATCTTAACACTGCACGCTGGTAATTCAAATCCAGATAAAAAATATGGTAGATATGATTCTGTATCATCGGTTCCCATCCAAAATTAGATGGTAGGAAGAAGTGATTTGTTTTATATGTTAGACGAAGAAAGAAAAAAGGCATGTGGAAGGAAGGAAGGAAGAAAGTGATTTTTTTTTATATTTTTCGAGATCACGTTTTTCATTAAGCAGAGGAAAATAGTCAATAGACCTACACATAGAGGATACAAATGGATTCGCAAGTAATCCAAGGATTACCAACGAGATCCACAACACAGAACAAAAAGCAAGAAAAATGAGGGGGAGGGCCTCCACCAGACAACCCCAGAAACTGCGCCTAATACAAACTAATTCATCACAAAGGTAGCCAGCAGCGAAGAAGAGTCGTAGGTTAAAGCAGCGGCAAAGCATCCGCCCAAACACACGAAGACCATCGACACAGCAAAGCTTCCGTGGATGGGGCCGACCACGTAGCAGCAAACTCCTCCGAGTCACTGAGGGACCTTGATCAGGACCACGGGCGAGGAGGGCCTCCCTGAAAGCCACGACACACAAACTCAACGGCACCGACGGCAAAGCATCCGCCCAAACACAAGGCCCATCGACACAGCAAAACAACCGCGGATCGGGGTCAACCCGCTCACAGCAACAAAACACAAAGACGCGCTCCGAATATTCCTCCGAGTCACTAAGGTCAAAAGCCCTAGGAACACGAGCGAGGAGCACCTAAAGCTCGGAGTTGCCCTGCAAGTACTCCTTCGAGTCACCGAGAGCCGTAATGCTCTCGGGACCACGGGTGAGGAACACCAACTTGAAGTCTAGGCACGCGGCGACGACTATCCCTCCTCCAAAACGTCGGCGGCAAAAGCATCCGCCAAAGCACCAAGCGACGACTACGGTTACAACAAACTTCAGCTGGACTAACCAAGTGGGAAATAAAACATGAAGCATAATTAGGAGCATAGCAGGGACCACACGGAGGATGAGCGACGGGGAGTAGGATGTTCTTCAGCGACGTCTTCAAGAAGGAGTTGACGTTCAAGACGCCATCTCCGTGCGCACGGAGATTTGACATTTGACGTGCGGCAATAAAACAAGAAGGAGTTGACAACCCTTCGGCTGCCGCTCCGTGCGCAGCCGCCGCCGTTGCTGCTGCCGGTGGTGGTGGTCGACAGCTTCCGCCGTAGCTCTCCGGCGACTGCGAGTGATGCAAAGAAAGAACCCATCCCTGCTGCTGCTGTTGCTCCTGCTTGCTTGCATTATTGCCACGCACGCTAGCTCGCACGGCGCAGCGCGCTGGAACGAACTCGTGTCGTGTGTATGGCCGGCACGCAGCCAGAGGGCGGCAAGCCGGCAATGTCTCTGCTCTGTCCTGTTCGTGAGCTATGCCGTGCGTGGTGCTGGACTGCTGGCCAGCCGGAGGGATCCCTCCGATCGATCGATCCTATATATTATGAGCGCGCTCGTGGCCAAGCTAGGGAACACGTACGTACGGCAGGAAGGTAGAGGTTTGAGTCGGGCCTTTTTTTCTGAATGAAAGTGGTGACGGGGGATCCCGGGACATGACAGGATTAGCTTATGGGTTTAACGCGATAGCGTGTGCCGGGGCGAGCGCATTACGGATCGGGGACAAGCAAAAGCCAGGGACGGCCTGGCCCTGTAAAATGTGAATCGGGCTCGTGCGTTGCCAGCATTTTTTTAATTACAAAGTACAACGTCTGACGTTCAACACGTACGCACACTACGAACACAAACCCTACCCTATGAGCACCTTCGATTCTGGAAGGATGGACTGAGCCGTCGACTGGAACGTCGCCTACCACTTAATGCTAAACAGACGCCTCGCTGTCGACGGGAACGTCGCCTACCACTTAATGCATATCGCCGGAAAATTCTGGAATAAATCCAGAATAAAGTGTCGCACTCAGGATTTGAACCCTGGGTGGGAGCCCCCCAACCAATGACCTTTGTCATTGCGCTGTGAACCCCTTGACCTTCTTCCGCGTAACTGGTTGTATGTATTCTTATTACTACTAGTAGTATAGTATATATAGTACGTACTAAACACTTCGATCTGCTTGCTTCTACGTGTGCCGACAAGCACGGTACATAGTGTACGTAACTTGCGTGCCCGCATATTATGGTACTTTTCTGGTAAACTAGCAAGCACGCTTTAATTTATTAGCCTCTGATCTGAGATGATGAAGCAGTGAGGTGTGAGTGTGTACGGAACTGATTAGAAGATCTAGGAGATTGACTCCCGTGACACCCGAGCGCCTTTCTTGGGCGACTCGGGGCGACCTTCTCGACGGCCCACCTCCTCCTCCCCTCCGGCCTCCTCTCCGGCCGCTATCGCCGCCATTCGGCGCGCGGCGGCGACGGCCAGCGGCGGCGCCCCCAACAAGGGGCGGATGCTCGCGCTCCGCCTCCCGTCCCACCTCCGTTCCCCTGTCCCCCTCCACCCCTCCCCATGGCGACGAGCGACGGTGGTGGCCGGATTCCGGTGGCTAGATCCGCCGCCCCCGGGCGGATGCACTCCTCTGGCGATGGTGACGGGCAGGGTGTGGCCGACGGCGACCCTTGTTGTGTTTCCTGCCGGTGGACTTCTGGCGGCCGGATCTGGACCTCCTGTAACACCCCGACCTAGGGCTTAATAGGATTAATAGGATACTCATATCAATAAGTTGCAACTTCTTTTCTGAAAGTCCATTTGCAAAGAACTCGAAAGTTAAGCGTGCTTGGCCTAGAGCAATTTCAGGATGGGATGACCGATCCGGAAGTTCCTCCCTGGGGCGCACGAGTGAGGATAAAGTGTGTCAAAAAGACTAGTATTGGTCTGGGATTAATAGGATACTCATACCAATAAGTTGTAACTTCTTTTCTGGAAGCCCATCTACAAAGAACTCGAAAGTTAAGCGTGTTTGGCCTAGAGCAATTCTCGGATGGGTGACCGATCGGGAAGTTCCTCCCGGGGGCGCACGAGTGAGGACAAAGTGAACGTCTGGCCTCGAGCAGGCGAGACGTTACACCTCCCTTGGCCGGATCAAGCTCCCTTGGACCGACTCCGTCCTTCCTGCGATGGGGGCGGGCGGTGTTGTGTGGATTTGGCTCGTCTGGCCTCCCTTGTTCCGGCGAGGGCGTCTGGTGGCGGTGGTAGCCTCCTGCTGGGTTCCGACCCCCTGCGCTAGTGGGCAGCGGTGGGCTGCCCGACGCCGGCGTGCTGGTGTGACAGAACCTCTTAAGATAGGGCCCACTTGTCAGGGTTAACCAACTTAATCCTATCAGATGATCCAAATCTTAATTAGTCCGTCAGGTGTCGCCACTTTGCAGCGGGTCATCCACCTTTTTTCGAACAGGATCGCCTCATTACAATCATTGCAGAAGTAATACGAAATTTTTATATTACATCAAAGTAGCGAAAATTAAAAGTCATATTACAAACCATAAGTTTTGAAACATAACTTAAGTGTCATACGTTAATAATACATCAAACTGCTGATAGAGTATGAACAAACAACCGAGATACTCTTGCCCAAGAGTCAAACAAAGACAGTTTACTCCTCATCTTCATCTACACTAACCACGGTCATGCAGCATGAAGCCACACAAACAGGGTTGTGATCCTCATCTGCAACAGGGATTAACAAACCCTGAGTACGGGAGTACTCAACAAGACTTATCCGACAAGGAAAAGTATTTGGTGGACAAAACAGTATGCAAGTCATAGGATTCAAGGTGTAGTTTGTAAGAATCAAGTATTTTGCATAAATGAGCATTTATAAAAAGAATTGAAATTCATTTGTTTTATTCAAAAGATTACACAGGTACCGATCTAAATGGATGATCGATAACAAGGTAATAAATATCCATAAAGGGATCCACAAGTATCTAGTTTAAGTGTATTACTACGCGGTAGAGGACAGGGTCATGTTTCCATATCCGATGAACACGACGATTCGAACCGGTTTATCCCAGCTGGGGCTTCCCTATCACACGACATATACAGCCGCTTAAAGCATGCATATGACTACCTTTCCCTGGATCCTCCATCCGAGAACGGGGGCCCGCCACCCGAGAGCACAGTACGCTTCCATCCAGTTCCTCGAACTTGGAGGGTACACACTACTCTCGCCATCTCTCCACTCCCAGTGCGGGTTAACCGTCCTTTAGACTGGATTAGCCAGAGCCCAGCTTCCCGGAGTATGTGATAAGTACTCCAAAGTCACAACCCATAGACGGTCTACAGCGGACGGTTCCTAATCGACACAGGCGGAAAGAACCCGCTCACCAGACACCGCTGATGGCTCTCCAACACCGTGTCCGCCCGGTCTCAGATTATTACTTCCAACAACAACACCCCTTTCTCAGAAAACATAACCATTTGCCAAAGCAATACGCTATGCGTAGGTGACCGGAAATCACCTACTATAAAAGTTCTAAGCATACTAAGCATTTTTACAAAACTTTGCATCTTTAAACAAGTGTCAAGGTTAAAGGTACAATTAGTACCAGGATAAAGCTATGCATCAAGTAGAAATTTAATAAAGTACCGTAATGCAATATTATAAACATAAGTGTATTTAAAACAAACGATTTTAAATACAAAGAAGTGTTTGAATGCACCGGGGCTTGCCTTGGTTGGAGGGATAAACGAACTCGGGCTCAGATTCAAGAGAGAAAACCTCTTCACTAGAGGTACCCAACCCAACCAACGAACAATCTACACGATATAATGACATGTTTTAGATGATGCTTGAATAGTAAACATGCTGCTCCACACAAACAAACATGTTCTTAAGAGAAGATTAAAACAGATTACACCATGAGTACAACTTCCCTTCATGAAAGAAAGTAAAACTAGGTTATAAAACAAATTAATTAAACCCTATTTATCTTGATTAGCTAAGTTAATAATTACATCCAAAAGAATTGAGCAAACAACATTACATCAAGCATGTCCAACTTGTGTTTGTCACTGGACAATGACCATTTGCATCAATTAATCCAAACTCACTCAAAGCCTAAAGTTATTAGGGTTTCTAAACATTTTCTAATTAATTAAACAACTAGTCATGTATAAAAGTTCATCCAAAAACTCCTAAACTTTTTGTACAGCAAGGTAACAGAGTACAAAGCTTACACCAAAAATTCTCAGAATTTTTGGAACAACATACAGGGCATGAAAAATTATGGAAAACTCAATTTTCAATTTATTTGGGCATTTTTACAGGATTAAAAACATTCTGAACATAGACATGTTATATTTCTCTTAAAAACTACATATCACAGAGAGCATTCACAAATTTTTGCAGAATTTAAACATGCACAGATTTAAATATACAAAAATAACAAAAGATACTACTGTGCAAAACAGGAAAAAGGGAAAACCCTTTAAAAAAAACCCACTGACGGTTAGGTCCCGCCCGTCAGTGGCACAGACGCAGAGCAGCGGCGCCGACGACCACAAAACATGGCGGCGAGTCGCCGTCGGTGATCAGACCGAACCGCTAACCCTCAAACCTGCTTCGGCTCTCCAAGCCGAACCCAACGAGGTGCGCCACGACCCAAACAAACCCTCTGAAGCGCCTCATCGACGTCGAGGACGGTAACCGGAGCTCGACCGATCGCATGACGGCGAGCACAGGCCTCGATCGGAGAAGCTAGGCCTCGAAAACGACTCAGGGAACAACCATGAGCAAAATGCTCAACAGATCGAGACTAAAACCTACCCAGGAGACCTTATCGACGGCAATGGCGGCGACCCGAGCTCGACCACACATTCACCGGCGAACACAGGCCTCGATCGACTCAGCCAACAACTCCAGCATGCTAAGCGGCCTCCAAACAACGCGAAGCGCAAGTAAAATGAACGTAGAGCTAAGCGCAACATCCTCATCGACGACCATGGTGGTCGGTGGGGATCTGCGCGACGTGCGCCGGAGAAAACACGCACGCGCTCGAGGACAATTACCCCTCGAAACAGACTCAGGACAGCTAGACGAAGCTAGCGCAAGACTCAGATAAGAAAAAGATCAACTATAACGACCAAACGACGAACACACCGCCGCGTCGACCATGAACCGCGGCGGCGCTCGAGGACAGAGCTCGAAGGCTCGATTCAAGGACAAACGAGAGTGCGGAGAGATCGAGGAGCTCACCCTGGTCACGAAGCGCTTGCAATCGTGGCCGGAAACGAAGCAGAGACGGCTGTCGACGGAGAACGTGCCGGCGGAGAAAATGAACCGAGCGGCAACGAAGATGTTCCCGGAGCTATGGTCCACCATTTACAAAACGGAGAAGCCGACAAGGATCAGTGATGAACAAGGAGCAAGGAACACAAGATGAAAAGGCAATGTGGCTCCTGTGTAGTCCGGTCGAGGGCTAACCAGAGCGGCGGTACTCACATCGGAGCTGAGGAAGACGGAGCCGCGCTGGATGAATGCAAGCTCGATGGCTTGAACCAACTCACCCTGAGAATGCGCAAGGTCAAAGCGAAGACAATGGCAGTGGATTGAGCGATTGACAGTGGCTAACGAGCTCGGACGAGTTCGTCGATGATGGTGGAGCGCTCGGCGGAGCAGAGCAGAGTGATGGCGTGGCGTGGAAAGGGAGACAGAGTGGACGGTGTCCCGTTTTGAAGACGACAACGGGTCCGTGATGCCGCCACACACACGACAAGACGTGAGTCAAGGACAGGAGTCGCACGGTGGCGTCGAGCTCAACCCCGCCATGCAACTTCTTGAAGAAAAGACTGAACTGCCCCTGTGACTGTTTTGCAAAATGCTCAAGCTTTCAGGGGTTTTCATGAAAAACTTTGAATACGAAAGTTGCTCAAAATTTCATGATCTACAACTTTGCCAAGACTCACATTTTCAAAATCGGCCTAGAAATAAATTTTTTTTTTTGAAATTTGAGAACCTTATGAAAGGATTTGCCCCATTTTCAAAAACTTTTAAAAACAAGAAAAATACTCTAAAAACTGTAAACACAACAAAAGCACAACAACAGAGATCTACAACCATGTTTAAACAACCATAAGCAATATCTTTATAGATTTTGAAAATCATGTTTAGGGTTTAATCCACCCCCTCTGGGAAATAGGGTTTGGATTCAAATTTAAATTTGAGAATTTGAAAAGATGACCTGCATTCACAACATTGATCAAACATAGACAATTAAACTCATTTTAGTTCAATGTATAGCCAGGTTTTCAAACAAGTGAATGATGCTTAATGCATATGATGACATGATCAGTTTTTAATTAAAAGATTAACACCAGGGGTGTTACAACCCTTCCCCCTTAAAGAAATCTCGTCCCGAGATTTAGGAGTGAAACAAAGTAATGGAAAAGAAAACGTATCAAGAACCTTTCTTTTTCACATCATCCTTGTTACAACTATGACCAGGTTTTACAAAACAGCTTAAACGATAGAAGCATAAAACTCTGGGAAATTCTCTAAAAGATAATCTTGAGATTCCCACGTAGCCTCTTCTTCTGAGTGCTGATTCCACTGCACCTTGTAGAACTTGATGGTCATTCTCAGCAAATGTCACTTGACACAAACGTACACTAGCTAGCTCCTCGCTAGTTGGCGGGTCGGCCCGCACCGCCGCCAGCACGCTTACCCGGTAAATTTTAGCCTCGTATCAGGCAGACTCTAAGTATATTTATTTATCTCTTATTTATGGTATTTTTTGCTGATATGACAATATATTTATTGAAGAGAGAAGGAGGAAAAACAAGACCATGAGTCTTATTTAGACTCCAAGTCAATGATATGGTATGATTAGACTATGATAGAGTGAGTGTCCTCATGCAGTTATTTTTTTAATGTTTTCGTAACTCTCTCCATAATCATCATCATCATCATCGTGCATTAACTCGGTCTGAGCACGAGGAAATGGTTGGAGCATGTCAAAATCGTAGAACTCAACCTTCATCACAAGTGCTTTGCTTGGTCGTGCACTGTACTGCTGCAGCGCCAAACTGATGGCGCGCCCCAGATGTACTACGGAAGCGAGAGCTGGTCCTAAGTGGCGGATCGGACCTAGAATTTTAACACAGGGTATGCCACGTCAAAAAAAATTCTTATGCAATTCTGTAAAACAATTTTCAATTTAGTAAAACCATATCAATTATATTTTATTAAAAATCTCTAGATGATACGTTATCGTTTATAATACTAATGTCGACGAACTGTAAATCACTCTCAAACCACCGATCTGGCTAATCTTTCTCATGCAAAACTAATTTTAGAGTGCACATACGTACTATATATAGCTACCAATTTTCATGCCGTGTATAGCTACCGATTTTTATTCCATTTCATTATGTATCTCATATGACACAACAAGATGTGATGAAAAAATTGCAAAATAAATGATATAGTATATTGCTTATAGTTATAATATATAGAGGGATAAATAAATAAATATAAATAATAAGGCATCAGGTCTCATGGGACATAACAAGAGGGTGATAAAAAAATAGAAAACCTAAAGATGAAAGCAAAGGACAAAATATATAGGTATTAATATTGAGACGGGGTAAAACTGTAAAAGATAAGGTATTTAAAACTCCTAGCAACTAAGACTCACGGGGCAAAACAAGATTAGTTAAAAAACGAAAACTAAAGAAAAGATATATTATCTGAAGTTAATTTTCAAATGAAACGTAAAAATAAGATAAGAAATATGAAAACTAAAAAACAAATAAATTATCTACAGTTTGTTTTTAATTTTTAAATGGAACATAAAAACAGAAAAAAATGAGTCGGCAGAGATTTGAACTGCTGACCACCAGCTTATAGCAACGAAGACCTTACCATAGAGAGGGGGACGATGGGTAATCCACGGGCCCGGTCCGGCCCACACCTATCTCACGACCCTGGGCTGGGCCTCCCCATTCCCCTCTAGACCCACCCTCAACACCACGACTCCCATTCCCAGACTGCCGTGCCGAGACGACGCCGCGAGGGACAATGGTGCGCGCCGCGATCGGAAGAGAGGCTCGTTGCCTCGTCTCCGAGAAGGTGCTCGTCTTCCTTCGCGGCCCCAGTCCCAACCCGGTGGCGTCTGCTTCGCAGGCGGCGGAAAAGGTGACGACTTCTCCGAGAAGGTCCTCTTCTTCCTCCGCGCGGCCTCAGTCCCAACCCGGCGGCGTTTGTTTCGCAGACGGCGGCGGCGGCGGCTGTGCAGCCGGCGATGACGACCCTCGCGATCGGAAGAGAGGCCCGTCACCCCTTCTCCGAGAAGATCACCGCCTTCCTCCGTGGCCCCAATCCCAACCCGGCGGCGTCTTCCTCGCAGGCGGCTGCATCTGTGCAGCCGGTGGAAAAGGTAACCCCTCGCGCGCATCGTCTCCCTCCTACTTCTTTTCTTATTTACTTTTGCTCCCCTATGTCTTCCTAAAAAAGAACTGCAGACCTAGTTCGATTGGAGCAGCCAAAGTAGGATATGGTGATTGCTATTTGTCCATCAGAAGAACGTGTGTTAGATCTGATGCCTTGTTCGACTTGCTTGCATAATGGTCCATACCATGTCGAGTCTTCCTTTAGCATAACGATTTGCATGGATATTAATTATGCTTAAAAATAGCAGGAAAAGTTTGTGTTTTATCTGAAAAAAGACAGATTTAGTTAAAAATCATGTGATGCTCACCCTCATAAAATGGAGTTAACTCATCCTAATAAGCTAAGGGAATGCATTGTCTTGCCAATTCAAAGCACTACTGTTTTTGTGTGCAGCGAAAGTCCCACAAACTTGTGCTGGTGCTGTCAACATTTTTCTATTATTGTCCCATCCAAAACCTACTCTCACTTAATAAATCTTTGATAGTACGATAATCTACGCGCGCGGAACAGCCAGCGCCAAGTGCGCGACGCCTCGGTGGTCATCACACGCCACATACGCAACCATGGCGCCTACTGGCTGGGCGAGCGTAGATGATGGGTAGGGATGGGGCAGATACGTGCAGGCGGAGGAGAGCGGCTAGCGACAAATGCCATCCCATGTTGGAATTAGTGGAAGAAACCACAAATGCAGAATCATCCCACGCGTGCTTGCGGCATGTTCTAGATTGTCTTCAAGACGTCCATCTGAACTTGGATTAGCGAGTAGCTGAGTGCTTGGGTGGGAATTTAATGAATTGGCTGATGGAAATTGAGTGCTTGTCTTCAATTTGTTGTGAGATACTGAACCTTGCTGATGGAATGTGAGTCACTTGCATGTTCGGGTATGCTGCATTTCTACACATATTTTCAGCTATTTTTAAATATGCACTGCCTACTCAAATGACTTGCTGAATTTTAGAGTTTCTGCATCATGTCTTTTGGAAGTGGGAGACAAAAAAATAGTAGTCTCAACGTCTAAAGGTCCAGTAAGTTAAGCGTTAATACTTGAACGGTCTGTCAATTATTAAAGTTCAGCCTTTCTTTTTGCCTTGAAAAATAACAAAAGGTCTGCCGGTGATTTCTATATTAAGAGGATCTGCAGAGATTTACATCTAGGGAAAGATGTGTTCTCTCCTCTGCCTTCTCCAATGTTGTTATTGTTGCCTAATGCCTAATGCCATACCAAGAAGTGTTCATCAAATCAGAATCTGTTGCAGCTGCAACCAGATAACAAGCATGGCTACTTTGTTCATTTTTAGTCACTTCACACAGGAAGACAATTACTGTCACTTCATTCACAGCAACAGTAATATTATTGTGTCATGTGCAGGCTGAGTTCTCGATGAGGTCTGCTATTAGCAAAAGGAGCTCGGCGTCACGCTTCTCTAGAAGGTACGTGTTACATGAGAAAGCTCGTGTGTCGCGTTATTTCCATCTGTTCATATACCATGTTAATTACTATTTTTTCTTGTTTTTTTTCCTTTTACCAGGGCAACTCGTGGCAGGAAGATGGATGACATGAGTCTAAAGGCAGCCGTTCCCTGGTTTATGGTTACACTTGTTACCCTTGGTTTTCTGGAGGGGTTTTTCGGGAGGGCTTTGTAGGTTACTAAGCATGGTAACGATGAGGAGAAACCGCTAGCTTATTTGAGCAAGGCTCTTGGACCCAAAACTAAAGGCCTCAGTACTTGTGCGAAAAATAATACATGCCGTACTGTTAACTGTTCAACAATTCAGACCATATTTGCAGTTTGAGAAGTTTTATATTTATATCGGCCAACGCAGTTTGGCATAACTGAGGATAGAGCCGCGTTTGCATACTCATACTCATTGGCATATGCTAGATCACAGCTGGAAAGCTGAATTAGTATTCATATTAAAGAAACCTAAGCTAACTAGATTAGCTGCTAGGTACAGAATCTGGTTTATGACAGGTCAGTTGCCTTAAGCTTAACCCCATACTATGTATTCGAAATTCCTGATAAACTTTGCATCTACAGGAAATTGGATGAACCTTCCGAGTGATTGGAACATTAAACATGGTCCACTCTGGTCGATTGTAGCTAGCTAGCTAGGTATACTTTCGAGTTAGTTTCACACAAAGATGCAGAAAAACATGTTGCCTATAGAGTTTTAGTTTGGAGCCGCGTGGGCGTGGGCAGCAGGGATAATGGGATATGCATGCACCTACCATGACTGCTCCAGGAACGGCCTCCTTCAGTGGCGTCGACCTGCACCTCCGTGGCATGAGTGGTTGCCCGGCCTCTACGTAGTACTACTTCATGTTCATGACCATCTTCCAGTTCTAGTACCAGTAGAAACCGCAGGAGCCTAGGAGCTCTGCCAAACCTGCTAAGGTCCTTGAGCACAATTTTGTCAAACAATGTCCATCACTGCAATCTTCACCCCCTGCCAATTTTGTTCGTCTTACTAATTGCCCGCCCCTGTAGCTGGAAGATCATGTGAACGTTAACCTCCCAGCACAGGACAATAATCTAAACTTACTGTTTAATTTCATAGACAGAAAACATATTAGTCAGCACTTCCAATTCTTTGTGCAAAATGCTATCGATCGAGAGTTGTAAACATCAGTCTCTTTAGAATGCAGAATTAACAAAGAGAAGAGCCTATCATTATCACAAACAAAGTGGGGGAGGGGCACCAAAACATAGGGAACACTTAGAGTTCAGCATCTGACCTTTCTGTGCAGTGTCCACACCTGGCATAAGCAATATTCCTAATGGTTGTTATCAATGGTTCATTTTGACTTGTTGTTGAAAGGCCAAGTCCTACAAATTCCAAAACCTGGTAAATCACAATTTTGGATAGGCGCTAAATTTGTTTTCACCTATACACTGGCGCTTTTTAATTGTAGTGTACGTACACTTATGTTTGCACCACCAAAATGAAGCAACCAATATTTAAAAAAGTGTGCACTAGCAGGCATAATAAAATGCCAGGAGTGTATGGACAGCCATAACAACACACAATAATATTGGCTGGCAAAGACATTTTCTGTACACCTAACTCAATTGAATTGGAAAAAAATGGAATGCACATCAGAAACTTTAAAAAAAATGTACTCCTAACGTACTCAATATAATTGGAAAAAAAATGATATGCACAACTCAGAAACTTTTATCTAAATATTTCAAATCAGAAAATAAATATGCATGTTTGGAACAAATCTGAAAAAGGAAATGGCCATATCCAAAATTCCAAATGAATAGTAACTGCTATATATGACTGACAGGAACACCAGATGAGCTCCCCGTACGTCGCCGGAGCAGGCCGCCACCACGTACGTACTGGAGACGCTCCTCGCCGCGTCACCCACGGCCACGGCGTCAACTACCCACCAGCTAGCTAGCCTCCCTGTTTCGTTCTCCCGAAGCACGTATATATGTACTGGTGACGCTCGCTCGGTTGCAAGCGGCAGACTGCAGAGATCGAGATCCTCCGGCCAGTGAAGCACGGTCATAAAGCCATCCCACTTCACCATCCACGTACTCCGCTGAGGTCCCACGTCGCGCGCGGCAGGCCGCAGCCCGGTGACCCGGCGCTGAGCGAGGCTGGAGAACACCTCGGCAGCATTATTGCCTGCGACCTCGACCTCGACCTCGACCCGACCGCGTGGACTCACACACTCCCTGCGCCGCGATGAAGACCACTGGGGGTGGACTGCTGCAGGGTGCGTCAGTTCACCATCCGCGACGCTCGCCGTCGATCGATCTGGGACCCCGCCACAGGCCGTCGCACGGACCTGCCCCGGCCGCCTCCCCTGCCTGAGCGCCCGGCGGCCTACCCGTACAGCGCAGGAACGCATCACCTCGACTGCTGCGACGGTGGCGACTTGCGATCCTCGTCGTCGTCGTGGTGGGCACCAACCACTGCACGCGGAGATCGATGTTCGCCCACGTCTACTCGTCAGCCACGAACGCGCTCTACTTCGCGTTCCAGACGGGCGCGGCGGCCCTGAAGTTCGATTTGGACACGCGGGAAATGGTGGTGGTGCGCCTGCCGCCGCCACGCTTCGATTAGGCAGGCAAGTCCACGATCGACCTGTGGCTGTGGGCGAGGGAGGCCGGCGCCGCCTCGAGGCGATGGGAATTGGGTACAGATGACCAGACCCATCGAGCTCGATCGACAAGCTGCTCCCTGCTGCTGGTGCCATTTCAGCCTTTCCTGACGTGGTTAATTAATTAGCTTTGTGGACGACGGCATCGGTGTCGTTTTTGTGAGGACGACGGGTGATGGGCTCTTCACCATTGATCTCAAGTCATCTCTCTCCAGGTCACAAAAAGGACACTGGCTTCTCGGGCATTTTCCCCTACATCAGCTTCCACACTCCACAACAGTGGTAATAATTGCCTCGTTTGGATTCACCCTGTATGTCCTTATGCCAGTCCCAGTAACTTAATTTGCTTGTATGTGATGAACTTAATTTCCACACTCCGGCGATACGCTTTCAGTGGTAGGCGACGTCCCGTCGACAACCAGACGCCTTCGTGAAGCTCGAGATATCTGCCGGCTCAGTTCTTCGGAGGTGCTCATAGGGGTAAGGTTTGCGTACGTGTATTCATAGGGTTGAGTGTGCGTGCGTGTTTGACTGTCTACGTTGTAACTGTGTAATTCTAAAAAAAAGGGTAGCTATTATTACCTGATAGCCTGTTTTGATTACCCAGCAACATGTTTTCCCTGTGTGATCAGAAAACATTTTCTAGTGAGAGCTAATATTTCTTCAACCAGCTGATGTTATTTCCTAAATTTGTGTATTTCTGCAGCACTGGAAGTTGCCTCCAAGTACGTGGTGAGTTCTGGTGCATAATTAAGGTGCTTATTATTATGTGCAGATTTTTCAGTCAAGGGGAGACTTAGTTGTGATAGTGGTAGCAAATGGTAATATGCATGATTCTCGATGGGTTCTGATTTTAATTCAAGGGCTCTATGTTTTGTCCAAGGGATTCTATCTTGTAATTTGTTAGCCTAATCATGATCGCTGCCTTGTCTGTAGAATTATATATAGCTTGGCAGCTTGCAATGAAATCCTATAATGAAAGTGGTTTCCCTAGCTAGTGTGTACATATGTATGGTCAAGAAAACAAGTGTTTGAAATTAATGCTCGTCTGCGCCTTTCGAATTTTAGTTTGATTCCATATCTTGTGGCCTGAAACATGAGAGAGAGCTGAGGAAGAAAGAAAATAATTCCTGACGTACATTTTGTGTCATTTTCAATAAAATTAGGAGGTGTTCAAAGCTCTGAAGCATTCAAGTAAATTTTGGTGAACACCAGTCATCAAAACGTTCAGGCCTGTATGAATTCTGCAAGGATGAGTTCAGTACTTCAGTCGTTCATACTGAATTTCTTAAAAGTTCCTAGCTAGGAATAGGGTTCTGATCGAACTGTGTCTAGTCCTGATATTTTATTTCACTTAAAACAACACACACACACACACAGCAGATTGTCTACAGTTTCTTGTGAGTAATCAAAATTTCCCCCAATACCGAGTATTGGCTGCAAGAAATCGCAACGACGTACAGTACAGTACAAGGCTACCTAATACAGTAAGCAGCAGGATCTGATGGGCAACTAAAGATAACGACCTGGAGTGTGTAGAAGCTCTTGAAGGCAATACTGTCGAAGAAGCGACTGCTGATGTCAACCTTGACGGCCTGACTAGACCTGAGATCAAAAGAGTAGAGACCATCATCGTTCGTCTTGAGGAAGATGACGCCGCCAGCGCTGTCCACGCAGGCAACCACGAGCGAACAAGGTGGTGAGAAACCAAAACCTAGGGCAAGAACAGGTAGCTGCCTGCTAGGAGGAGCAGGAACGAGCCTCGTCTTGAGGTCGATGCCTCTGCTTATCACCCACAACAATCCTGGTCCTCCTCCCATCTGCTCGATCAGGACCAAGAATCCTCATGGACCAGATTCTGAGCACACAGTTCATGTCCACCTGCATGCGCGAATCTCCCAGCCCGATGCGCGGAGCATTGGGGACGATATGAGGTAGGAGAAGCAAAGACATCTCCCGCGTGGCCGGATCGAGAGCGCGTCGCGGGCCAGAACGCCCGGCGAGGCGACGTCGAGTCGAGCTGCTCACGGTGGCCTGGGACTGGGAGAGCAGCGGTTGCTGGAGCGCGGCGGACTCCGACGAATAGACGTGGCCGGCGAACATCTCCCTGGCGTCGATGCCGACGAAGACGACGCGGAAGGGGCAGTCGAGGTGGTCGCAGCCCGCGGCGGGCGGCGGCGCAGAGCACCGAGGCGTTCCATGTGCGCACGCGCCGGGGCCGAGTCAACAGGGGCAAGCTCCGCTAATTATCGGCGATGGGGTCCCAGACCGCGAGGATGGAGTCCTCCTTCGGCGCGCGCATCCGCATCCTGCTGAGGAGGACGCGGCCGTTTCACCCTGGGATTTGGCCTCTTGCGCTCTTTGGCTCTGTCCGTGCGCTGCTGGTGTCGCGCACGACGCAGCTGATCACCGCGTAGGCGCGTACAACACCACCTTGCAAGTGGAATGTCCGCGAGTGCTCGCCGCCGGACGCCGGTCACAGGCTACGAGAAATCATCGAGGAGACCTTCGTGGTGAGCGACTACCTATACACCCCACCTTCGTGGGGACGTGACATGGTTCAATTCATCGCCAAACATGCTTATATAACACCATTGACGAGATTGTGTCGCTGCAAGAAATTGACCCCAACTGCATGCTACACGTACTGACATTGTCATCAAAGGCACGGTGCAACTCTGCATTCATCACTGCGTGCAGCTACGTGAGGAGGTTCTGCTGCTGGTGTGATGTGAGCTTCAATGCACTATGGATGCGTCCATGATGCTCGGCTACTCCATGGTGGAGTTCTGCGAGCACGTGCGGCCAGCGCTGAGGGAGTCGTAGAGAGCGAGCAACGGGCCGCGAAGGGCGACATGGCTCTAACCTCTAAGGATGACAATAAAGGATCCAGGACTAGTTTCATCAAGTGGGCCTTTAGTGTATATAGATTATCAAGACTTCAATTAGTCCCAGGGTCCAAAAAGTTTATCCATGGCAAGTAACTTACCATTGTGCACTCTCTTGTAGGGCAAAAGGATTTTGTGGTGATCTTTCAACCTCCTTTGAAGTTTTTTGGCACCAAATGTTCTATCTTCCTTCAACCAATCGATCACTTGTTCACACACCCATGACTGTGTAACACCAACACATATGCCAGTCCTCCTTTTGCTCTGACAGTCACTTAAAAGAGTTCCTCTTCACCTTTAAAACAAATGAAACAACAATGTTTATGCTAAAAAAAATTTGTTTAATGCATACATACAAAATGTGTACTAATAGGTTACATTTACTGTGACACCATCCTTCATAGTAGAGGAATGAATTTTCCACAAGCAACCCTCTGTGTGTGCAGTGCAGTAAGCACTATATCTCCCCTGTATCACTCTTCTCAATGTTATATTGGTACTCATGTTTGACAACACGTGAAGCTAAAGCCAGCTTAAAAGAATTCATGTCTGAATACATAGTTCCTACTGACATAGGTGGATCTTTCTTGTCATAATTAACATCAGACATATGTTCAGGCTCTCTATCTTCCACCACGTCATCTAAGTCTTCTATTTCATAATCATCATCATCAGAATCAGAGGTGTCAACATCAGACACATAATCATCATCAAAATTAGGTGTCAACTGCCCTTTGTTTACTACCACTTTGACCATGAGCTTTTTGAGCTTCTGGATGTTGGGACCAAGGTAAATATATAACCCTTCCTCATCAACACCCACATGCTCATTCCATGAGTTTGGGTTAGCAAGGGATTCAGGAACTGTGGATTCAGGAATAGTAGATTCAGTTTGAGTTTGTTGGCTGGGTTTTGCTATGCTAGGACATTGTACCGAAGGAGTAAATGGGGCTTCAATAGACTGGCCCGTAGTACTAAAATCCCAGTTGGGAATGAGAGGAGGCTCACTACTAGGGCTACGATAAACAACAGACAAGTAGCAACACTTTGAAACTGTATGTTTTTTCAAACATTCGAAGCAAATCTTGGTCAGAGCACACTTGGATATTCACCTTATTGTCCAAGCAGAAGTAAAACACACTCGCTATGTCACCAAAACCAGGCGGATACTTATCCAAAACTTCATCAACCAGATCTTTGAAGTTGGAAGTGTCAGCATCCACGACTTTGTTCAAGCTAAACCACCGAGCACGACAATTGGCAGCGATAATCCGGATTTCTAGGTTGAAGGTAGTGCCTGCGTCCATCCTACAGATGAACAACGTCGATCAACATTCAACCGCGTCCACTGAACTATCTAGATCAACACCACATCAATCACACTACCAGACATAAGGATCTAATCTACAATGACAAGAAGCAAGCAATCAAAGGGAGTCACTTGTACTCACCCGTCAAGAAGCCAGTCTGGTCGGTCGTGTGGCCCCTTGTCCGCCGCCATGCGAATCCAATCATCTGGATCCGAGGGCTACTACCCCATGCGACACCACGAGCACGTGGAATCGGTCTTCTTCTCCACTAGCCGTCGCCGCCGCCATCGGTACCACTGTCGCTAGGGTTACGGAGGGGGAGGAAGGAGTTGAGCGAGATGGGAGAGTGAGAATGAGCTGACAGTCAATCTCGGTCAACACGGACTCCACATATGTAGCTATGACCATGGGCAATATAGACATTTTCGCTAGCCGGTCCCACTCGTCGGAGCTCCTAAATAAACAATGAAATGCTAACAGATTAGAGACGGAATGGTGTGGAAGACAAATAAAATCCAGACAGTGGCACATGTGATAATTTAAAATTTTGAACGGCTAATAGAAAATTGCAATCTTTTAATAATAGAGAAAATTTGAAGACTTCCATAATACATGGAAAAGTCTCCGGAAAGAAGAGGGATGTGGGCGGCTTCTGTCACTACTGGGGTACCGTACCTGCACTACGCGGAGTGGCTCGCGGCAGCAGCTGTGATTTTTCTTCGTGGTGACGCTGATTACATTTGCGAGCTTGCCACGTGGCCACTACCATGGAACGACACGTGAGCTTATCCCTGCGGTCTCCCTTGGGCACTCACTCCGCAGAAGATCAGCATCCTGGAAACAAAAGGAACAGCGCGCGGAGAGATCATCCTGTTGTTTAGTGTGCACAGATTTCATTGTGTCCAGTGCCAGTTGATTCTATGGAGCCTTTATAGTACACTTCTCTCCTGCTAAACCACAGTACACCTCTCTAGTTAGATCCTATATTCCTATGGAACTGCAGGATATGATGATGTGCTGGTTTAAAAAAAAAATACTGTACTGATGCTCATCTTATACCTATTTGATCCCACTGTTTTAGAGTGGTTAATTGTAAAGGGTTGACATTGCGTCGATTTATAAAACAGCAACTGATCACACCGGCCTTACATGCATCAATACCGTACACTGCATATAAATCAGAGGCGCGGTAATTTAGCAGTATTGTCTTGAGAGCAAAAATTTCAATTCCTATAACGACAGTAGAGTTTATCTAACTGCACACATGCAGTTGAGATATGTGCAAAAGTTCTCGCATCCATGGGGCAGATTCCAATGTGTGAGGCAGGGCGTTCTTTATAAAAAAGATTTGTTGAAGTCTTTTTTACGAATCCTTAGACAAACAAGAACGGTTGAGATAGACTCTCGGGCCGCTACCGAAACCGGTCATGCATTTTTGGTATTGTCTTTTATATATATATATATATATATATATATATGAGTTAAATGCGCTGTGGGTCCTTAAACTTTTGCCCACTTCTCACCTAGGTCCATGAATTTTTTTTCGCTCATATGGATCCATGAACTTTTCTCCACTTCTCATCTAGGTTCATGAACTTTTTTTCTCTCATCTGGGTCCATAAACTTTTACCTACTTCTCCGCTAGGTCCACAACAAACCACATAGGACTTTGTTGCCTGCTTGGCCTCTAATGTGGTGTCACATGGTCTTTTTTTAATTTTAAAAACTAGTAGAAACTTTAAAAAATGTATAAAATCACAAACAAATGTAAAAAATAAAATCTAGTTTTGTTAGATTCCACGTGAGTAGATCTATGCAATAGATATATAATATAATATGTTTTATTTTTTTGTTGTTGTAGCTATAAATTTATGTAGACCTATGTATTTCTATGTTGAATTTAAAACTGTAGCTTTTGTGCTACAACTATGGTGAAATTTTTATGGTAGACTAATATTGTATGCTTGAGCAATGGTAAAAAATTCAGCTTCAGTGGAGCATGTATGATTGAGTTATTGATTTACCTAGGTTTTATGATTGTTTAATATTTAATAAATCGTTAGTCTACTAAACATTTAATTCAAAGCTAAGATTTTTATGGGTGATAATAAAACACCGTTACTATAAAAATATTGCATGCCTACATAGATCACTTCATGTGCAGTCTAACAAAAGTAACTTATTTTTACGTTTTTAATGATTTTATGCAATTTTTAAAAGTTTCAACCACTTTTTGAAATTAAATTTTTTTTTGCATGTGATGTAATATCAACAGTCACATAAACAACAGAGTCTTATATGGCCAGTTGTGGACCTAAGTAAGAAGTGGAGAAAAGTTCGTGGACCTAGATGAGGGTAAAAAAAGTTTATGAACCTAGATGAGGAGTGGGGAAAAGTTCATGGACCTAGATGAGCGAAAAAAAGTTCATGGACCTAGGTGAGAAGTGGACAAAAATTTAAAAACTCACAGCGCATTTCACTCTCTCTCTCTATATATATAGGGAACTACTACCCTATAGCTAGCTATAGAATAGTTTATTTTATAGCCAAGCCAAAACTTACCGCATTCATGAATCCTCCCGGCCTGGCTGGGCTCCTTTAATGAGTAAAGCATTAATAATCCCTCTAATTACGCTATAAAACAACCTGCTGGCCACGGCAATCGATCTATCCGGCTACGTACGTGCTGCCTGCCGGCGGACGACGCTTAGGCCACGACAATCCATCTATTCGGTACGTACATGCCCGCGGCGGAGAAACGGGCCAGCGGAGTGCACAACCGTGCTGAGCCGTCGTCGTCAAGCTGTTCTTCTTCGACACGCCCTGGGTCGTTGCCACCGATCCAGCAGGTGTTCCTGCGCAGGGGCGACATCGACGGCGGTGAGTTCACGCCTGCGGTGTCACGCCTCAAGAGCTCCCTCACCATTCACCGCCACACACTGCCTATGTACCTGCCACTTGCTGAGAAGCTAGCGTACGTCGCCGGCACCGGGGACGTGGTCATTTTGACTGCACCGACAACCCCGGTGTGACCTTCGTCGAGGTCGATGCCGCCGTTATTGACACCATGGACCATGGACGTCTCACGTCTGCCGGCTCACGGGTGACGAGGCGCACGACATCCCGACGTTCCTGGAGCTGGTGCCGGACATCCCCACCAGGGTGCTCCCGACGCCCCTGCTGTCTGTGCAGGCCACACGGATCCAGCCCCGGTAGCGGCCACGCCCTCGGGCTCTCCGTGCACCACGCCGTCTCCGACAGCTAGGCCGCGTGGCGGTTCATGGCCGCAAATTTGCCGCCCGCGGGGGATCGCCCGCTTGTACTCTGCCTAATCCGGCCATAGAAGATTGAAGCTCCGAATGATTCATAAGATGCATCTTTTTTTAGTGAATGTATTAGAGTAACTAAAGACGAAGCAAAGTGAAATTTTAGTGAACGGATTCTAGTAAATATTTCTCGTGAATCATAGTACAAAGGGGTACAAAAGTATATATTCTAGTAAATAAAATAAATCTCGTAAATAGAATATCATAACTACTAAGGTGCAGAGAGGCATGGATTCTAATAATCAAAGTTACAAGTCTAGTAAACAGATTATCATAACTAATCAAACCAGGCATCATATATTCTAGTAAATAATTTCCAAAAAAACTAGTAAATAGAATGAAAAACTAGAGGAAAAAAGGAATGGATTCTAGTAAAAAAAAAATGCAAGTCTCATAAGTATATTATCGTAAGGAGCTAACTAATCAAAGTAGGCATCATATATTCTAGTAAATCATCTAAAAATATCGTAAAGATTATTTCATCCATATATGACTAGTTACGATAATATAGATAATCACCATATATACTAGCGCACATGCATATACGCCTCCTGTACTAGAAAAAAGTTACGAGACGCATATTATGAACATATATATATATGGTACTCCAGCATGTAGCACGGAGGCTAATTTTTTTCAGTTACCATAATTATAATCCATGCAATTATCAGCTTGTTGGCCGGCTGGCACGTGAAATCAGCTCGGCGTCATTACGGGAACCCACCACCACCTGTGCGAGTGTGCGCTATATCTGGATCGGGTGCGAGCTGTGCAGTCCTACGGCCGCCTGGCTACAAATAAGCTATTCTATAGCTACTATAGCTAGGGACAGAATATACTCATATATATATATGGCAACGGATCTAGTGCAAACTCAACTCCCGTACAAACAGTGCAAACCTAATCTGGACCGTAGGATGTTGATCCAAGGGCACGGAGAGATTGGGTAATTTTGCATTTAACCGCCCACTCTTAATCACACTTTTACAAGTCCCTCCTTCCACCTTTTTCATGCGCCCCCTTGGATCAACATCCTGCGGTCCAGATTATAGTTTGCACAGTTTGCACTAGATCCGTTGCCTATATATATATATATATATATATATATATATATATATAGCTTCATTCTAAAACAACAAAGAAGTTCGTCACCATGCCTCTGGCTCTGGGGCAGCCATTACCCTAGCTAACCTTGGTATAAATTTGCTTGAACATAACACCCCAGACCCCATCCATCTACATAAGGCCAGGGGGAAAAAAAATGTTCACGATTCATTCATGAGTCATGACAAAACTACTGAGGAACGTCACTTCTCAGTAGCCCGGCCTGCTGTATCTTTTCCTCTTTCACTTGTATGCTTCCTAGCTCGTTGGTACAGAATGAGCAACCGGCCGGCAACAACACCAGCTAAAAGGCACACACCGGTAACCTGCGAGTGCGACGTGCGTGTGTCGTGCCGGCCTTTGCGGCTTCCTCGGTTCGAAAACGTCCTAGATGGCCAGCCGAGATCTGCATGTCTGCTGATCGCATCGCGTCGGGCACCGTCAACCAAACACGCGCGCCACGGAATCCGTTTGAAAATTTGAAACGATGCTGGCCACTGCCCATCGTTGCGTTGCTACTACGTCCGACGACGCGCGCTGCTCGAACCGCCCGGCTGACGACGGCGGCGGCGCGGAAGTCGAACGCATCCTGCGCCTGCGTGGCGCGGGTGTTGCACGGCTTGTGCATCACGCCCACGCCGGCGCCGCCCAGGCTCATCACTCCTCACTCGCGCGCGCCTCCAGGACCACGCTCGATCGCTCGTTTCCTGGCCAGCTGCTGCTTCGGCGCGCTTTGTTACCGTGACGACTTGGCCTCCGACGACTGCGTGCTCGACATGCATGTACCCGGACCACGCGGCGAGGTGGTAGTAGCCGCCGCCGTTGCCGTTGCCCCCCCCCCCCCCCCCCCCCCCCCCCCGCACCACCGCAGACGCTCTCGATCGGCGGCGCGTGCACTGCGCCGTCGCCGGCCGGGGCTTCTCCGGCGCGCACCAGTCCTAATCCAGGAAGTGGCGCGACGTGGGCACCGCGATGCGCGGCGGGAGGAGGTGGTGGTGGTGGCACGACGGCGCCGGCTGCTGTAGCGGCGACGACACCGACTGCGCGTACCACTCGTTCTCGGTGCGCAGCGCAGGGACGACGCGTGGTGGAGGGGCGGGAGCAGCGGACGAGCGCCTGCATGCTCTGCACCAGGTAGCCGCTGACAGCTGACTGTGCGTGAATGTGAACGTGACCACAGAAGACGAAAGACGGCTTAGCTTGCCACTGTTTATCGAGAGGACGTCCACCCCGTTGTGGTTTACAATTTCTGCGCTCCGATCCGCCGCTGAAGACCGGGCCCTGGCTAGTGAGCCGGACGACCTCGACGGCACACGATAGCGTGCTTGCTCTGCTGCCGTCCCGTGTCGTTGTACATCGACTTGAGCCACGCGGCCTCGGCCGCCCGCGCGATCGACCGAGTCCCGCGACGACCTCGCGAAGCTCCAGCGCTTCCTGTCCGCGGGGGGCGCCGGCGCCGGGGAGGCCGCCCGCTTCTCCTGTCCCTTCCTCCCGGCTCCCGCCGCCAAGCAAGCTGCGGAACCACCGCGCTGCCTTGCCCATCCCGGAATTCGCAGCCGGCCGGCAAGAGAGGGCTCCGCTGTACGCTCTGCTTGAACTATGAATTGAGCAAAGCACAGGTACAAATCAACACAGAAACACTAGTTTGAACTATGAATTGCCCACAAATGCTCTACAAGATCATCACGAAGTCGCTCATGTGAAGACCTATCCTCAATCTCATCGTGTATCTTCAGGATGTCCTCTAGCACAAGCGGATTCATCTTCTCCATCCCATCATCTACAAGCTCTAGTTCAAAACTTTGACATCTGTCATAGAAATAAAAAAGGGAAAAAGTTAAGAAAAGTTTGTTGATACTGATATTGTGTACATGCTTAAAAACAATAACCTTGACATTTTATTTTCTTCAAGGAGGAGCAGCAAAATATGTTGTTTACTGGATTAGAGAGCTTCAGTATACAACTGCAAACTTGTCATAGTGTTACGGTGCACAAGGTCCACTGAAAGGATGTCTAAAATCTAAATTTGTTGCACATTTAGATTTAATAAATAGGTAGAAATAAGCATGCTTACAATGGTACAAAAACAAAACATAGACATCTGTTGGCTCCTATGCCTAGTCAAGTAATATGCAGACTTAATATCTGAATAAAGTGAAGACACCTCAACAATGGCTCCTATGCCATTGTGTCATTATGTCTCTCACTTCAAACCATTTGCAGTAAGCGTGGAGACACCTCCACTTCCCCTCTGAACTGTTTAGACCACTCAATCAGGCTCTCCAATGTCTGAAGATAACAACAATAGATGCCATTGCCATCTTGGCGATCAAGATTCAGTTTTCAGTGAAAAGATTCAGTTCTGGTCACAGCAAAATGGAAAGCTCCACCAAGATTCAGTTCTGTCATTCTATCTCTTCCTAGAAAACTCGACTATTGATCTAACAGGAAGCCAATTTGAATATTGATTCATAGTGGGTGCTGCAATCGATTAGAGACTGAAGACTGTTCAAACCTGCTCGGCTGCTACTGTTCCACTCTTCGCTGCTCGGCGCTCCGGCCTCCTCGGCGGGACGGTGGCTCGGTGCCGCACTGCCGCTTGGACGCACCGGCCTCCAGCCCACGAGCCGACGGCGGCCGCCTCAGTGGGTGCAAGCGCGACGATGCCCCTGGCTGCTGCGGTGCTGACCCGGGCGCGGGGCGCCCAACCAGCCGCTGGCGGCTACCCGCAGGTGCGCGGCGCGACAGCAAGCCAAGCCAAGCCGAGGGGAGAGCTGCCACTGACAGTCCGACGTCGAGGCGGGTTCGCACGACGAGGAGCAGGCGGCGCGCGGGCGGGGCGCCGTTGCTGGATGCGCGCGGGCGGGGAGCAGCGGCGCGCGGGCGTCGAGCCGGCGGCGCTGTGCGGGGCACCGGCGGCCCTGTGCGATGCTTCTTGTGCTCGAATAGAGACTCCACTGCTTCTTGGGTTGGAGTTGGAGTCAATTTTAGTCCCATATTGTATGCAGATCAGCATGCAAATAAAAAAAATAGGAATTTAATTTGTATGCTGGGCTGGAGTTGCTCTAGTAATATTACAATTTGAAAAACCTAGTTGAACGAACTAGAGCAACTAACCAAAACTATATATGTTTGACAATTCACCGGGTTAGCTAAAATGTTGCAAGCTTTATTATGAGGATCAGCAGCACAAAACAAAATACAATACGCTTTGATGTAGTGACTAGGGTCCGTTTGGTAGAGAAACGTTTTAGATCCAGATTCTCCTAAGAAACATTTTATTAGGTGGTGAATCAGAAACACTTTTGTGGAATCGTTTGGCTGGTAGACTAGATTCAGATTCTAAAAATACATAAAAAATTATATAAATAAGAATACGGTTTCGAAAAAATATATAACTTTTTGCGGACGAAGAATAATCTAAATGCAACCCATGCTAATTTGTTGCACTAAAAATGATAAGTACAAAAAAAAACAGACTGCTAGTGCATGTGAGAGAGGAGAATCGGAAACCAACGAAACCAACTCCAAGCCGTTTCTCTCGCACAGGATAAAAAGTTAGAATCGTTCCGATCTAGAAACGTTTCTATATTTCTCCGTTTGGCTTGGATTCTGCTGATCCTGGCCAGAAACTGAAACGTTTCGGTTGGCCAAACAGGACGTTAGCTAAGCAAAGCCACCGTGGCCCATATTAATTAGTGTATGTCAAGTGTCTAGCAGGCTGTCAAGACACTCAAGACTGCCTTCAGCTCCTGTTCTAGTTTTATCCGATGCCTCTGGTGGCCGGCTCGGGGATACATATAGGAGCAGTTTTGATGAAGGGTGACCACCCGCTAGCTTATTTGAGCAAGGCTTTGGGACCCAAAACTAAAAGGCCTCAGTACTTGTGTGAAGAAGAATACATGCCATACTGTTAACTGTTCAACAATTGAGACCATATTTGCAGTTTCGGGAGTTTTATATTTATATCGATCAACGCAGGAAGCCGGGTGCTTGTGCCCCCATCACGCTTTGGGACAAGCAGGGAGAGCTTAGTACTGGCCGGAGGCGGACACTAATTTCGCTGACTCAGGAGGATTGAAGATCACACCCACACCCTGCTCAGAAGCATCGTCAGGCCCTCAGCCACGATGTCCCGGCCAGTCACAGCACCCTGTCAAACACTACACCGGTTCCTGATTTTCCAAATGCTCCAAGGCACAAGAAGGATCAATACACGGAGTCAAAACCCCGCATGCAGTATGAATACAGTGTTCAATGGAAGCCATGTAGAATTATAGATAACTTCAGATCAAACATGTGAAGGTCATGCCATGCCTTTCATTCTGTGACCTCACTGCCAAAAGGTATCGATGTAGCACCAGCTCTGATCACAGTACGTCTGACCACTTAGTTCAGCACTACAAGACAATTTAGTCAATTCAAACTCAAATCACCAGAATGTTTGCCAAAGCATAAACTCCTAACATCAGATAACTTGCAGGGATACTGCCCTTGGCCTCAACAAGTGACCAAAACCCCGTTTCTGTATTGAAAGCAGAAATGGAATGGTTAATTATTATCTGACTGAGGAATACATCACATAGATTGTAAATGCTTTGGAAAACATCCAAACCTGATAAACTATCAGAAGGAAACTCAGTTTTACCCACGACAGCAATGACATTATTTTTCCATGGAACCTGTGTGTCACACCCCATGTAAAAATGTTTCTTCTAGTATTTTAAGAGTGCATACGAGAATTTATTACCGATTACAATTCTTGTCTTCTTTCAGTAATACATCTCTAGCTAGTTTTGCAACTTAGTGAATAGTGATTGCACCCTCCATCCTAAAAAGAGTGTCATTCTAGGTATGAATCTAGACACTCTTTTTTTGGAGACACGGGTTTTCAGATTTTAAGTACAAGTGGGTTAAACATAGTGTCTATCATGCAGCAAAGCGTAAAATAATTGACTATTTACGCAAGAAAATCTTGGCGACTAATGAAAAATGCATGCCAAAACACTTGAGAGGAAGTAGCAATCTAACTGAAAAAAGTACGAAAGTAAATTTTCTTCCAGAAAGAATGGCCAAATCAGTAACTTACGCTTTGGAAGCTACACAAACACAGTGATTTACAAGATCTATACCAGATAATGACCTTTGCAGGATGGCAACTTAGTAGAACTTTAGAAGGAACATAATCCCAAGTAGCTTATCTCTAAAAATTTAATATCTAATTAATGGAAAAGGTGAAGTCATAAGCTTATTTAATAATGACATAATACCAGTCAGGAAAATCTAATTCAAAACACAACACACATAAAAAATCCCACTACCTTTGCCTCATCTAATAAGTGATGGCCAGAATCACCACCAAATACTACCATCTTGCTAATTACAATGGCTCCTGCATGCTGTTTCATACCTATACTCTTTTTTGAAGATAAATTAACTAAGTTCTAGTATTTTTTTAATGGGTTACATAGAAACAAGGAATAGGTTTGTTTCCTTCAGTGGACAGAGCACAATCCAATTTTCTGAGATATTAAAAGTGCCATCATCAAAATCAAAAGTAATAGATGAGCACCGGCAGGAAAGATCATATGCGCGACCTCTAACTGATGTCCTAAGTCCTAACTATGTCATGCCCCTGAAAAGAAACAAAAAATCCAAGAGCTAAACATCCAGTTCTGCCCAAAATACAAGTCAGTACTCAGTACTAGATACAACTGTTTCAGTCACAAAGGCTCACAGTGGGATTGGGCATGCTGAGGTGTTTTGCAGGGTCAACAGGAGACCTAGAGCTGTTCAGATTCAAAGGGAGAGGGGGGCAGGATAAAAAGATAATGAAGTAATCAAACAAATTGTGGAAATAGTACTGATTGACAGAGAAATGTAACAAGGAAATTTGAGTTCGCAGTGCTAAAAGGTCAAGATGAGGTATAGATATAAAGTTAGATACATGTTAACTCAGGCTTCACAAAGCTGCATTGCTTCATCAACTTACAAAGTTAAAATTTATCTCATCAATGTTTGCCCCTATTTGTCCAATGCAGATCCCATTCATCGAGATGCACATGAAGTGCTGAGCTATTCCTTTGCCCTTAGTCGCAGTTTGATTTATACTCACTAAATTTATTTCCTATTTCGTATGTAAATTTCTTCAGGAAAATGGTCATCCTGCATCTATCCATAACCAGGAAAGTCTCAGTGGATCAACTAAACATGCTCTGCAGGTAATGCTTGTTATTTAAACTGGATTTCAGAGGATGGCGTACATAGATGTATCAAAGAACAGGGGAGGCCTGGTTCAAGTAAAGGGTATTCAATTGAATACCCATTATTTTTTACCAAACAACTAGTACTTCTATATGTTGAACACTTTATGATCAAGTCTATGAATCGGATACGATGCTCAGTTCTGTGTTATTTATCTATTTATTATGGGCTTTGCTGCGGTACTTCCAAATAACTATGGACCGTTCATTGATTTTGATCCAACGATCACGATGAACTAATAGATGAAATATATATTTATTAATTTTATATTTTATAAAATAGGATAAATAAGGAAAATTTTAAATATAAAAAAACTTTTTTCTAGATTTGATTGATGCATGCATGATCCCTATTTGGTAAACTTTTTTTATTTTATAACTTTGGACTTTATATATTTTGATTTGCATTTAAATTTGTAACTTATATGCATTTGAGAGTGGATACGTGACATGACTTTTACCATGTGTATAAAAATATTTTAGCGTGACACATTAAAGTTTTATGTGCAATATATTTTTCATGTGTATGCTTAACGTGGATACGTGATACTAATGCATATTATTAGCATGTGTATGGGTGTTAGGTGATTGGGTAACGTGATAGTGCATGTAACGTTAATATTGGAGTGCATATTATTTTATAAATTATTTAATAAAAATCTTGCTTAATTGGCCGGACTTGTTAGTGCATGTAACGTACACATGCTAATAATATGCACCTAACACGCATACACATGCATGTTAATAATATGCATGTAACGTTAATTGGCCGAACTTGATAGTGCATGTAACGTTTATAAATTATTTAATAGGCTAAAAATCTAGGAAAATAAAATAAAATCTTGCCACATTCCCTAATAACGGGAGGGAGATCCGGAAGGCATGCAACGACTCCCGCATGCAAGCTGATTCCTCTAATCAGGGACAATAACGTGGCTAGAATAACACATTCATCAATCAAATCTAGAAAAAATATTTTTTATATTTAAAACTTTCCTTATTTATCCTATTTTATAAAATATAAAATAAATAAATATATATTTCATCTATTACCTCCTATGAGGTAATAGTTCATCGTGATCGTTGGATCAAAATCAATGAACGGCCCATAGTTATTTGAGAGTGCCGCAACAAAGCTTATTTATTATACATGTAAAAATTACTTGTTATGCTATAATATTTTTTCCGTATAAAAAATAATACCAGTTTTTCTTTACCTTTGTTTTAAATACCCATCGTCTAAATCCTTGGCCCACTGGAAGAACACTTGCAGATCAGGAACATAAACCTTTGAAACATTTGCCACACGAGCACCTGCATCAACAGCAAATGCACCAGCAAGACACCAGAATTTGGTTTGTCGAGAAATATTGCCGCGAGATGCATCACGTTCAAGCAACAGTATATGAATTATTATTTATAGAATTATGCCGAGAAAGATGGTTTTGTTACAGTCTATCTATATACTGGAGATTACACGTAAGGGAAATATTTGACCAAGCTATTTAAGGAAATCTACATGTCTCGGATGGAAACATGAAGCTTTGAGATTGGTCGTGCTTAGATCCATGCAAAGAAGGAAAGGAATACACGTGATTTGGTCTTGGGCAAACAAGATAAAAGACAAGATGATTACGTACGACCAGATAAATTAAGGAATATTATATTCTATCTTGCTTAGCAAACAAGGATATGTACGGACTCCATAAAATCAGAATCCGTGTATCTTAATATTTGGAAAGTCCCTTCGCGACTCTTGTCAGCCCACGGGTATAAATATAAACCTCGGCCATTGTAAAAAAGCATTGTCGGGTACAAAGGTAAGGGGTACCCTAACCTGTGATAATCCGATGCTTAACATCCAGGCAAAATCCGACGGTCGCCCGATCAATGGAGGAAGGCCCATCCAGCGGAGACCAACCTCACCGACCAAAATGGCCGATCATGGGCCAGCATATTACTAGAAGGACAGGGGGTCGATCGAGCGACTCCCAACCTCGACCCTCGAGTGACGGAAGGGGGATCGATCGAACGACCCCCAACCTCGACCCCTCGAGTGACGGAAGGGGGATCGATCGAACGACCCCCAACCTCGACCCCTCGAGTGACGGACAGGGGGTCGAACGAGCGACCCCCGAACAGGGGGCCCGATCAGCTCACCTGCTCCCGGTATGGGATAAAGGGGGATCCAATGCCGGTGTCTGCATCCGCCTAATGCCATGGGCGCTCAGTACCTTGGTAAAATCCGTCAACTCGTCGCCCATATCCGGATTATCCGTCGATCGTACAACCACTGCAACCACATCCCGAGTACAGCGGTCGAGAGCACCCCCTCGAATCTTGAACCGGGCAGCCCTCGATTGTACTACCTGGGATGTGTCCGGTTTGCACAGGCCTCGATACTCCTCGATCCGGGGGTTCGACCCCCATCTCCAACCACTACGGCATGGGGCCCGTCCACTCCGTCTCGCTTCAACTATAGAGCTCGTACCTGTCTACAGACGACCAGTCCGCCAGCACAATGACCCAGAGCACCGGAAGGACAGGAAGAACACGTCGCCACAGTGACCGACGCCCCATCACAGGCAAGGTGCCTCAGACACGCCTCCCATACCGATACACAGTAGGGCTCCTATACTCCTAAGCCTCCCCTTAGCCTATAAAAGGGGATGCTGGGATAGGACGAGGGAAACTCCTCGGGAACTCCTCGGCAACTCCTCGAGGACTCCTAGAGGGTCTTCAAAGGCTCGACACTCCTACGAGGGGACTCTCCACCAAAGAGAAAAGAGAGAGGGAGGAGGATCAATCCCATTCTCACTCCCATACGAACTCTCATCAGAACCAAACACAACACCAACCACTCGCTTGCCTGATCAACATCTCAAGCAATCAACCGACTCACACTACTACAGAATCGACAATCAGTGCCGGTTCAAAACCCCCCTACAGTGGCGGATTTTGAACCAACACTGGCGAATCGGCAGTGATGAGCTCAAGCCATCACTGTCGGTTATGCCAAACCGGCAGTGATAGCTCAAGCATCACTGCCGGTTCGTGTTACCAACCGACAGTGATTCGTGAGCCATCACTGCCGGTTTGGCTTTGAACCGGCAGTGATATTATTTTTTAAAATTGCATTTTTTAATTGTTTTATTTTCATTTGGGGTTTCTGGTTTAGGGTTTATGGTAGAGGTGGTCACGTTCAGCACCGCCACCACTAGTTCCTTGGTCATCGGCTTCGGTCGCAGGGCGACGGGTGGTGAATCGGCGCTTAATTGTCATGTTTCTGGACATGAATTTCGATTATTGGTATTAGCTCATAGGTAGATAGATAGACTCAAAAGCCATACATAAGTCGAGCGGGTTCATTTAGGTATACATAAGTGAACTACCTATAAGTCATGCTATACATCTCTCTATCTCTCTATCTCTCTATATCTCTATCTATCTCTCTATCTCTCTATATCTCTCTATCTCTATATCTCTCTATATCTCTCTATCTCTCTATATCTATCTAAAAATTTGAATAGAAGTTGAAAATCTTCCAAAATAGACAAGTATATAGAGATTAGTCACAATATAAAGCCATAGCCACAAGATATGATTGTATCTATATCTGTATCTCTCTATCTCTATCTATCTATATATCTATAAGTGACCAAAGAGTTTACAAGCATCAATATCTATAAGTGACATCGTATATACAAGCATCTCCACAAGCATAAATGAATCATATATACAAAGCTATCTTTCTCTCTATATATATACAAGGATGACATATAAGGATGAAAGACACTACCTATCTCTCTATCTCTATCTCTCTCAAATATACAAGGATGAACCATCTAGCTATCACTTTGTCTATATATAAGTCATGTTATATCTCTCTATATGTAAGTCATGTATCTCTAAGTATATAAGTACCTATATATCTCTATCTATCTGTAAGTACTATGTCTCTAATCTCTCTCTCTCTCTATAAGTATATATCTCTAATCTCTCTAATCTCTCTCTCTCTCTCTATAAGTATATATCTCTAATCTCTCTAATCTCTCTAATCTATCTATCTATCACTATAATCTCTAAGCTAGCTATCCATGCATGCCTAACAGCAACTAGGTAGCAGTGTCCTCCACTGTGGCATTTCGTCGAACAGGTTGCAGGCATGACGATTGGAGCTCACCGTGGAGGGTTGGGGCCGAATTCTGAGCTCCTGTGCCATCGCGGGGGAGGTCCTGGGTGGCGGAAAGGTCGGTGGCGAGTCCTGGCGAGGTAGCTCTGGGTCCATCGCGGTGGGGTTCCCGGCGAGGTCGCGGCGAGGTTGCTGCGGCATGCACTGGAGCTCTGCCGGAATCGAGCAGAGCAGCTCGAGCTTCCTCGCGGCGTCGTGGAGGGAGGCAGCGGCGGTGTCGAGGTCGTGGAGGAGCCTCCTGCCGGCGTCGTGGAGTGAGGCGGCGTCGTCGTGCAGTGGCGAGCTCTCGGGCGGTGTCGAGAGCGTGCGGCGTCCGTGGGTGGCGGCGGCGGCGGCGTCGGGCTACAGCGGCGTCGGGCTACACCGGCGCCGAGCTCGACCGTGGGCGGGGAGGTCGTCGAGGTCGAGGGGGCGGCGGCGGCGTGCAGTGGCGAGCTCGGGCGGCGTCGAAATTGCTAAGTGTGGAACTGTCGTGCGTCTGAAATTTTTGGACGCGCGCCAGTTCTTTAAATAGGGTAGCTCATCACTGACGGTTCTTGTTAGAAACCGACAGTGATGTCCCCTATCACTGCCGGTTTGTAATAAGAACCGGCAGTGACGAGGGCGCAGCAGTGCCGGTTCTTTTTAACCGGCAGTGATGATGGTGCACCACTGCCGGTTGGTTATTACAACCGGCAGTGATAGGGGCACATCACTGCCGGTTCCTCTATAACCGGCAGTGATGTGTGTATTTTTTAAATCTGCCTTTTGCTTTAGAATTCAAATTACTCCGGATTTTTTACTAGAACTTGACAAACTCCAAACATAGAAGTTGCATAATTTTTAATTCTCTACAACTTTTGCTGAATTAGCATATTCAAATTCTTTATAGTTTTTGAATTTCATTTTGAATTTGAATAAGGGTTTAAAATTCAATTACCCCCTTTGTAATTACTCCAAAAATTTGAATAGAAGTTGAGGAGCTCTATATTATTGCTTATACACTCAAGGTGTAATTATTTATAGTTTTGGAATCCCTTTTGACATGGCATACATCAATCAACAATGTGGTACAACTCAATAATCTCTAGAACTCTATATGATCTCAAATTACTAAAACAACATTTCATTAAGGATTACATAGTTTATGATACTCTAACAATTCACGGTGCAGGCACGATGATGGCCTCATCATGATCACTCCGGAGGTAAGCAGGTTCGTCACCCTCTTTAAGGACATGTAGGGTAACGTCCGCCCCAAAAGGAGTCATTTGTTCGTAACCTTTGTACTCTTCTTCGTCTGTCACTCCGTCGACACCTACAATCTTCCTTTTGCCTTGCAATACTACATGTCGTCTTCCATTTGTATTGTTATCCCTTGCATAGAAGATTTGCAAAACATCCTTTGCAAGGACGAAGGGGTCATCTCTGTATGCGGTCTTGGATAGATCAACAGTAGTGAACCCATCCTTGTCGGTGTTGATTTCATTCAGCCGGACCCACAGACAATGGAAAAGAGCAACTTTCAACTGATGTCCATAGTCTAGCTCCCATATCTCATCTATGAAACCATAGTATGTTGCCACCACCGTGCAGTACTCATCGTGGGCGTCGAAACGAACACCACTGTTTTGGTTCGTGCTCTTTCCGTCTTGTTTTTTTGTGTTAAATGTAAAACCATTTATTTGATATCCTTGGTACGTCATTAGCGTAGTCGAAGGTCCGGGGGCTAAGAGATCTAGCTGACATCCCGTCACCTTTCCTAGCCTTTGGCGTCGAAACCAGTCACCGAATTCCTCCTGATGTTTTTTCTCAAGCCAAGCCTGTGACCTCCCTATGTGCTTAATTTGCAGAAACTGCTTGTGCTCATCAATGTATGCCATCACACCGTTGGCCTGCTGGAGAACAGCGAAGTGTGCTTGTCTGAAGGAGACGACTTCGTCCATTTTGACATGTTTCTCACCTATTGTTCCTTTGCCCCCTAGTCTTCCATCGTGATGAGATACTGGAACTCCAACCCGCTTGATGTCCAGATAATATGTGGAGAACTCAATAGCCTCTTCTGTTGACCATCCTTCTACCATGCTCCCTTCTGGTCTGAATTTATTCCTAACATACCGCCTGAAAACTTTCATCAGCCTCTCGAAAGGAAACATCTGGTGTAGGTATGAAGAATCATGGCCCTAGTTGGTTTCGGTGATTAACGGCAATTAGAGATTATTATGGCTAACGTGTGTTTTGCAGAGGTTATGCGTAGCCTAGCCATGGTGATCAATGAGAATGGGCTCTAAAGGTCATCACTTAGCCCCCAAGATGGATATCGTGTCGGTTGCTAAGGAGACATGATGAAGACCCTAGAATGATAGGCTAAGTGCCATAAGGAGATGAAGGGCACTTAGAATTAGATAGGGCTTCTCTTTTTACCTTTGACCGTACTATTAAGAGGGGTTGAGACTAGTAGCTTGACTTAGGAAAGCTTCATGTTTAGGTGTGGTGCACACTTGACTTCCTTAGCTCTAAGCAAGCCTATGGTGACCGTAAGATAGCCTAGAACAACTTCCATTTTCATCGCGACGAAAAACGGAGTTGTCAAAATCATTTTCTGGGCGACGGACGCTCCTGGCAGAGCGCCGGACGCTGTCCGACGCGTCGGACAAAGGCGCCGGATGCTGGGTAGTTGAGTCCACAGCGTCCGTCGGCCTTCCAGAGAGGTTGTTTTCTGGCTAAGATTTTTAGGGTGCGTCGGACGCTGTCCGTCGGCCAGGCGTCGGACGCTGCGGAGAGCGTCCGTCGACCTTCCAGAGAGGGTGATTTCAAACCCTAGCCAGAATTTAGCGTCGGACACTGTGGCTGAGCGTCCGTCGCCTAGTGACGTAGCGTCCGTCGCTGGGAACAGTGTGTCAGAACTAGCCGTTAGACAGAGGCGTCGGACCGTCCGTCGCCTAGGCGTCGGAGCGTCCGTCGCCTCATTTTTGAACAGAAACTAGCCGTTGGGCATGCGACAGACCGTCCATCGCCTCATTTTTGAACAGAAACTAGCCATTGGGCATGCGACGGACCGTCCGTCGCCTAGTCGACGGAGCGTCCGTCGCCAACTTAAAATGTCAGCCCGAGGCAGTTTTCAGAGGGTCTATTTATAGCCCCTCTCACTTCTCTCCCAAAATGCCTTTGCTCATTTGAGTTGCTGAGTTCGTTGAGAAGGTTGGGAAGAGAGCAAGAGCCCTAGAGAGAGAGTGATTCGCAAATCCATCCATCCTCTCTCTAGTTCATCCAAGAGTTCAAGTGTGCATCCTCTAGTTGTGAAGCTTGAGTGAGTCAAGCGAAGATCGAGGCTTGTTACTCTTGGTGATCGACATCACCTAGACGGTCCGGTGGTGTTCGGAGGAAGGTGATCGCCGGAAGATTGTCGGCGGCCCTTCTCCATCGACGTTGTGATCGGTTGTGGGCGATTCACCGAGCCGGAGTGGCGAAGAATCAGCCCGTAGAGAGCACTCATCCCTCGCGCGGGATTGAGGGGGAGCTATACCTTGCGAGGTGCTCCAACGAGGACTAGGGGGAGTGTCGACTCCTCGATACCTCGGCAAAACATCGCCGTGTCAAGCATCCCTTTCCCTAGCTCTTTATTACCGCATTTCTTTCCGCACTTGTCTTTCATTTCATACTAGAATTGTGTAGGAAGTTTTCGCTTTCCATTGCCTTGTTACCGCTTTCTAGCTAGGACACACAAGCGGTAGGCACTAGGGGGTTAATTGGCTCTTTATAGGTTTAATTCTTGTTTAGAAATTAAAAAGAGCCCAATTCACCCCCCCTCTTGGGCATCTTGATCCTTTCAATTGGTATCGGAGCGAGGTTGCTCTAAATTAGGCTTCACCGCCTAGAGCAAGATGTCCCATGGGGATGGACCACCTCCCATGTTCGATGGAGACGACTTTCCTTATTGGAAAGTTCGTATGGAGGCCTATCTAGAGGCCGTTGACGTGGGCGTGCTCAAAGCCGCCACAAAGGGAGGTACTCTCTTCGCGGAGGACCTCAACTTTGAGAAACACAATGCCAAGGCAAAGAACATACTCTTTCGTGGCATTAGCAAGGATGTCTTCAACCGAGTGCGTAATGCCAAAGACGCATTTGAGTTGTGGACCACTATTTGTGCACTTCACGAAGGCACAAAGAGTGAGCGTGAAGAACGCTATCACTTGGTTATGGCTAAGCTCAATTCTTTCTCTATGCATGCAAATGAAAATGCAAATGAAATGTACTCACGACTAAATATTATTGTAGAGGAATTGAATGGGCTCGGTCTCAACCAAATGGAACCGGCCGATGTGGTACGCAAGATTCTTTGTGTCTTGCCCATTGAGAAGTATGGCCACATCGTCACGGTGCTTCATCAAGGAGATCTCTCCGCCGCTACACCAACACAAATTTTGGGCAAGATCAATGCTCATGAGATGTACATGAAGATTGGTGATGGTGGCTCATCTTCCTCCTCCAAGAAGAAAGAAAAAGAGAAGGAGGAAAAGAAGGACTTGGCTCTCAAGGCATCCTCGTCGGAGGAAGCACAAGATGCAAGTCATGTATGAGAGCACAAGCGATGATGATGATGATGATGATGATCTCGCTCTCATGGTGAAGAAAACAACCAAGATGTTGAAGAAGCTAAGCAAGAATGGAGTCAAGTTTGACTCAAAGAAGAAGAAATTCTTCACAAGCTCTTCAAGAAAGCCCCTCTCCAAGATGGATTGCTACAATTGTGGCAAACTTGAACACTTGGCTCATGCTTGCCCCGAAGAAAAGAAAGACAAGTACAAGAACAAGAAAGCCAACAACAAGTTCAAGTACAACAAGGGCAATAAGGTTGAGTCAAGTGATGAGGAGAAGAAGGATGACAAGCCATTCAAGAAGAAGAAGAACTTCAACTTCCACAAGAAGAAGAAGAATGGCAAAGCCTACATTGTTGGTGATTGGCTCACCGACATTGAAGACTCAAGTGACTCATCCGAAGATGAAAGCGAAGAAGAAAAGGTGGCTGCCTTGGTGATTGGTTCATCTACTCCACCGCCACTCCCTCCATCATCTCCGGGCTCATCCTCTACACACCTATGCCTCATGGCTAAAGGTGACAAAAAGGTACAAAAAGAGGATAGTGATGATGAGGCTAGCTCTAGTGATGATGATGATGAGTTTGAGGCACCTTCCTATGATGAGCTAATTGAAATTTGCAACAAATACACTAAGCTCATTAGGAAGTATAAAGGCAAAAGTGAATCACTAGAGAAAGCAAATGGAAACTTGCATGCTAAGCTTGATGACTTGACTAGTGCTAATGATGAATTGAAGCTTGAGAACAAATCTCTCTCATCTAGCACTAGGGAGCTCAAAGCCTCACTCAAGCAAGCAAATGAGAAACATGATAAGTTTGAGAGGTAACCACAAGAGCTCCAATCAAGATACAACTTGCTAAAAGATGACTACAACCAAGTTAAAAATGAACATGGTACACTTGTGATAGCTAATGAATTTCTTTCAAATGATCTTGCTACACATGTTGCTATTAACCCGGTTGTTAAGTGTGATATAGCTACTTCTTGTGAGGACTTGCTTGATGAAGTTGCTAGTGAGAAAAATGCTAAGTGCAAGGGCAAGAAGGTAGTTGAGGCCGACAAGCATGATGACTATGTGAAGTTGAGGCAAGAAAACTCCAAGCTCAAGGAAGAGCTAATCAACCTCAAGGCAAGCAAGCCACTCACTACCAAGTCGGCCAAACAAGATGACAAAGATGCAATGAACTTGATCAAGTCTCTCAAAGAGGAAAATGCCAAGCTCAAGGTTGAGAAAGTCAAGCTTACAAGTGGATTGGAGAAGTTCACCAAGGGCCACAATCTTCAAAGTGAGCTCTTGATGAACACAATCATGAAGACCGACAAGACCGGCATTGGGTTCAAGGAGAACCAAATCATGAAGGCCAAGGTCAAGATAGAAGCCAAGAACTATTACAAGAACAAGGTCATGAGAAGCAACTATGACACACCAAAGCCCAAACCCAAGAAGTGCTTTGGATGTGGTCAAGAGGGTCATTTTCAATTCCATTGCAAGACTCAACCTCTAAAGACCTTGCCCAAGCACATAAGGCCTTTCGCTCATGATGCACACTTCATCATCAACAAGGACTCCAAGGGTAGACCACAAGTTGTATTTCTCGGTCCAAAGATGAAGAACAAGCCCAAAGTGCTATGGGTTGCTAAGGGGTTGGTGGACAAGGCTATGGGACCTCGCCAAGTGTGGGTTCCCAAACAACAAGCTTAACGCCAAGTTGCTTGTGTGTAGGTGAACTACAAGACCGGTGGAAGTCATTGGGTGATTGATAGTGGATGCACTCAACATATGACCGGTGACTCCCGGATGTTCACCACACTTGAGGAAGATTGTGAAGGGCAAGACAAGATTACCTTTGGGGACAATTCAAAAGGCAAAGTGCAAGGTCTAGGCAAAGTGGCAATCTCAAATGATCAATCTATATCAAATGTCTTGCTAGTACAATCATTGAGCTTCAACTTGCTATCCGTGGGACAACTATGTGATCTTGGTTTCCAATGTCTCTTCACTCCAAATGAGGTAGTTGTGTCCAAGATTGAAGATTCATTATTGATATTCAAAGGGTTTCAGCACAACAATCTCTATCTAGTGGACTTCACCTCAAATGAAGCTAGTTTGCAAACATGTCTTTTCTCCAAGAGTTCTTTGGGTTAGCTATGGCATAGAAGATTAGCACATGTGGGAATGTCAACTTTGAAGAAGCTTGTCAAGAAGGAATTGGTTAGAGGCGTGAAGGATGTGGTGTTTGAGAAAGATAAACTTTGTAGTGCATGTCAAGCCGACAAGCAAGTAGCAAACACTCATCCAACCAAAGCTTTCATGTCAACCTCAAGAGTTCTAGAGCTACTCCACATGGATCTATTTGGACCTACCACCTATGCTAGCCTTGGCGGAAACCTCTTTTGCTTGGTGGTAGTTGATGACTACTCTAGATACACTTGGGTGTTCTTTCTTCAAGACAAGGGAGAAACTCAATCAATATTCAAGAAGTTTGCAACTAGAGCCCAAAATGAATTTGATGTAAATATCAAGAAGATAAGAAGTGACAATGGGACCGAGTTTGTAAACACCAAGATTGAAGACTATTGTGATAAAGTTGGAATCAAGCATGAAGTATCCGCCACATATACTCCTCAACAAAATGGTGTAGTAGAGAGGAAGAACCGGACACTTATCACACTTGCAAGATCAATGCTTGATGAATACAACACCCCCGAGAAGTTTTGGGCCGAAGCAATCAACACCGCATGCTATGTGGCCAACCGGCTATTTGTCCAAAGGCTTCTCAAGGAGACCCCCTATGAGCTTGTGAATGGAAAGAAACCGGATATATCCTTTTTCCGAGTGTTTGGTTGCAAAGTGTACATCTACAAGAAGCGCCAACACTTGGGCAAGTTCCAAAGAAGATGTGACATTGGTTTCTTAGTTGGGTATTCACTTAAATCCAAGGCATACCGTGTATTTAACAAAGCCACCGGCTTAGTTGAAGAAACGTATGACTTGGAGTTTGATGAAACTAATGGCTCTCAAGAAGAGCATGAAAATCTTGATGATGTAGGTGATGAACCCTTGAGGGAGGCAATGAAGAACATGCCAATTGGTGCTATCAACCCACAAGAGGTGGAAGAAGTTGAAGATGAAGCGAATCAAGATCCTTCTCCACCTCACACGCCTCAAGTTGATGAAGAAGATCAAGTGAGGGAAGCTCAAGAAGACACTCACATCCCTCAAGATCAAGCCGAGGCCGAAGCAAGCAATGTTGAAGCACCGCAACCTCCTCCCCAACTGGTCAATAGAAGATCTACACCTATGCTTCAAGCACATCCTCAAGATCTCATCATAGGGAGTCCATCAAGGGGGGTAACAACTCGATCTAAACTTGCTTCTTATGTTGAACATCACTCCTTTGTTTCCTTTGTTGAGCCTTCTAGTGTGGAGGATGCACTTCCGGATCCGGATTGGGTGAACGCCATGCACGAAGAGTTGAACAACTTCACCCGGAACGAAGTGTGGACACTAGTAGAAAAGCCCAAAGGAGCAAGAATCATTGGCACCAAGTGGGTGTTTAGGAACAAGCAAGATGATCAAGGCATGGTTGTGAGAAACAAGGCAAGATTGGTGGCAAAGGGATTCTCCCAAGTTGAAGGCTTGGATTTTGGGGAGACTTTTGCACCGGTTGCAAGATTAGAAGCCATTCGTATCCTTTTGGCATATGCTTCACACCATAAAATGAAACTCTTTCAAATGGATGTGAAGAGTGCCTTTCTTAATGGTTTCATTAATGAACTTATTTTTGTCTCACAACCTCCCGGGTTTGAAGACCCAAATTGTCCTAATCATGTGTATAGGTTGTCCAAGGCACTCTATGGATTGAAGCAAGCTCCAAGAGCTTGGTATGAGAGGCTAAGGGACTTCCTACTCAAGAAGGGCTTCAAGATCGGGAAAGTGGACACCACACTCTTCACCAAGGTGCTAGATGGAGAGATCTTTGTTTGCCAAGTATATGTCGATGACATTATATTTGGGTCAACAAACCAAGGTCATAACAAGGAATTTGGTGCATTGATGTCCAAGGAGTTCGAGATGTCGATGATTGGCGAGCTAACCTTCTTCCTAGGCTTCCAAGTGAAGCAATTGAGGGAGGGCACCTTCATATCTCAAGAGAAGTACACTTATGATGTGCTCAAGAAATTCAAGATGGAGGATTGCAAGCCAATCAAGACCCCAATGCCTACAAATGGGCATCTCGATCTCGATGAGGGAGGTAAACCGATCGACCAAACTCTATATCGTTCTATGATCGGTAGTTTACTTTACCTCACCGCTTCTAGGCCGGATATCATGTTTAGTGTGTGTATGTGTGCTAGATTTCAAGCAAACCCTAAGGAGTCGCACCTTTGTGCGGTTAAAAGAATCCTTAGGTACTTAAGGCACACCCCTAGCATGGGTCTTTGGTATCCCAAAGGAGCTCCCTTTCAACTAGTTGGCTATTCCGATTCGGATTACGCCGGGTGTAAGGTTGATAGGAAGAGTACCTCCGGCGGGTGCCACATGCTAGGAAGATCACTTGTTTCTTGGTCCTCAAAGAAGCAAAATAGTGTGGCATTGTCAACCGCCGAAGCGGAATACATTGTCATGGGAGCAAGTTGTGCACAAATTTTATATATGACTCAAACACTCTTTGATTACGGTGTGTTTTTAAAAGAAGTTCCACTTTTGTGTGATAATGAAAGCGCCGTAAAGCTTGCAAACAACCCGGTTCAACACTCTCGCACCAAGCACATAGATATTCGCCATCACTTTCTTAGAGATCATGTGGCTAGGAAAGATATAACACTAGTTGGAGCTAAGAGCGAAGAGCAATTGGCGGATATCTTCACTAAACCACTCGATGAAACAACCTTTTGTAGGTTGAGAAGCGAGTTAAATGTGCTTGATCACTCTAATTTCACTAAAAGATGATCTTGTGTGAACCTTGCATTCATATGTAATATAACATGTTTAATATGGTAATGCACATAGGCTTGGCTAACGCGGTTAAGATAACCGCCCTCAAAGCGTGTGACAAAGCTTAACCGCGGTTTAAACTTGCAAGCAACCTAGATTCACCTTTCGAATTGCATAAGCATATGCATGTGTGTTGTTTGCCCTTTCTTTTCCGGTTAAGTTTCTTGAGCATCCTCTATGATAGTCCACTTAGGGGGAGCATTCCAAGCTCAAATCTCTTCTCTACCCCTATTGTGGCCATATGATGACTCCTTGGCGCTTCCATTTGAATATTTTGAGCTAAAAACTAAATCTAAGCCTATGGCAAAATAATTGAAAATGAGTGTTTGAGAGATGGTTCTCATATCAAGTCCAATCAAGTGTTGTTTGGATCTTATTGGGATTGGAACTTGGTTGGGAGAAAGACGCAAAAAGAAATTTTGAAAAATTCTATTTTTTTGGGCGTCGGACGCTGCCGACGGACGCTTGGTGTCAATTGCCTCAGCGTCCGTCGCGATCGTCCGGAGATTAACCTTGCCCGCAAAAAGGGCGACGGACGCTCTCCCAAGCGTCCATCGCGGTCAATGCAACTGGGCGTTCCAAATCGGCTCTGGAAGCCCGACGGACGATGCCGTTGGACGCTCCCCGAGCGTCCGTCGCATGCCGACGGAGCGTCCGTCGCCTATGCGTCGGACCATCCGTCGCGAACTAAACGGCGAAATTTTTTTGGAAAACCCCCGATCCTCTCTGTTTCGCTCGTTCGTTTCAGTTCGCCGTCGTGCCATTCCCAAACCCTAAACCTTCTTCCCTCCGCCGCCGTTGAGCTCCGGGGCACTCCCTCGCCGGCGAGCTCCTCCGTCCATCCAGCGCCGCCACCAGCCCTGCGCCGCCAGCTCCACCCCGCACCACTGCCACCCCTACCGCCTTGCCTAGTGCCAGAGCCCCTCTCCACCGTCTTCCCTCTTCGATTCCCTGCAAGATTCAAGGTGTGGAGGACTCTGTGTGCCGAGCAAGCCCTCTTCCGAGGCTCTGTTGGTCGTTTGATCACCTTTGGGTGATTAGTGCGGATTGGAGTTGCGAGTTGCAGTTGATAGGTCGGGGATCCTCTTCTCTTCTCCCTTCTTGGTCAGCGGCTCGAGGTATGATAGTGGATATTATGATTCTATTCTTTCCTATTTTCATGCTTCTATAGCTTCGTACCTCTAGTTATATGCTTATGGTATATATCTCTATCTATCTCTGACGAGCAGGGTCAGTTTGGCAGTTGATCAGAGACTCAAACAGTGGACAGTGACAGATAACTCGGGGCAAAGCCCGCGAGTACGGATCGAGGCAAAGCCTCGCGAGAACAGTCCAGGGCCAGCGTGCCACTCTTTGATCTGCTTGGTTCCGTTGTCTGTCAGAGGATCAGGGACAGTGTCTGTTTGGCAGTGGAGCTGTGCTTTGATTGTTGAGTTTTCTTGTCAGTGGTTTGTTTGCTAGAGTTTGGAAAATGGTCAGGATGAAGAATGCAGGTCCCGTCCCCGGTAGTGGTGGTGACCCTCCACCTCCACCGCGTCCACCCACTGACCGCGGGAAGGGCAAACAGAAGGTTATCTCGAGGAAGCGCAAGAGGCCGGCCATGGATCCGGATTCAGTAGCCGCTCTTGCAGTAGCAGAGGCAGCCGAGAGAGCTGAGCGAGGAGGACGTCGCGCCAGCTTGAGGCTCTCACCTCGCCGTGGAGCGCGTAGTGAGTCCCCTCCACCTCCAGTGTCAGAGCCCGTCGAGGCTACAGAGGCACCAGCGACAGAGCCAGTCCCAGCGACTGAGCCGACCGAAGCCGCGGGTCACTCTTCTATTGGAGAGCTGATGAGCCGTCGCGTTACTCGTTCCCGAGGCTCAGGTGCACCACCCAGCCCTCCAGGTCCCCGGCTCCTAGACCCCGTGAGGCACCAGGTCAGGATACTTACAGCGAAGCAAGTTCAGATGCTTCGGTTCGTCGACTTCCAGTCCTGGTTCCCACCTCAGAGGGACCCCCGTGCCGGACCAGAGTTCTATACCACAGTGCACGAGGACTTCTACCGAGCGTATGTTGACACCGATGCTCCCCTCAGGGCCCACAGAGTGTGCCCAGCTACTCAGATTGAGGGGATCGGCGGTCCAGAGATCCTGCAGCATCTCCAGTACATCCAGGGATTGACAGATCTGATGGGTCGCTCAGGGGCATATCAGAAGGAGTGGGTCTATCAGTTCTACGCCTCTCTGTGGATCTCACCAGATCACGAGTTCCTTCACTTCACATATAAGGGACGTGACTTCAAGGTTACAGCTGCCAGGTTCCAAGAGCTCTTTCACCTCGGATCTTCTCCTACCAGGATCCACAGCCTTTGCTATGGGGATCAGGAGGCTCCTCGCAGACCTCACGATGGCATAGTACCATCCACAGACTTTGTCAGTCCGTGCTTTCAGCAGCCGTTCACTGAGGGTTCGAGCCGGACGCCACGTGACCTCACTCCTTTGGCTCGGATCCTCCACGAGGTTCTCAGACGGACCATTCTACCCAGGATTGGAGCTAGGGATACTATCACTCGACTTCAGCTTTGGCTCCTAGCTCACATTGTCCGGAAAGAGCAGTTCGATCTATGGGATCTGATAGTGAGCGAGCTCGAGGACATCATAGCTGCTGGATTTAGAGGTCATTGGCAGCTATAGTTCGCACATTGGATCTCTTACTTGGTAGTTGCCAAGACTGGGTCAGGGGTTATGAGAGTCACCCTCACGAGGTCAGCTACAGAGTTTCCTGTCTATTCGATGAGCCAGCTTGTGGCTCATGGGCAGCTACCTCGCCCCAGCAGAGCTTACAGACCAGGCACGAGACAGGCCGGAGTGCCACCACAGTCAGCCGAGGTCGCCGATGCCATAGTTGAGCAGATAGCTCAGGCAGAGCTAGCTGGTTTGGACGCCGAGATCGATACAGCTGCAGAGACAGTGTTTAGAGAGGATCTCGACTCTGACAGCTCGGACGAGGACTACCAGCCCGTGCACGAGTATACACCTATGACACATGACCACGAGGCTGGTGGGTCAGGCACAGTTGCAGCAGCTCCAGCTCTAGGCTCCAGCTCCTCAGAGGCTACCTTGCTTACTATACTCTCGAGGATGCAGGAGGAGCAATCTCGTCAGGCAGAGGAGCAGAGACGACAGGCTGCAGACCTACGGAGGCTCACTGAGCAGCAGCTGGCCGCTCAGGCACAGACACAGGCTAGGAAGGATGAGTTCCAGCGCCAGTTCCTAGCCTATCAGCTCCAGCAGGCAGAGATCTAGAAGACTCAGACTCTTCTACTTGAGCGTCTTCTGGCCTCTAGCTCCGGGCAGACCTCGACGCCACACTTTCAGTTGCTCGTAGTCTCTCAGCAGCAGCAGTTCACCTCTCCGCCACCGCAGCCTCCAGTAGTAGTGGTGCCCACTCCAGCGTTACCGTCCAGAGGACAGCAGAGTCAGGCACCAGCTACACCTCCCTTCCAGCCAGTAGCTTCTCCAGAGTACCAGACTCCGAGGACCCAGGTATCCTCTTGGATAGGTTCACCCGGAGAGTTCCAGACGGGATTCACTCCTACCCGGGGAACTACACTAGCAGAGGCCTCGCGAGATCTGTCTGCTTCGTACCTGGAGATCACGGGAGAAGACTCCCCAGGAGCACCTCAGCAGGTCACACCAGCTCCAGAGACCGCAGTGGATCTTCCGGCGACAGGCACCCACCAGTCCTCAGTTGCGTCGTCGGAGATCGCACCAGAGCAGTCGGCACAGACAGTCACCACACCTCTAGCTGCCGTTCAGACGGATGCCATATCATTAGCAGATGAGGTCACAGTGGCAGTATCCTCTCCTGGTCAGACTCAGCCTGCAGAGGTTGCAGCGGCAGTGTCCCTAGTGGCACTAGCAATCACTACGTCCCCCTCGCCTCGAGTTTTCACTCGTCGGGTCCCCAGGCCCGCTACTACTGAGGCAGGACCGTCATAGGCACCAGCAGAGTCTCAGCGACAGTCAGTTGAGACCGCAACTCTAGAGGTGCCAGTTATAGCTTCTGAGGCCACCCCAGTTGCACCTACACCAGCAGAGACCGTGTCAGATGAGTCAGACGAGTCCGATCTTCAGGACTTCATCATGCTGGATCGCCAAGCTGCCGCTACTTCGCCTTCTTCTCCAGCCCCAGACTCTTAGTTTTTGGTGCTAGACGCCAAAGGGGGAGAGAGGGTCGAGTATAGAGATAGGGGGAGGGATTTGGATCTTTGAATGTTTTTTTTTCGTTCTCTTTTATCTGTCTATCTTTTATGCATTTGTCCATATGTGTGATGTGATGATGGTTGATGTATATATGGTTGCATGTGACAAACTCTTGTGGTTCTCTTATATATCCTGTGAGTTGTTTCATGTTCTTGATATATCTCTTTGCCTAACGATATTTGAGCTTTCGCGCTTTACTCCGATACATTCTTTGAGAATATCATGAGGTACTGTTTTTTCTTTCATATCCATAAGTACCATGTTTTGAGATTTGGCTTGGGTGAGCAAGTGTACTTCATTACCTGTTTTCTAACCCTGGCTCAACCACTCCAAGTCACCCTCGATTCTTAACCAAAACTCTTATCCATACTCGAGGTTCTATTGTCGTCAATCACCAAAAAGGGGGAGATTGAAGAATCATGGCCCTAGTTGGTTTCGGTGATTAACGACAATTAGAGATTATTATGGCTAACGTGTGTTTTGCAGAGGTTATGCGTAGCCTAGCCATGGTGATCAATGAGAATGGGCTCTAAAGGTCATCACTTAGCCCCCAAGATGGATATCGTGTCGGTTGCTAAGGAGACATGATGAAGACCCTAGAATGATAGGCTAAGTGCCATAAGGAGATGAAGGGCACTTAGAATTAGATAGGGCTTCTCTTTTTACCTTTGACCGTACTATTAAGAGGGGTTGAGACTAGTAGCTTGACTTAGGAAAGCTTCATGTTTAGGTGTGGTGCACACTTGACTTCCTTAGCTCTAAGCAAGCCTATGGTGACCGTAAGATAGCCTAGAACAACTTCCATTTTCACCGCGACGAAAAACGGAGTTGTCAAAATCATTTTCTGGGCGACGGACGCTCCTGGCAGGGGCGCCGGACGCTGGGTAGTTGAGTCCACAGCGTCCGTCGGCCTTCCAGAGAGGTTGTTTTCTGGCTAAGATTTTTAGGGTGCGTCGGACGCTGTCCGTCGGCCAGGCGTCAGACGTTGCGGAGAGCGTCCGTCGACCTTCCAGAGAGGGTGATTTCAAACCCTAGCCAGAATTTAGCGTCGGACGCTGTGGCTGAGCGTCCGTCGCCCAGTGACGTAGCGTCCGTCGCTGGGAACAGTGTGTCAGAACTAGCCGTTAGACAGAGGCGTCGGACCGTCCGTCGCCTCATTTTTGAACAGAAACTAGCCATTGGGCATGCGACGGACCGTCCGTCTCCTGTCGACGGAGCGTCCGTCGCCAACTTAAAATGTCAGCCCGAGGCAGTTTTCAGAGGGTCTATTTATAGCCCCTCTCACTTCTCTCCCAAAATGCCTTTGCTCATTTGAGTTGCTGAGTTCGTTGAGAAGGTTGGGAAGAGAGCAAGAGCCCTAGAGAGAGAGAGTGATTCGCGAATCCATCCATCCTCTCTCTAGTTCATCCAAGAGTTCAAGTGTGCATCCTCTAGTTGTGAAGCTTGAGTGAGTCAAGCGAAGATCGAGGCTTGTTACTCTTGGTGATCGACATCACCTAGACGGTCCGGTGGTGTTCGGAGGAAGGTGATCGCTGGAAGATTGTCGGCGGCCCTTCTCCATCGACGTTGTGATCGGTTGTGGGCGATTCACCGAGCTGGAGTGGCGAAGAATCAGCCCGTAGAGAGCACTCATCCCTCGCGCGGGATTGAGGGGGAGCTATACCTTGCGAGGTGCTCCAACGAGGACTAGGGGGGAGTGTCGACTCCTCGATACCTCGGCAAAACATCGCCGTGTCAAGCATCCCTTTCCCTAGCTCTTTATTACCGCATTTCTTTCCGCACTTGTCTTTCATTTCATACTAGAATTGTGTAGGAAGTTTTCGCTTTCCATTGCCTTGTTACCGCTTTCTAGCTAGGACACACAAGCGGTAGGCACTAGGGGGTTAATTGGCTCTTTATAGGTTTAATTCTTGTTTAGAAATTAAAAAGAGCCCAATTCACCCCCCCCCCTCTTGGGCATCTTGATCCTTTCAAGGTACATTGGGCCAAGGGGTTTTATTTGATCCACAAGATGAACAAGTAGGTGCACTGAAATGTCGAAGTAAGTCAGTGGGAAATGCATCTTAAGCCTGCATATAATCTCGGCTATCTCCTGCTTCAAGTGGTCTAACCTGTCCACTTCAATGACCTTTTGAGAGATCGCGTTGAAGAACGAACAGAACTTTATGATTGGAGCGCGGACCTTGTCGGGCAGGATACCTCGCAAGGCAACTGGGAGCAGCTGAGTCATTATGACATGACAGTCATGGGCCTTCATAGAACCATAGTTAAACTTAAGTTCTCTCATGTTAACTAGCCTCTTCGGGTTCCCACAGTAGCCACTCGGTACTTTGAGATCATTGAAGAAAGAAATAAGCATTTCTTTTTCCTCCTTTTTCAGTGTCCATGATGCCACCGGAAGTTTCAAGTGGCCATTCTCAAGAGTTACTGAGTGTAACTCCTTCCTGAGGCCCAGGTGTTGCATGTCCAAGCGTGTCGCGAGAGAATCCTTGCTTGTTCCCCCGGGGTTCATCAACGTGTTAAGTGTGTTACCACACACGTTTTTAGTTATGTGCATTGGATCAAGACAGTGACGTACACTCAAAAGTGGTCAGTAAGATAGTTTCCAGAAGATTGATTTTTTCTTCCAGATACTATCGGTTGGCGCTGCTACTGCCCCGTCCCCCTTCCCAAGGACAACATTTGTGAGTTTGCTTAATTGTTGAAGCAGCTGATTCCGGTCTCGATACTTTAGAGGTTCACGTTTCTCAGTAGTCTCATTAAAATCTTTTGTATTCCTACGGTAAGGGTGATCACGACGTAGGAACCTACGGTGTCCCATGTAGACCATCTTCCTATTTTCTGGTAGATGTGTAGCATCAGTCTCGTCCAAGCACTCGACACACCCAGTGTATCCTTTTGTCTTCTCTCCAGACAAGGAACCTCGCCCTGGTAGGTCAGTGATTGTAGCGATAAGTACATCCTTTACCGTGACATGTTCTTTTTTGTACTCATCCCAGACATCCTTCACACCCGTCTCCCACATCTGTAGTAGTTCATCGATCACTGGTTGTAGAAGCACATCAATATCATTACCAGGTTGTCTTGGTCCTTGGATTAGTAATGGCATCTGGATATATGCTCGTTTCATACAAAGCCAGAGTGGAAGGTTGTATATACATAACGTCACTGACCAAGTGCTATGATTGGTTCTCACCTGGTCAAACGGGTTCATCCCATCCGTGCTCAAAGCAAACCACAGATGTCTTACCTCTCCACCGATGTTCTTATAGAACATAGTGTTGATAGTCCTCCAGTCCGATCCATCGGCGGGGTTCTCATCATTGAATCTTTCTTTGCTCTTCGCCGTGCCAACGCAACGGCTTGGCTGACTTCTCATTTGCAAACAACCTATGCACTCGTGGAGCTATAGGAAAATACACACACGGACTTTACTGGCCCTCCTCTGGTCTTGCTTCCATCATTTGATGGCCCTTGCTTGTATCGGGGAGTTTTACACTTGGGACATGCATCCAAGTATTTGTATTTCTCTCAATGGTACAATACGCAGTCTTTGAAACACGCGTGGATTTTCTCAACCTCGAGGCCAATTGGGAAAATCATTTGCTTCGCAAGGTAAGCCTTTTCTGCTAACTCGACCTCCGGGAACAGTTTATGTAGGATAACTAACAAGTTATCGAAGCCTTTATCACTCAACCCATTCGTTAATTTGAACTCCAATAGCATGATGTTGGCTTCCAGTTTGCTTATTGGGCAGCACGAAAACAATGGTGTTTTTGCATCCTTTCTCATTATCTCTAGTTTTTTCAACTGTGAAGCACTAAGGAATCCACCATGCACATCATGTAGAAGTTGTGAAATGTCATCATTTTCCTCAGTGTCGTCAGCTAATGTATTCATAAACACATCATCATTGGTAGTCACATATTATGTGTACTCATGAACAGACAATAATGCATTCAGGGATACACTAGGCATGGGCACATCATCATTAACATTTTGACCAACCTCCCCATGCAAAGTCCAAATCGTGTAGTTTCTCATGAACCCCCTTGTGATCAAGTGCAAACATATATGCTCCATGTCGCCCTATTTTCTCATATTCGTGCAGTCTTTGCATGGACAGAATACAAGATGTGAGTCCCCAGCATCGGCTCTAGCTCGCTTGATGAAATCGTCGATGCCCGTCAAGTACCGTGGGTCTGTATGTGACAGATCGTACATCCACCCTCGAGCCATATCTGCACTGATAAAATGGAGAGAGCAGAGAAAACATAGGCACATATTAATATGAGCATTTTTGAACAATATTTTTTTTCTTTATAATTTAAATTTGGTCGCGCTATAAAAAGTGAGTATTAAATGCATGCATGTAGTATTAAATGCATGCATGCATGGAGTATTAAATGTAAGTAATAAATACCGAATATATTCCACATCCCATCAAATCTTTAATACATGCATGGAGTATGGAGTATTAAATGTAAGTAATAAATATAACTAATTATAATTTTTATCCATAATTTTTGAGACGAATCTTTCGAACCTAGCTACTCAATGATTATACAATAATTATCCGATAAAAACAAAGTGCTACAATTTTTCTAAATACTTTTGGATCTAAAAAGTACAAAAAATGTACACAAATTGCAACATCTTCCTACTTGATCATGAAAACTAGCATAGCTCTAAACTATAGATTTACACACAAAAACAATGTAAACCAACAATTCTAAAGAATTATGCTTGTTACTAACCTAGAGCAAGAAGATATGAGGATCCAAGAGTGAAGAGGAGCCAACAATGGAGTTCAAGAAATCCACCAGCCGCAACAATGGAGAGAGGAGCTCCTGTTCACGCATTGTTGGGGCAGAGGAGGGGGAGGAGCTCGTGTGCTTTATACTGTACAACTTTTCACTGCCGGTTGGAGCCACGAACCGACAGTGATGTGGTGTTTCACTGCCGGTTCGGCCCATGCCCCCAATAATTGGGGGCCTGTCAGAGGAAGAACCAGTGAAGAGGCATCACTGCCGGCCCAAACAAAACCGGCAGTGATTGCCGTTTCTGTAGTAGTGATTATATTGATGACATGCTATGAGATGATAGTTTCAAAGACCTAGACAAAAATAGAAAATTTGGGGAAAACATTGAATCGATGTGCTTGTGAGGGGATCCAAAGGGTATTTTCAGCGGTAGTTTATAGAGAAAACACAAAGTCATGGGATAAGCCAAGGGATAGTAATTTGGATGATTGTTTAGTCACATCATTGAGCGGTATATTTTCTTTCAAGTGGATAAAGATGATATAATCAAGACATTATGTCGTTCAGAAAGCCGCAAGTAACAAGTCACACAAGTAAGTAGTATCATAAGTCTTTTTGTGCTATATTTCAAGCAATTTTTATTTATTTCATTTGCACTATTTTTTTTGTAATATATGGTCGTTTATAACTTAGTGTTTGAATCTAAGGCTTACCATGTTATTTAATATATGTGGTTTTACCGAATTGTATAAGAATTTTTTTGGACATACCCATGATAAAATCATAGGTCCACCACTGGCGATAGTGTACGTTGTTGTCGCCTCATGAAACCATGCGAGTGAACCTTGTCAAAAAAAAAACCATGCGAGTGACACAACTAATATTCAATTTCTCCTAAAGAGATGGGTTCTTTAGTATTTTAAAATTCAAAATTTAGTATAAACTTTTTCTATTACTACTTAAAAACATTAGGAGAATTTCATCATTCTGGTAATGTGAGAGACATCTTCGCATGAAAGTTAGGAAAATAAGAGGATCGTTAGATGAGCGGAGTGTCGATAGGACCGAGCTCAACGTTGAAATGCATTTTCCTATAAAAAAACTTTTTCAGTAATACTTTTCTGTGAAATTAAGTAGCATCTCAAAAAATTCCTTTTCTTAGTTTCTTCCCTTTTTGATTGATGAGGAATGGAGTAAATCGATACATACATCTATTTTATTTTATTTTATGAAATGAGATAGCGTGCCAAGTTGACAACCCACCTCCGGCGTACTACCTCTGTTCTAAAAGAATAATTATAAAACAGTGTCATGTCAATTATACCCGCAAGTTTGATCAATTATAGATTAAAAATATATAAATATTTTTATATTAAATAAAAATTAATTATGAAATGTATTTTTATAACAAATTAATTTAGACCTATAAATATAAATATTATTCGCTAGAAACTTGGTCAAAACGTAAAGCAGTTTAGTATACCATAGTTGTATTGCTTCCGGTTGTATTCTTTTCATGAGGATGCAGGACGGAGGTATAATACTATATAGACCGAAGGGTCGTCTCCCGGTCGGGAGTTGGTAGGTCAATGGCCCGGCATTAGAGACCAAGTCTGCCATGGAGGATCCTCGACAAGATTAAGGGTTTGTTTGGATAGAAGCCTGGAGCATTTGTTTGACAAAAAGTGTTGCCTGCAAATTCGATGGAATCTGCATAGCGAGGCAAGTTAGAAGTTCATTCGTTTGGTTGGAAGTTTGTGCCTGGAAAAGCTAATGAAAGGCATATACCTATAGATGTCCATCGGGCCGTGCCAGCCCGGGCCGGTGGCCCGGTGGGCTGTGCTGGCCCGACACGGCGTCGTGCCTCACTGTGCCACCAGGCCAGCCGTGCCGTGCCTCCACCGTGCCCGTGCCTGCCCTTCGGCCCAAGGCACGGCCTGTGGGCCGATTTGTCGGGATGTGCCGCCCATAAGCACGGCAACCCGTGTCGGCCCACGGCCCACAGAGGACAGCAGAGCAGAGACCAGAGGGGGGAGAAGGCCGACTGGGCGAGGCAGAGCTGCGGCGCCGCCGCGCGCCAGCGAGACCGCGACGCGACCTCGAGGTGGCTGGGGGCGGACGACGGAGCATTGGATAGAGGCGTGGAGGAGAGCCCTGGTGCCTCCCGTCGGCGAGGGCGTGGAGGAGAGGAGCCGGTGAGGAGCGGCGACGATGTGGCGCTGCGCGAGGGTTGCCGCTGCGCGAGGGGGCGCGAGGAGGAGCTGCGGGCTGCAGCGGCGGCGCGAGGTGGAGGCAGGAGCTGCGCGGGCGCGAGGCCGAGGCCGCCACGAGTGCGTGCGGCGCTGCGCCTGCCCTTCGCGAGTGCGGCGGCCGGGGGGGTCGGGGGATGGAGGCAGGACGGTAGGAGGTGCTAGGGTTAGGGGGTGGCCGGATGGGCCAGTTGACATGGGCCGGAATGGAGACTGTTAGCATACCGCTAAACAAATTGGTGGGGGGTGGGGGTCGGGCCATTGCCAGGCTAGTTTCTCCACCGGGTCGTGCCACAGGCCAGGGTGGCGGCCCAGGCACGGCCTGGTGCCTCGGGCGGGGCCGGCACGGGCACGGCCTGGTCGGGGGATGGAGGCAGGACGGTAGGAGGTGCTAGGGTTAGGGGTGGCCGGATGGGCCAGTTGACATGGGCCGGAATGGAGACTGTTAGCATACCACTAAACAAATTGGTGGGGGTGGGGTGGGGGTCGGGCCATTGTCGGGCCAGTTTCTCCACCGGGCCGTGCCCGTGCCGTGCCACGGGCCAGGGTGGCGGCCCAGGCACGGCTTGGTGCCTCGGGCCGGGCCGGCACGGGCACGGTGGCCACCGGGCCGTGCCAAAATGGCGGGCCACGGGCTGCATGGTCATCTATACATATACCATATTTAAAGGCTATTAAAAGATATAATATAATATTTGATAAACATACATGGTTACCATTATAATATATAAATGATTAACAAATAAATAATTAAATAAAATCATCCATATATTTTCTCATTTTTAATAATAATATTAGAAATTACAAACAAAGTTAATAGATTTCATAACTATTTAAAAAATGTCACAAGGAAAGAACGAGGAAGAAAGATAATTATAATGCACACAAACTATGCTAATTATAACGTTAACATGATCCGTCGTAGGTAGAAAGGATATAATGAAAGTATAAACTATACAAAATAGTTTTTACACTGTACAGTACCCTTTTCGTGCAAAAAAGAAATACTAATGGCAAACAAAATTTACTTTGGTAATTAAGCATTGTTTTATGAATTTAACTAAGTGATCATTAGTAATATAAAAAAGTTAATTAATATTTAATATCTTTATGTATTTTTAAACTGCATAGTACTCATGTCCATATAATTTGCTAATATCTAATATATGTATTAGTTGAACACTCATGTATATAAAAACAAAATAGTAGTATGTTTACTATTATGATATGTGATTAGTTGAACATTAACTTTACGTATATTTACCCTTTTTTAATCTTTATAAGATTAAAATAAATATTTATGCATTTAGAAAAATAAATATTTGCAATAATAATAATTGTACAAGTTATTTAAATTAAAATGATAAGAGAAAAAATGAAACACATTTTAGCTTATGATCATAGGTGATCATTTGCTTGATTTGACGTGAATACATGAAGCATATTATTGGTTGGCGTGTAATCATGGCCATCAGCCCAGGCAACAAGTGTACTGGAGCCAGGCGTTCGTTTTCCTATGCCTGGGTGAATCGCTATTGTCTGGTCCAGTCATTTTTTCAGGGTTGCAACCAAACGCTATGCAGGCAAGCTCCAAGCAAGTGTGTAGCCGGGCAATTTGAGCCCAGAGCTCCAACCAAACAGACCCTAACTCTGCCATTGATAAGCATGTGGTTGTTGCCAAGGATGAGCTATTGACCCTAAATCCTCCAATCCCACTCAAAGAAAAGACGAAAAACATAGAAGAGCAGAGAGCAGAATGTCCAGGCTGACCTTGCTGTGCACCCACCTTGCCATCATCTTCTCCATCATCGATGACGCTGCTGATGGTGCTCAACAGTACATATACCATGGATTCAAACCCAACGACCTGCTCCTCGGGCGGCGCGGCTTCCATTGCACAAGATGTCATCCTCTCTCTTACCAACAACAACTAACACCACCGGCCATGCCTTCTATACGAGGAGCTTTCTCATGGACGGCCCGGATTATGGTGTGCGCCTCACTTCTTTCTCTACCACTTTTGTGTTCTCCATCACCCCTTACTTCTCCGGCTCTCCATCACCCCTTACTTCTCCGGCAGTTCCGGCGACCAGATGGCGTTTGTCATCTCGTCGACGACAACGAATTTCTCCGGCAACATCGTCCCAGCGGCGCCCCCAAATTTCTTCGCCATAGTGCTTGGGTTTCGCCATGACAAGCATCGTCACAAATTCAATAGCAGACTACTGGAACTACTGTCCTTTGATGCTGAATGACAAGGCGCTACTGCTCTCCAGTGGCAAACCGGTGCAGTTGTGGGCAGACTTCAACGGCACGTCCAAGGAACTCAACGTCACTTGTGGCCCTCATTCACAAACATGAGCCCATGTGGCCATCATTTCAAAAGTTTTATAAAACATGTACCTCCTCCATACCCAATTGTAAGTCATTCCAACAATCTTATTTACTAACTTATTTTGGGAAAGGAAAACACAGACCTAACCATCTAACGGTTATAGTGTCTAAGAAGCCAAAAAAAAAAAACTGCTAATCAAAAGTTAAAATTACACACGTGCAAATGGGTATGAGTATACAATGAATGTATAGTAATGGTATGCAGTGCAAGGAGAAGAAGGAATCCATCTTTAACTATGATATTACCAACCCACCTTGCGACTAGTACGAATAGAACGAACAGAGAGGGACCCTTCCCCTGAGAAGGCAGGGCGAGCTTTCTGAATCACTGAAGAACGAAGAATTGCCGCCATTGATCAAAGTGCTAGGCTGCTAGTAAATTACCAACCACGAAACAGTTAGCGCAGCACCAATATGCACTTCAACTGATCAAGACAAAAAAAATTAAGCAAAAAAGTTCATTAAAGTTTGATTTACAGAGTTTAGGTTAACAGGACTGGATTAGTTACTTATTGGTTTACTGTTTCCCAATTGCTTTAGAAACATGATACTGATGAGTGGTTGAGTGCAAAGTCCAGTAAAAACGTGTATACATATATGAAACTAATTTAGGAAGATGGAGTGAGCAACTCCAACTGTGCCAGACTGCCAGGTGCATGGTTAAATTAGCTTGTGACGATAAAGGAACAAAAGAAAGGCTTTTCTATGCTGAGAAGATGATTGTGTTAGTTTTAGTCATCATTACAACTCCAATCATGTGCAATCTACAGCTGCCAAAGGCAAAGGAAGCTTTTGTGTCACAATGCCACGGCTATTTCAAATAATTGGAGTCTAGAAAAGTACTGGCTGGGCTGCTCACATTACAGATCCTTCTTCAAGCAGGATTGCTGGGTATGTACAACACTATAGTATAATCCGTCTACTTATAGTGACGAAAATATTGGATTTAGTGAAGGAACATGATGCCAAGGTGAGACGACAACGATCTTAATAAGGGCCTGTTTAGATCCCATGAAATCCAAAATATTTTAGGTTTTGGTTTTCCATTTTGTAAAATGGAACTAAACACCATCTAAAATATTTGACAAAAAGTGATTCATTCTCTATTTTGGGTTTTAGACTAAAGAGGCCAAAATAACCCAAAATTTGCATTGATTTGTCGGCCACCCTCACAATCCATCCAAAATAAACCAAACTTTAGTTGAAATTAAACACCCCCTAAAATATTTGGTATTTTGACATTTTGGATTTTGGATTTTGGGATGGAACTAAACAGACCCTAAGAGGTTGAAATCGCTTTCTATCGCCTTCACAAAATAACATTTTGTATTGATAACATTGACTGAAGGGTACTATGGTCATTGCGCACAATCCTCTCACCCTCCCACTCCCACCCCCGACACCCCCACGGCTGCATCTCCCGAACCCACAGCGCCGCCGCCGTTTCTCTCCCTCGTCGAACCGTGCCGCCGGCGGCGGCCTGAGCTCGTCATCTCCCCACGCCTCCTCACCCACCAAACCCCACGCCACCGCTCTCCTCCGGCGGCACCTCCGGCGGGAAATCCTCGCTCTCAATCTTCACCGGCCTCGCCCTCCGCCGCCTTGTTCCCGGAGTTTTCCCGCGCACACGGCGTGCTGAGGAGGCGAGCGCCGAGGCGTCGTCTCTGCTCGCGTCCGCAGCGGCGGTCGGACGAAGCGGGTCGTCGCTGGAGCAGGCGAGGAGGCGACGACGCGTCCTCGCTCCTCGCGTCCGTTGCGGCGGCGGCGAACGGAAGGGCGAGGAGGAGAGGCGGGCCGCACAGCGCAAGCTCGCAGAGGGACCAGGCGCTGAGCCACGGAGCTCGAACCGCCGCCGCCTCGACCTCGCCATCACGCGGCGCCGCTGCCGCCGGACCTGCCCCACCGCCGCCTCGCCCTCACCATCTCGCGGCACCGCTGCCGCCGGCCTGCGCTCGCCCCTCCGCCACCTCCAGGAGCTCGACTCGGAACACGCTCGGTCGCATCCACCGGCCGGCAGCAGTTCACAGCGACCTACAGGGCACTGCGGCCAACCTTCTCACCAATCACCACTTCGGATCTCGACCAGGTGAATCCTCTTGCTTCTAGGATCTGGGATTGTGTATGATCTGGACTGTGTGTGATATTTTGATGTGTACAGTCACAGAGCAAAGAATCTTTGCCATGATGTGTTCTCCTTTGTATTTTTTTTTGTATAATTCTAATATGCACTATAGAGAATTTAATTGGAATTATTAGAAAAATGTTGTTGGCAGGTCTAGACATGATTGTGTGATGTGCCCATTCATGAGTAATAGAATTATGCATGAGTAATTTTTCTAGCATTTGTAATGTAATAGAATTATGCATCGTAGTCTGGGTTGTGTCCAAGATCACAGTACTGTTGGTTGATCTTTTTTTTTAATCTATGATGTGCTCAATAGCAGGATTTGGCATTAGCTTTTGTCTGTTCTCAGTTTTGAACTGGTTTCCTCTTGACTGATTGTTAAGAAATTTAAGAACTTCATCACTGGCGACCATGTTTTTTTAAGATTTATTTATTTTTTCCTGTGGAATGTTTCATCACTGGCGACCATGTTTCTTTTCAAAACTTATAGTTGGCTGTCTGTGAGGCATGTCTAGTTTTGACTAATGTTACTCTTCATTTGTAGGAAACAAAGCTCCCTGAGGATGTGTTGGATTTATTATTTGTCACTTGAAAACAAAGCTCCCAGTTTTCAGTAGGATGTTGAATAAAGGTGAGCAGTTTAATCTGAGTAAAAGGTGCTCTCGTTGGTGTATTTCTTGTGCGGATGGCATTGCTGTGGTAGATTGGATTTTGAACTTCTCATGCTCTGGTTATTTTATTTGTAAAGAGTAAAGATAGGATCTGGCAGCTTACAGTTTTCTGCTTGAGTAAATATATGATGGCATTGCTGTGGTAGATAGGATTTGGCATTGCTGCTCCCAGTTTTCAGTAAGATTATTAATCCAAAAGCTATCTTCTGGGTTCTGGCAGCTTACAACTCCAGCATTAGAGAAAATGCCCTGCATTGTGGAACCTTATTGTTTCTGATCATGAGGGAATTGATGCAAGCACCAATATAATTGCAGTTAGATCTTGGCTTTTCTTTATACGAAATCATTTTAATTTTTATGCTAATTTTAATGAAAGGGAGAGGAGCCTCATGCTACTATTATAAATTGGAAGGAAACCTAATGACACTTCAATTTCTATGTTCAGGTTTAACAGTCTCTATTGTGAGGACAGCTACCGGTACGCTTCTGTTAATGTGTGCATTAATTATATCCATTTTATCAGATAATGTGGAGTATCTGTGTAGTTCTGTACTGAACTAGTGATTTTTTGGTATCTCTTCATGCAGTGACAGGATATTTCTAATTAGGTGCTTGGAAATTTTGTCTTTTCTCATTTGAAGGAAGCTGGATCACACTTATGGAACTTTTGCCTATGCATTGTGTATGAATTCTCACGATTTGAACAGTTTGGAAATTATATGGCCTCCTCGAGAATTCAGTGGGTTGATATGACTAATCCAGAAAATGGATTGCCAGGTGTGCTTACCATTATGGTACTAGAATGGTTTGTATTCCTTTTAGTTACATTCCGTTGAAATGGAGAGAACAGATGTCAGCAAAGAGGTGTGCTCTGCTCTATTCTTTGGTGCACTCCAATCAGTTTCATAGAGCTCCAGGAGTCTTTTCTTTTCTTTGTTTTTTTAGATACAGCTTCAGGAGTCTCTGTTGAGATAATTATTCAGGCTGTCTGCTGTTGTACTATAACTTGAGTTGGTGCCTATTACTCTGAAAAAATTGTTTATTTAAGTGACTAATCTGAGTGTATTTGCACGTACGCATGTATCTGTCTGTAACGTGTATGTGTACGCATGCATGTGTACGCATGCATGTATCTGACGAACTGTGGGTTTGGACGAACCGTGGATTGGTGTGGCTACAGTTTGGATCACACTTGTAGAGGGGCCGCGTCCGCCGTCCGCGCCGCCGGAGTACGAGGCTAGGGTCGACAGCAGGACCCAGGAGGACGGGGAGAGGAGCGGGTGGGCAGCCGGCGATTCGTCGGCGGCGGAACGGCGGATGTGAGGGATTGGTGCCGGCTATAGGTCGTACCAATCTCAAAACAAAATAAAAAATTCAACAAATAAAAACAAAAGAAAACTGTCTAGTACAAATCGCAAAAGTAAGATTACCCTTTTACCCTTTCCTAAAAAATAAAACTATGACAAAAGAATTACCACTTCTCAATTTTTAGTCCTAATTATCTCAATTTCGAAAGCGATGGGAAGCGACGTGACGTAAATGGGTCCACCGACCATACACACGTTTATCGCCTCCCATCGCTTTTTTTCATTGCCTCTCATCGCTTCCTATGTTTTGGGCCCACCAATCATAGACACACCTATCGCCTCTCATCGCTTCTTCGAGCATTGTATCAAAAATCTCTTAATAAAGTACCCAACCCGATCTTAGGCGGGCATCAATATGCAAGACCGAGAACGAGCGCACACGCCGCCTACCTAGGGTTTCCCGTGCCGGACCAGTAGAAGAGGACGGTGATATGGAGGGGGATCGGAGACGAGAGGGGAGGGTGGAGACTGACCTCGCGGCGCCGATGACGTTGTGGTATCGTCGGCGGCTTGTGGTTTCACTTAGGAGCGGGTTTGATGGAGGGGAGGCCCCCGTTGGGGTTTTATTGCCCTGCATGCAGGAGTCGTCGGGACGCAGGACGTACTCTATACGGAGTCGGACACCTGTCAGGCTCTCACGCCACATACCTCTTTAGATCCCTTCAAAATTCTAAATTTTCTGTCACAACACATGCATGTAGTATTAAATATAGATAAAATATATAATTAATTACACAGTTCATCTGTAATTTACGAGATGAATCTTTTGAGTCTAATTACTCCATGATTAAACAATAATTACCACAAACAAACGAAAGTGCAATATCAAAATTCCAAATAATTTTAGATCTAAACGAGGCCATATCCGAATTTGAACCTGCATTTACTAATTTTGGCATTTGAAACGCCCCGTGGATTTTTATTTTTATTTTTTTTAGAAAAAAAATAGACTCCCTCCCCTTCCTAAATTATAAGAATTCTTGGTTTTTTTATGCATATCTATCTATATATATATATAAATATATATAAAAGGTAAAATTTCTGGTGTTTTTTTTCGTCCAGACTTCCATTTATAACTTTGCAACAACCAAAGAGTAACCATCCGGTATTGACATAGGAGGCTTGAGAGTCCGTACGGTAAAAAAGAAGGAAAGGAGAAATCGGCTAAAAATCCAAATCGAAAAGGGACTATACTCGAGTTCGTACGGTAGAAAGGAGGGGGAAAATTGGCTCCAAATCAAATCGAAAAGGGACTATAAATCGAAAAAAAAAACAGAATATTTTCTCAACACACGTTGAATCAGAGGAAACGAAACATATCACGGACCACATCGAAACTGTCTTTGATATCATTATTATACACAAATATACAAAAAAAAATCTATAAAAAGCAACGTTCCTAAAATCATGGACGAGGATCCAAAAATCATGCCATAACGCATCTGGTGCGACACAAGATCGACTATAAAAGAAATACTGCAAAGCGTCTTCGTAGCCGGCATGCTCGCCCCTGGCCAGCGTCCTCGCGGCCGGCGCGCTTGCCCGCTCACGCCCTGAAGGCCGGTGTCACCTCGGCCGTAGCATCCCGAGGCTAGCGTCCCCAACTTTCTGTGGCCTACGATCCTCTGGCGCTGGCACGCTCGTGGCTCACGCTCGCAGCCGGCAAGCCCGCAGGAGAGGGAAGAAGGCTGGAGAAAGGGGCGATGCTGCACGACGTGGGCAGGAAAGCCTATAGCAAGGATGCGGTGTGCGGTTGCTGATGTGCACGCGGCGAGAGAGATAGGGGCAGGGACAAAAAAACAAATGAGGCTAGGGTTTGCTGAGAAACCAGCGCTCACTGGTTTTGTTTGGGAAGCCAAGAAAGAAGCTCGACCGTCCGATGTTGATCAACGACCAAGGGAGCTTGAAGCTCAGCTGGGCCTGTAGGTTTTGAAGGCCCAAAGACTTTCTCATCCCAAACTCAGGTTACGTTTTTAATTGTTCTTTCCGTCTTCAGCTGGGTCCAAATAAGTCAGATCTTAATTCCCGTAACAATAAATGGTGACGGATTTGAGAGACAAGCATAAGCATAGAAGAGCAGTGATGTGATCTCGAGGCTAAGGTTTCACGTGCAATGTGAGTTTTCTCGGAAGAAAAAAAACCTAAATATAGCTTTGGTAAAAATATTTAGATAAAGATATACTCCCATCAATGTTCTGCATGTCTCATGTATGACTCGGATTCATAGCTCGTAGCAAAACTCATATCTAAATACGCTAATCAAACACGAAATATTAGGAACCTGCTTTTCTAATTGTTAAAACTGCCCTTGCATACAAAGAACCTAGCACCAGCCCTTGCATACGAAGGCCGAAGTATTTAACAATTAGAAAATGGCGGATGCAAGGGCAGCACAAGCCCGCGAAGGCCGAAGTATAGACAATATGTGTACCTAGCAGCAGTACAATGTGCTCACGCTCTTTAATTTGTCCCACGTCTATGTACTCACGCCTCACGGTGTTCTCTATCACAACCGAAACACGGTAGCCTTGACACTCCAAATCTCTATCGTCATCTAAATTGACAACGCTAACTAGTACGTACTAGTATACGTGTACACTTTGATGAAAGCCAAAAGTACGTACTAGGAAGCCAACAGACATTCAGACAACACACGCACTCCCCACTCTCATCTCCTCAAAAGTTCTGTTTCTCTTTCCCCTTCTGCAACCATGGCGCACAAGGTAGCTGCACCGTACCAAACCATGACTGGATGTCTGGATCCCCTCAGCGATTGGTACCCCCAAGGTCCCTAGTTACTATCCATCTATTTTTCCCCTTTGGATTTGGCCTTCTAGAGAACTTAGCCTCAGTGCTCTGTGCTCGACATGGCCGCAGGTATTGCTCGGTCGTGCCCCATGGGTCAGGGTTTCCCAACAGGCCGGGCTGGGGCTGAGGCACATGCACGCGGTTGTGCTGCTGGGCGCGGACGCTCACGGTGGGGTCACAGCCACAGTGGTGGACTGGTGGTGCCGAGCCGGCGCTGGCTCTCCACGCGTGTGCTCTCCTAGCTTCCTGCTGACTCCTAGGCTTCTACTGCCCTAGGCTCCTTACTGAATATCTACGTACTGAACTTCGAATCATGCTCTACCAGTGAGATGCCATACTTTGTGATTTGCGATAAAGAAATGGTGGAAGGAGAACAGATGCTAGTACAAATGGTGATGCACATATATGTACCGAAGTGTAGAGGCCATGTGCTTCTGAGCTAGTACTACTTTGCAATGCCAAGCCGTGTTTGATTAAATGGGCAGGATTATTTACCTTCTCAAGTTGAGACCTAAGAGTTCGGTTGCAGCCACAAGCTGTGGGCGCTCCATCTCACCCGGTACTGTCGTCCTTTGGTCGTCAGTCCACCCCAGCTTCCACACTCCTCGCCCCCTTTCTTGCTCCTCTTGGTGGTTGTGAGAGCAGACAACTGGAGTACATCTATATTTGGATGACTCCTGCTGCTATGGTGAGCACGGCCTCGTCCTTTTTATCCCCCCTGCTCCTAGTCGAAGGATTGCCTCCTATTGGCTGAGAGGAAAAGGAACAGGAGCTTCAAGCTTCTCTTTGGTCATTCGATAAATATCTAGTGTACTACAACCAGCAACAGTGAATGGAATGGCCTAGAGAGCTTGACATTGTGTACGTTACCCGTACAGTGGCTCCAATGTGGCTAACTAGTGTTGGCTACAATTGAGGTTGAATAAATGACTCCTTATGTGCTAGTATTTTTTTTTTGGGCATGCAACATAATTGTGATTAATCAAATTTGTAATTTGTAACTAATACAATGTTTGTACCAATCTTTGAAAAATTTCATGAGATGAGGCGATTTTTTTATAGATAAAGAATAGTTTATATCCGTCTTCATCTATCAATAGATAGAATCAACCAATTATTACAAGGGAAAATTAGTTTCATAGCACCGAAAGATCGCGACATCTTTGTCCGTGCGTGAAATAGCACCGAAAGGATGAACCGTTACCTCAAAATACCAGTCTATCACGTTTGGAGATAACTCTGTGAACTCGTGTCCACCTACACTGGCATCAGCACTGAAATAGCCTTGTGCAGCGGCACCACCATCCGCACAGTGGCGGGCATGACGGAGATAGAGATGGTGGGGACGCCGGCTACACGACAGTGGCGATCTCCTTGAGCCTCGTCACGGGCCAGCGCACGATGCCGCGGTCGGCCGCCTCCATACATCCGTCGCGACAGTTGCGCGACGCTGTAGATGGACACGCCGGCATGGAAGGCCAGGTCGAGCGCTTTTGTGACCCGCGGCGCAAGTTCGCCGAGCTCCCGCGTGCAACAGCTCCTGCTGGGCCTCGCCGGCGAGCTGGTCGAGCAACAGCTGGTCCATGGTTGCCACTCCTCCTCCTGCGCGGAGAGCAGGGTGCCCTGCACCGCGTGCAACAGCTTGCTCCCGCAGGGCCTCGCGGCCCTCGCCGGCCAGCTGGTCGAGCAGCAGCTAGTCCATGGTCGCCGCTCCTCCTGCGAACGTATGGAGTATGGTCGGTCCTGCAGTCCTGCTTGCATGTGCTCCTCATGGGTCTGTACACATTACGTACGGATGGCCACAACATGCCAAGGGATTGGTCAGAGTGTGGGAAGAGGATGACAAGTGGGACCGTCTTCTCTTGGTGAAGTGGAGTGAGCCTGAGGTAACGCCGTTAACTAATGAGTTAACATAATGCTAGATTTCGGAACGGATTATTACTTTCAGTGCTATTTTACTTAACAGTGAACTTTCGATGGTATTTTCCGGATGTCGTGATCTTTCAATGCTATAGAACCAATTTTCCCTATTATATACTGCCTTCATAAAAAAAGTGATTCTAAGAATTTTTTTAGAGTCAAAGCATCTTAAATTTGACTAAACTGATATGATAGTATAACAATATTTATAATATCAACTAAGTATTATTAAATTCCTTATTCCTTATCAATTGTATTTTTTAAGTGTACCTATTTGATATCATAAATCTTTATAATTTTAATTAAACTTGAAATATTTTCGGGAAGTAGACCGAAGAGTCGTCTCTGGGCCGCTGAAGTTGGTAGGTCAATGGCCTGGCAGAGACCAAGTCTATCATGAAGGATCCTTGAGAAGATTAACTCTGCCATTGTTAAGCATGTGGTTGTTGCCAAGGATGAGGTATTGCCCCCAAATCCTCACATCTCAGTCAAAGAAAAGACAAAAAGCATAGAAGAGCAGAGAGCAAAATGTCCAGGCTAACCTTGCTGTGCACCCACCTGGCCATCATCTTCTTCATCATCTATGCTGCCGCTGATTGTGCTGAACATTGCATATATGTAACACCCCTGGTGTTACTTTACTAAAATGGCATATCATCATATGCATAGTATAGCATACATGTGATTGATCACCTTGAAATGCATTCAGTTAAAATAAATTTATTTGCTTGTGTTATTCATATCTTTGTATGCTTGATCACCATGTGATGCTTATAACTAAAAATGGTTTATTTGATTGTGTTTCCCAATTGCTTGTGTATGTTGAATAGAAAACAAGAAACATCAAATTTCAAAGCTTTTCGCAAAACCCTAATAAAAGGGGGTTAAAATGTGACCTAAACTAGCATTTCAAAATTGGTTTTCAGGGGCAGTTCTGTAAATTGGAACAGTGGTCCAGGGGGGAGAACCGACGCAGCGCAGCCCGCCGTCGTCGCGCTGGCCTCTCTGGTCGTCCTCGCTCGCCACCGAGGCCTCCAGCGCAACAACAAGGATCCCACATGTCGTTTGCACCGTTTATGGGCTCACGATATAAGCGGAGCATCCTTATCTCCGCCTCCCGATCTTCCTCTGCTTGCGCCGCCGCCTCCTTCTCCAGTTGCGACGAGCTTTGCTCGCTCGTCCTCTTGCTTTCAAGAACAACCAGCAACCGCAACGCCTCCGCCATTCCCTTTAGCACCTCCTGAGAAACACCGCTGAGCCCCGAACCCACCCAATCACCCAGTGTAGAGGCGTCTTCCCCAAGTCCGGTGAGGGCTCTCCGAGATCTACCTCACCATCGACTGAGCTCGTGGGGAGGTTTCATGCCAAACCAAACACCATTTCATGCTCCTTGAAGCTCTGTGTCTCTCATGCGCTAACTGGATGAAGGTTTTCCTCACCCTTTTGCACAGAACGCCGCAAGCCGACCCTCTAGCGCCGCCGTGTTCGTCCCCGTCGTCGACGAACTCCCTCCGCTACCTCTCTGCTTCTCCCAGCGTGCACACCAGTGCCACGGTAAGGTCATGTTGCTCAGTGTGTACTTGGTTGTTCATGACTCACTCTGGACCGTCCTGCCCGCGAGCGCCGTCGTGTTCCGCCTCCGCCATGTCGCCGGTGTCCGCGGTCGCAGCTCTCCAGTAGCTTCCAGGCTCTATTCGATAGAGTTTCAGCGTCAGGTGGTGTTGCTGAGGGTGCTGTAGTGCTCGGTTTTGCCGGTTCGATGCTATAGTGGCCGACGCGAGCTCCATCGAGCTTCCATCCGCCGTGGCCACCAGCCAAGCTTCCCTGGAAGGTTTCTGCGTCAACCAAGCACCTTGTCGGGTTCGGGATGAGGTGGTGAAGGTGTCTGAGTGCTCGGTTGGGAGAGTTCGTCATCGTCGGCGAGTTCCGCGGTGGCCAAAGCGTCACCGGCAAGGGAGTGAGGAGGTGGGTCGCTGTCAGGTGGGGCCTACCTTGTCAGTGTCTGAAAAGCTCAATTTTTGGTTTTCTTCAAAATAAATAGTCCCAAATTTATTTTGTTCTTTTTTCTGGTTTTAGAGCTCTATAAATTGTGCAAAAATTTGTGAATGGTCTCTGAAGTGTGAATAAAAATAAAAAAAATATAATATTACCATGTTCAGTATATTTTTATTGCTCTAAAAATGCTTAATTTAATTAATAAATGTCTTTTCAATGATTTTTAATAAATTGGTTTTTGCTCCAAAAATTCTGAAAATTGTTTTGATATATCTAGAGGATCTGAGTAGCTTAAATAAAAAGTTTTAGCTTGTTTTGAATAAGTTCATAAAATCACCTTTAATTGACTTTTAATTTATAAATGGAGTTCTTAGCTTAATTACTGTAAATAGTAATAATCTTAGGGTTTTGTATGAACTTTTGGGTTGATTGATAACCTTAGGGCATAATCATGGTGTCCCTTAGAAACTAATTCTTTGTTTGAGTTTTATTAGTTGTTACCTAAGTAAATAATAAAGGTTTTAATTAAAGTATTAAATAATAAATGTTTTCCATAAATAAATTAATGTTCCAAAAACCATGAAATTAATTTTGCAATTTATTGAGAACATGTACTTTTTATATTGAAATTTTGAGCTCTTTTGGATAAATTTTATTTTTGAGATACTAAATAAATTAATAAATAATTGTTTAATGCTTAGAAGACCCTAATCACTAGGCTTTGAGTGACTTTTGGAGTTGTTTGCTAATCATGGTCATTAACTTTGATGACTTTCGACTTGTCTCGTGAAGATCAATCATAACTTTGCTCAGTGCTTTTCGATATAATTATTAACTTGATTAGTTTAATTTAATTAATCTTTATTTCTTAATTAAGTCTTAAGTATACAACTGTACCGTGAAGGAAAGTTGTACTCAATGCTTAACTAATCTTTGTTACACCTTAATCATCAAAGTTCCTTTCATCTTTGTCAAGCATCATATTTATTCTCCGCATTCATATGCTTGCATCTCTGCCAAGGAAAAAAATAGTCCGCTATTTTTACCGCTATAGCCCGAAATAGCTTGAAAAAAATTATGCCGCTATTTGCGTTCATGCACAATTGTGCCGCTAAAGTCCGCTAATTACGGTTTATAAAACGCTAAACACCTTGGCCTTAGCTCGCTATTTAAAACATTGATCTCTGCAATTCAATAAGGTACAATAGATGCATACGTGTTGGATGATATCAAACCCGAAGAAGGAGTATAATGGACTTCACCGAAGACGGTATCCATGGAATTCACCAGAAGATGATATTGATGAATGAATTGGGGAGATGGATAAATCTCGGAATTCAAGTGTGAATCAGAACTACTTGCCAAGCAAGTGTCATCTAACAAACACTACCCTAGTGTTACCCAGGCAAGCCTCGGTGCATTTAATCGTTCCTTGTTTTACAAAGTTTCTTTAAATGCTATTGTGGTTAAGTAATGCATAAAAGCTTTTGATACAAGAAATACCTAGTTGATGCATTGATTACCTTGTTTATTCAATACTTTTCCTTGATGTCGTTGAGATACAAATTTGATATAAATACTTAGCCATGCTTAAGAAAAACCAGGTGATTTCCTATCACTTGCTAATATTATGAGGACACTCCTTTTGAGAACATGAACTTGTTGTTTATAGAATGAATGGAAAGAATGTTGGGAGTAGTAACTCGAGACCAAGCGGACAGGTGAGCCACAAGACGTGGATATCTTGTGAGCGGGTTCTTTCTGCCTGTGTCGATTAGGAACCGTCCGTTGTGGATGTCCAAGAGCCATGACTTTGGAGTACTGGTCACATACTTCGGGAAGATGGACTCCGACTATTCCATGCTGAGAACGGTTAACCCACACTGGGAGTGGAGAGATGGCGAGAGTAGTGTGTACCCTCCTGGCTTGTAGGGTAGGGTGGAGGTGTACTATGCTCTTGGGTGGCAGCCCCCAGTCTTGGGTGGAGGATCCAGAGAAAGGTTGTCATATGCAAGCTTTAGTGCTACATATGTCATGTGATAAGGAAGCTCCAGCTGAGATTATTCGATTCGAATCGTCGTGTTCCTCGGATATGGAAACATGGCTTTGACTACCTCATTGTAGTTAATGAAACTTGAACTGGATACTTGATGGTTTTGATGGCTATGGTTGTTACCTCGTTATCGATCAGAACTGCGATCGGTACTTGAGTTAATTTTTTATTAGAATTGAATCAATTTCAAATGTTTTATAAAAAGCTCATTTATGCAAAACTTTGATATTGGAAAAACCCCGCCTTGAATACCAATATCTTGCATACCTTATATATTCACCACCTTTTCTTTAGTCGCGTAAGTTTTGTTGAGTACTCCCATACTCAGGGTTTGTTAACCCCTGTTGCAGGTGAAGGTCTTTCCTGCAAAGGTTGATGTAACTAACTACCGGTGGGCACAGTGATTCTTTAGTAATTTTAATTTCTTAGTCTTATTCTTTTGTTGGAGGATGTCATTTTCAAGCTAGCCATGTATTTCAACTTATGTTATATAATCTTTTAAAACAAATTGTTTTGTTAATTAGTTTCAAACTCAAATTTGTTTTAGTATTGTAAACTCTTCTGTGGTATTATTTCCACTGCAAAACTTTGTGTATTTGATATGTATTACTTAATTCTGAGATCTCGGTTGTCTCGTGATTTACTGAGGTCTTTCGGGACACTCGTCGGACTTCTGGGTTCATATAAGTGAATGTATGTTCTTGTCAACGCGTTTAGTGGTGACCTGCTCCTCGGCGGCGTGACTTCCATTGCACAATATGGCATCCTCTCTCTTACCAACAACGACGGTGCTTCTAACATCACTGGCCATGGCTTCTACACAAGGAGTCTTCTCATGAACAATCCAGATTATGGTGTGCACCTCACTTCTTTCTCTACCACTTTTGTGTTCTCCATCACCCCTTACTTCTCCAGTAGTGTCTCTAGTAGTGTACAATAACCTAGTGTAAAACCGATAAATATCATATCTTAAATTGTTATGGCACACTAACTTACGCAAATCACTTCTTATCATCATAGAGATTTTCAAAGTGAGTCCAACTATGTCTTACCGTACCAAGAGCTCAACATTATTCATAATATTTTTATCATCAATGCTATAGTTAAACAAATTATTAAATTGCACGTTGTCTTTAAAAAGATACTCTTATAATACAAGATCTGTATAATGGTATATGAGAGTGCCACAACAGTTTTATAGCATTCAAATTTTTATAGTTTTGTTTCTAGATTACCACATACAAATCTGAGCTCGATTCTAGTCATACCAATTCAAACCAACACATTTTGAATACTTATATCTCGTGCTATATCATATCCCCTCTGCCTATTTAGTGCTACCAACTTATCACATCTCGTATGAAAAGTTTTAGTGGCAGATGTCTGTTATATAACTCATCTATAGGTGTATTTGGGAAAGGCTCATCGTGCAACTTTAAGTACTCAAGAATCTCAACCCAAGCCTAATGGCTGATCTGAATAAAAAAAGTCTATTTTATGAAGTCTATTTACATTCAAGGATCTACTTATTGTCAGGTACGAAGGTAAGGGGTACTCTAAACCCTTCGATAAATTAATGCTAAACATAGCAACCATTTTTAAGGCAAGGATCAGCCCACTACTCGGTGAGACGCGGCCCATCAATCGAGGGTCCCCTCTACACCAACTACGGCAACAAGCCGCGGGCCGGCTCCACCTCGATGACGAACGAAGGGGTCGAGCGAACGACCCCCGGTTCCACCTCGATGACGGACGAAGGGGTCGAGCGAACGACCCCCAGCTCCACCTCGACGATGGACGAGGGGTCAAGCGAACGACCCCCGGCTCCACCTCGATGACGGACGAAGGGGTCGAGCGAACGACCCCCGGCTCCATCTCGACGACGGACGAGGGGTCGAGCGAACGACCCCCCAGGTCCACCTCGATGACGGACCAAAGGGGCGAGCGAACAACCCCCGGCTCCACCTCGACGACGGACGAGGGGTCGAACGAACGACCCCCCGACCTCTACCTCGACTTCGACCTCTCCAACCCCGTCGACGCCTCGACCTCCCCCTCGACCAAGGGTCAAGCAGACGACCCTCGGACGAGGGGCTCGATTAACCCAACTGCTCCGGTATGGGTTAAAGTGAACCCACCTAACGACATGGGCGCCCGCGTCCGCTGTCAAATCCGCCAACTCCCCGTCCAGTCCCCGATTCCCGTCAACTGTACCGCCACTGCTGCCACTACGCGAGTACGGACTCCAACAGTACCCCTTGGAAAGTGAACAGCGCGACCCTCGATGACGACTTCGGGAACGCGACGGAGTCACACAGGGCTCGACCCCCTTCCTCGACCGGGGGGCTCGACCCCCTCCTCTTCAACAACTCCGGTATGGAAGTCGTCCCATCCGCTCCGTCCCGCTTCGACCGTGGGACTCGCGCCCGCCTGCGAACACTGCACGGCGACGACTTCTACTGCCGCCGCGACCAGGGATGCCTGAAGGACGGGAAGGCCATGCCGCCACAGTGCTCAATGTCTCTCCGCCAACACTGTGCCGCGAATACGCTGCCCATACTTCTACTGTTAGGACCCTGTACCCTCGGGTCTCCCCTTGGTCTATAAAAGGGGGACGCCGCAGTAGAGTAGGGGGATCCCTTTTTTCCGATCTCTGCGACTTCGGAGGACTCGGGAGATCGGCTCCTACTCCTTCGGGAACCCTAGTCCACACTCCACACACACACAGGCCGCTCGATCGACCCCTCGGGTGGCCGACTCCGTGTAACACAGCTTGTACCCCCCCTGTACGAGCACGCTTTGGGTGCGAGATAATACAAGTCATCCTCCCCCCGCTGGACGTAGGGCCTCCTTTGCCCGAACCAGGATAAATCTTGTGTCCATCTTGCATCACGTCTGAGAGAGGGAGCACGCGATATACAAATTTACTCGTTGGTGGTCTTGACCCCCGGGTCATAACACCGACAGTTGGCGCGCTAGGTAGGGGGATTCGCGTGTCGATCAACTCCGAACTACTCTCTCAGATGGATCCTACCATCCCATCGTTCCCGTTCAACACCGTCATCTGGTTCGGCAGTCTAGGGTTCGTTTCCACGGACCAGGGTGACGTCATAGTCTTCCCCTCCGCCCGTGGCCTAGACGTCAGCAGTTCCGCTGCGCCGAAGCCAGCCAGGATGAGACGATGGTCCCTCCGCTTGCGACTCTGGCTTGCGATCAGGAGGAGGCGCGAGCGGCTTCGACGCGCTCGCCGTCGAGCAAACTCTGGGGCGTCGGATACCGTTCCCTCGGTCCCGGCTGGCGATACGACCCCTTCTCCTAGGGGTCCGCTTGACCCACGCTTGTGGGCCGAGGGCGGGCGTCTCCCCGTGTGGGACTTCGGCTCTTCCACGTCATCGTCCCCGGAGGCTCCCGTGGCTTCTCCGACACCCTCGACCCCGCCACCACCCGCGTGCCCCGTTCCCATACGGGCTCCGCAACAGCGCCGGACTCTACTCCGCTTTCGCAGGGATGCGAGTACGTACATACGACGAGTCTCCATGGACGCCGTCGTGGGCGACAGCCGATCCCGTCACCACTACTTCACCAGGCGGGCCAGAGCTGCCCCATACATGGGGCACGTTACGACGGCGCCTGGAGGAGGAAGAAACAGGCAGGCTCTTCCTCCACTTCTACCACGCCGACTTCGACTCGGACTCTCCCGACGAGAGTTACGACTCCACTCGGGAGTGCTTCCACCTCGACGAGCAAACCGTCCTCCAGGACGACGTCGACGATACCGCGGCCACCGAAGAAAGGGAAGGGGCCAACTCCACACCACCTCGAGACGCCATTCCCCCAAGTCCTGAGAGAGCCGATCCACCTCCCGACGTCCAGATTACACAGGTCCGAGAGCTTCTCAGCAAGCTCGAGGAAGAGCGCCTGCGTCTTCAGCAGCTCGAACACGCCCTCGAGCGGGATCGAGGGCACCCTCAGGGTGGAGGAGCTCGCGAACGAGCCCGGGAGGTCCACCGGCAGATCATCGAGGAGGGGAACGCCGAACCCCGAGTCTTCAACCGCGCCAGCCAGAATGTCGTAGCAGCCGCGATGCTGCTCCGCGACATGCCGGCGCCATCGACCCCCCCAGGCACGACGTATCAGGGAAGAAATCCAGGGGCTGCTCCAAACTGCGGCCGTGCAGCAGGCGGAGAGCTCGGCCTCGAGACGTCGAGGGGCTGCCTCTGAGCGGCAAGCAGCGCCCCCTCGACAAAATCGGGAGGCCTCTGTCCACCAGAACAAGGCGCCCTATGGCCGGGTCGAGCCACGACCGGTTCAGGAACGCCTCGTCGACGACCTCCCCCCTCGAGTGAACAATTGACGTCGGTACGGCGACGCCGAGGCTCGAGGCTACAGCGCTCACCGAGACGGGCGCTACGACAGCGATGAAGACCGATGTCGGTCTCCGGAGCCGCCCGGGCCCCGAGTCTTCGGAAGAACTATCCGGCGGGCCTCCCTACCCGTGCGTTTCCGTCCACCCACCAGCCTGATGAAATACAACGGTGAAACCAAGCCAGAGCTCTGTCTTGCCGACTTCAGGCTGGCATGCCAGCTGGGGGGAGCCAAAGATGACCTCGTCATCATCCGACAACTCCCATTGTTCATCTCCGACACCGCTCGAAGGTGGCTCGAGGAGCTACCCCCGGACTTGATGCAGGACTGGTCCGACCTGGTCCGGATCTTCGAGGGCAACTTCAAGGGCACCTACGAGCGCCCGGGCAACTCCTGGGACCTTCGCAGCTGCAAGCAGAAACCAGGGGAGACCCTCCGCGCCTTCACCCGCCGATTCTCAAAGCAGCGTACCGCACTGACCCACATCTCCGACCACGAGGTCATCACGGCGTTCATCGTCGGACAACCTGCAAGGAGTTGGTGCGGGAGCTGGGGCGAAACATCCCCAAAACCACCAACGAGCTCATGGACGTCATCGCCAACTACGCGGCTGGCGAGGAGGCCATTGGCGCATTCTTCCAGATTCCCCCAGGGAAGGGGAAGGGCGACACGGATGAACCCGGGGGCTCGAACGATGGGCCCAAGAGAAACAAGGGGCCCAGGAGGAACAACGACGGCAACGGCGGCCGGAAGAAGAAGAAGAAGAAGAACCAACCGGGCCGGCGCAACGTCGAGCCCAACGTCGAGCACGACGACGACCCCGACGACCTGGTCGCTGCATCGGACAAGCGGAAGCCTCGAGGGTCCCCTCCCGACGGGGGCGTCTTCGATAAGATGCTGAAGGAGCCTTGCCCCTATCATATGGGGCCGGCCAACCACCGCCTCGAGGATTGCCGCATGCTCCAAAGGCACTTCGTCCCTCCTGGCCCCAGGAGAGACGACGGCAAGGAAGACCCGCCCTGTGACGCCCATGTCAGGGGCGATGTCCAAAAAGGAGGCTTCCCCGAGATCCACGACTGCTACATGATCTACGGGGGACCCTCGACTTGCCTCACCACGCGCCAGCGTAAGAAGGAGCGTCGAGAAGTTTTTTCCGTTCGGGCTCAGGCCCCGCGATACCTCGATTGGTCACACACGCCGATCACCTTTGATCAGGACGACCACCCCGAGCACGTCCCCAACGCAGGGGCTTACCCGCTCGTCGTCGACCCGATCATCCTCAACACCCGCCTCAGCAAGGTGCTCATGGACGGGGGGAGCAGCCTCAACATCATCTACGCCGAGACCCTCGACCTCCTGGGGATCCCGAGGACCATGCTCCTGCCCAGCGCGGGGGGGGGGGGGGGGTCCCACGGGATCGTCCCGGGGAAGAAGGCACTCCCAATCGGCCGCATCAAGCTGCCGGTTTGTTTTGGCGTCCCCTCGAACTTCCGAAAGGAAGAGCTGACCTTCGAGGTGGTCGCGTGGCGAGGCACCTACCACGCCATCATCGGTAGACTGGGGTACGCCAAGTTCATGGCGGTCCCGAACTACACCTACCTCAAGCTCAAGATGCCGGGACCCTCGGGGGTCATCACCGTCGACACCTCCTACGAGCACGCATACGACTGCGACGTCGAGTGCGTGGAAAAAGCCGAAGCCCGTGACGATTCGGCTATCCTCGCGGCCCTCGACGATTTGTCCGGGGAGATCCCCGACCCCAACCGCCACGCTGGCAACTTCAAGCCGGCGGAAGACACAAAGACCGTCCCGCTCGACCCCGGCCTCGCGGACGGGAACGTTGCTTCTATCCCTGAGGCCCCAGGGCCTTGTGCATTTTCGCATTTATGTACAAATTCTCGAATGAATAAAATTTTCTCGAAACACATTTCATGTTCGTTCGTAGCTCGAAGGTAGCCTCGACTTTGCCCGGACAAAGTCGAGCTCCCCTCGGGGGCTGACGGGAGGGCACCCCCCCTCCTAAGTCCCCGAAAAACCCGTACGTTTTTTCGAAACTCGACCCTCCCCCTCGTTCTTTCCCTCGAGTACGCTTCTCAACTAAGTAAAGGCGCCTCGAGCTCCCTAAGGGTCGAGGGTGCCATCGAGCCAGGGACCCACCTACGCCCCAGGGCTACGGTATCCCCACTCGCCACCCCCCTTTCAGGGATAAGAGCGTGCGTCGAACGCTTAGTTCTCAAGCGTCGACTCAAGCAAAGAAAAGCAGAGAGACCTCGAGAAGTACAAACAATGAGACGAACCCGTCCACAGCACTAAGGTAGCCTCGACTTTGCCTCAGCAAAGTCGAACCTCCCTCGGGGGCTAACAGGGGGGGCACCCCCTCCTAAGTCTCCGAAAAACTCGAACGTTTTTTCGAAACTCAACTCTCCCTCTCGTTCTTTCCCTCGAGTACGCTTCTTAACTAAGTAAAGGCGCCTCGATCTCCCTAAGGGTCGAGGGTGCCGTCGAGCCAGGGACTCACCTACGCCCCAGGGCTACGGTATCCCTACTCGCCACCCCCCTTCTAGGGATAAGAGCGTGCGTTGAACACTTAGTTCACAGGCGTCGACTCAGGCAAAGAAAAGCAGGGAAAGCTCGAAAAAACAAAATAAACTTTGTGCATATCGATCAAAATGCATTATATACAAAAAGCCCTCGGGGGCTTGGCAGTGTATCAGTACAAAAGCCTAACTATTACATGGACCTTTTTGTCCAGATATGGCTCGCAGGCCCGGGACTACCCGTCGGCACCATCAGAGGGCTGCTCGTCCACCGAGGGGATCACGTCGGGCTCGAAGAGTCTCGCCAGCAGGCCTCCAGGCACCTCTGCGTGATCCATCAACTCCTGGCACTTCGCGTCGTTCTGTTCCTCGGTCAGATCCGGGTCGGTGGCGAACCCGTCGACAACGAGGTTGAGGTCCACGTCGTAGAAGGAGTTGACGACCACGAAGGCCCGCTTCACCCCCACATGCAGGGCGGCTCGGACGTTCTCCGTCACCCCCCGCGTCATGGAGTAGAAGCGGCGCAGCCAGGAGTCCCCTCGAGCGTCCCCCTCGACCTCCGGCTCCGGCTTGACCGAGAGGTCGTTGCAGAAGGTGTTGATGGCGGTCGCGAGCATCGCGTTGAGCTTTGCCTCGGTGCCAAGCAGGCCCTGAAGATTGTACAGGTCCTGGTGGGCGCGGGCATTCTCCTTCGCAAGCTCTGCCAAAACAAGCACACAACAGTCAAAACCCAACAAAAAAGCAGAAAAAGGGTCGAGGCAGGACAGACTCTGCAACACCTGAAACACTCACCTTGAGCCTGCACATCCAAGGTGGAGTAGGCCTGCTCGGTCTCCTCGAGCTGGTGGCGGAAGTCGTCAAGCTCGGAGGACTGGTCATTAACCTTGGCCTCGAGGCCCTCGATGGTCTTGTATGTGTCCTCGAGGGCCTTCCTCTGGGTCATCGCCACCATGCCCAAGGAGGTCGCACGGGTCCGAGCCTTCTCCTCCGAGGTGGCCAAAGCGTCGCGCTCGCAGGAGACGGCGTCGAGGTCTCCCCGGAGCCCTCGGATGTCTTCCCTCAGCCGAGCGGCCTCCTCCTCGGCCTTACGATGGGCCTCGAGGGCAGCATCCCGCTCTTGCCCGACGGTGACGGTCGACCGAAGGGCGTCGTCGACCTTCGCCTGCGCCGACGACATGGCCTCCCAGGCTTCCTTCTAGAGGGCCTCGTAGCCGGCCTTCGCATGGGCGACCTTCGACTCGGCATCCTTTTGGATAGTCGCCGCCTCCGTCTTCGCGCGGGCGACCTCATCCCTCGCCTTCTCCGGAGAGGCGTGGAGGGTCGAGAGTTGTCCCTGTACCCGGAGGATGTACTGGGACATCTCGTAGGACCTCACCCGCAGCGACGGACGAAGATAAAAATGGAAATCATCAACAAACGGCAACCAGGCGGTTCAAAGTACAATCTAGGGTATAACAAAACCTACCTCCATTCCCCCGCGTATGTCCGCGGCGGCGACCTCCGCAGCGCGACGTACCGAGTGTTCGAACCAGGCCCGGTACTCCTCGACGTTCTCCCACCGTCGAAGCTCGGACTGGTCGTCGAGCGTGAGGAAGACCCGCTCGGGGTCTCGAGGGTCCGCCACCTCGAGAACCTCCTGGCCCCAGGCCGCGCTGCGGGCGGCGATCCTCTCTTCCATCGTCCCGGTGACGCCATCGCGCAGGTCCCCCTCCTCGGTATCGGAAAGGGGCGAGGCGTCCTCCTCGGCGCCACCTCACGGGGACGTCGACGGCCCCACCAAGCCGTCTCCTCCGGTAGAGGAAGATCCCGGCCAATAGGACGGCCCTGCGTGATGAAGGACTCGAAAAAGTAAATACCCAGCAAGGCGAACCCACCGTATCTCGAGCGAGACGAAGTGTAACTTACCTCGAGACAGCGGCCCCCAACCTCGAGGGGAGGCCGAGCCACCTCCGGCTCCGCCCGAGGAGACGCGATGATGGCCAGTTCCGCCGGGTCCACCAACTCGGCCACCATCTCATCCACCTGGGCGGGGGTGGACTCCATCAGCATCCCGCCCTGTGCCGGCGCGGGCGTTCCCTCGACGCGCTCGACCGGACCTCCCTCTTCGAGCCTCGGCGTCGTCGAGGGGCCCTCGGGCGCGGCGGTAGCCGTACCCCCGCGCTCGAGCTGGAGTCGAGCCTCCAGCGCAGCCAGACCCTCGGGCCAGCGCCCCGGCGTTGGGTGTGCCGGAGCTTCCCCCTCGATCGCAGGCGCCTGGGGCCTGGCCACTTCCACCACCGCGGCCGCGACCGCTGTCAGCGGAAGCTCCGCGCCCCCCAGGGCGCCGGACGCGACTTCTCCCGACGGCCGCGCGGACGCCGCGACCGTCGCTTCGGCGACCACCGCCGGCGCGCTCGCCTCCTCCGCCGTCTGGGCAGACGCCGAGGCCCCCTATGCCTCCCCCCGCACCGTCACCTTCTGGGCCGTGGCTGCTCGTGCCGCCTCGGGGGCTACCATCGAAGGGGGCGGGGCGGCGGGGCCGACCTCGGCGGCTGCTTGGACCGCGGCCCCCGTCTTCAGCTTCTTGGCAAGGGCGGGGGACACGGTTCCCTGACGGCGCTTCGACCTGAAAAAGGAACACGTGCGCAATAATAAGCACGAGTCCTCACCGACAAAAAAAAGACAAAACGCACAACGACTATAAAATCGACTTACCCCCTCGGAGCCCGGCGCTTCGGCCCGGCACCCGTCGGGCTGGTCGAGCTCTCGAGCGCCACCGCCTGGGGAGCGGGGGTCGAGGTGGCACTCGGCACCTTCTCCCGGGCAGGGGCCGGCGGCGCCACCATCGACTTTTTGCCGGCCCCCACCTGCGCCGACGGGGCCAGCGCCCGTGCGCTCGAAGCGGCAGTCTTCGGGGGCTCGCTCGATCGACCCTTCGACGGCGGCGCCACCTTCGTCCCCTTGCCAGTCTCAACCTGCGCCGGCGGGCCCGGCACCCGTGCGCTCGACGCGGCGGGCGTCGAGGGCTCGCTCGATCGACCCCCCGACGAGGGTCGCGGCATCTGCGACCGCGTCTGCCGCGGCACAACTTCTTGCGAGGCCACGGGGCGCTCTACCCGTGGCCCAGCCTCAACGGAAGGGGCCGACGTCGAGGTCGACCCTCCCCTCCACCAGTAGCAACGGCCGCCTGCTCAGGCGCCGTCACCTCCTCCTCCTCCTCCTCCTCCTCGTCCTCCTCGTCCTCCTCCTCTTCCGAGGGTGACAGCTCCTCATCGAGGCCCAACCGCCTCTGTTGGGCCCAGCGCTGATTCCTCAGCTCTCTCTCCCGAGTCTTCCTGGCCGTCTTCGCCTTGGCCTTGTCCTTGTCGGACTTCTGCTTCTCCGCGCGAAGGCGGTTCGCCTCCTTCGTGGCCCGGTCCTCCTTCACCGGCGGACGCGAGCGTTTGTAGGACACATTCCCCTGTGGAACGCGAGACGGTTAGAGAACGAGCAGAAAAGACGGAAGGGGCGGGCGCGAAGACTCTAACTGGAGGAAAGGACCTTACCAGCTCGAAGAAGCCCTCGTCCGGCTTCATGGGGATCTTCGCGACGTGCTTGGGGTCGAACCCCCCCGCGAAGAAACGGCGGACGTGGCCGACCACCCGGTCCGGGGTCAGCTCCTCCTCGACGAAGCGGCAGCCCGATAGATCGACCCCCGGACCCATCTCGTTGATGCGGAGGGGTCGAGCCATCAGCGGAAGAACCCGCCGTCGGTGGAACGCCGATGCGACAATCTCCGCGGTAAGCCCCCTCTCCTTCAGACGCTTGAGCACGTCCAGCAAGCCCCTGAGGTGCTTCTGCTTGTCCGTCGGGATGCCGTATCTCCAGCGGTCGGGCTCGGCGTCGAGCGTCCTCCCGGTGTATGCCGGGAGTAGGTCGTCGTCGTTCCTCAGATAGAACCACCCGGAATGCCACCCGGAGTGGCTCGAGGACGGGTTCGCCGGGAGCCAACAATCATGCCGCTTGACGAAGATGCTGCAGCACCCAGCCCTGACCTTCCGGCGGTTGCCCTTGCTGACCGAGGCGTTGAAGATGTTGGCCTTGAAGATGTGAAGCCACAGATCCCAATGGGGCTCGATCCCCAGGTAGCCCTCGCACACCGCGGCGAAGACCGCCGCCGGGCTGACGCCGTTGGGGGTGAGGTGCTGGAGCTCCACTTCGTAGTGGTAGAGGAGCGCGCACAGGAAGCGGCTGGGTGGGGCACCCAGCCCCGCCCGGTGGAAGACCTCGAACAACACCACGTACCCCTCCGGCGGGTTGGGCTCGGCGTGGTCCCGCGGCGGAGCTATCCACTCCGGCCTCTCCTCCGTGGTAACGGGCCAGAGAAGTCCGCTCTCCACCAACTCCATCAGATACGACCGACGGATCGAGGAGGCGGGCCAGGCGTCGGCACCGAAGAGCTGGAAAGCGGCCATGGGGACGGTGGTTTGCTCGGATTTGGCGGTGGATGGTACGTTCCCTATCTCTCCCTTTCTCTCTCTCGCGCAGAGTTCCTACTCGCGGGACGCCTAAGGCAGAGGCGGAGGGAAGAAGGCAAGGGAAACGAAGGCAAGGAGGCGGTGAAGGCAAGTGCGCGGAAAAGGCACCGGACCCCTCACCCTCACTACTTATACGAGGGAGGCCAACGGACGGATCCGGCAACAGGCAAGAGAATCTCCGCATTTAATTCGCCTGTACTTCCTTCCTCGTATTCCCTCCAGGATAAGGCGTACCGTCCCATCACCGGGCTCCGCGCCGCACTACCCCTGTAACCGCACTGTTGTGCCGAACGGGCACCGCCTAAAAAGGCGCGCGGCCGGAAACGTCGTCTTCGAGGATAAGGAATCTTGAGGCAGCGAGAGCTGGCCCTCGAAAGAGGGTTCGACAGCTACCCTCGAGTGCCCGAGGCCAGAAATGACCTCGGGTTAGGACCTCGGTCCACCCCCAAAATCTCGAGGGGATAAAGGCCGGCCTACGAACGGGCTCAATAGCCCCACCCCCCCCCCCCCCCGAGTGCTCGAGGCCCGACAGGGCCTCGGGTCGTCAACTGCAGATCGTTCCATGGCCTCGAAGGGGTAAAGGCTGGCCCGTCCGGGGGTTCGACAGCCTCCCTCAAGAGCTCCGACACAGGTATGTCCCCAAGTTCAATACGACAACCACCTGCTTTTCCCCTTGGCGGTCCACAAGGTCGGACTCCTCCTCCTGAGGATAGCGTCGGATGACGAACCATCCGTCAAATCTTGAGGGAGCGAAGGCTGGCCCTTACATAGGGTTCGACAGCCGCCCTCGAATACCTGAGGTCAGGAAGGACCCATGGTTAACGGACTCCGGTCCACCCCCAAATCTTGAGGGAGCGAAGGCTGGCTCCACGAACGGAGTTCGACAGCTGCCCTCGAGTACACGAGTCAGGGATGTCCCGGTAGCTCGAGAACGAACTCTCGAGGCTTCCTGGAACATATCCGAGGCATACCTAGGAACACCTAAGGATCCCTACGCTGGGAGGCATCGAGCCACCAACTCCTATCGAATGGGGTTGGCACCTTGGTGATCCACATGGTCGTGCTTAGCGAGCCGTACGGCTTGCTTAACAATGAGAACGCCTCCGGGCCACTAGTCGACTCCTATCGAACGGGGTCGAGTTCTCACTCAGAATTTTACCCGCACAGGGCACCATTTCTAATGGACTCATGCCCGAGAACAGCTCACCGAGGACTTCGGGCTCGTCCTAACGAGGATAGCACGATGCTCTTCACCCCACGATCCGATCGAAAGGATCCGTGGGAAGGACGCTATGAGGTAGTGAAGGCTTAGCCATTCGAGGGCTCGAGGGCCCGACTACGCACGGCACCCCTCGACAAAAGAGGGTCGAAAACTTGTAAGCTGGCAGACAGAGTCGACCTCTCGGGCGGGGCGCTCTGACTCCAGTGGTGCTCGAGGGAGCGAAGGCTGGCCCTCGGTAGGGTTCGACAGCCGCCCTCGAACACTTCTTTTTTCAGGAAAAGGAATGGAATCGACCCCTCGACAGGGTGCCACGCCTCCAGGTATCCTTAAAAGACTCCACTATACAACGTATTTTAGCCCCCAGAGGAGTTCTTAATCACTCCTCTGGGGTCTCGGGGGCTACCCCCGCGGGGTGCGCTCGCGCGCACCCCGCGGAGAATCGGATCTCTCACTAACCCTGCAGGCCAAGGACAAAACCTCCGAGCAATCCTTACTCCCTCCGAGAAACGCGTATCACAGCCCCCAGAGGAGTCCTAAAAATCACTCCTCTGGGGCCTCGGGGGCTACTGTCGGGTACGAAGGTAAGGGGTACCCTAAAACCTTCGATAAATTAACGCTAAACATAGCAACCATTTTTAAGGCAAGTATCAGCCCACTACTCGGTGAGACGCGGCCCATCAATCGAGGGTCCCCTCTACACCAACTACCGCAACAAGCCGCGGGCCTGCTCCACCTCGATGATGAACGAAGGGGTCGAGCGAACGACCCCCGGCTCCACCTCGATGACGGACGAAGGGGTCGAGCGAACGACCCCCAGCTCCACCTTGACGACGGACGAGGGGTCAAGCGAACGACCCCCCAGGTCCACCTCGATGACGGACCAAAGGGGCGAGCGAACAACCCCCGGCTCCACCTCGACGATGGACGAGGGGTCGAACGAACGACCCCCCGACCTCTACCTCGACTTCGACCTCTCCAACCCCGTCGACGCCTCGACCTCCCCCTAGACCAAGGGTCAAGCAGACGACCCTCGGACGAGGGGCTTGATTAACCCAACTGCTCCGGTATGGGTTAAAGTGAACCCACCTAACGACATGGGCGCCCGCGTCCGCTGTCAAATCCGCCAACTCCTCGTCCAGTCCCCGATTCCCGTCAACTGTGCCGCCACTGCTGCCACTACGCGAGTACGGACTCCAACAGTACCCCTCAGAGAGTGAACAGCGCGACCCTCGATGACGACTTCGGGAACGCGACGGAGTCACACAGGGCTCGACCCCCTTCCTCGACCGGGGGGGCTCGACCCCCTCCTCTTCAACAACTCCGGTATGGAAGCCGTCCCATCCGCTCCGTCCCGCTTCGGCCGTGGGACTCGCGCCCGCCTGCGCACACTGCACGGCGACGACTTCTACTGCCGCCGCGACCAGGGATGCCTGAAGGACGGGAAGGCCATGCCGCCACAGTGCTCAATGTCTCTCCGCCAACACTGTGCCGCGAATACGCTGCCCATACTTCTACTGTTAGGACCCTGTACCCTCGGGTCTCCCCTTGGTCTATAAAAGGGGGACGCCACAGTAGAGTAGGGGGACCCCTTTTTTCCGATCTCTACGACTTCGGAGGACTCGGGAGATCGGCTCCTACTCCTTCGGGAACCCTAGTCCACACTCCACACACACACAGGCCGCTCGATCGACCCCTCGGGTGGCCGACTCCGTGTAACACAGCTTGTACCCCCCCTGTACGAGCACGCTTTGGGTGCGAGATAATACAAGTCATCCTCCCCCCGCTGGATGTAGGGCCTTGAAAGGATCAAGATGCCCAAGACGGGGGGTGAATTGGGCTCTTTTTAATTTCTAAACAAGAATTAGACCTATAGAGAACCAATTAACCCCCTAGTGCCTACCGCTTGTGTGACCTAGCTAGAAAGCAGTAACAAGGCAAAGGAAAACGAAAACTCCCTACACAATTCTAGTAAGAAATGAAAGACAAGTGCGGAAAGTAACGCGGTAATAAAGAGCTAGGGAAAGAGATGCTTGACACGGCGATGTTTTGCCGAGGTATCGAGGAGTCGACACTCCCCCCTAGTCCTCGTTGGAGCACCTCGCAAGGTATAGCTCCCCCTCAATCCCGCGCAAGGAATGAGTGCTCTCTATGGGCTGATTCTTCGCCACTCCGGCTCGGTGAATCGCCCACAACCGATTACACACGTCGATGGAGAAGGGCCGCCGACAATCTTCCGGCGATCACCTTCCTCCGAACACCACCGGACCGTCTAGGTGATGTCGATCACCAAGAGTAACAAACCTCGATCTTTGCTTGACTCACTCAAGCTTCACAACTAGAGGATGCACACTCGAACTCTTGGATGAACTAGAGAGAGGATGGATGGATTCGCAAATCACTCTCTCTCTAGGGCTCTTGCTCTCTTCTCAACCTTCTCAACGAACTCAGCAACTCAAATGAGCAAAGGCAAGGTGGGAGAGAAGTGGGCGGGGCTATAAGTAGACCCTCTGAAAACTGCCTCGGGCTGGCATTTTAAGTTGGCGACGGACGCTCCGTCGACTAGGCGACGGACGCTCCGTCGCATGCCCAACGGCTAGTTTCTGTTCATAATTGAGGCGACGGACGCTCCGACGCCTAGGCGACGGACGGTCCGACGCCTCTATCTAACGGCTAGTTCTGACACAGTGTTCCCAGCGACGGACGCTACGTCACTGGGCGACGGACACTCAGCCACAGCGTCCGACGCTGAAAACTGGCTAGGGTTTGAAAACACCCTCTCTGGAAGGCCGACGGACACTCTTCGCAACGTCCGACGCACCCTGAGAAATTTAGCCAGAAAACAACCTCTCTGGAAGGCCGACGGACGCTGTGGACTCAACCACCCAGCGTCCGGCGCCTTTGTCCGACGCGTCGGACAGCGTCCGGCGCCCCTGCCAGGAGCGTCCGTCGCCCAGAAAATAATATTGACAACTCCGTTTTTCGTTGCGATGAGAATGGAAGTTGTTCTAGGCTATCTTACGGTCACCATAGGCTTGCTTAGAGCTAAGGAAGTCAAATGTGCACCACATTTAAACAAGAAGCTTTCCTAAGTCAAGCTACTAGTCTCAACCCCTCTTAATAGTACGGTCAAAGGTAAAAAGAGAAGCCCTACCTAATTCTAAGTGCCCTTCATCTTCTTATGGCACTTAGCCCATCATTCTAGGGTCTTCATCATGTCTCCTTAACAATCAAAACGATATCCATCTTGGGAGCTAAGTGATGACCTTTAGAGCCCATTTTCCTTGATCACCATGGCTAGGCTACGCATAGCCTCTGTAAAACACACGTTAGCCATAATAATCTTTAATTGTCGTTAATCACCGAAACCAACTAGGGCCATGATTCTTCAGGCCTCCTTTGCCCGAACCAGGATAAATCTTGTGTCCATCTTGCATCACGTCTGAGAGAGGGAGCACGCGATATACAAATTTACTCGTTGGTGGTCTTGACCCCCGGGTCATAACACCGACACTTATATTCAAATCTACTTTGAAATGTTTTGTGAACCACCTACTATATAACAAGTGTTACCATGATCTGATTATTAGTAATAAGTTCAAGTTTATCCCAAAAAGAGAGCAAGAACCAGGAAAAGTTAGAGAAAGTAATAGATACAAATGACCACACATCATCACAAGTGTTGCTATGAGGTGACTATTAGTAATAAATTTGTGTGGTAGATGACTTATCCCAAAGAGAGAGTTAGAGAAAGTGAGAGATATAGATGACCACACATCATTCCCTAACCCCTAGTGATCCATTTATAGGAATGGGAGATTGTTGTTTATACTTATTTATTTCTCCAATGGTTTATGAATTACAAGAAAGTCCTTATATTTTTATAATATTCCCTTAGATGCTTAAAATGCACCATGGACATATCATTTAGAAATATTTTGTATACTAAGGTCGGAGCATTCCATCATCTATTTGGTTTTGGTTGGAACAATAAGATGTCACATCCAATTTTAAGGACTAAATCGACCAGGATCAAATATTCATACATATGATGATGTCATGATAATATCATTGCAATGTTCAAGTCTTAAATGTAAAACTTAGTTACAAAATGACACATGGGTCTAAAATAAAATTACATAAACTTTGTTGAAAGCTCTAGCAGAAAAGGCTCCATCTTCATAGGAATGCTAACAGGGGAAACACCTACCTAGAACATGTCGGAGTCAAAGCCAACATCTATGGGGGGAAGCAGGGGACAAAGGGGAAGGGTGAGTACATCAAAATGTAATATGCAAATGTAGGGAAATATGACATGAGTCTTATAACAAGGATAGGCTTATACCTGTTGACACCCAGACTTAATCAACACTCCTATTACCTTACCTTGAGCACCTATTCAACTAAGTGATATCTTTCTCCTCAGAGAACCAAACCACACTCGGATTCCATCCATGCTCCCAACTGAACCACCCGTTCCAAGGAAACCACCCAACAAAACTAGAGTCATTTTTTGAGAAAAAAACCAGAGTCATTTAATCAAGAAAAAATTCACACCACTCTTGGCCATGGGCATTGTTGATATATCAGTTTTACACTATGCATAGGTTGCACACTTTCACCAGGAGCCACGTTTTCCCATCATGATAAACACTACCAAGGTGCCTAGCAAGGTCACAATACAAGGCATTTATAAAGTTTATCCAGGACCATTTTATACCTCCACTAAGGTGTCTACTCTTACCACTGGGTACCAAGTTACCAACACCACTGCAGAATCCTTATTGTGCCACACAAACTGACCCGGTGTAGCATAACTTGGAGGAAACTAATTAATTAGACATGTCATACCATATATAGACACCATCACTAGGAGTTGTATTTTCCCACGCTAAACACTACCAAGGTGCTCATCAGGGTAACACTACAAGGCCTTTACAAAGTTCATCCAAGACTTTTTTATACCTCCACTAAGGTGTCGACCGTTACTAGGGGGTACTAACACCACTTCAGAAGCCTTGTTGTGCCACACAAACCGACCCAATGTATGGAGGAAACTAATTAATTAGCTAGGTCATACCATATATAGACACCTTCAAAAAGAGTCATGTTTTCCCATCACGTTGAACACTACCAAGGTGCCCAGTGGGGTCACACTACAAGGCTTTTACAAAGTTCATCCAAGATTGTTTTATCCCCCCACTAAGGTGTCTACTGTTACCGGTAGGTACCAACACTACTGCATAAGCCTTGTTGTGCCACACAAACCGACCTGATGCAACATAATTTTGAGGAAACTAATTAATTAGCTAGTGCACTGTTAAGCCGAGTTGGATGCTTTGAGAGATTATCCTTAGGATGAAGCAAGAACGAGCACAAACCCATTCACCAGTTCCAAAAATCCACCAGAAAACATTTACTAAAGTCCAACACCATACCACACCACCAAAACCAACCATCTTGTAGGATTCCAAGTCACCATGTTGCTAAAAAGCTTACCAAGATAAGTTGCAAAGATCATTAGTCAATATTAAATTATAACCTTTCCAACCCAAGACTGCAAGCTAAGAGACAACTGCCCAATCCAACCAGGTTACAAGGATTATATGACAAAAGCTAGTAAACCCTATCATAGGATTCAAATTAAAACTCTGCATGCAACTAATGGTCTAACTAAACTAACTCAAAATAAAACACATGTGTAGGATCAAATATGGTCAAGGACACTTACCTTCAAACCAATTTGGTTCAAAGTTGTTGATCTCTTGGTCCTAAAAGTTCATGGTGTCAGCCTTCTACAAACAAACAACAAACATGGTCCACAAAAGTTAGAGCAACCACTACCACAATCTAAAAGTTCTCCTAGTGAGGTGGAGTTCTCCTAGTGAGGTAGAGTTCTCCTAGTGTTTTGGTAGTCAAAATTTAGTACAAATTTTCCCTAGTAAATGTCTCATAGTGAGATTTCCCATGTGTTATGACTAGTTGTAGTATTTTACTACTACTTAAAAACACTAGGAGAAGTCCACCATTCTAGTAGTGAACCTACTAGTTCTAAGACAACTTCTTTGAAAGTACTAACTTTAGTATCTTATCTTACTATTATTAATTGGAGGCTCCACGTTAATTCTCACACATGCTAGAAACAGAGATAAATCAAAAGAATTCTCACAATAATCAGAAAGACCTATAGCCATCAATTTGAGCTCCGTTAATATTAATAGCCATTAGAACTATTATATTTCCTAAAAAAATTAGCCAACTTTACCATTATGAAAATACATTAAAGTAACCCCTCAACTTATATCTTAATTAACCACCTTTTCCATTATAAAATATAACATGCTATAGTGAAAAGTTGCCTCTCACACGTAATATCAGATCTTCTAAGTTCTAATTGATAAACAAAAACATATATAACTTATATGTCTCTTTAGGGGCATCTGATAAACGCAAACTGATCATAGATTAGCTAGTTAGGTTCCTTGTGGTGGAACCTATCCACCTGGTGAAAGGTCCTATGCCATGGCTAGAGGGGGGGTGAATAGCCTAATTTAAATTTCTACAAAGAAACCTCAACAACAAAGTTAGATAAATAAGAAGCGAAGCGAATTTTGCGCTAGCCTAGTGGGTGTTGCGAAGCCACCTATCCACAAGTGCTAGCCTAATATCTCTAAGAGACACACAACTCCTACACAAGCTAACAAGCTAGAGAGCTAAGCAACTAGCACAACAACCTAATATCTCTACTAAGTAAGAACAAGAGTGAGATAGAGGGATTATACCGCCGTGTAGAGGAGTGGATGAACCAATCAAGTGATCACCAAGAAAATCAATCAATCACAATGGAGAGAAAGAGGTTGACACTTGATTTTTCTTCCAAGGTTCACTAGTTTGCCAACTAGTTAGTCCCCGTTGTGGCGAGTCACTCACTTGGAGGTTCACCCGCTAATTGGCATAACATGCCAAACCTATCACCGGGTGCCTCACAACCAACACAAGATGAGGCTCACACAAGCCACGCGCAATCCACTAGAGTTACCAATTGCGATCTCCCGCGGGGAAGGCACAAGAACCTCTTACTGTTGGGGATATATACCTCGGCATATCCCCAGGAACCTTTTGGGCCTGCCGACCAGAAGACAGCCCGACCCACGAGGCCTTGCGGCACGCGACCAACCCATTGTGCTCGCAAAGGACTCCGAAGAAGCCTTGCTCATCAAGAAGGATCCTAGAAGATAGACTCGGATCTCTTACCTAAAGGGACCGATCATAATTTTTTAGGATATGGAAACTGTAACCCTGCTCCCCGGCTATATCAGGCGAGCAGGGACCCCCTCAAAAACAATCCCTCTACAATCCCCTAGATCGCATCTACGAGTCTTGTAACCTAATATACATCAATCCAGCCATCAGAACACATGACGTAGGGTATTACGGTCATTCGTTTGCCCAAACCTGTCTAAATTGCCGTGTCTACGCTCTCTGTGTTACGCTTGATCGTCGTCGCCACACCTCCGCCTACAATCTACTACCGTGGGGTATCCCCTAGGTAGACTGCGACGCGTATTTCGTCAACACTTACAATCACTTGTGGTAGACGAAGCACAAGCACCAAGCTTCTCAAACCACCTCCGCTGCTCCAAACCGTATAGGTGATGGCAATCACCAAGAGTAATAAGAAATCCGCAGCGAGAATGCCTCCCAAGTGCCACTAGATGCAAGCTATATGCGAAATGCTCTTGGATCACTAAATCTCTTTTGGAATTACACTAACCAAGCATTGAGATGAGTGTGAGGGTGAGTGCTCAGCTCTAGAGGGTCTCAAAGTGTTCAAATATCTGAGAGAGATCACCCCAAGTCGGTCAACACATATTTATAACATCCCTCAAAGTCTACTAGTCGTTGTGATGTTAAGTTGGCGACGGACGCTCTCCACGGGTGCGACAGACGCTCCGTCGTAGCGTCCGACGCCTTGTCAGAGCTAGCCGTTGAGCTTTGTCTTTGAATATCTTCAACCGACGGACGCTCCGTCGCCAGCGTCCGACGCCTGGCCCTTCAACGTCCGTCGCCATCCCTACGAGCTGCTCGATTGCATGGCTCTATGGAAGCCCGATGGACGGTCCAAAGCAACGTCTTCAGCGTCCGGCGCGCGAGCAGAGAGGTCCATAAAGCTCCATCTTCCATCGGACGCGTCTGTCGCCTGATCGACAGACGCTCCTCAGCGTCCGACGCCAGGTCTGCACTGATCCATAGTTAGGGTTTGCCCGTCGGACGCTCCGTCGCGCTTTATCCAGCGTCTGGCGCCCTATTCTTGTCCAAATTTGTTTCTTCTTTTTCCACCCTTGCTCCATGATGCCAAACACTAAGTATCCATTTTAGTGAGCAGGTTTTGGTATATTTTACTTGTCATTTAGGTAGGGTGTAAGTCACTAGGTCCTAAATGCATATGCAATATAGATAACACCTAGTGGCACTCGACAACCGCAATCACTTTTGTATTTCCCCTCTTAATAGTACGGTTGTCTATCCTAAATGTGATCACACCCACTTGGTGCCTTGACCACTAAAAGAAAACCCCTAGCTTATACCTTTGCCTTGATTAGCTTTAGGGTTTTCTCCAATTCTCTCTTCTTCTCCAAGTGTGAGCTTTAGGGCTCCACCACCTTTGCTTGCTCCATCACTTGATTCCTTCATCTTACATACACTACTACAGAATTTATTTTGCATAGCACTTGGGTTTTATTAACCGTGGCGGTTAAACACATAAACCGCCACAGTTAATGCTTCGATTAACCATGGCGGTTGTTTTTTATTAACCGTGGCGGTTACAAAAACCACCACAGTAAATCCATTAACGGTGGCAGATATTTTAACGCAACCGCCACGGTTAATCAGGCCCAGTCCAATAGCCCACACGAGCCCATTACCATGTCCGATATATAAGCAAAATCTGAAACCCTAAACCCACTTCATTCTCCCTCCTCTCCTCTCCTCTCCTCTCCTCTCTCTTACGCCGCCCCCATCCTTAGCTCACCCGATGCGCCCCTCCCCAACCCCCACCCGGCGGCGCCCCTCTCCCAACGTCAGCCCCGCCTCCCGCCCCCTCCCCTCCCCCACCGGCGGCGTCGGTTGCCCGCCCCCCTCCTCTCCCCCACCGGGGGGCGACGGCGGCCCCCTCCCTCCTCGGCGGCACATGGTGGGGCGGATCCGGTCCCCCTCCCTCCTCGGCGGCGCATGGCGGCGCATGGTGGGGCGAATCCGGCCCCGACCTCCCGGCGGAGCGCGCGGTGGGGCAGATCCGGCCCCCACCTCCTCCCCCACCTCCGCCCCGGCGACGCGCGTGGTGGGGGCCGGATCCCCCACCTCCACGGCTTCGGATCCGGCGGTGCGCCCACGCGGGGCCGGGTTGCGTGACGGCGCAAGGAACCGCGCGAGGGCGGCGGCGGATCCAGGGCAGCGCAACCACTGGAGCCCTATCCGGCGGATCCAGGGTGGCGGATCTGGGCCTAACCGAGCTTCGGCCTGGATCTGCTTTTTTTTGTTTTTTTTTCGATTAACGGTGGCGGTTTTTGCAACTGCCACGGTTAATGGTCCTATTAACCGTGACCATTGATCCGTGGCAGTTGGAATAACCACCACGGTTAATCAATTTTAACCGCCACGGAAAATACTTTTTGTAGTAATGATAGGGTACTAAACCTGCTCATCAACCACTTAGAGATAGGTTAGTACTTAGGCTTCATCAATTACCAAAATCACTATGGAGTCTTCACCTAGGTTCAAGTACTCGACTTGGTATGGGTGTTCGTATTTTCTTGGATTAGCGAGACGTCTGTGGTGACTTCGTCAATATCGAGATTTTTCGAAGGTTCTCATACGGGTAAAGTTAGCGTAAGTGTAGGTGCATGTGGTGACTTTATCAATCTCAAGATTTGTCGGTTCAACTCAGTCCTTCGAAGATGCTCATAGGTAGGGTTAGTGTAAATGTATTCGTAAGGGTGAGTGTGTGATGTCGACGTCGTTGTTGTATTGTGTAATTCGCAAAAAGGAGAGAGAGATCCGATAAAAACATAGATTTTATATATCTTTTTGGCGACGACATGAACTATATATCGTCGTGACATCCAATATCCGTGGCATTAGCAAGCCCAACCCACCGGCGCAACCTGCCCGGCCATAGTCACATAGCTTCAATCTATCAATAAGGGCTTCCCTCCCGTCCACCTCTTGCGCCTGGGCTAGCTTTCCTCCCAGTCACGCCGGTCTAGCTTGCCGGTTCTTTGCAGCCCTCTGTAAAGAATTATTTGGTAAATCATTGGGCTCGTATTCGCATATGAGGATAGTCATTTAGCACGCACCCCTCTGTACTGCTATGCTCACGACTCACGAGTAGAGGGATGCAAACACGTCTGTCCACTAGTCCACAAATAGACTTATTTTTTCTAGATTTTGAACCCTTAAAAACTAAGACTATTTGCGGGCTAGGCTAGCGGATAGGCCGGCCGCTTGCATCCCTACATCACGCATCGATCTTGTGTTCGGTTCGCGCGATATCCCGGGTTATCCTGGATTGGACCCAGATGAACCCTTGTTTGGATTGCGGGTTTAGTGGAATCGGGTCAACCCCGGTTGGCATATTCTCCTCAGATGCGGGTTCATCTGATTCCACCAAAACGGGCAGACCATGTGGGTTCAAGTGGGTCACGGCTCACACGGAGGAGGCGAGTCGCGAGGAGGAGGCGAGACGACGCTGTGTCCACCGCCGGTACCCGTGCAGCGGCTGGGCGAGTCGCGAGGAGGAGATGAGGAGCAGCGGCTAGGCGGCACTCGTGCCCGCGACCAAGCAACACCAGCGCAGCTGCGCAGGGAAGGAGCCGTGGGGGTGGGCGCGGCCGCCGGGGCGGGGGGCGCTCGTCGCGGAGTCGGGGTGGGTGCGACCTCCGGGGAGGGGGGGACTCGCCGCGGGTGTAGCCGTCGGGGAGGGCGCGGCGTCAGGGCGGGGCGCTCGTCGCGGCCTCCGGCGAGGGCGCGGCCGCCGGGGGAGGGCGCGACGCCGGGGCGAGGGGCGCTCGTCGCGGCCTCGGGCGAGGGTGCGGCCGCCGGGGAGGGGCGCTCGTCGCGGCCTCCGTCGCGCGTGAGCACAGGCGGTCCTCGGGTGGAAGAAGGAAGGAGGAATAGTCGCTGACAAACAGGCCCCACATGACAATGACTCAACCCACTCAGATATTCTCTGAACCAAACAAAGAACTAGAACGAACTCATTCTTCAAACCAAACAAGAGATGGGTTCTACCCAACCCACCAAACTGGGTTGGCTCCAACCCATCCCAGGTCATCACGGTTATTACTTGGGTGTTGTTTGGTTGTTATTACTTGGGTGTTGTTTGGTTATGTAACTACTACGACAATGTGAATGGAATGCTTCCCCCGCCGGAATGGGAAGGAAATAGTTGATTACAGATTTTGTTTGGTTCAGTATGGTAACAGGTCCCGACGGCAGCGGAATGGTTTGCGGATTAATTTGAGCGGGATCGATATACTGAAGAGCGGGATTGATCACCGTGTTAACTGATCCCTTTGATGATGAAACAAACATAAAGTATCGTAATCTATTCACACTGATGGATTCACGTCCATAAATCACTGAACCAAACAACACCTTGATGGTGATATATAAAGGCTTGAAATTATGCGATAGTGTACGTTGCTGTCGCAACCATGTGAGTAACACAACTAGAATATTCAATTTCTTCTAAAGAGTTAATATTTAAAATTTAGTATAATTTTTTTCTATTACTATTTAAAAACATTAGGAGAATTCCATCGTTTTGGTATTGTGTCGCTCAGAAGTTAGGAAAATAAACGGATCGTTAGATGAGCCGAGTGTTGATAGAACCGAGCTCAACGTTGAAAATGTATTTTACTCTATTAAAAAAACATTTTTCAATAGTGTGTCGCTTGGAAGTTAGGAAAATAAGCGGATCGTTAGATGAGCCGAGTGTTGATAGAACCGAGCTCAACGTTGAAAATGTTTTTTTTCTATTAAAAAATATTTTTCAATAATTCTTTTTTTGTGAAATTAATTTATGCAGGACTATACATGGTAGCATCTCAAGAAATTCCTTTTTTTACTTTCTTCTCTTTTTTATTGATGAGGAATGGAGTAAATCGACATATACATCTATTTTATTTTATTTTATTTTATTTTATGAAATGTGATAGCGTGACAAGTTGACCACCCACCTCCGGTGTACTATACCTTCATTCTCAAAAAATACAATTATGAAACAGTCTTATGCTCAATTATAGTTTGATCAACTATAGATTAAAAAGTATAAATATATTTTATATTAAATAAGATTAATTACCAAACATATTTGTATAATAAATTAATTTTTAGAGCTATATATATGAATATTATTTATTTAAAACTTGGTCAAATGTGAAGCAATTTAACTATCATAAGTTAAACTCTGCAAAAATAAATTGGTTGTTTTTATGACATTTTCTGGATAAAACCGTAGCGTTAGCACACACATATATACTAGTTGTATCTTGTTGTATTCTTTCCATGACGATGCAGGATAGAGGTAATACTATATAGACCCAAGGGTCGTCTCCCGACCGCTAGAGTTGGTAGGTCAATGGCCTGGCAGAGACTGACACTACTACAGAACACACCTTTGAGTGATTTCCAAAATCGGCTTTAGCCCCGATGAAAATTGCGCCCGGGGCTAAAGGTACCTTTAGTCCCGGTTGGTAACACCAATCAGGACTAAAAGTCCCCCTGACAATTTCTGACCAACGAGCCGTTGGGAGGGAACTTTTAGTCCCGGTTGGTATTACCAACCGAGGTTAAACCTTTAGCCCCGGTTTAAGGCACAAACCGAGGCTATTTCTAGGCCTTTAGTCCCGGCTGGTTCTATGGACCGGGACTAAAGGTCCCCCTATTTGAACTCTCTCTTCCTCCTCTGCCCGAGCCCGAGAGCTCATTTCTTCCTCTCTGTTCTTGCTTGTTCTTGGTGTGTTCTTCATCTCCTCTTCGACCATTGCTTCATTTGATCACTTCTACGCCTCCATTAACTCATTGAAAGGTTACTATCTTCAACATCTCACTTCTACGCCTCCATAGAGCTGGTCTATATGTGATTTTTCTTTATGATTATTCCTATTTTTTGCCATTTTAAGCTTCATTCACTTGACATTTTTTGAATATTTTGAACAAGACAACTAAAACTAGTATTCTAAGTATACACCTTTCATTTCTAGGGTATTATATGTTCCACATTTCAAGATTAGTTTAGCTTAGTTTGAGAAATATAGATTCTTAGGATATTATTAAATGATGAATTTATTGCAAACACATGGTGGATAAGTACCCATGTAGTTCAGTTTTGTGATGAGTGATTGCCTAACACTTGAGTATTTCAGTTTGAGCGGTTATACTAACCCTTTGCGAAAGCAAATGTGTGCCTGTCTATCGGCTTATGGTGTGTAGGTGTTATGCCTAGTGACAGTGGTCAATGGCGTGGAGAAGGTCGAGTAGAGGCTTGCCGTGCCGATGGACTGAGAGCGGTGAAGGGAGGAAGCAGGGCTCGGACTGAGGGACCATGGGCGCCAGCGGACTAGCTGTGGTGGCTAATGCTTGGCATCGGCGAGTGCGAGAAGACATGGAGGTAGACCGAGTTGACCAAGTCAAGACGGCGGACGAGCAGGTCGAGCGGAGGCTCATGGGACTCGGAGTCCGACCGGGCGAGGACAAGATGGCTCGAGTCGAGCGGTTTGGTGGTTTGGGCCTCAAAACCACCGGAGGACGGTTTCCGAGTTTGGGCCTCAAAACTCGAGGTTCGGTAGTTGAGCCCAAAGCTACCGGTGGTGGGTTTCCTGGGTTTGGGCCTCAAAACCTAGGCGGAGCTTTCGAGGAAGCGGGGATGGCACGTGGCGAAATCCTGGAGGTTGCGTCGAGGCAACGACAACTCCTGGCAAGAAACGGGGCCGTCCATTCAAATCGAGGAAGATATTTTCCGGAGCTTGGACTGCAATGCTTAGGCTAGGTAGTTCACTCATGTATCTAGGGGGGTCTTTGGGAAATAGCCAAAGCCCTGTTAAATAGGGGATTAAGGGGTATCCTCATCCCATCTCTTGCATTACTCTCTCTTCCACCTATTCCTAGGCTTTCCCTTCCCTAACTTCTTCTTGCTTGAGATCCACCGCGTCACCGGTGTAAGAACTTGTGATTGTTGCGAGGAATCGGAGGTCGTAACCTCCGTAAGCCATGGTGACTTCGATTTCGTGATTGTGTCCCCGATTTGCTTGTGTTCTTCCCGTTTTGCTTTTGCTCTCTCTTTTTCCCGAGATGATTTCTCTTTGTTGAGAGTAGATTTGCAAAATCCGTTTGAACCAAGTTGTTCGTATTCGTGAGGAGCTTCTTTGCACCGAAGGAATTCTCCTCAAACCTCACGAGTGCGTAGATCGGGCGATTTCTTTGTTGCGTTCTTCGTTTTGCCTTTTCTCCCCCAAATCCGAGTGTTCCCGTTTATACTCTCCAAATAGAGCAATGATTTCTTCGGGATAGCTCCCCAACTGCACTAGGATCCTGCCTACAAACTTTGGTTGCAGTTGGTGATCATTTGGTTTGGTTTTGGAAAGATTTGGCGAAGAAAATCGGGGTTTTCGTTTTTACTGCGCTCTGCTCGGGGGCGCCGAACGCTCCATCGTGAGGCGTCGGACGCTAGGTCATGCTGACATCAGCGTCCGTCGCTTGCCCTGTCTGCGCGGTTTAAGTTTGCGTCGGACGCTCACCATCGTCCGTCGCTAACTCGCCGGACGCGTTCTTATTGTTTTTGCAGTTTACAGACTCTCTATGTAAAACGCGTCGGACGCTCCTCAGCGTCCGTCGGCGTTGCGGTGGACGCGTCCGTCGGTTTTCGGCCGTGCAAGCTCTCTCTAAGCTTTGTGTCGAACGCTGCATAGCGTCCGTCGCCTGTCTGTCCTCTCAGGTTGCTTTATGTTCTTGCGTCGGACGCTCGGCTTCAGCGTCCGTCACCCAGCTTCTCAGCGTCCGTCGGCTGTGTTTTTGTTGTTTTGGCTTGGGTTCTTGCCTCTTTACCATAGGGGTCGAGAACTTGGTTTTCGGGGTTTCCGGTGAGTTTTCCTCCACTGCCGGTTGTGCCGGTGAGCACCCAGCAACTGGGTTTGGTTTTTGGGAAGAGTGACCCGAATATTTCGAATGAAATTTGAGGCTCTCATTCACCCCCTCCCCTCTGGTCGTCATTCTCGGTCCCTCATTTATGGTGGATTGTTCTTGATTTATATATATGCCACTTGAGCTCAAAATAATTATATATTTAGATAAAGAAGGTAGCTATCTAGAATACTTTAGTTGTATACATGACACATTTGATGATTTTAGAGAAATGTAAATTTTAGTTGTTTTATTTTTTTTAGAATATAAGGAATTTATAATATCTAGTTTGAAAAATGAGTATAGAGAGTAGATGACAACTGCTTCGGGACACTCGGATTCTGATCGGGTTCCAAAGCGACTAAGGCCAGACCTCCCTCTCATTACCTGTGGCAAGTGTATGCAAAAGACTGTGAAAGAGTACCGAGTGGGGAAGCCGGGTCCCAACAACGGTCGGATCTTCTATAAGTGTCCAGATCGCAATGTGAGTTATATATTTTGTCACATTTGATGGTTATGGTTAATTTGTACCTATATTTCCTGATGATTTTGATTAAGTGTTGATTTTTTTATTTCTATTTTCAGTGGGATGGCACTTGATGTCGCGGCTAGTACTAGGAGGAAGAGTATGTTACACACGTCGAGAAGGCTACGAAGGCTGATGAGGCAGTGAGCCAGCTCAAGAAGTCTGTCGATACTGAACAGACGAATGATGATTTGTCTGCTTTAGATAGGATTGGTCGGGAGATCATTATGCTACTGAAGTGCATTCTAGGTTTTCTGTGTATTGTGCTAGTGCTCTTAGCATACGCTATGTCGAGGCTTTCATAGAGCATACATTAATATTTGTATGACTCGGAAATGACACATGATGGTGTTCCATCTCGATCATGTTATTTTAATGCAGACCTTTCGTTCGATATTTTATAATTTCATTTTTTTGACCAAAATGAGAAATTTAATTATGTTTTGGGTCATATAATGCAGACGATGACACACGATTGGATGTACAATATAGATCGCCGCTCCAAAGAGTTCATTGATGGTGTGCATGATTTCTTAAGAGCGGCTGAGGCAAACAAGCGGGATGATAATTTCAAGTGTTGTCCATGCACCTTGTGCAAGAATTTGAAGGAATATTCTAGCTCAAGGACTCTTCACTCACACTTGTTGAAGTCGGTTTCATGTCAAACTATATTTGTTGGACCAAGCATGGAGAAACTGGAATTATGATGGAAGAAGACGAAGAAGAGCAATTGGACCCTGACGACATTATTGCTCAATATGGTGACTTCAATGATACTGCAATGGTGGAAGCAGAAGAAGAGGCAGGGGCAGATGACACACTCTCTGAAGATGATGGTCTTGGTGAAGTCATTCGTGATGCACAAAGATATTGTGAAAGTGAAAAAGAGAAAGCTAAATTTGACCGCATGCTAGAGGATCACAAGAAACTACTATACCCGAACACCAAAGATTGGCAAAATAAGTTGGGTACAACACTAGAGTTGCTACAATGGAAGGCAAAAAATAGCATATCCGACAAGGCATTTGGGCAATTACTCAAGATCCAAAAAAAAGATGCTTCCGAAGCCTAACGAATTGGCTACCACTACGTACGAAGCAAAACAGGTCGTGTGCCTCTAGGGTTAGAAATCCTAAAGATACATGCATGTCCTAATGACTGCATCCTATACCGTGGCAAGAACTACGAGAATTTGGATGAATGGCCCGTATGTAAAGTGTCACGGTATAAGATCAGGCGAGATGACCCTGGCGATATTGAGGGCGAAGAGCGTCCTAGGAAGAAAATCTCTGCCAAAGTTATGTGGTATGCTCCTATAATACCACGCCTGAAACGTCTGTTCAGAAACAAGGACCATGCAAAGTTGTTGCAATGACACAAAGAAGATCGTAAGGCAGACAACATGTTGAGACACCCTGCTGATGGGTCCCAGTGGAGAGCAATTGACAGAGAATTCCCGGAGTTTGCAGAAGACGCAAGAAACTTAAGGTTCGGTTTGAGCACGGATGGTATGAATCCTTTTGGGGAGCAGGGCAGTAGTCATAGCACTTGGCATGTTACTCTATGTATCTACAACCTTCCTCCATGGTTATGCATGAAGCGGAAGTTCATTATGATGTCGGTGCTGATCCAAGGCCCGAAGCAACCTGACAACGATATCGATGTCTTCCTGAGGCCCTTAGTTGAGGAACTCCTGCTTTTATGGAGCAAACCAGGTGTACATGTGTGGGATGAGTACAAAGAGGAACACTTCGACCTGCGAGCATTGTTGTACGTAACAATCAATGATTGGCCTGCCCTATGTAATCTTTCAGGACAGACAAACAAGGGATATAATGCATGCACACACTGTTTTGATGACCTTGACTGTGTATATCTGAAAAAATGTTGAAAGGTCGTGTACCTTCGCCATCGTCGTTTTCTTCCTAAGAATCACCAAGCTAGAAAGAAAGGCAAGCATTGTAAAGAAGTGAAATGAACCAAGCCTAACAACCAAACTGGAGAGGATGTCACCACACCACCACCACCCCCACCATGTTGTAGAGTGTGGCCTTGACGAAGATGTACGGGCCATCATAGTCGACGTCGTGAGATCTTGGCCCTGTTTGGAACAGCTTAAATGTTGCTTATGGCCAAAATAAGCTGAAACTAACAGCCAAACGACTCGCTTTTTGACATCTTTTTTTGGCCACGCTTCTCCCCACCACCCCTATTTACACTAAACCGTAGAAGCTGAGTCATAGCCGCTTCTCAAATAAGCTTATTTTCCATATTTATGCAGCTTATCTGATAAGCACTTCTCTAGACCGTGGTACCAAACAGGACCCTTATAGGGCGAGGACCGCTGTCACCGAACATGCGTAGATCCGACGTAGGGGGGGCTGATCTAGCCGTCCGAGGACCGAATCCGCGAATCCGCCGCTCCCTACGCTCCAATCCGAGTTTGTGCCCATAATTGACAGCAAGCAACGCCACCTCCACCAAGCATGCTGCTCTGAGGGCACTCCCAATGCAAGACTCTATCATAGAGTCAAAAAGTATTTATTACCACTTATTTATAATATTTTGCTGATGTGACAATATATTTATTGAAGAGAAATGATGAAAAAATAAGACTCCAAATCTTATTTAGACTCCAAGTCCATAATATTCGAGATAATTAATAGGTTTAGATTCCTGACCACACCAAACCACAGGGCGCAGAACGAGGACATGGGCGCACGCCGCGGCTTCCATGGACCAAGGACAGGATCGGAGCAGCCTAGTTGGTCTTGGCCGGTCGCCGCCCCACCAGACAACAGATGTGCGACACCCTCGAGCTTTCCCCCAACCACTTCCTGCCCTGGCAACCTGTAGGCGCATGGGCACTGGTGCCATGGACACCCTCCCCAACGTAGATCAGGTCAAAGTGGCAATGGATCTGCGCGCCAGAGTTAGAACCGACCATCAACACCTTCCTTGCACAAAAGCTCATGAGAGAGAGCCCAGTCGCCGCCATGCTTGGTCTCCACTGGCCTCTGGCATCGAGCTGTAGCTGCAGCTAGGCGGTGGAGGCATGGGGGAGAGCCTGCGGTAGCAATGCGAAGCATCGTTTTAGTCGCCCTCATAGAGCGATGTGGGGCTTGAAGTATTCCACACTTCTTAGAATTGTACGCTTAAGATATATATATGAAAAAAATAATTTTGTTCTTCATTTTTTTATCATGGTCATAATTTAATTTGATACAAGCTTAATTCGACATTGTCATATTATCGCTACCATTGTCTTTATATTGTGGTATAGTTGTCATAGACAAATTATACCTCTCAAATTTCATAAATAAAAGAGGAAAACATAAATACTTCCTCTATTCCAAATTATAAGCTTCTTTTTAAAATTTGTAAAAGGGGAAAACAACTTATATAATTTAAAGTCGAGGGAGTAGTTATGTAGCATTCCTTCTTCCGGTTTTCATAAATATTTGATATTTTTTGTTTATTTCTTTGGTTATATATTTAGATATATACTATGTCTAGATAGTAGTAATAAAAACAATATACCTTAACATCTTATAATTTGAAATTGAGAAAGTACATGAAAAAAAATGTGACAGAAAAGTCGTATCCATGAGAAATCCATGGCTTTGATATATTCTTAAAGCCCATTTTCAACTTTATATATGTATTGGACAAGTAATCAGACAATAGAAAGACATTTACTAAATGATAATGCATGCGTAAATAAATGTCGTAGACTAGCATGTACTCTCTTTGTCCCCGAAAAAGTGTCGTTTTGATTTGAGTGTTCGTGTCATAAGTTTGACTTGGTTTATAGAAAATATGTAAACATTTAGATTTCCAAATAAATTTGTTAAAAACTAGATTCAAAGATCTTTTTCATGATACAAATTATATACTATAAATATTAATATTTTTTAATATATAATTAATTAAAGACGTTTCGTGAGAAACGGAAACGACCTGTGAGATAGCGGGAGTACTATTTAAGGATGTGCGTACACTAACTTGTTGTCTTGTCTTGTCAACTAATGCATGCATGCTTAGCATCTTGAGACTAGCGATCGAGGGGTACGGTCATGAACATGCATGTTCAAAGTGAAATCACGATTTCCACATCCTTTTGCTATAGGTGATTATGAAGAGAGCAATGGGCGAGGCGCCAGATGATAACAATAAGAGAGTTTTACTGGTATGTCATTATAAATTGTCTCTCTAAGACATTAAAAAATTCGAGCAGGCACACGTAAAAGCCTCTAATAAATAAGAGTATTAGGTCTGGTTGAAACGTAGGAATTTCAATCGCATAGAAATTTCACAGGAATCAGTTTATTTTCACAGAAAAAACGAAGGAACGAGAAAATTTTCCCATGTTCTAAACGGGGCATTATCCTTGTATGGAGTACTAGACTAAGGGCACGTGCAATTTTACACATCAGCGGTCTCATAGTCTGTCTCATGTAATGTCACGTACATTTTTTTTTATATGGAGGAAAGAGAAAGATGAGAGAAAAAGTTCATTGTTTCGTGAAACAACCTTCAAGCACGCACACGTAAAAGCCTCTAATAAATAAGAGTACTATCCTTGTATGGAGTACTAGACAAGGGCAGGTGCAATTCTACACATAAGCGGTCTTATAGTCTGCGTAGAGTTTTTCTTACATGGAGGAAAGAGAAAGATGAGAGAGAAAGATATCATTATTTCGCAAAACAACCACCTCATGAGCTAAGATTTAGAATTATGAGATAATTAATATACCATTATATGAGTTTTTGTTATTTTCAACTCACAAATTCACTTTTATTCTACGATTAAACTAAGGAATTATGAGTTACTACGAGACAACTTAAAAACAATCATTAAGCTCCCTCTATGTAACTCAAGTTGTTTTGAATAAGGTTTGAGTCAAACATTAGGAATATAAATTAAAGTTATGCTTTGTAGACCATATCACTATTTTAAATAACTTGTTTTACATGTATGGAGGAATATATGTCATCTTAAAATTAGATGGAATTAAATGAGACCACCCGGCATGTGTATCTACGTACAGGAAGGAAGGAAAGAAAATATGGCTGACTCATAAAACAAGTTCATTCATTCATTCATATTATTATTAATATATACTCTTATTAGGACCAACAACTACGACGATATATGGAAGGCAACGACTATGTGATTTAATTTGTTTTGATTTAATTTATAGCATTCACATGATACTTTGTGTAGAATCAATCAACAACATCAAATGATGGTCAAACTGACTTTGTAGCTTCGACGAGCTTTAACTACTACAGAATAGGCAATCACTGACGGCCCTATCACTGTCGGTTTTATTTGAACCGACAGTGATGTTTTTCAGTGCCGTTTCCAGCCACGAACCGACAGTGAAGGTCCTCATCACTGTCGGTTCGTAATTTGAAAAATCAGTGAAGCCTCTCTCGAAAAATCGAGTGTAAATTGATTGTTTGAGCCACTAAACGAATTCAAATGAAAAAGTTGTAAATTACAAAGTTTCATTACTTTTCGAGATCTACAACTTTCATGTACAAAGTTTTTTCATCCAAGGTTGTTTAAAAAATTTGAATTTCAAATTTGACACATTCAAACGTATTTTTCGATGACAATATGATTTCAAATAAAAAACTTGTGAACTACAAAGTTTCATAACTTTTCAAGATCTACAACTTTTATATAGAAAGTTTTTACATCCAAGATCGTTTAAAAAAATCAAAAAAATTAACGGAGGACGTACTCTGGACGGACTCGGACACCTGTCATCCTCGCACGCCACATAACAACATATCTTAATTTGAACCTGCATTTACTAATTTTGGCATTTCAAACACCCCGTTGATTTTTATTTTTTTAAAAAATAGACTTCCTTTCGGTTCTCAATTACAAGAATTCTTATTTTTTTCTGGATGCATATTTATATCTATACCTAGTAATAAAAAGAGAATTTCAGCTTTTTTTTTCATCTGGGCCGTTTTTAGTCTGGCTCATTCTACTGCCTAACCGTCCCACTTACTTTATTCTGGCCCCAGACTTCAGCATACACTCGCACAGCCCATTTCCAAATCTCTCCCTCACGTACAGCTCTCCCTTGCCTACAGGAGGATTGGGCAGCATCTCTCGCACCGCCACCACTGGACGCCGCCGCAACCACCATGGACACAGGATGGAAGCAGATGCGCCTGCTCACCAGCTTGCGGTCGCCTGCCGTCTGCTCGCCGTGTGTGCACTACTACATAATTTGTTTTTGCATAGCTAGCACTTACGAAATCTTAACCGTGACGGTCAAAACGATAAACCGCCACGGTTAATGTCTAGATTAACCGTGGCGGTCACTTTTTATTATCCGAGGCGGTTAAAAAAACAGTCTCGCAAAATCCATTTACGGAGGCAGTCCTCCTTACTAGCCCGCCTCGGTAAAACAGGTCGAAGCCTAGAATCAGGTGCGTCCCAACAGAGCACTCAAGTATAAATATCAGACTTAGGGTTTACTCCCTCACCCTCCACCCTCCCTCCCTCACCCAGCCACCGCGTGACACGCGAGGTGGGGGCGGCGTGACGTGCGGACGTGGAGGCGGCGACGGCGTGGAGGCCAGCACATGGCCTCCTCCCCTCCCTCCTTCCTCCCTCCATGGATCCGGGCTGGATCCGGCCGACACCTGGACGTCCTCCCCTCTTCTCTATGGATCCGGTGTGGATCTGGCGGCAGCGGCGCTCCTCCGTTCCCATGCTACGCGGGCGCGACCTCCCACGTGGAGGCGGCGGCGGCGTGGACGAGATCCAAACCGGCGGTGGCGACATGGCCCAGATCCAGCCCTAATCGGGTCTGGATCTGGGCTTTTTTTGTTTTTTTATTTGATGAACCGTGGCGACCACTTCCAACTACCACCGTTAATATTCGATTAACCGTGAACTTTGATTCGTGGCGGTTGAAAAAACCACCACGGTTAATCATTTTTGACCGCCGCGGTTAATCATTTTTGTAGTAGCGTTGAGAGAGAGAGAATATTTTGTGCTTAGCAACGAAAGAAAAAAAAATCTATCATGGCTATAATTTAATTTGATATAAGCTTAATTCGACATTGTCATATTATCACTAACATTAGTTTATATTGTGAGTGCTCAATTTTCGTCCCGGACTCATTTTTTTCCGTGACTAAAGTTCATTTTGCATATCGACCAAATGTTTGTTCTGTAGTAGTGAGTGCTTCGTGTTTGACCAAATTTCTAATAAATACTATTTATATTTATAGATCTAAATTATTTTTTATAAAAATATAGTTTGTAATCAATCCAATGGTATTTATTTGATGTAAAAATTATCTATATTTTTAATTTATAATTGTTTAAGCTTGGTATACTAAACCATGATACTGTTTTATAATTGCATTCTTTTAGGGACAGAGGTAGTATATAAGCGTGTTCAAAGTGAAATCACGATTTCTACATCCCTTTGCTATCTGTCATTATGAAAGAGAGCAATAAGCAAGGCGCGAGATGATAATAATAAGAGAGTTTTATATGTAAGTCATTATAAATTGTCTATAAGCTATTAGAAAGTTTGAGCAGTTATAGGTGTCATTACTCCAAACTTATTTGCTCTACATGTCATTCCGTCCATTTTAGATACAAACCGGAGGTTCTTCATTTGATCTCGTACAAATATGATTAATATGAATTAGGAAGATCACTTTTTGTACAGAATTAAATGAGGATATTTTTATAAAAAATGTAGATATTGTGAAGATTAGTTTTGAGTTTTTTCATTCGAGGTCATTAAGGTTCTTAAAAAGATTAATTACATATTCAGATGTAAGGGTATTTTTGACTTTTTATAGTCGTGGTTTGACATTGTTAGAGCCAAATATGATGGAAATGACGTGAAGAGCAAAAGAGTTTAGAGCAATAGTATCTAATGAGAACTTAACTTTTTTAATGGTTCATCATTAATTATCAACTTTTATAATAGTAGACAAGTAAAAATTAAAGTCTTTGACAATAAAAAGGGTGTTGTCCTTGTAGCTTTGTAGGGAGTACCACTTAATGCGTAGCGCCGGAAAATGCTGGAATAAATCCAGAATAAAGTGTCGCATCTAGGATTTGAACCCTGAATGAGAGCCCCCAACCAATGGTCTTTGCCATTGTGGCGTGAAGCCCTTGACAGCAAGGAAAGAAACTGATACGGCTGACTCATAAAACATGTTCATTCATTCTTCATTACTAATACGATATATGAGAACACGAATATTTGATTTGATTTATAGCACCCACTTGATACTATCTCGACGGAACAAGTAACGCAGGGACTTGTGCACGACCATCTTAAACCCTTCTTCTGATGAAGAAGAAGAGGAAGAGGGATTGGAGCTGCAACAGTCGTCGCCTGCGCCACGAACAATCTCCACACCAGTGAGCAGAGCTGCACAATCGCCTACATACTGGCACCCAGCGTAATCGTCCATCACCACCTCATAGATGATCTTGGCAATGCAAAACCTGTCGTCGCCAAGGTCAAGTAGCGTGGCCGACTCCGTCTCCCACCCGACGGGCGTCTCGAGTCCAGCTTCCTTCCAGTGATGCGTCACTGTCACCGACGGCATGCCCCTGGCAGCTTCGGCGACGGCGGCACCGAAGTCCGGCGACGCGCACAGGTGGTGCCGGTCCCTGCTGATGTCGTCGTCGTCGTAGTATCCAGACCAGTGGACGCCCAGCCAGAGCTTGAGGTCAGGGACGTACTGGGCCGCGCCATAGAATGGCATGTGCCAGTTGCTGGCGGCCTGCTTCATCCACTCACGCCTCACCGTGTCGAACAGGTACGTGCCGCCAAAGCGGTGCGCCGACACGCAGATGATCCGGCCGCCGTCTACCACCGCGTGGCTGTAGACGTTGGAGCCCTCCGACAGCGGCGGCGGTGGAAGATGTTCCCATTCCCATCTTGGATTGATCAAACTTCTTTGGTTGCGAGGTTTTGGCTCGGAGTGGTCGAATCTGAGCACCTGGAAGCCGAGGTAGCCACAGTCGGAGGACATGACGAACAGGTCCTCGGCTTCATCGGCGACGGCGACGGGGGCGGGGAAGATGATGGGCCGTGGACCCATGTACTAGAGGCCGGTGGGCATCGACCACGCGGTGTGCGAGTCGACGTCGTACACGAAGGTGTTCCCGTTCTCGCTTCTCCAAAGGATCCTGCTCTCGCTGATGCTGGGGTTCGCCAGAGCGAAAACTTGATTCGCTAGGCTCCTACGGACCACCGCCGGTCGGAAGTTGTACGTCGGGGCGGGAAGCGATGATAGCTCGAAGAAGGCCGCCGCTGGTTTGGCTGCTGCTTCTGCTTCCGCCGTCGATGGGTAGAAGAGATGCTGCGAGACGTCCAGGCGGTGCAGCGAACACACGCCGCTAGAGCAGTTCTCTGCCACCAGGTTCACAAACCGACGCCGCAGCAAGTTCATCATCTCTCGCTCGTCTCCCCACTGCAAGATGCCCCGGCCGGCCTGAATCTCGATTCATAATGGGGAAAAGATTGTTTTTTAGAGAAACCCAGCTCAAAGATTCAAATCATCCATGCCCGTGCCCATGGCACACACTTAAACACATATTTATGTCCACTGGGTTTTCTATCCATGGCCATCCAACTTTTTTGTGCTCATTTCCATCTTGAGCTGTCCAAACTCCCTTGTCCAAACCTTGTCACCATCCAACCATTACGCACCACGTGTTCCATTCGAATCGAGTTAGCCATTGCGGCACTTGATAGCTTCATACGCGCATCCGATCTCCCCCATCCGGATAGCCACAAAGTACCATCTAGACCAATCCTTACCAGGGTTCGAACAAAAATAAATAGGTCCAAAGAGCACAAAAAACATTGGGACCGGGTCCCATAAAGACATCCAAACCAAGAAAGATGGTTCAGATACCCTATGTTACACCTTGTTGCACCATGTTGGTCTGAACTATAATCCCAGGATCTAGCTGTATCTAATAAGTCATTTATCAAGATATATATATATATATATATATATATATATATATATATATATATATATATATATATATATATCTAAGTTATACAAACAATTTATATAACTTTTATAGCTATATATGAAATTAGGTTGATAAGTTTGTTCCACAAAATATTATACATAAAAGTTATGTGTATAACTTTGTCACGTAGTTAGTTATATGTATAACTTTTGTCACGTTAAAGTTACGTGTATAAGTTATATAAGTTATAACATTGAAATTTGTTCCACAATGCAAGTTATACATAAAAGTCGTGAGTATAACTTTATAACTTTTCAAAAAACTAAAAAGTTACAGATTTTTTTTTGCTAAAATAGAAATATTTTCCTAAAAAGAAAAGTTTGTGGATTTTTTTTACCAAAAATGAAAGTCATGGGGCTGTCTAATTGTTCACCGGATTTAAATCTAGTGAACGTTCGTCGTTTTTGGAGCTGTTTAGAATAATCAACACTAACAAATGACCATAATTTGGCAATAACAATTATTTGGACCGTATCCATATTAAAAAAAGTCTTTGCTACTCGTATATACACCTTTAAGAGCTCCTAGTGCAGTATATTTTAGGGAATCTAGTGCAGTTGTTTTTATGGGACGAGTGTGCATTTACGGTGCGCACCCATGTTGCTCGGAAAAAAAATCGATCTCACGCACCGTTGCCAGGCCCAGCCCAACCCTTACACAAAAAAAAGGCCCAGCCCAACCCGATTAGGCCCAGCTAAAATCAGCGCACTTTACCCAATATTTGGAAGCGCGCAGAAAGCCTTTTAAAATTTGGTTGAGTGGATCCAGCTCGGCAACCAACCACACTTGGGTTGGGTCCGCTTAATAGCGGTTGCCGTCGCGCTCCTCCTCTTCCCTCGTAAGAATAGGGGGTGGGGGCGTCTGTCTCTCCTCTTCTCTTCTCCGTTCTCACCTTCGGGCGGCAACTTTACTACTACTTACTGTAGCAGCAGTAGATAAATCCTACTGTACTTGTCTCCAGTCCCCATTCATCCCCACCCCTTTGAAATTGAAACTGAAACCAAATCAAACCAAATCAAAGCAGTCCTCTCCTCCCACCTCCCCAACGAGCGAATTCCGGTGCGAATTTGGAGCCCTCCTCCACCACCCCCGCATCTAGGGTTTCGCCCATGGACCCCGGCGACGGCGGGGGCCGGGCGGGCTTCGAGCGGGCGTGCCGGCTGCCCAACACCGTCCACTCCGAGGTCCTGCCGTCACTGACGCTCCCCACCCTCCCGCGCGAGCTCGGCTTCGACGCGCTCCGCGACGACGAGCCCCTCGCCGCGCCCGACCGCCCCGACATGATCATGCAGGCCGCCAACATCGCTCGCATCCTCGCCGACACCGACGTCTCCCAACTGTGAGCGCCGTCCCTTCCCTTCCTCGCCTCCTCATCCCCCCCGCGCGGCTGGGATGGGAAGTCGCTAACTCCCTCCACCCACCCTTCCTGTCCGCAGGGGCTTCACCGCGGAGGACAACGTCGACGTGGATCCCAGCCGGTGCTCCTGGCTCTGGAGGGAGGTGCTCAAGCATAACCCGACGCCTTCAAGGTCAAGGCGCCCGGGCCGTCCTCGCAAGGTAAACGCTCTGCGAATTGAGCCTCCCTTGGGTTAATTAGTCCCAGCCCTACAGCCTAGCTAGGTACTGTACTAGTAGCACTAGTTAGGTAGCTAGCATCTCAAAATCATGCTGCTTTCTGCTCATTGGAGTCAAATTGTAGTCTGTTTAGTTCCCAGCTTCTTCTGCTGCTGCTGTATGTATGACTAGCCTTGTTAACAGTACTTTGCAATGGCCTCCCATGGACTCAACATTTCTTAAGTTGCTGTATCCTGCTGCTGCTGCTTAGCTCTGATGCTTTAATGTGTGTGTGTGTTGGCTTGCTGCTGTTTGAAAGGTTTCATTGCTTTGGTGTTTCGACAAGCACATTCTCATGCCATGTAGTCTGGTACCACGAAATTGCTATTCCAGTGCTCACCTGTCGAACTATGTCGTTGCGCGCTGTGTACCATTGTGTTTACGGCGGGGGGGGGAAAGCAGTTTTGCGATGTCCTAGTGCATGGAGATGACCTAGTGCGCCACGTAACTCACCGATTAGATGCTCCCCCAGTAGTTGCTTCGAACTGTGTCAATCCCCGCAATATTGTATAATTGTCGATTGAGGTGGTGCTTACACGATTCTCGCTGCTGTTGTGTCTTTTGCGTTGCGGCATTTGTGTAGTGCACTGAGGCGTTTCTAGTTCCATGGACTGGGATGGAGGACATGACGATCGTTAAATAGATGTACAGCAGAACAGTGAGCACTTGCAGTTCATGGTAAAACATACCTTGTGGTCGTTTCCTAGGCCATAAATGTTTGTCCATTCATTAGTTCAGGAAATGACCTGGGTTACCTGGATTTGACACGTATCGATTCCGACTTGCACTGTCACAGACTTGGTGTCTTATTGGTTGGTTGAAAGAAACAGGGTTCAGTGGATTATTCTAATATATAGATAGTTCTAATATTGTAAATCTAGTTGCAAATTCCAGCTTAGTTTTAGTGTACCTACAGTCACAACTCACTGCCACAGATGGCACTCAACCACCTATATACTCTCATGTCCTGGAATTGTTCATGTTCAGAATGAGGTTACCGTTTTTATTTTACTAAACGGTACTAATCAAATGCCAATAGTTCATTTTCTGTCATTAGGTCATCAATTGGTAACTTTTAGTGCTTAAAACTTTGTCCGTTCCATGTGCATCTCCCTATTATAGCATTATGAGTACCACTATAAGACCAGTAACACACCCAAAAAGTGCACCGATGATTCTTACTGTATACAACACGAGATTTTTTTCCCTGTGAACTAAAGGATATTTATTTAAGGTATTGACAAATTGCACCCGTACTTGACTTTATTAAAACTTTTTTTTGTTTTTTCAGCTATTCCTTACTCATCAGGTGGACTGGTGGCTGTGCGCTCAGATGTTACATGGCTGCTGGATGTGCTGGGCTACTGAGCTTTTTTTCGCGTGTGGATTTGTGTTTTTCTTTTTTTTTTGTGGGGGGGGGGGGGGGGGGAGCTGTCCATGTAGACTCGGCCATAGCCAATGCTCATGCTTGCGTTACTTTTTCCCCCACTATATTTCACTGTTCTGAAGAATTTAAAAGCTTTGAATGGTGGGTGATGCCTGCACCTCGCGTGCTTGTGTGCAGTGTCATTAAGGCTAAGTTAATAAGCGGAAAGTAAATTTTACCCTAATTATTATGTCGCAATGGCTTTCCAACAACGAAGCTCGTTTTTTTGCTTCATTTTTAAAGCAAACCTTACGCCTCGTCAACCAACTACCGAGTTTCTCTTTCTTTAGCAGTTCTTTTGATCTATCTCAGCATGCTTGTTTCTCAATCTGGGATGCTTGAATGCTTATAGTCCTTTCGCTCCTAATTGGATGCTAATTTTCTCAGTAAGAGCTCCATGCTATGTATGACTATTTGATGGGGACTGGACTGTCTAAAGTTTCCCTTTTTTCCCACAAGTCCCTGTCCTGATTCCCAAAACATTGGTTCAGCTATATCACACAACATCAACACTCAACAAAGCCTGTAGTCCCAAGCAAGTTGGGTAGCTAGAGTGAAACCAACAAGATACCCAACTCATGTTCCGGCACTTCAATAGCGCTTTCCAGGCAATCCTATCCAAACATAGATCCCTAGATATATCCCAAGCTTTTAAATCCTATTCACCCTCGCCCATGTCAACTTCGGCTTCTCTGCCTTCCTTATATTATTAGCTGGCTTGGGACTCCACACGCACTGTGCAATCTGGCGGTCTCCTCTGGACATGGCCAAACCATCTCAACCGATGTTGACAAGTTTTCTTCAATTGGTGCCACCCCTAGGCGATCACGTATATCATCATCGAACTCGGTCCATTCTTGTGTGACACAGATCAACGCAACATGCGCATTTCTGCAACACTCATTTGTTGAACATGTCGAGCCTTTGTGGGCCAACATTCGGCTCATACAACATCGAGGTTAATAGCTGTCTATAGAACTTGCCTTTTAGCTTTTGGGGTACCTCTTGTCACATAGAATGCCAGAAGCTTGACGCCATGATCCATCCTGCTTTGATTCTATGGCTAACTCTGCATCAATATCTCCATCCCTTTGTAGCATCGATCCAGATATCGAAGGTTCCTTTTTAGGACGACTGACTTCCAAACTCACATCTCCCTCATCCTGAGCCGTTGTGCCAAAGTCGCATTTCATATACTCGGTTTTAGTCCGACTTAGTCTAAAACTTTAGACTCAGGTTCTGCCGCCACAGCTCAAGTTTCCTATTTACTCCCGCCAAGCTTTCATCAACTAACACTACATCATCGGCAAAGAGCATGCACCAAGGGATGTCCCCATCTACCAGATTATTTGTAAGCAATAAATTGCACATAAGAGGCCAGGCTACAATAGACAAGTATGGAAAATCTAACCATTAGTGAAGTTAAGGACTAAATTGCCACTTTCCCGTAATCTATACATCTTATTTTAAAACGAGTTGTTCCTTATATTAGTGCATCCACCAATGCAAATTGTACTGTACCATTGATAATCTGGTACTGTTAATTTGCTTTATATACAACCCCTTGGCTGTACACATCAAGCTCTAGTTGGTACAATAGGAAGTTTGGAACAGCTCTGTTGTAGCCTTGTGGGTTCAACCATTATGTGTATGCAATATTAAACGCGTGTGATGTTCTCATTACTTGCTTTATGTTGTCGCCTATATTTTTCTGTGGAATATCAAGTTCATGACCTTCTTAATATTCAAATTTCCAATTTTGTAGGATGTATAATATGTTTCTAACTTAAATACTTAATTCAATTCCTTCTATCAGACTAGAAGGTATGGGAATTTGTTCATTTGGCATTTTGTATCTTGGCAATATTGTGCAGACTTGTTATTGCTGCTCTCTATCCTTATTTTTTACCATGCCTAGCTATCAAACCCAAAACCATTGTGGTAGTGTGCTTGCTAGTTGTGTATCTGTCTGCTAGTTCTATGGTCTAATAACATTATTGATGGGGTAATATTTTTTCATGTTTAAATAATACGAGTCAAAAGAGTTTATGTTTAATGATAGGAAAGCATTTCTATGCAGCTGTAAATGCTTTTGATTTTGTAAGTCTTTTTTTTATCTTGCCATATGTAATTTTTTTATTACATTGGTCAAGTTTTTCAGGTCCATTTGGAGACCCAGAATATCAAAATCAAGAACGTGAGAAGCACTTTGAGCATCTTGCACCTAATGTGAATAAAGCACGGAATGAATCTGCATTTCCTCAGGATGAAATTGACTCACATAGAGAGCATTTCCGTGTAAGTTAGGTACCACCAGTTTCTTATTGATGTCAGTTCCTTTCGTTGTGCTAAGGGGTTTTCTGTTGTAGAATGAACTGACCCCGGATTCAGTTGCTTCAAAGAAGCCAAAAGTAAGGAAGAAAGAAATTAACAATTCTGTTTCAAGTTCTGCCCCCAGCATTCCTAATAGTCAAGGTTTGTTTCTATTGGTTTGTATATCCTGCCCATGTAGGTTCCCTTTATTTTTTTTGCCAGATTCTACTGACTCTGGTTATAATTATGCTTTTTAGAAGTTATTGCTAACTTCTGTGAGGTGGTGGAGGATTTCTGTGGAAAAGCCGAAATTCCCGACGATGGAGATGGCGGTGACTGGTTGTCAATCCCACTTAATGATGTTAAGGTTCTTGTAAATCAAATTACATCTGTTCGATCCAAAAGGATATTGCATGAGGTTCCTATGGACACAGTTACAAGGTTATTAGATGTGATTGACCGTCAGATTCGATGTTCTCAAGGTTTGTCGTTAGATGTGAAGGAAAATGTGAGTTACTTACCATATCATAGCAGTTTACATTTTTCAAATTTGCATTTAATTTTATCTTATTCTGTTTCAGATACCATTTAGTAAATTTCTTTGTATGTTATAACTTAGCAACTAACAAGTCCTTGGATACCTTCAGTCTGATGCCGTTGATGCTGAACCTCTGGTTTTCTCTGCTTTGGAGTCCAGTCATGCTGCGTTGGCAATTATGACCCACCATGATATGCCAAAGCAACTGTATCGAGAAGAAGTATGCTGACACTGAATTCCTTTCTCAGCTTGTTGTGAAATGGTATTGTTATGGTTGCTGACTCTTTCCTTTTTTGCCCCCCTGAATAACAGCTTATTGAGCGAATTATTGATTTCTCAAGGCATCAGATCACAGATTGTATGGCAGCAAGTAACCCAACCTTCCGAGCTCTCTACAAACCAGCTGAAAATGTTGCAAACAATGGTAATATCAAAGTGCATGCTGTTATTTCTTTTTTCCCCTTGAATATGTAGTAGAGCTTCATATCATTGCATTATTTGAGTAACAAAAAAACGTAAGTACATGGGGAGATCATAACCACTCGACAGGGTACACTTGTACACAAACAAACAGTTGAAACATGGACACCACAGAGCAGGTAGAAAAATCGCAGACTAGGGTCAGAGCCCCTAAGCTCCGTTAAGCCTTTCCACCCTTGCACCACATTGCAGGCTCTTTGTGAATTGTACACCAGCCATGCATTGCTAAACTGATATTTCTGTCTTTGGCTTTTCATGATTGTCGAGTCATATACCTCTCTAAGGTGGTTACATGCAATTCTCTGTTTTCTATGTTTTATATGCCTTTTGTATTGTAGCATTTCGTGAGTGACAAGCTTTTATTATGCTACTCCCTCTGTCCTGAGATAAAAGAGATTTTGAGCTGTCCTAAGTATGAAAAAGTTTATCGAAAAGAAAAATAATATTTACGACATTAAATTAGCACCATTAGAGATATTTTTAAATGCCGGTGTTCAAACAGGCGCTCTCCCTTGCGCTGCTAGGCGCACCTCTGCGTTGGCGGAGGAGGGGGGGGGGGTGGGGGTACCCTAGGCGGCGTCAGCCCGTCGGCGGCGGTATGTATGCAGAGCAGTGGTCGATGGTGGGCGAGGAAGAAGAAGACGAGATGCAGCAAGCAGCAGCAGAGGGACGGGAGCAAGCCAGTGCCGCTATGGAGAAGGAAGGGCGAGGGGAAGAGCTGTCGCCGCCATCGGAGGCTGGAGAACAATCGGGCGGGACTTCGGGATAGAAGCAGAGGGTGTTCGGGACTTTGGGAGGGAAGGATTGGGCAAGAGAAGAGAAGCGTCAGGAAGAGAGGCGGATGAGCAGCGACTGGCGGCTGGGGATGGGAGAGAAGCATTGGCTGTTAGGGTTACACACTACATATATGTATGAATATGTTGGACTTGGGCTGAAAAAACTGCTATTGGGCTTCTTTTGGCCTGGTTTGTTGATGTATAACGGGCCTTTCTCTTCAATAAAGTCTACTTATCTCTTATTTCCTTTTCTTTTTTAAACATATGTGTCTGAAAATGCCTTGGTAATGCCTAGGCTCGCCTAGGCGCTAGGTGGAGGGTCACCACCTAGAGAGCACCTAGTGCCTTTCGTAACCTTGTTAAATGGAGTTTCATAGTTCACCTCTTTGATGTGGTAGATACCAGAACTCTTCTCTATAAACTTGGTCAAACTTAGGATAGTTTGACTTAGGACAAACTTACCCTTATATTTCAGGACGGTGGAAGTAGCTATGATGTTCACTAGTGATGACTAAGCTTGCCTTTTGGAATCAACTTGTATACATGTTTTTCATATATATATGTATCTTTCTCTTTTGGTCAACTAGGAGATGATGATGAAGATGATTTGGAAAATGGACAAGTTAGCAAAAGGAGACGAACTGCTACTAATTTGAGCATGAGAAAATCTTCAAACAGGTACATGATCAATGCACTTCAAATATTTTCTTGTTTCTGGTTTGTAATGGGGAACTACCGGGCACTAATAGAGTTCTATTTTCTTTTTCTGTGTCAGAGTTTCTGCTTCTATTTATTCTGCTATGCAGAAACTATGCTTGCTATTGGGTTTTCTTAGGGAACTGCTGACAACAGTGCGCTTGTCAGATAGTTGTATTCTGCAGTTAGTGAAAACATGCTTTACTACATTCTTGGTGGATAATATGGAGCTATTACAATTGAAAGCGATTGGGGTGATTTGTACGGTAATTCTCTTTCTGTTTGCTCAATCTTTTTTCTGCACATTCAGTTTTCAAAGAATTTGCTCACATTCAAATCCTTGCACAGGTGTTTTCATCATACACACAGCACAGGAATTACTTGGTTGATGAAACACTTCACCTTCTTCGCAAGTTGCAGTTTTCCAAAAATGCCGTTAGAACATACCATCTAGCAGATGAAGACCAAAAGCAAATCCAGATGATAACAGCACTGTTAGTTCACCTGGTTCAGTTTAGTACAATTGTTCCTGATAGCTTAAAAGGAACAGTTGATTGGACCACTATCGTTGATGCTTCCGGGAATGCTGATTATTATCCATTTAAATGCCATGAAGTGGCAACAGAGGCTTGTTGCCGTTTTTGGACTGATGTCCTTCAACGTTTTGCTGCTGCTAAATCCCAAGATATGTCGGAAACCAAAGGAATAATTGATAATCTTGTTCAGGATTTCCTAACGATACTAAACTTGCCGGAGTATCCAGCCGCTGCTTCTATTCTTGAGGTAACTTCGCTCAGCAGTGCTGTTGCTATATCTGTGACCTTAAATATAGGCATGAGCTGGCATTAGTATTACTGATTCTTGAAACTTAGGGCGTGATTGGTTGGGACCTGGCTACCGTAATGCAAGATTGGAATGTTTGGTTGGCTGCGGGAGGCCTTGGTGGATGGGTGGGTGGGGGAGGGTGCGCAAGGCGTATATAGGCCTGGCTCCGTGGAAACAAGATTGAGATCTGTTTCCTGTGGGCGCCTGCAAGTGTATGTGGGTAATTGGTAGCTAAACCTGGCCCACATGCAAGCAACCAATCAACTACCCAATCCACCCTGGCCCGAGTGAAGTAAGCAAACCAAACAAGCCTGCCTGCATGCCCACAGGCTGGTCATGCTCGGCATGGTTATGATCCACATCCAGGCCACGCTGGGCCATTTAAGCAATCATGCCTTTAATATTACTGGTTTATCACAGTCCGTGACTTTGTTAAGTGTTTTCCATGGCCTTCAAATACTATTTTATTTATGTACAGGTTCTCTGTGTGTTGCTGCTTCAGAATGCTGGATTGAAATCTAAGGACACTAATGCTCGGTGCTTTGCTATTGATCTTCTTGGTGGTATTGCATCAAGATTGAAGCGTGATTCTGTCATCTGTAGTCAGGAGAAGCTTTGGATATTGCAAGATCTCACTGATGCAGGTAGTGATGGCTCAAAAATCTTGAAAAACAAGTGCTGTGTTTGTCTTGGTGGAAGAGATATAAATATAGCCTGTAATGAATGCGGAAGATGTTTCCATTCAGATTGTATGGGGGCTAGTAGTCAGGATAACTTACAGCGTGATAGTGTCTGCCCCTTGTGTTTTTGTAAACAACAGCTCAATGTGCTACAGTCATACTGCCAGTCACAAATTAAAGAAAATGGCAAAAAAAATGCTGCCTCTGCTAGTAAGAAATCTGCTAAACCAGCTGAGGTGCCAGCAGTGGATATTGTTCGACAAATACTACTGAGTTATCTCCAAGAAGCTGGTTCACAAGATGATGGGAACCTGTTTACTCGATGGTATGTTGCATGGAATGTTTTGTTGTGCAAGTGCCTTTGGAGATTTATAACCATTTTGTATGCAGGTTCTATCTGTGCGTCTGGAACAAAGAGGGCCAACATTCTCAGGAGAAGATCATCTACTATCTCGCTAGATTAAAATCCAAGGAGATTCTGCAAGATTCTGGCAATGGTCTGGCAATTTCCAGAGATTCAGCAAAGAAAATTTGCTTGGCACTTGGTCAGAAGAACTCATTTTGTAGGGGTTTTGATAAAATTCTTGCCCTTCTTTTGGTATGTGGTTGCTTCCAGATACTTCAGTTTAATACATATGTTCTAGAGTTAATTCCCAATTCTTTTCAGGCTAGCTTGAGAGAAAATTCTCCTGTAATAAGAGCAAAAGCCTTACGTGCGGTGAGTATATGTGTAACCTCTGAAAGTATTTGCGTAACCCATGAAACTATATGTTTTGCATCTTTCTCATTTAGACATCATTCATCTGTATCTATGATGTAACTTCTCTGTAGGTCAGCAGTATAGTTGAAGCTGACCCTGAGGTCTTGGGTGACAAACGTGTCCAATCTGCTGTTGAAGGGAGGTTTTGTGATTCGGCTATTTCTGTTCGTGAAGCTGCCCTTGAACTTGTTGGGAGGCATATTGCTTCACACCTGATGTGGGCCTGAAGGTCAGTAGACATGACATATCAAGTTACCTTATGACATATTGTGGGCATTGATATGGTTTACTATGCATCTTCCCATCACAGTATATAGAAAAAGTTGCTGAGCGAATAAAGGACACTGGAGTCAGCGTTCGCAAGCGTGCAATCAAAATTATAAGGGATCTTTGTGCTTCAAATCCGAACACGGACACAACTCATGCCTTTGTGGAGATAATTTCTCGTGTTAATGATGAGGAGTCCAGTGTACAGGTGAGCTGATAGGCTGATATGAAAACAATTGATTGATGTCAGAAAATATATTATCTTAGAGATTCATATGTGATTGCAAATGTTTTCTTTTCTTTCATTGCCTTTGTTTCAATTTATTTGGAATAGGTTGATTCTTAGGTGTGGTGTGTGTGTGCTTAAATATTTGCATAACAAACATTCCCATATGGAAAATTTAGATAACACAAAAGGAAAGAGGAAGTTGTTGATGCACATATTTCTGCTCCCCCCCCCCCCCCCCCCCCCCCCCCCCCTCCCCCCCCATTTTGCCATACATAATCTTCGTATGCATAAATAATTTGACACCAACCTTGAAGGCACACTATTAGTCTGGTTAATTGTTTTTTCCGGTTTCTCGTTGATGCCATAATTGATAACACGAAAATAGGATATTACAGATTACAGAAGAACATGCAATATTTATGTTGCTTTTGATTACCAATTGAATTAACTTAAACTATCTTCATTACTTCTGTAGGATCTTGTATGTAAAACATTTTATGAATTATGGTTTGAAGAACCAACTGGGTCATAAGCACTTGGTTGCTGATGGAAGTTCAGTTCCAATGGAGATAGTTAAAAAGACTGAGCAAATTGTTGACATGTTGAGGAAGATGCCCAATCACCAACCCCTAATTACCATCATCAAACGTAACTTGACTCTTGATTTCCTCCCTCAGTCAACCAAGGCTGCAGGGATTAACTCATCCATGGTGGCATCAATTCGGAAGCGTTGTGAATTGATATGCAAACGCTTATTAGAAAGAATATTGCAGGTACTTTCTGACCCAATCTGATAATTAATACTTTGAGGAATTGATAATTTGAGATTAAATCTCGCACATCTCTTTCTTGAAGGTTGAGGAGGGAGCTGCTACTGAGATGGAAATCCACGCGCTTCCTTATATTGTTGCCTTGCAAGCATTTTGTATTGTTGATCCCACACTCTGCATTCCAGTAACTGATCCTTCTAAGTTTGTTGTGACACTACAACCATACCTTAATATCCAGGTGAGCATGGTTTTGCTTCAGTTGAAGTTTAGGTTGTCATCTCCTATCAGAATAGAGGTTCTTGTGTTCTTGCCCCTATTTTCAATCCCAATTATTACCCTCGCTTTGCTAACTTTATGATTTCGCCCCCGTTTTTTTTAACTGAAGGCAGCATTTAATTCCATTAAGTCCACTTAATGGTGTCAACTCAGCTATTAAAAGACTAGTTGGGTCATACAGATTGGCCTGACTTCTTTGATTACTACTCCCTCCGTCCCAAATAATTATAGAGAAAGCATCTATAAAATGGCATACTATAGAAATATAATTGATAACGAATCTAACGATATTTAGTTGACATCATAAATGTTATTATATTGTCTTATAAATTTGGTCAAACTTGAGATAGTTTGACTCTCCAAGATTCTTGGATGTCTTATATTTTGGAATGGAGGGAGTATGTCATTTTGCCCCTATTTTGACATTTAAAGCATTTGACAGACACCAAAACAATTTTGATCACAAATCTCAACAAAATATGCATATATATAAAATTTGAGCAAACTTTGACAAAAAAATAATAATTTGAATGCATGAATTCAAATTAAAATCTCACCCAAAGCAGGTGGCAAAATCACAAACTTAAAAAACAAGGACAAAATCGCAATTGGCTGTGCTTCATGCTGCAAAGGGGCAAGAACACTATTGTCGCTTTATTTATGACAGATTAGGTTTGCATTGATGCTGTGGCTTCAGTGCTGCACATTCGTACCACATCATACTGTTTATCACACTCTCTGCTAATTGTGCTGTAGACATGAAACTATATGTCTATATGTTCGAAATTTCTGGTGTTTTGTGGCTGGTTTTTGACTACACATATACTGTAAACAACAGAGCTAGAATTTTTTTGTGAAGTAGCTATATTCTTGTTGATGTGATCAACTAAAACTTTTGTGCAATGTGAGTTTGTATTGCTGCTACAGTTAAAATTACAGCAAAAGTAATTTTAATAATTTCAGTTAGTTCTGTGCACAATTACATATATGGGCTATCTTATTTGGTACTGAATGCAAGTTCATTAATGTCTATGATTATCAATCATAGTTTATCATTTATTTCTCCCCTACTAATACAATTTCATGTGCTCCTATTATCTATATCTGCAGGTTGAAAATAAATCAGCTGCCCAGTTGCTTGAAAGTATTATTTTTGTGATTGATTCTGTTCTTCCACTCATAAGAAAGCCGCCACAAAATGTTGTTGAAGAACTTGAGAATGATCTGAAACATATGATAGTTCGACATTCGTATTTGACAGTTGTACATGCTTGTATCAAGTAAATGCATGCCCCCTTCCCTCCGTAATTATTGTTTGATAAGCATTGTTCCTCCCTATGTTCTATTTGGAGTTGACAATTCATTTCTCGAGTTCATATGCTATTGATGTGATTTAGATGGTATTTGTCGTTCTGATTTTTTAAATATCCTTTGTATACTTTTTATGTCCGCTTCTGCAGCATCACTTAACTTTTATTTTATCTCCCTACTGTCTCAAGTTTTAACACTTTCCATATTTCTTATCTGAGTTGTTCCTAAAAAACAATATTTTCTCTTTTGAAATAAGTTATTGATTACTATCGGATAGGCCTGTCATATTTCTAAGCTAAAAATGAGCAACAAATTGCGGAAAGTTTCAAAGAAAACTAATGCAGTGTTATTATCATGTCTTTATGTTAAGCATTTGTAAACATTTAAGCATAGTTACTAGTTAGTTATTGAATATCTTATTCATATATTAATCATGATTCCTATATTGGGGTGTTCTGATCTAGTGCTAATTAGTTCTAGATGCAGTTTTAGTAGTATCAGTTGTTTATATCATTGATCATGAGGTCATTGTGTTATTTTTCTCTGATCATCTTGCATTCTTGCCAGACTTGCCTTGAAACATTCTTGTTTATTTCTCTCTTGGCTTTTTTACAGGTGCCTTTGTGCTCTGAGCAAATCAGCAGGTAGAGGTCCAGGATTATTGGAAAACCTTGTTAATATTTTCTACAAGCATCTGTCTGGAGCTAGTTCAGATAGTCAGGTATTATTCCGTTATCCATTTGTTTGATTCATCGAGTCTGCAGTCTTACACAAATATATGGTAAAAATGAAACTTATTGTCCACATAGTAGTTTTTTTTTTGGTATTGTAAGGCCTATAATTATTCCATTTATCTATTATGTGCAATTGAGGACAACTGTAGAAGTACATTTATTATTTATCTTGTATGTAACTTGGGCATGAAAACCACTGTTTATTTCACTACCAAGTCTGTATGCTTGCGATCTCTCTTCTCTTCCGAACATGCAGCTTTGCTATGTTTAGCTGATTGTATTAATTCTGGAACTCAGATGTTGGGTCGATCACTGTTTTGTCTTGGACTCCTCCTTCGGTATGGTTATCAATTGATGCTAACATCTGAAAATCAGCTTGATTTTCCCAAGATTATCAACTTGCTCCAGAGAAAATATCTTCTCAGGGAGGATTTCAGCTTGAAGGTTCGAGGTTTGCAGGTGTGTGTGACCACTTGTAATAATTCATTAAGACGTAAAATATCTGCTTGGTGATGGGATCATCCGTGCCTAGTTGTATTCAGTGTAGTTTATGGTGTGATTCTATGTGACTGGCTGCTCACTCAGGAATCTTGTTTACATTCTCCAGATATCTGTGCATGGTGATTAGTCGAGTTAGGTTTAGAAGTTGTGACATTATTTATTTGATACCCGTAGCAACTCGAGCTAGCATAGATGACAATGCATAGCATGTTACCTGTCTACATAACTGTTGCTTTGGTTCTTATATGGTTACAAATTTTATCTTGTTTTTTTTTATATATGAACTGTTCCCTATAAGATGCAAATTTCTCCTTGTGCATTCAGACTTTGGGATACATACTTATTGCGAAGCCTGAATTTATGCTACAAAAGGATATGTTGAAACTCATAGAGACAGCACTATCTTCTGAGGTTGATTATAGATTAAAGGTATGTCATTTTGCAATTGCATCTTCTTTTGGTAGTTATTTTCTGTTTGAAAAATTAAGTAAATTAATCCACCTGTTCAGATTCAAGGACTTCAAAACCTCTATGAGTATCTCAGAGATGCTGAAAGCCAACTTACTGCTGAGAGTACTGCGAAACCTTCTGTACAGTGTGAAACAAATGGCGGAAGTGAAGTGCCTGTTGCTGCTGGTGCTGGAGACACCAACATATGTGGTGGTATTATCCAATTGTATTGGAGTTCTATTCTTGAAAGGTGCTTGGATACAAATGATCAAGTTCGCCAGAGTGCACTTAAGGTGAATTAAGCAGGCATTATATTTCATTTCACACTTTATCTTATCATTTCACAATAGAAATAAGCTATTCTTCTTGTAGATTGTTGAAGTTGTACTTCGCCAGGGCTTAGTTCACCCTATTACCTGCGTTCCTCACCTTATAGCACTTGAAATGGACCCGCTGGAGGGGAACTCGAAGTTGGCTCATCATCTACTGATGAATATGAATGAAAAGTAAGTTGGCCCAACTTCCCATACTGATTTTTTTATTATATTTGGATAATACACACGATCTGACCAGTCCAATTTTTTTGCAGGTACCCTTCATTTTTTGAAAGCCGCTTGGGTGATGGACTACAAATGTCATTTAAATTCTTTGAATCCATAGTCAGCAACCATAAGATGGAAGCAAATATAAAATCAAATCCAATTGCATTTGTCAAACCTGGCATATCTAGAATATACCGTCTTATCCGTTCAAATCGAAATTCCAGAAACAAATTTGTCCACTCGATAGTTCGGAAATTCGAGTCTGATAGCCGGAGTCGCAGCACAGTTAGCTTTCTTGTGTAAGTAATTTAAGTAAAACTACACTTGTTGACGCTCTATTCTTTGATGAGGTATTGACTGTCATTTTGTCTACACATTGCAGATACTGTGCTGAAGTTCTTGCCTCCCTGCCCTTCACATGCTACGATGAACCACTCTACTTGATCTATGATATAAATCGAGTTATTCACCTTAGAGCTGGAGGAGTCGAGGGCAATTTGAAAAGGTGGACTTCTATGTCTCAACCTCAAGATACAGCGGGTGTGCCAACATTGCCAATAGAGAGTCATGTTGTCATGCAAGAGCCTGGTGGATATTATGATAACGTGGGATATGTCCCTGAAAGGTTGAATGACAACAATCCTTGCAGCACTTCAGACGTGGACATGGCCAAAGTTCAGGTGGATGTGGACGTGGTCAAAGTGCAGGTGGATGTGGACGTGGCCAAAGTGCAGGTGGATGTGGACATGACCAAAGTTCAGGTGTGTTAAGAGAAGTTCTGGGTGGTAGGCTGCTGCCCTGAAACTTTTTTCATCTTATAATTTTCACTAACTTCTTTCTTGTTCTTTTTTTGCCAGGGAGATTGCCATGATGCAATAGCCCTCCAGCTACTACTGAAATTGAAGAGACATTTGAAAGTTGTTTATAGTTTAGATGATGCCCGCTGTCAGGTATGGCTTGCTCTTTATTTGGAGATCGGTACTTCTATTATGGGTGCATTTACATGAGACATGGTCTGTTTGTGTTTTGAAATACAGGCATTTTCTCTGAAGGAGCCTCCGAAATCTGGAGAAACATTCTCCAAGCAAAATGTTCCTTTTAATATTGGCAACACTAACATCACTCTGCCAAGCTGCTTGCAGGATGTAGCTTCTGTTTACCAGGTACTAAACAGTGAACTTAAGATTTCCTGGCAAAATAAAGCTGTATAGTTTATAGTTTGGTATCTGGCATGGCATGTACTGCTCTCTTTTTTGTTTGAAAGATATATCCTACCCTGTTCACGGTTGACGCTGACGCTGACGTGGTTTGGTGGATATGATGCTCAGGATTTCAAGACAGCAATCCGCGAAGATTCCATGGACTATGCTGTGTTCATCCCTTCAGTCCAGACTAGGAAGCGCCCAACCCCAAGAAGTGCGACAAACCCAACCCCAAGAAGTTCGACGAGAGTGAGGAGAACGGCTGCTCCGAGTGTTCCAAAATCCCGTGGTGGTGCACGGGTGGTGGCGATTCTGACGATACTGACGACGACGACTGGACTGGGGGCCCAAGAGTGCTCGACTTCAGTGGGGGCGGCCGTGTGACAAGACAGAGGGTCCAAGTATGATGACTGGTCCTTGTGCATTTGTACATTCTAGGGAAACCTATATAGCAGCTGACACAAGGAGAGTTAGGGCTGAGTTTTAGGTTTGATTAAGGTCGTTTTAAGTACATAGAAGCAGAAAGGAAAGGAAGATAGCTTTTTTACTTAGATGTCATTAATTTGGAGCACTCCTTTTCTTGCTCTGCCCTTGTCCTGCTTGTAATTCCCGTCGGGCTTTGGCAAAACTGACAAACAGTGGTTGTGCTCCGGCTTCTGATCTGATTCAATGGGAATGAAATTATTCCTTTTGCTTTGCCTGTGTAACATATGTTTTCTGTAAAATTGTCCCGCTCGCTGATGTTATATCTGTATGTGTGCTAAGCCCTTTTTTTTTTTGTTCATTGAAATTGTCATATTCGCGTGATAATACACGCCTATCAGCCAAACAGTCCAATAGCTACTTAGCCTCGTTCGGTCATTACATGTACTCGAATCATTCATCGTACCAACCATGGACGTGTGATTTCTGTAATTCTCCAGGGCAGGAAGGAGCTGGCTACCTCTGGTAAAAAGAAAGAGTAAGCTGCAACCAAACAAGCATTATGCAGTGGATTGGTGCTAGCTAGTTGAAATATTTTGTTTTCCCAGACAAGCATAGGCCGCCGATTGGCCTGGGTCTGTTTGGTTACTCCCTCTAAGGGCGTCCACAATTATTAGCTATTTGGCTAGCTAAATGTGACGTGATAAGAAAAAAATATGAAAGAGAGTGCTCATTAGCTACAAACAAATAGTCTATCTATTTCACGTAACCTAAGATGTGAGAGGAGTATATGAGTCCGGTACTATATATTAGTCTATTTTATTGTCTCCCATCTTCACATGTAGCTAGTACTAGCTGGACGGCATGAAGGTTATTATTAGTTTAGCACAAAGACTTTTTTACCCTTCATTAATGACGCGCATAGAGAGAGGAGAATGGATAAGTCAGGGTTAAGGGTGTCCATGCGTCATGTAGGGACTTCTCCCATGAGCCTAACTAAAGCAACTAAACTTTAGAAGGGCACTTTAGAGAGTTGTTTGACACTTTATATAGGGACAGTAACCAAACGAGCCCTAAGTTTTTTTTTTATTATTATTATTGAATTGTTGTGTAATTGCTGTAGGTCTCCACTCTCCATATTTGGTCTCCTCCGATTGGGTTGGCATTCCTCTCCTGGGGCCCATGTTTGGTCTCCACCGTTGCCGCTTGGCCCGGCCCGGCTCAGCGGATGCAGATCGGGCGGTGCGAGTCCCACACGTCAGTGGCTCTCAGGGTCCACTCCACCCGGTGCGGTGCCGACTGCCTCCCCTCGCCTCGCCTCGCCTCGCGTCGCGCACCGGATCTCGTCGCCGCCGCCTCTGTTGTTTGTTCCTTGTGAGATCTCGTCGCCGCCGTTCCTCCCACGCTGCCCTCTTCCACCACCACCTGCGCCAGCGCTCATCTGAGACGCAGTTCGCCTCTGGAGCTCGATCCCGTCGCCCTCGCCTCCGCCTCCAGGTAGGCAGTCGTCTCCTTCTTAGGTCAACAACGCCCATGGTCAAGGGGGTCGTCGTGGTGTCGTTCGTCGTCTCTCACTATTTGGGGGTTTGTGAGCTTCCTGATGACTTGTGTAATGGTCTTCCAGATGTTACATGCGACTCTTCTAGTCCCTCGGAGTAATTAACATCGATTAATTACACAACCATGGAAGAGCAGCAAGTGAAGTCATCGGATCTGCCACCCGCTAGTTCGGACAACCAGGAATCAGCTGCAACTCCTCCTGTTACCAGTGCAGACCCTATTCGTCCGGCTGATTCTCCCAGTCAGGTCGCCGGTGCAGCTCCTGCTGCTGCTGCTGGTTCTGCACCTACCGCTGCTGCTCCTCCAGAAGATGCTGCAGGGCGTGAGGCGCCAGCGTCCGTGTTCTCTACATCTGGTTTGTCCTCCTGGGCTAAGAACCTCAAAATCCCTCAGCCTTCATCAGGAGGTCAAGAATCACCTACTGGGACTGGGACAGGAAAGAATACCTTTGCCCGTTTCACAAGTGGCCTTGGACTTCGTTTGTCTCCAAAAGCGGCACAGCAGGATGAGGTTGCTGAAGGAAGCACCTCCCCAACAACAGGACAGCCCGGTGGTGTTTTTGGTTCTTTGACCAAAGGCATTGTGGATTCCTCTAAGAATGCTGTAAAGGCAGTGCAGGTCAAGGCTCGCCACATGGTCTCACAGAATAAAAGACGATACCAGGTACTTATTCTACATGGGAGGGACTTTATCTAAAGATGAAACTTGACATCTTCAAATACTCTTGTTGTTCAGTTTCATAGTGTAACATAATCAGGATACAATCACACATAGTGTCCATTCATCTCATCACCTTCATCCAGTGATGGTAAACTTGTTGCATAATGTCCCTTTGTGCCAATGTGCAATGATGCCAATTGACTGTCAGCTTAGATCTATACAATAATCTACCTGCTCATATCTCACTTGCAGCAAGTTTGTACACATTAGTCAGGTTTATCTAATTCTTGTATTTTGTGTTTCTACATATGCTCTTTGCTCTCAATATCTATAGGTCCTAGGCATATGGTAAGGTGATGCTTAGATCCTAGGCAGACTTTGTTGAACGTTTAGTTTCTCTATGTACTTTGATATATACACTAAGGGCTCTTGGAGAACGGAAAATTTACTTACAGAAGCAAGAATCATCATTTTGTTGCTGCTGATTAACATTTTATAAATCATGTGGGGTTGATTGTTGTCATCAACACCTGAAGGAATTGTACGTTAGATCGTATTAGTGATGATCCTTTAGTTGATTATTAAGTTTTGTAGATTTAATATAATGGAAAGGTGTAATGATCTGATTCTGCTACTTACTCAGGAAGGAGGATTTGATTTAGACATGACATATATTACTGAGAACATAATTGCTATGGGTTTTCCTGCTGGTGATTTGAGTTCAGGGCTTTTTGGATATTTTGAGGTCAGTATACAAGCATGATTTCTAAGTTTCCTTAAAGCTTGTTCCCTTTTATATGCCCTCATGTAAAAAGGGAAAGTAATACTCCATTGCAGGGTTTCTACCGCAACCACATGGAGAAGTCATCAGGTTCTTTGAAATGCACCATAAGGTAACTTTTGCTTGTTATGAGATTTCTTAAAACTTAGCATAAATGCTTCCCAGGTGACACATGTCATATTGTTGGTTATAGTTTGTTGCTATTATTGTCCATTTTCCTACACCACCATACCTTGAACTTACTGCATTGTCTTCATGTTATATAATGTAACACGAGCCAACTTTGGCAGTCAAGGACTAGTTTCAATAGAGCAAGCTGTTACATAGCTCATCCTCTGAGAATGAGACAGGAATAACTTTAGAAGGATATTATCGGTGTTAGAGCGGTAGGGATGTAACGTATAAATGAATAATCTGTTTTATTTGACTACCATATTCTACCGAAACTAATACGGTTTGAAGTTTTTTCCCCTCTGTCGGTAGTTTCTTCATTGTTAATTTGAAATATAAGTATGAATGTGCTCAGCCCTATTTTTGGTTTGTATTTGATCACTTCACCCCAACAGAGCATTTAACAGCTTATTAGTTATATTAAAGAACAAAACTGAGGACCTTGGAGAGGAGCTTGGCACCTGGGCCCAAACCCGGGTGCTCATTTAGGAGGGGATTCCCTCTGTTTCCCTGGAGGGGAAAAAAGAGAAAAACTGATAATTGTTTTTTACATGATCATCTTTCCCATGATTATTATACATATTAACAATTTCATAATTCAATAGAATATGTATGTTTTTTTCATGAAATGAGTACTATAAGACCATTTGGGTTGGTGCTTACTTAACACTTCCTCTCCCCTCCCCACATTGCCCTAGATTATATGGTTATTATACATTTCATCTTGTCTAATGAGCATGCTTTTTTTTCTCCCTATGCATTTCCAAAATTCGTTTTCCCATTGTACGTGTATTGCCTTTTCGTTCTTAGTGCATTGTTTGTCTATTTAGTTTCCAGTATTCAAGGCAACTAGATAAGTCTAGATTCTAAACTTAATTATAAAGAGAACCTGCATTTGAGGGCTTATCTTTTTTTGTAGCACAATGTAAGGAATTTTGAACTAATCATGCATTTTAGTCTTCTAATTTAATCATTATGTTACAGGGGAAGTATAAGGTGTACAATCTTTGCTCCGAAAGGTTATATGATGCATCTCTTTTTGAAGGAAAGGTATGGGTTGCTTACTATTTCCACATTTATAACCTAAGGCATGATACTCCCAGCCACCAACAAAAAAGAAAAATACTAAAAAACTCAGTGGCACATCTGCTGATGTATAAAGTGTTCCCATCTGTGTCAGCTTCCTTATTATATTTGTTAATTTGACAAAACTTCTGTTGTTACTTGATGTGAAATGTTTGGCCTTGCAGCATGATGAATATGTTGCTGTATTATTACTGCAAAATCAAATTTTGTGTGCATATTTCAGGTGGCCTGCTTTCCTTTTGATGATCATAACTGTCCTCCGATACAACTTGTCATATCATTCTGCCATAGTGCCTACTCTTGGTTGAAGGAGGATATAGAGAATGTGGTGGTTGTCCATTGCAAAGCTGGTAAGGCAAGGACAGGATTGATGATCTCGAGTCTTCTACTATTTCTAAAGGTAAGGTTACCATGTATTGTAGATACCTACTGCAAAGTTTTCACTAAATTTCTTACAATTGGAGTTTTTTTCCCCTCTTTTATAATGGACAGTTCTTTCCTACTGCTGAGGAGTCCATTGAATACTATAACCAGAAAAGATGTGTAGATGGAAAGGGCTTATTCTCCCAAGTCAGATTGTGAGTGACCCTCGTAGTTACGAAAGTTGATTCATATAACTTTTGTCTTTATATTATTCTTAACATGTTGGGAAAATTGCAGAGATATGTGAAGTACTTCGAGCGTGTCTTAACTTACTTCAATGGTGAAAATCAGCCACCCCGAAGGTATTTATACCTTTTCAACCATGCTGTCAAAATGATATGCATGTGTGTTTTGCTTTAGCAATTAATCTTGTTATTACATTTTCCAGGTGTATGCTTAGAGGATTTCGTCTTCATAGATGCCCCTATTGGATTAGGCCATCAATTACAGTCTCTAATCACAATGGTGTGTCCATTTAATTGAAACTGAAGTTGCCATATCCCATGTCATGATACAATAATTTAAGAATATGTCTTCTAGTGCATCAATTAATCAGTCTGTTATGCAGGTGTTCTTTTTTCTACAAAGAAGCATCCGGGAACAAAAGAACTAATGGTAAGCATCTTCATTTGTGAACCACTCTTATTTTGCGTTCAGTTACTCATAGGTTTATAGTTTTGCTTCTGTTCAGTTTGCTATGGAATATTTGGGTAGCTCATATTATGAATTCTTTGTAGTTTGATACCTGTTTGCATAGTGGGTAAGGGCACCAATGTTCTTATATAGCAATGCTAGATAAGGGAATGTCTCGTTGTTTTGGGAAGATATTGTACAACTTGAAGCCAACTTAAATGACTAGTACCAGTGTACCACTGACCAATGTATTGATATTTGCGTAGCTATGTCTCTTAGTACAGCATATGTTTGATATGCAAACTGCAGTTGAGGATAAACTCAAAATATTGCATTTTTTCTTATGTTCTTCTTGACATAAATACCAAGAAGACATTCCCAGAATGATGCTTCTCCTTGCTGTCTATTATCTAACAAAAATACAAAAGAAATGTCTTATTTTTCTGACTTACAGTATGTCCTGTGAAAACAAATTTGTACCATTCTAGATATTTATTTTTGCATACTTTTATGCTGAATGTGTAGAATCTATTCCTCTGTAATCTCTATTGGAATCTAAATTTACTACCATAATTTCAGCCAGAAGATTTCTGGTTTAGTGCACCAAAGAAGGGGATTATGGTTTTTGCATTGCCTGGAGAACCTGGCTTAGCCGAGGTATCTGGTGATTTCAAGATCCAATTTCATGATCGACAGGGCGATTTTTACTGGTGAGCTCCATGTAGTAATATACTACTACTATAGTAGTAGTAATTCCTTGATATATTTGTGCTCTGTCACTTAATGGTTTCATTTTCTTTTTATTCCTTGTTTTATGTATATTATATCTCAGTTGGATGGCACCAACATTTTACATCGGAATCCGGAAAAGATTTATTATCCTGATATTTAATTTCATTTGTTCCCCTATCCTTCTCAGCTGGCTAAATACAACAATGATGGAGAACAGGGTGACTTTGAATCCAACTGATTTTGATGATTTTGAAAAGGTGAAGGCTTCTTCATTGTTAATAATAATAAAATTTATTATCACTATTTTTTAAGAGTGAATATAAAACTATTTAAGATGTGCCACTAAACCCTGAATTTTATTGTGTTCATACTTTGTTTTTATGATGTTGGAACCAGATGTTAGATATCATTTGTTCATACATCTTAGGTAATTGAATACTATTGTTTAGCCTCGCCTTGTTTACTTCACTGCTGCTTGGCCATCGAGCTGAAAAACCAAGGAAGCTAAATTTGTAACTGAGTGCATATACTTCTTTTGCCCATTCATAAACATTTTAAGATCAGTAGGTGAAGGAAACAGGCATTTTATCAACGATTAGTTATTTATTTAAAGATTGCTTATATTTACATTTTCTGCTATCGGTGACAGTTGTGGCTCTTGTTTACCAGTTTCTTTTTTGAGGGGACTAAAGTACTTTTATAATTTTATATCCAGAGAAAACTGCCATCACCTGGGTTCCAGGTTGAGATTGTCCTGGTAGATTACGATGGCTCGCAACCACCAAAATCAAAACCAGCCGCTGGACCTTCTGGTAATAAGTCTGATGCTGATTCCTCGGCTAGCACGGTTGCCAAAGAAAATATTGTTGCACGTGCAGAATCCAACAAGGGAACTGGAAGCAATGACAAAGATGAAGTTTTCTCTGACAGTGACGGGGAGGATGGATCATCCAAGGGAAGAAAGGAGAGGACTGCTAGCAGTGGTCAAAGTGCTAAACCATCCCAAACAAGCAACGTGGACAAGGAGGCGTCAGCTGCTGCTAGTAGACTGGATAAAGTAGCTATAACCAGCGAACAAGGAACCGCAAAGGTACCTGACGGCACGTCTCTCAAAACTGAAGTCAGCAGCAAGACCAGCTCCACCACAGCAGCACCTACAGCCGCTGACTCTTCCAGCATGAGCGAATTCAAGGCGATCGCGGCAGATGCCTCAGTGTTCTCGTTCGGAGATGAGGATGATTATGAAAGTGAGTAGTGCTCCTATGGGTGTTCGGTTTCCGTTGTACAGTTTGGTGCCCTCTAGGACCCTCCATCATAGAATGCCAGTTCGAAAGAAGTCGAAAGAAGTTAATTCATTCTTGCGTTTCGTCTCCACTGTAGCAGTGTCATCAGTCTGATGTTGTACCCGGATGGAACTTGTTGTAACTCAACCAGGGCTGAACCTTTGTTGATACCTCTCTTATTTGTTTACAGAAATACCTTGTACACGAAATCAGTTAAACAGCACAAATACTTTTATTAAGAATTAAAGTGCGCGTGTACATGAATTTGTACGGTGCAATTCATTTCAGCTTTCTTTGGATGATAGTTAGGCAGGATTTGAAGGCAAGATTCAGTTCAAACGTATAACAAACTTGAACTAAGATGTCGGACATTTCCAGCGGGACTGTGGGATGCTCCACTAGTGGAGGAACACTGGGTGGTATCCAACTGAACTGAATAAGGTTCGTCTTGTGCAACTGAACTGAATAAGATGTTACGTACTCTTCAATATTTGATGATAGTCCGTTATTATTTCAGATTAAGATCAAACTACAGAATTAGCTAGGCAGACACAGAGGCTCGGGGTGCAACTTTGTCTTTTTTGCTCCCACGCTAGCATAGTGACTTGGCATGCCATGTAGGTGTTTTTTGGTAAAATTGTATGACTTTTATCTTGAGAATGGTAAATTTGTAAGAACAATTCTAAGAGTTTTATTCTAGTAAATAACATTCGTTATAATGGTAAAAATGTAAAAAGCCCTACTCGAAGCCCTAGGTCTTTATCCCAATATCGCGGCGTCTCCCCAGCCGCCGCTCTTCTGCTTCCGTCGCCGCTCCCTCACTTCCTCCAAGCCACGAAGATTGGGTTTCTGGAGATCGCGCGCACAAAGAAGAGACCCAAGTCAGAGATCGAGGACGAGGATGATCCGGCGGTTCGTGAATCTGGTGGTGGAGAACTACAAGACGGGCGTGTACTCGCTGCACCGCCTCGACGTCTCCAAGCATCTCTTCCACCAGTCAAGAGCCGACGCCGCACGCGTGGTGCCCTTCCTCCTAGCATCAGGAGACGACAGCTCTGCCGGCAGCAGCGGTGACGACGAGCAGCCGACGCTGCTCGACAGTTTGGAAGAGCTGCCAGCACCGTGCGTGAAGATCCACCCGTTCTTCAGGGACGAGCCGGCCATGGAAAAGCTGCCTTTTGGGGGGTTCTTGAGCCCCCGCAGTAGCGAAGACAAATTCATCTGCATGAACTGGATGGGCGACACCGTGCTTTGTCATGCCGACAAACCATCCGTCGACCCCATGCCTCACCTCCGAGATGAAGTCGGAATGGACCCAATCTCGTTCACCGCCGCCCGTCCTGATGCTGCTCAGGATCATCAGGAAGAAGAAGACCTCTACGTTATCCACCATGTCCCAGACCGGGGCGCCACCACCAACACCTGCTCCTGTTTCCGTGTCTTGAGAAAAGACAAAGACGCCGGCAATGGTGGTTGGCGCTGGGAGTCTCTTCCAGCACCACCCTTCATAGGGGACCCCCGATACCAACCCGCCCTCTTCATGTATTCCTACACCTTGGTCGATGATGGCCGCACCCTCTGCTTCTCCTGTGCATCACCGGGCATCGGCACCTACTACTTCGACACGGTGGAGCGTCAATGGAGGCATGCTGGTGGTGACTGGCTTCTGCCGTTTGTAGGCGGAGCAGAGTATGTCCCTGATTTAGCCCTCTGGCTGGGCTTCTCCCCCTGCAGATACCTTTGTGGCACGTCGGACCTCAATGCCATGTCCATAGATCACCCACCAAAGTTGCAGTATGTCTGGCAGGACATTGTCACGCCGGAGAATTGGTTTGCAGGAAGGACCAAATTAATCAGCCTGGGCTCAGGCAGATTCTGCATTGCTAAAGACTTTGTAGTCGAGAATCGACGCACAGGCGGGGAGTATGGTGAGGAATGGTGGGAACTTGATGATGAGGTTACTGTCCTAACTGGAATTGAGATTGAGATGGGCAGGGACGACGACGACGATGAAAGCAGGCTCAAGGTGTGGAAGCACAAGTCCCTGCGATTCAACTCCAGCTCCACGTTCAGTGTAAAACGGGTGCTGTAGATCATTCCTCTTGTCACTTTGTATTCCTTTATTGCTCCAAGTACAGTGTAAAGGGGTTCAGAATTTTTGTAAATTATAAAATAAACAAATTATTATGAAAGTATCGCTGATGATAAAACGATTTCACAGAAAAATAAATAATATTTAATGAAAAATCTGAATAAGACGAATGCTTAAATAAGATGTCACGGATTCTAAAACAACAGCTTCAATGGGACGGACAGAGTATTTCCTGTCAAAAGCTTAAAACAAAGTTTTTATAAAACGGTTTCAGTTATTCGAGAAGAAAGGTTGAGTTATAAGAGCTACACATTGAAGTTTGTGGAGCAGTCCTAAACACCACACCCCGTAATGTGAAAAGAAAAAGAAATTAGCATTGGTACCTTTCCTTTTTATTTTCGTTTTACTTGATTCAACGGTTCAGAATTATAAGTTTCATGGTACTCCCTTCCGTGCTATAGAAAATGATTTGTGGAAGTTAATGTGTTACTGTGCCAAAAACAAGTAATGATATCGCTGTCGGTGTTCTGAATCCGAGGGTATCTTACACCAACGAGTAAATATTCACTTAATAATAATTTAGAATATTAATTTAACTTAATATTCACTAATCATATACTAATAGCATCATTAGCCAATTAACAACTGCATCGAGCGAGTCTAACTGAGAAAGAACGCTCGATTCCCATGTTTCTTCGGAGTCTGGCTGATGGGTATGAGTTGCACGAGCAGAGCCTGGCTGAAGGCCCAGACCAGACAACCAAACGCATCTCCCTGCATCTGGTTAGCGAGGTTTAGGTTGATGAACAAAACAACCCCATAAATCTCGTTGTGTCTTATTATACACTACTCAAGATCCGAATGTGTTCTCTATGGATTTCATGCATGCCATTGGTGTTTGAATTCAGACACTAAAGTTTAGGAGGTGTCATATCGGGTGTTCAGATACTGATTAGAATGACCTACACAATTTGCTCTGTTACAATTTTGATGATAAAAAGATTGTTGACACCATATTTTGGTACATCAAGATGTGCACATGTGGGTCCATTTAGATGACGCCCGTGGCCACCGAGAAGCTGACATAGGCGAGCTGACATAGGCGGTGTCGTCTGTCCTGACCGCCGAGAGGTTGACCGGTGTGGAGATGAGCGGCCTTCCTGGGCTTGGGCACGTTGAGGGGCACCATCGTCACCTGGAAGTGGAAGTGAGAGAGAGCTGCGGGGCCCACCTGTTTGAGAGGGTACTCCCTCCGTATCAAAAATAGAAGACGTTTTAGACAAGGTTTGAGTCAAACATTAGGAATATAAATCATCTATAACATTTAAATTGTTGAGTTTCCAAATGTAAAAATTATATGAATAGATTTGTCTTGAAAAATATTTTCATAAAAGTATACATATATCACTTTTCTATAAATATTTTTTATAAAAACAAAGTGTCAAAGTTGTGTTTTGGAGACCGTGTCATTGTCCTAAACGTCTTCTATTTCCGATACGGAGGGAGTATAGCAATTTTTGCAGTGCGCTCCCACGCTGGCATGGTGACTTGACCTGTCATTCCTGAGCTTCCCACGCGCGCTGGCTAGCAGCCTGCCCGCTAGCTCCCCAACTACTAGGCAAGGCAGCGCGGGGGGCACCCAGCCGCCAGCCGAAGCCCCGAATGCCCGGGCGAGCGATCGCAGCCGTCGGACTACGCCGCCTTCGCACGACGCCCTATCACTGCGGAATGGAGCACGTTGCCGCACCTCCCACGCACGCCGGCCCTCGCTCGGGATTTCCACCCCAGATCGGCCCTCGCCGGATGAGCTCCATCGATTCACCCCGGCATTCCACTCCTGCAGGCAACCGCGCGTCTCCAGGCGCGGCGTGGGAAGAGGCGAGTCGCGGGCCGGGGCGGAGGCGAAGCCGAGTAGGCTGCGTGCGCTGCGGTTTACCCGGAGCTGCCGCACCTCCGGCAAATCAGCGAAAAAAGAAGCCACCATCTCCCAATCCCCTGCGGATGCGCTCACTCGTGTAGATTTGGGTCGCCGCACGGATTTGGGTCACCTGCGTGAGATGGAAGAGGAGGTGTGCGGTGATGCACCTGCCCTCCTACAGCCCGCCCTGCTCTCCTCGATAGGCGCGGCACCAGCCCGCTCCTCTGAGGTAAGGATCTTACCTTCCCGAATCTTGACCCAATCCCATGACGCTAATGTCCGTGCTCTCAGCCGCTAGCTAGGAGGTGCGGTCGGCTAGCGCAGCTTGCCGCGTGGCCATCGATTTTGCCAGTGGCAGCCGTTCACGATTGGCTGTATGAGTTGAACATTTTGGTTGCTGAACAGTTATCTTAACATTTTTCTGGATATGCAGGAGTATCATCTCTTCACGCACAACTTATTTATGAAAAGAAGCAACCCAGATTTCTTAACGTTCTACCCTTTCCACTTTTCAAAGTAGTGCATACTAAAAATAGAGTTGCAATTACTTTTGGTGATCTTAGAGGAGGTTATAGGACATGCTGTACTGAATTTGCAGGATAGAAAAATAGTGATATAATGGAAGTGGTGACATGAGATATTTTCTTGTTTGACACATGGCAGTTGTCAGTCTGTCACTAAGCATTTTCTTGGTCGAAGTGTTCTATCTGAAATCTGATCGATTTCATTACAGTAAACAACATGATTGCCTGATAAATGATCCAAATGAAACATGTGAGGACCTAGATTATTACATGCTGATTGCCTGAACATACTGAGCCACTGTTGTTTGGCAATTTATCAGATTATGTTCTTTCATTGCATCTTACGGATCATTGGGCTAAAGCCAATTGTGCAATTCTTCATTGAGCCTAAGACCACACTAGCACCTTTTGAAGGAGACCGAGGGTGGCAACGAGGGGTGAATGTTGAGGGCAAGAGAAAGACGTTGAAGTTGCATTGTTTATTATCTGGATCCTTTGGGAAATGTGAGGTGGTAGGCATCCGAATTGCCCAGTACATAGTCCCTTGTTTGAAAACCATTTGCTACTTTTGTTGAAGGCAAAAGTGTGTCTACATTGCTACATGTCCAAATAAAATATTTACTATGATGAAGAATGACGATTATAATTTGTTTTCCTCATAGCATGGGCAATGTCTCCGTTTATTTTTCACTGAAAAATCGGTTCAAGAGACATAAAGACTACAAAAGGAAACAAAAATATGGTCTCACATAAGCTAAAAAGTGTTGACTACCTAAACTGGGATGAAACAAGAATTATTGATGGGACTTTTACGTGTATATCATTAAAAAAGATGGCCTACTTATCAGTGTCCCTAAAAAGTTCAAACTATCGGCAGTGTACAGGTTCGAAACTTTTTTCTCTCACGCGCCACTCCGTCTGTCTTCTGTTTGATTTGCGCTGTTTGGATCTTCTGACGAGTGGGGCCCGTTGTGGAAAATTACCTCAGTTGTCCCTTGCCCGGCGACGCGTCTTCTCTGCCCGCGACGCGGTTCTCGTCGCACAGAACTCCCTCCTGAGCACCTGCTCCAGCTCGAACTGGAAGTCGTGGACCAGCACGTCGGTGGGGCGGCCCTTGGCGGCGGTGGCACCGGAGCGCGCGAGCACGGCGGTGGTGAAGATGGACGGCGGCGAAGGCGGTGAAGGCGGAGACCGGGGGCGCGAGGGCGAGGATGGCGCGGGAGGAGAGCGAGGTGAGGAGGTGGCGCAGGTGGCGGCGGGAGTTGCGGTGCTCCCGTCAGGCGGCGTGGTCGTAGAGCGGGCGGCGGTCGCGGCCGCGGCGCTCCTGGATGGCGGCGGCCCAATCGGGCACCGCGGAGAGAAGGGACAGCACAGGGTTCGGGGGCGTGGAGGAGGCGGCGGGCGGTGAAGGTGGAGCTGGAGCTGGGCGGGTGCTGGTGGTTGTCGTGGCCGCGCCCGCGTGGTGTCGGGGGTTTGGGCGACAACGCCGCCATGGAATCCGACGAGGGTCCCAGTCCCAGGGACGAGCGGAGCCGAGCGGTTCTGAGCATGACAGGTGGGGTCCATGGGGACAGCCCTGGCCCGGCCCTGGGATGAGAATTGTTTTGCAATATGTTTAGATGCTAGTACCAAACATAATTTCAAAACTAATTGCGCAAAAGCGGTGACAAATCGGGTGAGACGAATGTATTAGTCCATTCTAATTAGCACATGATTAGCCTACGTATACTATAGTACCTGTGGCATGAATAATTTTTTTAACTAAGTTAAACTATCTTAGATTTGACTAAATTGTTATAAAAAATATATCAACATTTATATTAGCGTAATTAGATTCAACCTGAATATTTTTCGATCTTTCCATGACATAATAATATGTTTAATTTCAAGCATGAGTGCATAGCCAACCCTTGAACAGGTATGAAGCACGCGCAGGGCACTCCACTAGCTCATAATTCAATCTGCACGCTACAGCAAAGAAATGGCACAAGAGAAACAAAATTTTCGGGGGTATTCGAGTCATTTGCCAGGGACGTTTGACACCGTTACAGCTGAAATCGGACGAAGTGGCGCGTGGGAGAAAAAAGTTTCAAACCTGTACACTGTCGATAGTTTGAACTTTTTAGAGACACTGATGAGTAGAGCATCTTTTTTAATGACATACACGTAAAAGTTCCATTGTTGATCACGGGGTTATGATATTTTTTCCCTTTACAACGCACATTCATTTATTAGTAATGGTAAAAATGTAAGAAACCCGACTGGAAGGCATAGGTCTTTATCCCAATCTCGCTGCGTCTCCCCGGCAGCCGCCGCCGCTTCTCTTCTGCTCCCGTCGCCGCTCCCTCACTTTCTCCTGTACGAAGATTGGATTTCTGGTGGTAATAATCCATCATCACCTCCAAGGTTATTATTTAATCTGGAGGTCCGTTTAATCTCGCTCAATTCAATCTCTCAAAAAGCTTTTCTTTTTGTTTCCCCTTCATATTTTTTGTATCTATCAGATCGAGGACGAGGATGATCCGGCGGTTCGTGAATCTGGTGTCGGAGAACTACAAGACGGGCGTGTACTCGCTGCACCGCGTCGACGTCTCGAAGCATCTCTTCCACCAGTCAAGAGCCGACGCACGCGTGGTGCTGGTGCTCCCGTTCCTAGCAGCAGGAGACAGCTGTTCTGCCGGCAGCAGCGGTGACGACGAGCAGCCGACGACGACGCTGCTCGACAGGTTGAAAGAGCTGCCAGAACCGTGCGTGAAGATCCAGCCGTCCTTCAGGAACGTGCCGACCATCGAAAAGCTGCCATTTTGGGGGTTCTTGAGCCCTCGCAGTAGCGAAGACAAATTCCTGTGCATGAACTGGATGGGCGACACCGTGCTCTGTCATGCCGACAACCCATCCGTCGACCCCATGCCTCACCTCCGAGAAAAAGTGGGAATGAAACCAATCTTGTTCACCGTCGCCCGTCCTGATGCTCAGGAAGAAGAAGAAGAAGACCTCTACGTTATCCACAATGTCCCAAATCGGCGCCGGGGCGCCACCAACACCTCCTGTTTCGCTGTCTTCACAAAAGACAAAGACGCCGCCAACAATGGTGGTTGTGGTTGGCGCTGGGAGTCTCTTCCACCACCACCATTCGTAAGGGACCCTCTATACGACCCCGGCCGCTTCATGTATTCCTACACCTTGGTCGACGGTGGCCGCACCCTCTGCTTCTCCTGTGCAACACCGGGGATCGGCACCTACTACTTCGACACGGTGGAGCGTCAATGGAGGCATGCTGGTGATTGGCGCCTGCAGTTTGTAGGCGGAGCAGAGTACGTCCCTGACCTCGCCCTCTGGCTCGGCTTCTCCCGCTGCACTCCATCCTATTACCTCTGTGGCACGTCGGACCTCCTCAATGGCAGCATGTCCATGGCTGATCGCCCACCAGAGTTGGAGTATGTCTGGCAGGACATTGTCACGCCGGAGAATTGGTTTGCAGGAAGGACCAAACTAGTCAGCCTTGGCTCAGGCAGATTTTGCATTGCTAGAGCCTTTGTAGTCCAGAATCGACGCACGGGGAAGTGTGGTGAGGAATGGTGGGAATTTGAAGGTGATGTTACTGTCCTAACTGGAATTGAGATTGAGATGGGCAGGGACGACGACGACGATGAAAGCAGGCTCAAGGTGTGGAGGCACAAGTCCCTGCAGTTGAACTCCAGCTCCAGGTTCAGTGTAAAACGGGTGCTGTAAATCATTCCTCTTGTCGCTTTGTATTTCCTCCTTTATTGCTCTGAATCCCTCCACCGTAGGTTCGGACCAAAGATTTTTACCTGGAAAACCTGTTGTATTCTATATGAAATGGATGAAAGAAAACATGTCTAATTGCAACGGTGGAACTGCAAAAATTGATAGGGTAAAGATGCAGCTTCAAACTGATACCTAGCTTATTACGATGATAGCTTGTGATTTGTGTATATATAATTTTGCGCTGATGTAAGACCTAGATAGTAATGGTGTTTCAAAACTATATATTCCGCTCACTGTGGGGATCTCCCCCACACTCTTTTACCGTAAAAAAAAATGGTGTTTCAAAACTGATGCAGGAACATAGTTGCGATGTGACGTTATAGGGGAACTCTTCACTCCACTTTTTTTTTAAGTAAAACGGTTTTAGCTACGCACATAGTTTGAGAAAAAAAAAGTTGAGTTATGAGAGCACAGAGGTACTTTACAAACTCTAGTTTTTTTTGGAGCTCCTTCAGTGGAGTTTGTAGACTTAAACACCCTAGTTATGTGAAAAAAAAGAAATTAGCATTGGTACCTTTCCCTTTTATTTTTGTTTTACTTGATTCAAAGGTTCACAATTATAAGTTCCATGGTACTTCCTCTGTATCATAGAAAATGATATTTTTGACTTTTTGACGTTGTGTGACTATCTATTTTATTCACAATATTTTTGTAAATTATAAAAAAATAAATTATTAAATTATCTCGGATGATAAAACAAGTCACAGAAAAAAAATATTTCTACGAAAAATCTGAATAAGATGAATGCTTAAATAAGATGTCACGGATTCTAAAACGACACTTTCAATGAGACGGAGAGCGTATTCCTATCAAAAGCCTAAAACTATCTCACCACAAAAACAATGTGTAAAAATAGGCACATAATCAGTGCCAAAACAATTCAATTGCTTTAACTTATATCTTGCATTAGGTTCCATTGTGTATTCATATTGATTGTTGCTTTGTGTGCATGTGTTTCCACTCCTATAGTTTGAAGAGGGAATTTGTTACGGGTAGAATCAAGCTCAGATCCATCACTAGTGATCTCATTATGAATACATTGGAATTTGAGGGCTATAAAATTGTTGAAACACTCTTCCATAGTGTCATGTGGATCTTATATCATGGAATAGGTCGGTCAGGCAGAGTTGGACTCGCTTTAATGATCTCTATGCTGATACAAAGTGATTTGATGGAAGTTAGTGTGTTAGTGTGCCACAACAAGTTACGATATAAGTATAACACTTATCAGTTTTATCATAGCTTATTATACACTACTCAAGATATGAATGTCTTTCCTATGGATTTCATGCATGCCCTATGGATCTCATGCATGCCACTGGTGTTTGAATTCAGACACTAAAGTTTAGGAGGTGTCATATCAAGTGTTCGGATACTAATTAGAATGACCTCCACAATCAGTTACAATTTTGATGATATAAATATTATGAATCATATTGCATTCTTAGGTCGGTCAAGCAGAGTTGGACTCATTTTTAAGATCTCTATGTTGATGCGAAGTGATCTGTGGAAGTTAATGTGCTATTGTGCCACAATAAGTAATGCTATTGTTGTCGGTATTTTGAATCTGGGGTATCAAACACCAACTAGTAATTTTATAGCTACGCGTCCGGGCATAGATGATGAGCTAGATGAACATAGTGGGTTATACTGGTTCGGGCAAAATGTCACTACGTCCAGTTGTGAGCTTGGCGTTGCTAGCTCTTTCGATGATTGTATTAGGGGGCTACAATGGAGACGAGAGAGAGAGAGAGAGCGGGCTCCCAAGTCTCTGTGAAAATGTGTGTATGTGTGTGTGTGGAGTGTTGTCCTCTGTGTGCTTGAGGCCCCCCTTCTGTCTAGACCCACAGGCCACAATTCTCCCTTTATAGTTCTAGGGAGGGTCAGGGTTACAGTTCGTTGATAGGGAAAAAGAGAGAGATAAAAACTAATCGGCGACCTACCCCCTTTTCCCGTTGGCCATGGTCCAAAAGGTGTAAAGGGGGTGCCGCGATCGCCGACGTCATGGCTTCACTGTGAGGAATGGCCAACGTCCTGTTCGTCGGTGTGGCGGCTCCTGTTCTTGATCGAGCTGAGGAGAGGTCCGTCCCATCCCTTTGACCGCCCTGACCGACATGGAGAGGAGCGACTTTCTGGGCTTGGGCATGTTGAGGGGCGCCATCGTCACGTCCAGCCGCGTGGTGGCTACGAGGTAGAAGACGAAGCTGACATGTGGGACCCACCTGGAAGTGAGAGAGCTATGGGACCCAGCTGTCTGAGAGGGAGAAATGAGTAGAGCAGGGTTTACTTTGTCTTTTTGCAGTGCGCTTCCACACTGGCATGGTGACTTGACATGCTATGTAGTTGTTTTTGACAAAATTGTATGACTTTCATCTTAAAGATGGTAAATTTAATTTGTAAGAACAATTCTGAGAGTGTTATTCCAGTAAATGACATTAGTTATAATGGTAAAAATGTAAAAAGCCCGACTCCAAGCCCAGGTCTTTATCCCAATCATCTCGCTGCGTCTCCCCGGCAGCCGCCGCCGCCGCTCTTCTGCTCCCGTCGCCGCTCGAAGCCGGGCCCGGGCGTCTCTCCTGTACGAAGATTGGATTTCTGGAGGTAATAATCCATCACCTCCGGCCCCTTCATTTAATCTGGAGGGCCGTTTAATCTCAATTCAATCAATCTCTTAAAAAGCTTTCTTTTTTTCCCTTCATCATGTTTTGTGTATCTATGATCAGATCGATCGAGATTGAGGACGAGGATGATCCGGCAGTTCGTGAATCTGGTGACGGAGAACTACAAGACGGGCGTGTACTCGCTGCACCGCGTCGACGTCTCCAAGCATCTCTTCCACCAGTCAAGAGCTGACGCACGCGTGGTGCCCCCGTTCCTAGCAGCAGGAGACAGCTGTTCTGCCGGTAGCAGCGGTGACGACGAGCAGCCGACGCCGCTCGACAGGTTGAAAGAGCTGCCATCCTCCATGACTACGTGGAGCAGCTCCAATGTGGACTACTTCTCACTTTTGGGCTCCGTTGGCTGCGAGGAGGGTGGGATCTTGTGCCTGAACAAGGTTGACACCGCTGTCCTCTTTGTCAGTGAAACAGGACTCATGATTGTTCTGCTAGGCCTTTTCTGCCTCTAGTCTTTGTATCCCCTTTTATAGAACAAGTGCTCAACAGAGCTTCGATGGATACAGGTTGGCTCCAAGAGCATCTTTCTAGTGTGGTACAAGTAAAACTAGTCTAAAGCAAAAGCAAACTGCCTACTGCTACTAGTGTCCAACTTGTCTACTGCTACAACAGTCCAAGACTGGAGCTACAACAGTCTAAGACTGAAAAGACTGAAAAGACTAACAACTAAAGTGTAACAAACTAAAGTACACAAGAAGCCAAGGCTTATCTATCAATTCTCCCCCTAAGCCTTGCTTCAGCCACCCTTGGTGATCTTCTTGAGCCCGATCTTGCCTCTCATGGTTTCGAACTTGGTTCTTCCAAGTGACTTGGTGAGGATATCGGCAAGTTGCTCATTTGTGCCGATGTGATCGACCTTGATGCTCACGTCTTCCACGCAGTCTCTGATGAAGTGGAACTTGGTCCTTATGTGCTTGCTCCTGTCATGGAACACTGGGTTCTTGGCAAGTGCAAGTGCCGATTTGTTGTCCACCTTCAACTCCACAGTTTCCATCTTCCTTCCTAGCAGATCGGCAAGCAGCCTTGATAGCCATAGCGCCTGAGTTGCTGCTGTAGTCATGGCCACGTACTCTGCCTCACAGCTGGAGAGTGCCACTACCTTCTGCTTTACCGATTGCCAACTGACCAGATTGCTGCCTAGGAAGAAAAGACAGCCCGTTGTGCTCTTGCTGGAGTCAATGTCCCCGGCCAAGTCTGAGTCACAATAGCCCAAGAACCTTGCCAATGGGAATCTTGCCGATGAGGGACTTGCTGATGAGGGACTTGCCGATGCGGAACTTGCCGATGAGGGACTTGCCGATGCGAAACTTGCCGATGAGGGTGCCTTAGTGAAGTGGAGGCCATAGTCAAGGGTACCAGCCACGTACCTGAGAATTCTCTTGACTGCTATTTGATGTTCAGTGGTCGGTCTCTACAAAAACCTGCTCACAAACCCCACCGAAAACGCCAGGTCTGGCCTAGTATGGACCAAGTACCTCAAGCTTCCAACCAATCTCCTGTATTGTGTTGGATCCACTTCTGCTGCTGTGCTCTCCTTGCTCAGCCTCAGTCTCTCCTCCATCGGTGTGGCAGCAGGGTTGCAATCGGCCATGCTCCCCAACTCCACAATCCTCTTGGCATAGTGGCTCTGCCTCAGAGTGATCCCACTACTCCCTTGCTGCACTTCTATTCCCAGATAGAAGCTGAGTAACCCAAGGTCACTCATTTCGAAGATGGACTGCATCTCCATCTTGAAAGCCCTCACTTCCTCTTCCTTGACTCCAGTGATGATCAAGTCATCCACGTAGACTCCGACCAGTAGAATAGAGTCATCTGAGCCTCTTCTGTAAATGGCAGCTTCATGCTTGCTCTGAACGAACCCCATCTTCATCAAGGTTGAGTTCAGCTTTGCATTCCACGCCCTGGGTGCCTACCTCAGCCCATACAGTGCCTTATAGAGCCGATAGACCTTGTCTTCTTCTCCTTGGACAGCAAACCCAGGTGGTTGTCGCACATAGACCTCCTCCTTGAGCTCTCCATTGAGGAATGCCGATTTGACATCCATATGATGGACCCTCCATCCTTCTTGAGCAGCCAAAGCCAGCAGCAGCCTGACTGACTCCATCCTTGCCACAGGGGCAAAAGCATCCTCATAGTCGATCCCTTCTTGCTGCACAAAACCCCGAGCCACAAGCCTTGCCTTGTTCTTGATCACATCTCCATCGGCACTCTTCTTCAGCTTGAACACCCACTTCAGAGTGATCGGTCGATGGTCGGCTCGAGGTGGCACCAGCTCCCAGGTGTCGTTGCGCTCAATAGCGCCCAGTTCTTCCTTCATCGCAGCTTGCCAAGCTGGATCATCGGCAGCTTCATCGTAGGTAGTCGGTTCGCCCGAGCAGGAGAGGTTCAGCTCGGCGAACAGCCTCTGAGCCAGCGGCGGATTGGCCTCATTCCCGATGAGGTCAGTGATGCGTCGGTAGCTCACTGCCGTGGTAGGCGTCCACCCTTTCTTCATCGTCCTCCGGGGGAGTCACGTACTCGACCCGAGGACTGGATCCGCTCGTTGCCGATGGCGCGGCTGCCGATGGCGCGGCTGCCGATGGGGTTGTTGCCGATGTAGCCGTTGTCGATGGAGCGGTTGCCGATGGAGCGGTTGCCGATGGTGCCGCTGCCGATGGATCCGTTGCCGATGGTGCCGTTGCCGATGGGGGAGTTGCCGATGGCGCGGTACCTTGTGTCGGCTCTGGTGTAGTGAAGCGCGGTGCCGATGCCGATGCCGATCCAGGCACCACCTCTTCCTAGGGATATTCGACGGTGAAGTCACTGCTTCCTTCTGCCGATGTGCTTGCCGATGCCGATGTCCAGTCCCAGCCGCGGCCTTCGTCGAACACGACATCGCGGCTGATGCACACGCGCTGGGACACTGGGTCGTAGACCTTGTACGCCTTTGCGCCCTCTGTGTAGCCGATGAACACGCCGACCTCGCCGCGGTCATCCAACTTGCGAAGCTGAGTCAGGCGCCTGGTGTAGGCAACGCAGCCAAACACCTTGAGGTGGCCCAGCGTTGGCGATCGGCAATGCCATGCCTCGTAGGGGGTGATGCCCTCCAGTGCACGCATCGGGGCACGGTTCAGGAGGTGCACCGCCGTCATCACTGCCTCCCCCCAAAATCTTGCCGGTAGACCGCGCCGCTTGAGCAGAGCTCGCGCCATGGCCACTACCGTCTGGTTCCTGCGCTCAACAACTCCGTTTTGCTGAGGGGAGTGAGGGGCACTGAAATGCCTTTTTATACCTTCATCGGCACAATAGCGGCTGAACTCGGCGACGGTGAACTCGCCGCCGTTATCGGTACGCAGAACCTTGAGCTGACAGCCACTCTCCACTTCTGCTGCAGCCTTGATGCGCTTGATTGCCTCCCCAGCAGCATCCTTGGTCGGCAGTAGCGCCGCCCACATGAATCGGGTGGCGTCGTCCACCAGTAGAAGGATGTATCGGTTGCCTGCCGATGTCGGTGGTGTCACCGGCCCACAGAGGTCGCCGTGCACCAACTCCAGGTGCTTCTGGGCACGGTATGCCGATGCCGATGGGAAAGATCGCCGCTTCTATTTGGTGGTGACGCAGACGTCGCAGACCTGCTCTGCGTGGTCGATCTTGGGAATCCCACGGGCCATTTCTCCTCTGCTCAGGCGTCGTAGTGCATCAAAGTGTAGATGGCCGAGTCTCTCGTGCCATTGCCACGCCTTGTCGTCCTTGCGCATGGCGAGACAGCAAGGCTGCACAGCTTCCAAGTGGAGGATGTAGAGGCGGTTAGGTTGCCGATGTACCTTGGCAAGCAGGCGACGACTGCGATCCCAGATGCGCAGCACACCATCGGTAATCTCCACCTTGGAACCACCTTCGTCCAACTGCCCGAGGCTCATGATCGAATTCTTGAGGGCAGGGATGAAGTACACGCCTTGCAACATCCGCTACTCGCCGGTCTTGGCTTGGAACACGATGGTGCCGATGCCGCGGATGTCCACCTTGGACGCATCCCCGAAACGCACAGTACCGCGGACATCGGTATTCAGATCGGTAAACAGCTCTCGGCGCCCCGTCATGTGGTGCGTTGCTCCGCTGTCGAGGTACCATCCTCCCATCTTCTCTTCTTCTTCATCGGTACCGGTACCGAGGAAGGCTCGAGCCCTTGGCTCCTCCAGAGCGACTTCCTGCGCAGCCAGAGAGGCTGCCGATGGGGCGGTTGCCCATGCCGATGCGGTTGCCGATGCCGATGCCGATGCAGTTGCCGATGCCGATGCCGATGGACCCTTGTCCAGCTCGATGAACGCGTGCGCCACGAACAACCCACCGTCTCCTTCGCACTCGGCGTACTGGGCACGCCCAGCATACCCACCAGCACCGCCACCGCGGCCTCCAGCACCGCCACCGCGGCCTTCTGCTCGGTCACCTCCTCGGCCGCCACGATCACTTCCACCGCCACGGCCTCCGCCGCGCTCTCGTCGTGGCAATCGGCAATTACGCGCCCAGTGGCCCTCCAAGCCACAGTTGAGGCAGGTGTTCGGCCCACAGTTGTCACCCGGACCTCGAACACCGCCGCCATCTCCGCGGCCAGCGCCGCGCCCTCGGCCACGCGCGCCACCATGGCCCCGATGATTCCTTCCTCCGCGACCTCGCTGCTGCCGATGTGCCGATGCATCGGTATCGGCAGAGCCATCGGCATCGGCAGCGCCCTTCTTTTCCTTCTTCCAGCGCTCTCTCCACTGCTCCTCAGTGTACATCAGCTTCCCTCCGACGGCCATCGGCCCGATCGGTGCTTGGCTCTCGTACTCATCCACCGCCTTGAGCCTCCCAGTCACCTCCTCGAGTGTGAGCGCCTCAAAGTCGAGGAATTGCTCGATGGCGACGACGATCTGCGCATACTTCGCCGGTACCAATCGCAGGTACTTCTCCACCACGCGCTCCTCGGTGATGTCCCGATCGCCGTGGATGACGAGTTGCTGATGCAGAGTGGACAGCCGGATGGCGAAGTCCTCGACTTGCTCATCGGGCTGGATGCCGATGTTCTCCCAGTCTCGGCGAAGTCGCTGCAGCGTCGCCCGTCGGACCCTGTCCACGTCGATCCTTGCTGCAGCGATGGCGTCCCACGCCTCCTTTGCCGATGCCTTGTTCATGAGCGGGATGCCCATCTCCTTGGGCGCAGCAGCCACGATCACCTCGAGCGCCCGCCGGTCGTCGCGGTACTGGACCGGACCTCCCTCGACGGCCTCCCACATGTCGCGCGCCTGCATCCGCAGCTTCATGAGCTGCGACCACTCATGGTAGTTGGTCTTGTCCAGCATCGGCCACGCCGTGCTGCTGCCGGAGTCGCGGTAGACCACCCTGTCCCGCGACTCATGGCGCCCGCCGCCGCGGCCTCGCCTGCGGTCGCGCGGGGACAGAGAGCGGCGCCGATCCCTCCGATCGCGCGGGCTCTCGGGACGCCTGGCGCCCTCCTCCACCTGCTCCTCCCCCTCCGCAGCAATCTCCGCTCGCAGCGCCTGTGCGGTCCTCGCGCCTCCTCTGCTGCTGCCGCCGCCTGCCTCGCCGCCTATACCGCCGCCACTGCTGCTGCCTCTGCGGCCAGCAAACGCGCGACCCGGGTGTTGGAGCCGCCCTGCGCCCCCTCACCGACGACAGATGCGCCATCCTCGATGGCCACGGCCTTGGCCTTGCCGGCGGCCGCTGCAGCGCGCTCTGCTGATGAAGACATGGCTGGGGAAGTGGAGAGGTGGTGTTCTTGGCTCTCTAGCAACCAGAGCTCTGATACCAATTGTCAGGACTCAGGATTGTTCTGCTAGGGCCTTTTCTGCCTCTAGTTTTTGTATCCCCTTTTATAGAACAAGTGCTCAACAGAGCTTCGATGGATACAGGTTGGCTCCAAGAGCATCTTCCTAGTGTGGTACAAGTAAAACTAGTCTAAAGCAAAAACAAACTGTCTACTGCTACTAGTGTCCAACTTGTCTACTGCTACAACAGTCCAAGACTGGAGCTACAACAGTCCAAGACTAAAAAGACTGAAAAGACTAACAACTAAAGTGTAACAAACTAAAGTACACAAGAAGCCAAGACTTATCTATCACTCTTTGACCCCATACCAGCTCCAATTTCATCATGCCAGGCCTGGAGAATTTCAAAGGAGGACTTGTGCCTGTGTCAGTCTCTGTTGCCGGTGACAAGGAAGAAGAACGGTTGTACATCATGCACGGTGGTCCTGATTCGAACTCCGGCGGCTACCACTTCGACGTCCTCAGATATGGCCCATGGTTGCATTGGGTTGCCCTTGGAGCGATGATGATATGAAGGGTTGGTATTGGGAGTCTCTTCCATTGCCACCACCCTTTGTGGATGATCCCCAGTACAAACTAAAACCAGCCGTCATCAGCTCTTACACTACTGTGGTGGACGACGGTGGTGACACAATAATCTGCTTGTCTTCTTCTTCAGTGGCAGAAGAGGCCGGCGTTGGAACAACTTATTACTTCAACACCACTACAGCGAGTTGCGATTGCGAATGGAAGCATGCAGCTAGTGACGACTACAGTACTACAGCGAGTTACGAATGGAAGCGTGCAGCTAGTGACGACTGGGTGCTGCCCTTCGCTAGCAAAGCTGAGTACATCTCTGATCTTAATCTCTGGCTTGGCTTCTCCATCAGCAGCCCTGGTTACCTTTGTGCTGCAGCGTCCGACATTCCTCTCATGGAGGATCACAAACAACCAATGTCGTCGCTGATTATCTGGCCTGATGATCACACGCCCAAGGACTGGATGGCAGTAGATGCTAAGCTCCTCAGCCTGGGGTCAGGCAAGTTTGCCGTTGCTAAGTTCTTCAAAGCTGCGGAGGATGAGGTGGTTGTCCTGAGTGGTGTGGAGCTTGAGTTCGGAGGCAAGGACAATAATAATAAGAGAAATTTTGCTACCGGATATAAAAAAAAGCATAATTGGCTGACACACACCGCAACGGCGACTCTTTGCCCAGTACCATTACAAATTTGTGTTTATTTGCTAGAGGACACCGCGTCTATATTTTATTCATTTCTTAGTTCTGGGGAGAAAGAGGGTGAGGAAAATGACTTTACTGCCCTCGCCTTCAACCTCCGTCCGTGCACAAGCCAGCCGGTTGGTTGGATGACTTCTCCGCAGCCACACTGCTAGTGTCGCCATCTCCGGCGACCTCAATCGGCCATCTCCCGAGCCGCGCCAGCGACCTGCACCTGCCTCCTTCCTCCTCCGCCACCACGACGTCGCCTCCCTTCCCGTCGCGGCCACCGCTCCCAGATCGGGGCCAGCGCCACCGCGTCGTCCAGCGCCTCCGAATGCTGCGGCGCCACAAAGTTCCTGGACTCGGCGAGGAGGTCGTCCGGCGCAAGCCAGCCGACGCCGAAGCTGCTGCCGGTGGTGTTGGTGCCGTTGGCGCCCGTGCGCACCTCTAGCGGCACCGAGGAGGTGGACGCGATTCAGATCCAGTTTGGCCGCCTCAGTAGGAGCTCGTCCGGGACCGAAAGGGCGGCCTCGTCCGGTGGCGAGACAGGAGGCGACGGCGGCGGCGACGACAGACACTGCAGGAGGCGCTCGGGGTCCAAGCGCAGCTACGACTTCGACCAGGAGGCTGGCGTGGACGAGGAGTGCGACTGGGAGAGGCAGGGCGCGGCGGCCATGTCCAGGCCAGTCAGGCAGCCGGGAGAGGAGCGCGAACCGGAGGGCTAGTCGGTCCCCGGTAGACGCGCGGATGGCGCTGCAGCCTCTGTGGCTCCGGCGGGCTCCGACCGGCTCCAGCTGCGTTGACCGCGCAAGACAACAACCCGAGAAGATAGTGTCCGTGCCCGGTGCCTGTGGGCCGGCGGAGGTTGAAGACAAGGGCAATAAAGTCATTTTCCTCACCCTCTCTCTCTCCAGACCTAAGAAATGAATAAAATATTAGGCGCGGTGTCCTCTGGCAAATAAGCACAAATTTGTAATGGTAATAGACAAAGAGTCGCCGTTGCGGTGTGTGCCAGCCAATTATGTTTTTTTACGATGTCCGATAGCAAAATTTCCCTAATAATAACCTACAAGGGCTCAAGTTGTTCCACCACAAGTCCATTTGTTACACTTGTACTGCCAACAACAGTACTGCCATACGCTGTGTGCTATAAATTGTGTTTGCTCTAGTATGTTAAGCATTTGCTTAGCTATATATTGTATGAATTAGAGCCTGAGACTAGTGAGCGAAATAAGGTGTGGGTTTGTATACCGGCCTGTTTTTTTCGCTCATAATTAGTTGTCTTAATACTCTCCCGTCCATAAATGTGATAATCGTATTAGACAAAAGGAAGAGTTAAATGTTATACGTTTTTTTACCATAATTAGTCAAATTATATGAATGTTTTGAGCATGGAACTAACAACAATAGATTTGTGTTAAAGATGATATTGCAAGTTGTGCTCTTTTTTTCCGAACTGCAAAAGCTACGCATAGAAAGCAATGTGGGATCCCGTATAGAAACATTACGAATACTCAACAAAAAGCACTGACGAGTGTGAACACTGGGATAGTGAACAATCCGTTCACACAAGATTGAAGATAACATTGCAGAAAAGGCCCCAAGATGCAAAAGTTGCATTATTTAGAGTATCTCCAATGGTTTTGCGTATTTTAATTGGAAAAATTGAGAGTTTGCCAAATCCGAAATAAATATGACAAAGATAAAAAGAGTCAATCTCCAACGGTTTGATAAAATTGACTTGACAATTAACAAAATTGACTTGACAATTACCAAAATTGTGGAAATTGCGGCGGCGAGAGAAAATGCGTGGGTCGAGCGTGGAAAATGCCAAGCGCGATCTGCTAGGCATATATGTCAATTCTTCCCAGGAAATGGTCAAGTTAACAAAAATGCAAAGCCTATTTGCCAAACCGTTGGATAGAAGTTTTTTTAGATTTTTTTGCAAAACAAGAATGCAAAGTCCAGTTGTAAAACCGTTGGAGATGCTCTAATTTCTTATGACTTATGATTTGTGGGTGCAAGTGCAACTTCATGCATGCATGCATGTCCCCTGTATGGCTGTATATCCCTGGAAAAAAATGAACCAAACTGAAGAGATATAATATATATATATATATATATATATATATATATATATATATATATATATATATATATAGCAGGTGCATATAATAGTCATCACTCAGTTCTAAATTATAGGTAGAGAAGCAAAACGACGTATAACTAAGAAATATATATGTAAATGGAAATTATTAACCACAAACACCAAGGATTATGGAAAGTTGTATATGCATGGAAATGACATGTCGGTGTTATGACTCGGGGGTCAAGACCACCAACGAGTAAATTTGTATATCGCGTGCTCCCTTTCTCAGACGTGATGCAAAACAGACACAAGGTTTATCCTGGTTCGGGCAAAGAAGACCCTACGTCCAGCGGGGGGAGGATGACTTGTATTATCTCGCACCCAAAGCGTGCTCGTACAGGGGGGATACAAGCTGTGTTACACGGAGTCGGCCACCCGAGGGGTCGATCGAGTGGCGGTGTGTGTGTGTCTGGAGTGTGGACTAGGGTCCCTGAGAACGAATGTCCGGTCAGAGTCCCAGATCAAGTGGGAGTCGATCCTCAGAGTTTCTAGAAGTCGGAAAAAAGTCCCCCCCTACTCTACCTCGGCGTCCCCTTTTTATAGACCAAGGGGAGACCCGAGGGTACAGGGTCCTAACAGTAGAAGTATGGGCGGCGTATCTGCGGCACAGTGTTGGCGGAGAGACGTTGAGCACTGTGACGGCATGGCCTTCCCGTCCTTCAGACGTCCCTGGTCATGGCGGCAGTAGAAGTCGTCGCCGTGCAGTGTCCGCAGGCGGGCACGAGTCCCACGGCCGAAGCGGGATGGGGCGGATGGGACGTCTTCCGTACCGGAGTTGTTGAAGAGGAGGGGGTCGAGTCCCCTGGTCGAGGGGGGGGGGTCGAGCCCTGTGTGACTCCGTCGCGTTCCCGAAGTCGTCATCGAGGGTCGTACTGTTCACTTTCTGAGGGGTACTGTTGGAGTCCGTACTCGCGTAGTGGCAACAGTGGCGACACAGTTGACGGGAATCGGGGACTGGACGGGGAGTTGGCGGATTTGACAGCGGACGCGGGCGCCCATGTCGTTAGGTGGGTTCACTTTAACCCATGCCGGAGCAGTTGGGTTAATCGAGCCCCTCGTCCGAGGGTCGTCCGCTTGACCCTTGGTCGAGGGGGAGGTCGAGGCGTCGACGGGGTCGGAGAGGTCGAAGTCGAGGCGGAGGTCGGGGGGTCGTTCGCTCGACCCCTCGTCCGTCGTCGAGGTGGAGCCGGGGGGTCGTTCGCTCGACCCCTCGTCCGTCGTCGAGGTGGAGCCGGGGGTCGTTCGCTCGCCCCCTCGTCCGTCGTCGAGGTGGAGCCGGGGGTCGTTCGCTCGCCCCCTCGTCCGTCGTCGAGGTGGAGCTGGGGGTCATTCGCTCGCCCCTTCGTCCGTCATCGAGGTGGAGCCGGGGTCGTTCGCTCGACCCCTCGTCCGTCATCGAGGTGGAGCTGGGGGTCGTTCGATCGACCCCTCGTCTGTCGTCGAGGTGGAGCCGGCCCGTGGCTTGTTGCCGTAGTTGGTGTAGAGGGGGCCCTCGATTGATGGGCCGCGTCTCACCGAGTAGTGGGCTGATCCTTGCCTTAAAAAATGGTTGCTATGTTTAGCGTTAATTTATCGAAGGGTTTAGGGTACCCCTTACCTTCGTACCTGACAGTAGCCCCCGAGGCCCCAGAGGAGTGATTTAGAACTCCTCTGGGGGCTATGATACGCGTTTCTCGGAGGGAGTAAGGATTGCCCGGAGGTTTTGTTCTTGGCCTGCAGGGTTAGTGAGAAAACCGATTTTCCGCGGGGTGCGCGCGAGCGCACCCCGCGGGGGTAGCCCCCGAGGCCCCAGAGGAGTGATTAAGAACTCCTCTGGGGGCTAAAATACGTTGTATAGTGGGGTCTTTTAAGGATACCTGGAGGCGTGGCACCCTGTCGAGGGGTCGATTCCATTCCTTTTCCTGAAAAAAGAAGTGTTCGAGGGCGGCTGTCGAACCCTACCGAGGGCCAGCCTTCGCTCCCTCGAGCACCACTGGAGTCAGAGCGCCCCGCCCGAGAGGTCGACTCTATCTGCCAGGTCACGAGTTTTCGACCCTCTTTCGTCGAGGGGTGCCGTGCGTAGTCGGGCCCTCGAGCCCTCGAATGGCTAGGCCTTCACTACCTCATAGCGTCCTTCCCACGGATCCTTTCGTTCGGATTGTGGGGTGAAGAGCATCGTGCTATCCTCATTAGGACGAGCCCGAAGTCCTCGGTGAGCTGTTCTCGGGCATGAGTCCATTAGAAATGGTGCCCTGTACGGGTAAAAATCCGAGTGAGAACTCGACCCCGTTCGATAGGGATCGACTAGCGGCCCGGAGGCGTTCTCATTGTTAAGCAAGCCGTACGGCTCGCTAAGCACGACCACGTGGACCACCAAGGTGCCAACCCCATTCGATAGGAGTTGGTGGCTCGATGCCTCCCAGCGCAGGGATCCTTAGGTGTTCCTAGGTATGCCTCGGATATGTCCCAGGGAGCCTCGAGAGTTCGTTCTCGAGCTACCGGGACATCCCTGACTCGTGTACTCGAGGGCGGCTGTCGAACTCCGTTCGTGGAGCCAGCCTTCGCTCCCTCAAGATTTGGGGGTGGACCGGAGTCCGTTAACCATGGGTCCTTCCTGACCTCAGGTACTCGAGGGCGGCTGTCGAACCCTATGTAAGGGCCAGCCTTCGCTCCCTCGAGATTTGACGGATGGTTCGTCATCCGACGCTATCCTCAGGAGGAGGAGTCCTACCTTGTGGACCGCCGAGGGGAAAAGCAGGTGGTTGTTGTATTGAACTTGGGGACATACCTGTGCCGGAGCTCTCGAGGGAGGCTGTCGAACCCCCGGACGGGCCAGCCTTTACCCCTTCGAGGCCATGGAACGATCTGCAGTCGACGACCCGAGGCCCCGTCGGGCCTCGGGTACTCGAGGGGGGCTATCGAGCCCGTTCGTAGGCCGGCCTTTGTCCCCTCGAGATTTTGGGGGTGGACTGAGGTCCTAACCCGAGGTCATTTCTGGCCTCGGGTACTCGAGGGTAGCTGTCGAACCCTCTTTCGAGGGCCAGCTCTCACTGCCTCAAGATTCCTTACCCTCGAAGACGACGTTTCCGTCCGCGCGCCTTTTTAGGCGGTGTCCGTTCGGCGCAACAGTGCGGTTGCAGGGCAGAGTGCGGCGCGGAGCCCGATGATGGGACGGGACGCCTTATCCTGGAGGGAATACGAGGAGGAGAGTACAGGAGAATTAAATGCGGAGATTCTCTTGCCTGTTGCCGGATCCGTCCGTTGGCCTCCCGCGTATAAGTAGTGAAGGTGAGGGGTCTGGTGCTTTTTCCGCGCAGCACTTGCCTTCCCCGCCTCCTTGCCTTCGCCTTCCTTGCCTTCTTCTCTCCGCCTTTGCCTTAGGCGTCCCGCGAGCAGGAACTCTGCGAGAGAGAGAGAAAGAGAAAGATAGGGAGCGTACCATCCGCCGCCAAGTCCGAGCAAACCGCTGCCCCTATGGCCACTTTCGCGCTCGTCGGCGCCGATGCCTGGCCGCCTCCTCGGTCCGTCACTCGCATCTGGTGGGGTTGGTGGAGAGTGGACTTCTCCGGCCCGTTACCACGGCGGAGAGGCCGGAGTGGATAGCTCCGCCGCGGGACCACGCCGAGCCCAACACGCCGGAGGGGTACGTGGTGTCCTTCGAGGTCTTCCATCAGGCGGGGCTGGGGGCCCCACCCAGCCGCTTCCTGCGCGCGCTCCTCTACCACTACGAAGTGGAGCTCCAGCACCTCTCCCCCAATGGCGTCAGCCAGGCGGCGGTCTTCGCCGCGGTGTGCGAGGGCTACTTGGGGATCGAGCCCCATTGGGAGCTGTGGCTTCACATCTTCAAGGCCAACATCTTCCATGCCTCGGTCAGCAAGGGCACCCGCCGGAGGGTCAGAGTCGGGTGCTGCAGCATCGTCGTCAAGCGGCCGCCGCTTTGGCTCCCCGCGAACCCGTCCTCGAGCCACTCCGGGTGGCACTCCGGGTGGTTCTACCTGAGGAACGACGATGATCTGCTCCCGGCGTACACCGGGAGGACACTCGATGTCGAGCCCGACCGCTGGAGATACAGCGTCCCGTCGGACAAGCAGAAGCACCTCAACGGCTTGCTGGACGCGATCAGGCGTCTGAAGGAGAATGGGCTTACCGCGGAGATCGTCGCATCGGCGTTCCACCGACGGCGGGTTCTACCGCTGCTGGCTCGACCCCTCTGCATCGACGAGATGGGTCCAGGGGTCGATCTCTCGGGCTGCCGCTTCGTCGAGGAGGAACTGGCCTCGGACCGGGTGGTCGGGCGCGTCCGCCGTTTCTTCGCGGGGGGGTTCGACCCCAAGAACGTCGCGAAGATCCCCATGAAGCCGGACGAAGGCTTCTTTGAGCTGGTAAGGTCCTTTCCTCCGGTTAGAGTCCTCGCTCTCGTCCCCTCCGTTTTTTCTGCTCGTGCTTTAACTGTCTCGCGTTCCGCAGGGGAATGTGTCCTACAAAACTTCGCGTCCGCCGGTGAAGGAGGGCCGGGCCATGAAGGAGGCGAACCGCCTCCGCGCGCAGAAGTAGAAGTCCTACAAGGACAAGGCCAAGGAGAAGACGACCAAGAAGGCTCGGGAGAAAGAGCTGAGAGATCAGCACCGGGCCCAACAGAGGCGGTTGGGCCTCGATGAAGAGCTGTCGCCCTCGGAAGAGGAGGACGAGGAGGAGGACGACACGAACTAGAGGGAGCTGGAGGAGGAGGAGGACGAGACGGAGGAGACGGCGCCTGAGCAGGCGGCCGTTGCTACTGGTGGAGAGGAGGGGTTAACCTCAAGGTCGGCCCCTTCCGTTGAAGCTGGGCCACGGGCGGAGCGCCCTGTGGCTTCGCAAGAAGTCGTGCCGTGGCAGACGCGGTCGCAGACGTCGCGGCCCTCGTCAGGGGGTCGACCGAGCGAGCCCCCGACGCCCGTCGCGTCGAGCGCACGGGCGTCGGGCCCATCGGCGCAGGTGGGGGCCGGAAAAAAGTCGACGGTGGCGCCGCCGGCCCCTGCCCGGGAGGAGGTGCCGAGAGCCGCCTCGACCCCCGCTCCCAAGGCGGTGGCGCTCCAGAGCTCGACCAGCCCGACGGTCGCCGGGCCGAAGCGTCGGGCTCCGAGGGGGTGAGTAGCTTCGATAGGCGTTGTCTGTGTTTTCCTTTTGCTGATAATGACCCGTGCTTATCGTTGCACACGTCTCTTTTTCAGGTCAAAGCGCCGGCAGGGAGCCGCGCCCCCTGCCCCCGCCAAAAAGTTGAAGACGGGGGCCACGGTCCAAGCAGCCGCCGAGGCCGGTCCCGCCGCCCCGCCCCCTTCGACGGTTTCCCCCGAGGCGGCACGGGTAGGCACGGCCCAGGAGGTGGCGGCGCGGGGGGAGGCGCAGGAGGCCCCGACGTCTACTCAGACGGCGGAGGAGGCGAGCTCGCCGGCAGTGACCGCCGAGGCGACGGTCGTGGCGTCCGCGCGGCCGTCGGAAGAAGTCGCTCCCGGCGCTCCGGAGGGCGCGGAGCTTTTGTCGACGGCGGTCGCGGCCCAGGAGGTGGAGGTGGTCGGGCCCCAGGCCCCCGCGAACGAGCGGGAGGCCCCGGCTCACCCGACGCCGGGGCGCTGGCCCGAGGGTCTGGCTGCGCTGGAGGCTCGACTCCAGCTCGAGCGCGGGGGTAGGACTACCACCGCGCCCGAGGGCCCCTCGACGACGCCGAGGCTCGAAGAGGGAGGTCCGGTCGAGCGCGCCGAGGGAACGCCCGCGCCGGCACAGGGCGAGATGCTGATGGAGTCCACCCCCGCCCAGGTGGACGAGATGGTGGCCGAGTTGGTGGACCCGGTGGAACTGGCCATCATCGCGGCTCCTCGGGCGGAGCCGGAGGTGGCTCGGCCTCCCCTCGAGGTTGGGGGGCCGCTGTCTCGAGGTAAGTCACCCTTTGACTCGCTCGAGACGCAGTGGGTTCGCCTTGTTGGGTATTTACTTTTTGGGGTCTTTCATCGCGCAGGGTCGTCCTATTGGCCAGGATCTTCCTCTACCGGAGGCGACGGCTTGGCGGGGCCGTCGAAGTCCTCGCGAGGTGGCCCAGAGGAAGAAGCCTCGCCCCTTTCCGCTTATCGAGGAGGGGGGGACCTGCGCGATGGCATCACCGGGACGATGGAGCAGAGGATCGCCGCCCGCAGCGCGGCCTGGGGCCAGGAGGTTCTCGAGGTGGCGGACCCTCGAGACCCCGAGCGGGTTTTCCTCACCCTCGACGACCAATCCGAGCTCCGACGGTGGAGAGAACGTCGAGGAGTATCGAGCGTTGTTTGAACACTCGGTACGTCGCGCTGCGGAGGTCGCCGCCGCAGACATACGCGAGGGAATGGAGGTAGGTTCTGTTCTACCTTAGATTGTACTTTGAACTGCCTGGTCGCCGTTTGTTGACGATCTCCGCTTTTATCCTCGTCGGTCGCTGTGGGTGAGGTCCTACGAGAAGTCCCAGTACATTCTCCGGGTACAGGGACAACTCTCGACCCTCCGCGCCTCGCTGGATACGGCGAGGGATGAGGCCGCGCGCGAAGGCGGAGGCGGCGACTGTCCAGAAGGATGCCGAGTTGAAGATCGCCCACGCGAAGGCCGGCTACGAGGCCATCCAGAAGGAAGCCTGGGCGGCCTTGTCGTCGGCGCAAGGGAAGCTCGACGAGGCCCTTCGGTCGACCGTCACCGTCGGGCAGGAGCGGGATGCTGCCCTCGAGGCCCAGCGCAAGGCCGAGGAGGAGGCCGCCCGGCTGAGGGAAGACATCCGAGTGCTCCGGGGAGACCTCGACGCCGTCTCTCGCGAGCGCGACGCTCTGGCCACCTCGGAGGAGAAGGCTCGGACCCGCACGGCCTCCTTGGGCGTGGTGGCGATGAACCAGAGGAAGGCCCTCGAGGACGCAAACAAGACCATCGAGGGCCTCGAGGCCAAGGTTAATGACCAGTCCTCCGAGCTTGACGACATCCGCCGCCAGCTCGAGGATACCGAGTAGGCGTACTCTACCCTGGACGTGGAGGCCCAAGGTGAGTGCTTTGGGTGTTGCAGAATCTGTCCTGCCTCGACCCTTTTTCTGTTTTTTGGGTTTTGACTGTTGCGTGCTTGTTTTGGCAGAGCTCGCGAAGGAGAATGCCTGCGCACACAAGGACCTGGACAATCTTTAGGGCCTCCTTGGCACTGAGGCGAACCTCAACGCGACGCTCGCGGCCGCCATCAACACCTTTTGCAACGACCTCTCGGTCAAGCCGGAGCCGGAGGTCGAGGGGGATGCCCGAGGGGACTCGTTGCTGCGCCGCTTCTACTCCATGACGCGGGGGGTGACGGAGAACGTCCGAGCCACCCTGCATGTGGGCGTGAAGCGGGCCCTCACGGTCGTCAACTCCTTCTACGACGTGGACCTCAACCTCGTTGTCGACGGGTTCGCCACCGACCCGGATCTGACCGAGGAAGGGAACGACGCGAAGTGCCAGGAGCTGATGGATCACGCAGAGGTGCCCGGAGGCATGCTGGCGTCACTCTTCGAACCCGAGGTGATCCCTTCGGTGGATGAGTAGCCCTCGGATGGTGTTGACAGGTAGTCCCGGGCCTGCGAGCCATATCTGGACAAAAAGGTCCATGTAATAGTTAGGTTTTTGTACTGATACAATGCCAAGCCCCCGAGGGCTTTTTGTATATAATGCGTTTTGATCGATATGCACGTAGTTGACATTGTTTCTACTTCTCGAGCTCTCTCTGCTTTTCTTTTCCTGAGCCGACGCTTGTGAACTTAAGTATTCGACGCACGCTCGTATCCCTCGAAGGGGGGTGGCGAGTAGGGATACCGTAGCCCTGGGGCGATGGTGGGTCCCTGGCTCGATGGCACCCTCGACCCTTAGGGAGCTCGAGGCGCCTTTACTTAGTTGAGAAGCGTACTCGAGGGAAAGAACGAGAGGGAGAGCCGAGTTTTGAAAAAACGTTCGAGTTTTTCGGAGACTTAGGGGGGGGGGTACCCCCCTGTTAGCCCCCAAGGGAGGCTCGACTTTGCTGAGGCAAAGTCGAGGCTACCTTAGTGCTGTGGACGGGTTCATCTCGTTGTTTCTACTTCTCGAGCTCTCTCTGCTTTTCTTTGCCTGAGTCGACGCTTGTGAACTTAAGTATTCGACGCACGCTCGTATCCCTGGAAGGGGGGTGGCGAGTAGGGATACCGTAGCCCTGGGGCGTAGGTGGGTCCCTGGCTCGACGGCACCCTCGACCCTTAGGGAGCTCGAGGCGCCTTTACTTAGTTGAGAAGCGTACTCGAGGGAAAGAACGAGGGGGAGGGTCAAGTTTCGAGAGAAACGTACGGGTTTTTCGGGGACTTAGGGGGGGGGTGCCCTCCCGTCAGCCCCCGAGGGGAGCTCGACTTTGCCCGGGCAAAGTCGAGGCTACCTTAGTGCTACGAACGAACGTGAAATGTGTTTCGAGAACATTTTATTCATTCGAGAATTTGTACATAAATGCGAAAATGTACAAGGCCCTGGGGCCTCAGGGATAGAAGCGACGTAGCTGTTTGATGTTCCACGCGTTGGTGAAGATCTCGCCCTTCTCGTTCTTCAGTTTGTAAGTGCCGGGCTTCAGCACCTCCGCCACGATGAAGGGTCCCTCCCAAGGTGGTGTCAGCTTGTGACGCCCCTTGTTGCTTTGTCGACGGCGCAGAACGAGGTCGCCGACGTTGAGGTCCCTTTTGCGCACGTTTTTGTCGTGGTAGCGTTGCAGCGTCTGCTGGTACTGAGCCGACTTGAAGAGGGCCATGTCACGGGCTTCCTCGAGCTGGTCGAGGGAGTCCTCTCGGGCTACCGTGTTGGCTTGCTCGCTGTATGCTTTCAGTCGAGGGGACCCGTACTCGAGGTCAGTGGGGAGGACGGCCTCGGACCCATAGACCAAGAAGAACGGGGAGAACCCCGTGGCTCGACTCGGTGTCGTTCGGAGACTCCATAGCACAGCGGGCAGCTCATCGACCCATCTCGTTCCATGTCTGTTCAGCCGGTCGAAGATCCTTGGCTTGAGGCCCTGCAAAACCATACCGTTGGCACGCTCGACCTGATCGTTAGTTCGAGGGTGGGCAACTGCGGACCAATTCACCCTGATGTGGTGATGGTCACAGAAGTCCAGGAACTTTTGGCTGGTGAACTGCGTGCCATTGTCGGTGATGATGACGTTGGGGACCCCGAAGCGGTGGATGATGTCAGTGAAGAATAGCACGGCTTGCCGAGACTGGATGTTGGTGATGGGTCGAGCCTCGATCCACTTCGAGAACTTGTCGATAGCCACGAGAAGGTGAGTGTGCCCACCCTTGGTTCTTTTCAGGGGACCGACCATGTCGAGCCCCCATACTGCAAACGACCAGGTTATGGGTATCATCTGAAGAGCTTGGGCGGGTAGGTGGGTCTGCCTGGCGTAGAATTGGCATCCCTGGCAGGATCGAACGAGTTTGGTGGCATCGTTGACAGCTGTCGGCCAGTAGAAGCCTTGTCGAAAGGCACTTCCTACCAGCGTTCTCAGCGCCGCGTGGTGGCCACAAGCCCTCGAGTGTAGGTCCTTCAGAAGTGCCCTCCCCTCCTCGAGGGTGAGGCAGCGTTGAAGTACACCCGACGGGCTACGTCGATATAGCTCGCGGCCGTCCCCGTACAAGACATAGGTTTTGGCGTGTCGAGCTACTCGACGGGCTTCCGTGCGGTCTTCTGGGAGTTCGCCTCGCGTTAGGTACTCAAGGTAAGGCGCGCGCCAATCCGTCGTAGGGGTTGGCGCCGCGGCGGCCTCGTCGATCTCCATGACCTCTCCCCCGCTCGAGGGGGGATCGGTCGAGGGGGGTGGGTCGACCCCTTGCTCGAGGGCGGGAGCCCCCGAGCCCAGGTCGACGGATGGTGTGTGCAGATCCCTCGAGAAGATGTCGGGGGGGACCGTCCCTCGAGTAGACGCGATTTTAGCCAGGTCGTTGGCAGCTTCGTTGTACCGACGGGCTACGTGGTTGAGCTTGAGGCCATAGAATTTGTCCTCGAGCCTCCGGACCTCCTTGCAGTAGGCTTCCATCTTAGGATCGTGGCAGCTCGAGTCTTTCATCACCTGGTTGATCACCAACTGAGAGTCCCCTCGCACGTCGAGGCGTCGAACCCCGAGCTCGATGGCGATGCGCAGGCCGTTGACGAGGGCCTCGTACTCGGCGACGTTGTTGGAGGCGGGGAAGTGGAGGCGGATGACATATCGCACATGGACCCCTGAGGGTGATACGAATAGCAATCCGGCACCTGCTCCCATCTTCATCAGCGACCCGTCGAAGTAGAGAGTCCAGAGCTCGCTCTGAACCTGCGCTGGGGGTAGTTGGGTGTCGGTCCATTCTGCCACGAAATCTGCCAGTACCTAAGACTTGATGGCCTTCCGAGGGGCGTAGGAGAGGGTCTCCCCCATGAGCTCGGCGGACCACTTGGCGATCCTTCCCGATGCCTCCCGGTTCTGGATTATCTCTCCGAGGGGAAAGATGAAACCACAGTGACCGGATGGCCCAGGAAATAGTGTTTGAGCTTCCGCCGAGTGAGGACGACCGCGTACAACAGCTTCTGGATGTGGGGATACCTCATCTTGGTCTCGGAAAGGACCTCGCTCACGAAGTAGACAGGCCTCTGAACCGGCAGGGCGTGTCCTTCCTCCTCCCTCTCGACCACTATGACCGCGCTGACTACCTGCGTAGTCGCTGCGACATAGAGCAAGAGGGGCTCGGCCGGGCTCGGGGGGACCAAGACCGGGGCTGAGGTGAGCAAGGCCTTGAGCCTCGAGAGCGACTCCTCGGCTTCGGCGGTCCACGCGAAGTGTTCCGTCTTCTTCAGGAGGCGGTAAAGGGGTAGGGCCTTCTCTCCGAGCCTCGAGATGAAGCGACTAAGGGCGGTGAGGCACCCAGTAACCCTTTGCACGCTCTTGAGGTCGTTGATCGGGCCCATCCTCGTGATGACGGTTACCTTCTCGGGATTGGCCTCGATGCCGCGCTGGGAAACTATGTACCCTAAGAGCATGCCTCGAGGGACCCCGAAGACACACTTCTCAGGGTTCAGCTTTATGCAATTAGCCCTGAGGCACCCAAACGCGATCTCGAGGTCTCCGACCAGGTTTCCGACGGTTCTGGACTTGACCACGATGTCATCGACATAGGCCTCGACGGTTGGCCCTATGTGTTTCCCGAAGACGTGGAGCATGCATCGCTGGTAGGTGGCCCCGGCGTTCCGCAAGCCGAAGGGCATGGCGAGGTAGCAAAACATGTCGAAGGGAGTGATGAAGGAGGTCGCGAGCTGATCGGACTCCTTCATCTTTATTTGGTGGTAGCCGGAATACGCATCAAGGAAGCAAAGGGTTTCACATCCCGAAGTGGAATCTACTATTTGGTCAATGCGCGGTAAAGGAAAAGGAACTTTAGGACATGCTTTATTCAAACTGGTGTAGTCTACACACATCCTATCCTTCCCATTCTTTTTCTTTACAAGCACGGGATTAGCTAACCACTCGGGATGATGTACCTCCTTGATGAATCCGGCCTTCAAAAGCTTGTCGACCTCCTCCCCGATGATCCTGCCCTTCTCCTCGTCGAAGCGGCGCAGGCGTTGCTTCACCGGTTTGGACCCGGCTCGGATGTCCAAGGAGTGCTCGGCGACTTCCCTCGGGATGCCCGGCATGTCCGAGGGACTCCATGCAAACACGTCGGCGTTCGCACGGAGAAAGTCGACGAGCACGGCTTCCTATTTGGGCTCGAGGGTGGCACTGATCGTCAGCACCTTCCCATCTGTGAGGCCGGGGTCGAGTGGGACGGTCTTGGTGTCTTCTGCCGGCTTGAAGTTGCCGGCGTGGCGCTTGGGGTCAGGGATCTCTCCAGACAGGTCGTTGAGGGCCGCGAGGATAGCCGAATCCTCACGGGCTTCGGCTTTTTCCATGCACTCGACGTCGCAGTCGTATGCGTGCTCATAGGAGGTGTCGACGGTGATGACCCCCGAGGGTCCCGGCATCTTGAGCTTGAGGTAGGTGTAGTTCGGGACCGCCATGAACTTGGCGTATCCCGGTCTACCGATGATGGCGTGGTAGGTGCCTCGCCACGCGACCACCTCGAAGGTCAGCTCTTCCTTTCGGAAGTTCGAGGGGACGCCGAAACAGACCGGCAGCTTGATGCGGCCGATCGGGAGCGCCTTCTTCCCCGGGACGATCCCGTGGAACCCCCCCGCGCTGGGCAGGAGCATGGTCCTCGGGATCCCCAGGAGGTCGAGGGTCTCGGCGTAGATGATGTTGAGGCTGCTCCCCCCATCCATGATCACTTTGCTGAGGCGGGTGTTGAGGATGATCGGGCCGACGACGAGCGGGTAAGCCCCCGCGTTGGGGACGTGCTCGGGGTGGTCGTCCTGATCGAAGGTGATCGGCGTGTGCGACCAGTCGAGGTACCGCGGGGCCTGGGCCCGAACGGAAAAAACTTCTCGACGCTCCCTCTTGCGCTGGCGCGTGGTGAGGCGAGTCGAGGGTCCCCCGTAGATCATGTAGCAGTCGTGGATCTCGGGGAAGCCTCCTTTTTGGACATCGCCCCTGACGTGTGTGTCACAGGGCGGGTCTTCCTTGCCGTCATCTCTCCTGGGGCCAGGAGGGACGAAGTACCTTCGGAGCATGCGGCAATCCTCGAGGCGGTGGTTGGCCGGCCCCATATGATATGGGCAAGGCTCCTTCAGCATCTTATCGAAGACGCCCCCGTCGGGAGAGGGCCCTCGAGGCTTCCGCTTGTCCGCTGCAGCGACAAGGTCGTCGGGCTCGTCGTCGTGCTCGACGTTGGGCTCGACGTTGCGCCGGCCCGGTTGGTTCTTCTTCTTTTTCTTCTTTCGGCCGCCGTTGTCGTCGTTGTTCCTTCTGGGCCCCTTGTTTCTCTTGGGCCCATCGTCTGAGCCCCCGGGTTCATCCGCGTTGTCCTTCCCCTTCCCTAGGGGAATCTGGAAGAATGCGCCAATGACCTCTTCGCTAGCAGCGTAGTTGGCGATGACGTCCATGAGCTCGTTGGCGGTCGTGGGGATGTTTCGCCCCAGCTCCCGCACCAACTCCTTGCAGGTTGTCCCGGCGATGAACGCCGTGATGACCTCGTGGTCGGAGATGTGGGTCAGTGCGGTACGCTGCTTTGAGAATCGGCGGGTGAACGCGCGGAGGGTCTCCCCTGGTTTCTGCTTGCAGCTGCGAAGGTCCCAGGAGTTGCCCGGCCGCTCGTAGGTGCCCTTGAAGTTGCCCTTGAAGATCCGGACCAGGTCGGACCAGTCCTGGATCAAGTCCGGGGGTAGCTCCTCGAGCCACCTTCGAGCAGTGTCGGAGAGGAACAATGGGAGTTGCCGGATGATGACGAGGTCATCTTTGGCTCCACCCAGCTGGCATGCCAGCCTGAAATCGGCAAGCCAGAGCTCTGGCTTGGTTTTGCCGTTGTACTTGACCAGGCTGGTGGGGGGTCGGAAACGTACGGGCAGGGAGGCCCGCTGGATGGTTCTTCCGAAGACTCGGGGCCCCAGCGGCTCCGGAGACCTGCATCGGTCTTCGTCGCTGTCGTAGCGCCCGCCTCGGTGAGCGCTGTTAGCCTCGAGCCTCGATGTCGCCGTATCGACGTCGGTTGTTCACTCGAGGGGGGAGGTCGTCGACGAGGCGTTCCTGAACCGGTCGTGGCTCGACCCGGCCTTGGGGCGCCTTGTTCTGGTGGACAGAGGCCTCCCGATTTTGTCGAGGGGGCGCTGCCTGTCGCTCAGAGGCAGCCCCTTGACGCCTCGAGGCCGAGCTCTCCGCCTGCTGCACGGCCGCAGTTTGGAGCAGCCCCTGGATTTCTTCCCTGATACGCCGTGCCTGGGGGGTCGATGGCGCTGGCATGTCGCGGAGCAGCATCGCGGCCGCCACGACATTCTGGCTGGCGCGGTTGAAGACTCGGGGTTCGGCGTTCCCCTCCTCGACGATCTGCCGGTGGACCTCCCGGGCCCGCTCGCGAGCTCCTCCACCCTGAGGGTGCCCTCGATCCCGCTCGAGGGCGTGCTCGAGCTGCTGAAGACGTAGACGTTCCTCCTCGAGCTTGCTGAGAAGCTCTCGGACCTGCGTAATCTGAACATCGGGGGGTGGATCGGCTCTATCAGGACTTGGGGGAATGGCATCTCGAGGTGGGGTGGCGTTGGCCCCCTTCCTTCTTCGTTGGCCGCGGTGTCGTCGACGTCGTCCTGGAGGACAGTTTGCTCGTCGAGGTGGAAGCACTCCCGAGTGGAGTCGTAACTCTCGTCGGGAGAGTCCAAGTCAAAGTCGGCGTGGTAGAAGTGGGGGAAGAGCCTGCCCGTTTCTTCCTCCTCCAGGCGCCGCCGTAACGTGCCCCACGTACGGGGCAGCTCTGGCTCGCCTGGTGAAGTAGTAGTGACGGGATTGGCCGTCGCCCACGACGGCGTCCAGGGAGCCTCGTTGTATGTACGTACTCGCATCCCTGCGAAAGCAGAGTAGAGTCCGGCATTGTTGTGAAGCCCGTACGGGAACGGGTCACACGGCGGTGACGGGGTTGAGGGTGTCGGAGAAGCCACGGGAGCCTCCGGGGAAGACGACGTGGAAGAGCCGAAGTCCCGTGCGGGGAGACACCCGCCCTCGGCCCACCAGCATGGGTCAAGCGGACCCCTAGGAGAAGGGGCCGTGTCGCCAACTGGGACCGGGGGAACGGCATCCGACGCCCCAGAGCTCGCACGACGGCGAGCGCGTCGAAGCCGCTCGCGCCTCCTCCTGATCGCAAGCCAGAGTCGCAAGCGGAGGGACCGTCGTCTAATCCTTACCGGATTCAGCGCAGCAGAGCTGCTGGTGTCTAGGCCACGGGTGGAGGGAAAGACTATGAAGTCGCCCTGGTCCGTGGAAACGAACCCTAGACTTCCGAACCAGATGACGGTGGTGAACGGGAACGGTGGGACGGTGGGATCCATCTGAGAGAGTAGTTCGGAGTTGATTGACACGCGAATCCCCCTACCTGGCGCGCCAACTGTCGGTGTTATGACCCGGGGGTCAAGACCACCAACGAGTAAATTTGTATATCGCGTGCTCCCTCTCTCAGACGTGATGCAAGACGGACACAAGGTTTATCCTGGTTCGGGCAAAGAAGGCCCTACGTCCAGCGGGGGGAGGATGACTTGTATTATCTCGCACCCAAAGCGTGCTCGTACAGGGGGGATACAAGCTGTGTTACACGGAGTCGCCCACCCGAGGGGTCGATCAAGTGGCGGTGTGTGTGTCTGGAGTGTGGACTAGGGTCCCTGAGAACGAAAGTCCGGTCAGAGTCCCAGATCAAGTGGGAGTCGATCCTCAGAGTTTCTAGAAGTCGGAAAAAAGTCCCCCTACTCTACCTCGGCGTCCCCCTTTTATAGACCAAGGGGAGACCCGAGGGTACAGGGTCCTAATAGTAGAAGTATGGGCGGCGTATCTGCGGCACAGTGTTGGCGGAGAGACGTTGAGCACTGTGACGGCATGGCCTTCCCGTCCTTCAGACGTCCCTGGTCGTGGCGGCAGTAGAAGTCGTCGCCGTGCAGTGTCCGCAGGCGGGCACGAGTCCCACGGCCGAAGCGGGATGGGGCGGATGGGACGTCTTCCGTACCGGAGTTGTTTGAAGAGGAGAGGGTCGAGCCCTATGTGACTCCGTCGCGTTCCCGAAGTCGTCGTCGAGGGTCGCACTGTTCACTTTCCGAGGGGTACTGTTGGAGTCCGTACTCGCGTAGTGGCAACAGTGGCAGCACAGTTGACGGGAATCGGGGACTGGACGGGGAGTTGGCGGATTTGACAGCGGACGCGGGCGCCCATGTCGTTAGGTGGGTTCACTTTAACCCATGTCGGAGCAGTTGGGTTAATCGAGCCCCTCGTCCGAGGGTCGTCCGCTTGACCCTTGGTCGAGGGGGAGGTCGAGGCGTCGACGGGGTCGGAGAGGTCGAAGTCGAGGCGGAGGTCGGGGGGTCGTTCGCTCGACCCCTCGTCCGTCGTCGAGGTGGAGCCGGGGGGTCGTTCGCTCGACCCCTCGTCCGTCGTCGAGGTGGAGCCGGGGGTCGTTCGCTCGCCCCCTCGTCCGTCGTCGAGGTGGAGCTGGGGGTCGTTCGCTCGCCCCTTCGTCCGTCATCGAGGTGGAGCCGGGGGTCGTTCGCTCGACCCCTCGTCCGTCATCGAGGTGGAGCTGGGGGTCGTTCGCTCGACCCTCGTCCGTCGTCGAGGTGGAGCCGGCCCGTGGCTTGTTGCCGTAGTTGGTGTAGAGGGGGCCCTCGATTGATGGGCTGCGTCTCACCGAGTAGTGGACTGATCCTTGCCTTAAAAAATGGTTGCTATGTTTAGCGTTAATTTATCGAAGGGTTTAGGATACCCCTTACCTTCGTACCCGACACGACATAAACACACACATGATCTGGCAAGTTTATCAATTCTTAACTAGTAGTATATACTGTATTATTTGCCATGCTTAGTACTAACTGCAATGCAATTATTATATATAAATCAGTAAAGCTCTTTGGTTGGAACCATTTGATAACCTTGTGTAACTAATAGTTTGTTCAAGACTGCCGATTGCTACTATTTGCTAGACAGTTGACAACACCACCCTATATACCTATATGTATAGCACTGTATGTTACAATCAATTCTTCTTGTCTTATCTGTCTGTCCAATCAGAGACTAAAAGCAACAAATAAACTGATGCATGGATCATCCCTGGAATTGATTAAAGTAATTATTAATTAATTAACTATCCATGCCTCATCGCCGGCGGCACCATGTCGTCAAGAAGACCCTTGTCAACGGCCGCCGGAGCAGCAGCAGCACTGCTGCTAACCGGAGACGGCGGCAACGAGGTCGTCGTCATCGTCGTTGTCGTTGACAAGGAACCCACTGGCATTGACATCGCCGCCGCCAGCAACAGCTGCTGCTGGTTGCAGTGCAGCGGCCTCAGCAGCGAAGTCGTCGTCGTCGGCGTCGCCGGCTTGCAGGTGGCGAGCGGGCCATTGTTGACGCCGCTGCTGCTGAGATCGTTCTGCAGAGGCGGCACGGTTGTGGTTGGGAGGAGCAACGGAGGCAGGTGGCCGTGGTCGGCGACGCCGCTGGTGATGCCGTAGAGGTTGTGCGCGGAACCGCATGCAGAGAATTGGAATGGCATGTGGTGGTGGCCGGCGGCTGCGGCGGCGGCGAGGAGGTGGTGGGCGCGCGGGAAGGCGACGGTGTGGTGGCAGTGCTGACCCTCGTAGGTGGTGATGACGACGGTGGGGTCGTCGGAGGAGCGCTCCACCCGCTTCTTCACCGTGCACTTGCTGTTGGTGCACCGGTAGTAGCTCCTGCAGCAGCAGCAGCCAGCAGGTGCATTAAAAATTTTAGAGTTCAATTTTCAGAGCTTCAGATGAAGATGCATGCATGTATCATCACATCAGTTGTTCCTTTTAATTTTTTTAATTAATTTAATCCACAAATCAGTACTATATTCATGATGGATAAGATAAAGTGCTGATTGATGTTATATATATATATATATATATATATATATATATATATATATATATATATATATGTTTGCCTGCGTTCCAATCAGATCAGTTGGAATTTTATTTTATTTCATTTGCTGATCTGTAGATAAGTACCGAAATAGTGTTTATATAAACCTAGCTAGAGTACGTACGTACGTAGGCATCATGTATTAGGAGCTGTAGTTTATATTATACCTGCAATCCGTAATATATTGAATATCCGTAACAGTAGTTTCAAGTGATCCACGCACATGCATATTTGAATGAGTCATTCATTCAATAAAAGGTACAAATTGAATGCTGGAAATTGTACGTATATATATGCATGCCATTGTCATATAGAATATGCTAAATTAATGGATCAAAATAAATATTGGACAAGATCATATATATCATCGTTAGAATTGATGACATAGTGTCGATTTTAGGAACCGGACATAAAAATGGTTTAAAATCTTGAACAAAAAAAAGTTTTTGCCAAAGTGGTCAAACAATGATAAAATTATATATTGCCAGAAAATTCAGGCAGCTGAGCTGAGAGAGAAATGCAAATATATACCTTGGGAAGGGGCTGTTCTTGACAGCCTTCTGTCCGTACTTCCTCCAGCGGTATCCGTCCTCCAGGTGGTCGACGTCGCTCTTGGTCATGAAGGCGAACCGCGGCTGCCGCGCCCGCTTCTGCCCCGCCGCCGCCGGCGACTTGGTCGTCTTCCCGGCGCCGGCGGCTTGCTCCTGCAATCATTTATTATATATATATATATATATATATATATGAGATCACTAATTATAAATTAAGCAACTCTCTATTATATATGAGTATTTCATATTTCTGAGGTACGTACGGTGAAGACGGTATGTGCTGCGTGCTATTAGTAACTCTATATTTTATATACGTCCTGCAAGCTTGTTGCATATGCATGCATGTGTCTTGTGATGAGATGAAGGTAAGTACGTACTCCCCCACCACTAAATAACTGTCTTTCTCACTTTCTGAGAAATAATTTAAATTAATTTTATATAAAAGACTATTAATATTAATGATACATAATTGATATTATTAGATAAATTTTTTGATATAGTTTTTTAATAAATTTATTTAGAAACACATATAAATGTTACACATATTTTATATAGTTAAAGTTGTGATACGGAAACTTAAAACAACATTTAATAAGAGGAGGAGTACTACATACGCAACATCGAACGACCTTACCTGACTAGCCAGCAGTGTCCCACTTAATAGGACGGAGGGATTACGCTAGCTAGCAGTGTCGATCGTGTGCATAGCTGGTTGCAATCTATCCATAGATTGGAGGACATGACTTGACAACCAGTGTCTTATCTATGTATTTTTATATGCTTATTTTTTAGTTACGACGTGACAAGTACTCTCTTCCATCTATAAATTACAATAGTTTAAATTTTAGATGCACGTTTTTTTTATATATACACATGTATAGTGAAATTTATGTAAAAAAAAGGTTAAACTGGTTTATAATTTAGAATGGAGGGAATATATTGCAAGTATTTTTTTTCTTGAATACGTAAAAGATTTGTGTATTATATTTATAATTAAAAAAAAGTTCAACCATACAAATAACGCGCCCTCGAAGGTATTTTAGCCTACCGTCCTAACAAACAAACCTAAACTTCGATATTACATAAAAAAAATCTACAACCGAGCAAAGAACATTGCTAGAGTATATTGGAAGTAATAATGGGAAAAATCACATGCATGGACTATTATAGTTTTTTGTGATATACTAACCTCCGTCCCCCCAAAAAAATATAATTCTCACTTTTCGAAAAATCAAACCGTTTGAATTTTAACTAAATTTTTATATAAAAGAAAACTAACATTTGTGTCATTAAATTAGTTATAGAATATATTTCCATAATAAAATTATTTAGAGCTATAAATACTAATACTATTTAATATAAACTTGGTCAAACTCAATGAGTTACATTGACCAACATGATTTCTATGGTTACATTCTTTTAGGGACGGATGTAGGAGAAGGTAGTAGAAGTTGTGTTTTTTAGCGAAGATGAAAAAAAAAGAGCAAAAGAATTGGAAGGAGGAGAAAGCGTGTGGCTCTTGTGTTATTTTGTATTACTACTATTATAGGATATACTGTAGGATAGTGAAAGGAGCTAGTAGTGGCTAGCTAGCTAGCAAAATAGATTTGCCGTGATGCACTGGAATCGCGGCGCAACGTCCGCTTCACTTCAATTCCGTTCCGTTCCATCCCCATCATCCCCTCTCCCTGTCCTTCCGCCCAAATTTACCCAATTGCCCTTCCGTTCTGGCCGTTACAACTAGAGAGGACACCAGCAGAGTAGTTAATATTCCATCCACTTTATAAATTATTATATAATAAGTTGTTTTAGTATTTTTTTAATATAGATTTTATTATGCATCTGAGCATAGCGTATATTTCATCAACGACATATATAGGGAACGAAGCAGTAATAATAAATAATAGGAACAAGAAGAAGCAAAAAAGAAAGAAAATGTGTGTGTTTCTTATTAAAAATAAAATGAAGAGAAGGAAAACAAAAATAAAAAAGAGGTGAAATGTGCAAGTTGATAGCTTGATGCATATATATCTAACAGCAAATAAATGTCTTGTAAAAAACATCAAATAAATGCAAACACCAAAACAAATCAGGTAAAGTGAAACTAAATCAAATCCTGATCGAATTAAAACTAGGAAAGAGATGGAGATAAAGATGAGGTGAAATGCGCAATCAGCTAGCAGTTACGAATTACTCCGTAGTAGTGACAGTAATTAATTTGACAGTTTAACTAATTTGGCAAGAGATCGCGCGATCTTAGGAGATGGACTGACATGGACATGAAGAGATCGAATTAGTAGTGAATTGTACTGGTTGAGCAAAGGCACTGTCACTTACGCTGCCTCCGTGGCCGCAGCCGGCGCTGGCGCCCCGTCGTCGTCGTCCTCCTCCTCCTGTGCGGCAACGGCGCCGTCGTCGGTGGAGCTGGCCGACGACGTGCCGCCGTCCACCGACACGGCAGGAGTCGGCAGTACCGCCGCCGTCTGCTCCTCCGATGACAAGCAGGGCGGCGGATCCAGCGGCGGTAGCATCATCATCGACATCATCAGCTCCTCCGTCGTCCCGCCGCTGACGGCCCAGCACCCGGCGAGCTCCGCGAACGACATCGCCGAGGAGGAGGAGTCGGCGCCGTAGTACGCCGCGTCGTCGCCCGTGAAGGGCCACTCGCCGCCCCCCACGACGCCCGTCGCTTCACCGCCGCCACCGGCACCGGCCATGATATATTATAACTCCGGCCAAAGCCTAGGCCGACACGCTGCACGTCGCCGATCGACTGGCGACTCCCTCGCTAGCTAGCTTGGGTTTCTTGGCTCCGATAGCTAGAATGCTAGATCAGCTGCGTGCTATGGTTGCTCAGCTCCTCGGTGATCAGCAGCAGCAGCAGCAAGAGCTAGCGATCGAGCGAGCTTTTCTTCTCTCTTCTCAACAAAGATTTGAGGGGCCGGGGTTTCGATTCGCTCGATCGGTCTGCTCTGGGGCCACAGTATGTGGCTGCCTTTTTTTCTCGTTCAGATCGATTCACAGTGCCCCGGTGGGGTGGATGGTGGTGCTGGTTTGCTTTGCTTTATTTGCTCGCTCGCTCGATCTCTATTTATTTCACTCCATCAGTCACTCTCTCTCTCTATCTCTCTCTCTGTCTCATTACCAGAGTGAGTGATGAGGGAAGAAGGGTATATACGATGGAGTACGTACGTACTAGCATCAAATTGATTATTCACTTCATTGCTAGCTTGTTAATAATTTATTGTTGTGTACTATTTCTTTGAATTCCCCTAGCTAGCTTAATTAGTTAGCTACTCTTATCTTATCCTATCTCACTCTGCTGGTCCTTCTACTCATTGTCGATCGTGTTTTTAACTCAACTACTCCTCTATGTACACATATATTCTTCCGTCTCTAAATAAATAGATTATAACTTAAAAAAATCTCTATAATCACCGATATGATCAATGTACAACTATAGTTAATAAAGAGTGGTGTGGTCTTTTCTCGGTCATACTAATATATTCTGAACTTAAGGGTTATTTAGGACCGCTCCACTCCTTGTTAAGAGCATCTAATGGGTTCTCTACAAACTCTAGTTTTTTTAAAATTACTCCATATATAGTGGAATCTATATATAGAACAGTTCCAAATACCATCTTATCTTAATAGAAATCTATTTATTCAGGGACGACAGAGGGAGTGCTACTACCCTAGAGTACTATGTTATACCCCCTCTATCTCTTTTTTTATTAGTATTTAACTACATACCATCACGATAGATTAATTGTTCACCCAATACCGTGTTTCGTTGGACTTTGTTGCGCAATTTTGATTGGTGGTGGCCTAGGCTCACCACACCAAAGGCCATGCATATATGTGCATGCTTAGACCAGTGGTAATGTAGAGTTTTATATATGACTTGGTTATCAAGATTGTCATCTTAGCTTTTATGTTCATAACAAACCTAATACCAACTCAGCAAATCATATTTATGTCGACAAAAGTCATTAGAAAGTATTTCGAAACACAAGTATAGTTTTACTAATTTCGTACATGAACTTTGTATATGGTTAGGGTAATTGTTGGTAAAAAAATAACAAAATTTGAATTTTGAAATACATGCACATGACTTATATTTTGAGACCAAGGAGTAGTACAATAGCTACTTTGGTTTATACTACAAGGATTGAGGCAAGTGGTATAATGACCGTCTTGTCCCTTGTTTTGTAGTCATGGATGTTTGTGTGCATATATGTTATACACACCATTATATGTGCGGCAAGCGCGTAGAGCAATTCACTGAACATGAATATATGTTATACACACCATTGACTCCATCAAGTATTTTTAATAGAGAAAAACAAAAAGAAAATAAAGAATGATAAAACTTACTATCTTGGAATATACAACGGTTTTGCTCTAACATATGTCGTCATCATGGCTAGATGGACATATATTCGGACGATAATTAGCATGTGCACATTGTATATGTTTTCCTCTTTTACAAATTAATTTCACAATATTTTCTATCATGATCAGTTAGAGATGTGTTGTATTTTAAAAAATTTCTTGTGCGTGCTACTATGCATGGAAAAGAACAATATTCTTATCTTTGCAATATCAGTTTTCACTATACATGGCTATTTTAATGATCTAAAAGTAAGTAATAAAGGAATCGACAAACAACTACAAACTAAAAATCATCTTAGGCACACTAAAATGTGTTTTACTTCTCTTTTTTTTATATTACAATGCATTTTATTATATTCATGAATCAACTATACTTCTGACATGAGAACGTACTGAGCATAGCTCAGTTGTTGGATTTCTTGTTGTGGAACCTGTATGGCTAGGTTCAAATCTTTGACTTGTCAGTGCTCACATTTTTCTAGATTTTAGGATTCAACATGCGTTGTTCTTTCTATGCATAAGAAACCTGATGATAGTTCGACAGTACTGTTAGGTGAGTGTTAGGCCCAACAACGGATCTCCGTTGAGTTCACTCACCTTTCCATTCTTTCTCTAGTATTAGTAGCTTGTTTCTTTTTTTTATTTTAATCGCACTGTCACTGTAAAACAGCAAAAGGGTAACATTTTTGTTTTGCGTGCCGACTCTTGCTACTTGCATTGCTGGTCGGATCCGGATGGACGGTCGATGGGTCGTGTCTTTGGCGTGTCCAGGGTGATATCCGTACTAAACTATATATAATTCGTTGAACTAGTGTAGTACTACTACACTAGGCACTACTAGCTTTGGTTTTATATATATGAGGCTATGAGCTTCGGTCTGGGTAAAGTTGGGGCAGGATATGTACATGCCCTGATGCCCATTCACCCAGGTCAGCTCAAATCATCGGAAATAGAAGATGTTTAGGATAGCGATACGGTCTCCAAAACACAATTTTAATCTTTTATTTTTATAAAAATATTTATGGAAAAGTGATATATGTATATTTTTATGAAAATATTTTTCAAGAAAAATCTATTCATATCATTTTTACATTTGCAAACTCAACCATTTAAAAGTTATAGATGATTTATATTCCTAATGTTTGACTCAAATCTTGTCTAAAACGTCTTCTATTTCCGATATGGAGGGAGTATAGTACAAATGTATAGTAATTCATCAACATGAGAGAGATGATGTAACATCCTTAATTAGTTAGAGAACATAATATTAATTAGAGGAAAACATTTAATTTTGAGGGGAATTTTAAGAATTCAATCACAAGAGTTAATTAGCTAATGTTAGAGTTATTGAACACATTAATATTTGGAGGAAAAGATCGATAAAGGACGTTTCTATGTGTGCAAGGCATTTGTTGCCAGAGCTTCTCACATGCATGTCTGTATGTTTCCTTTTCTTTTTTATTATCCTCGCGTGGGGTTTAGTCTTATTGGTATTGTGTTACAAATTTCCAAAACACAAAATATTTTTTATATAGCCTACAAAATTCATTAGAGATCGAATGGGTGGTTATATATTGAAAGGTGTATGGGTGAACCTTATTTCCATTTTAGACTAAAAGTAGAGTTTGTAAAGAACTTTGATATAGCCTATAAAAGCTAGAGATCTAAAAATAAACTGTGGAGTTGGAGCTCTAGAGATAAACATTATTACTAATTTTGTTTAAACTAATCTACATGTAGTATATGTAATTTAACGGCTAGAACATGCATCAATTCCTGGTTAAGGTAATGTGTCTTCAAAACCTAATAATAATGCTTCATCTTCATCTCTTTCCTCAAATATAAGGGATTTTGAATTGTCATAACTTTAATGCAAATACTAAGGTAAAGGACATTGTGTAAATTCTAAACTTCGACTACTACAATTTCTTATAATATATTTATAAATTATAGAAAATGTATGAAACTGAGTTCAAGATAAATGTTCTTGTATCACTTTCAAACATTCAAATTTCCGCAGGTATATAGTACTTTTGCAGTCAATATTTGAATTGATATATTGACTTAAGAAAAATCCAAAATGTGAATTATTTATCACTAGAGGGAGTATTATGGTTTAGAGGTGCAAAATATATCTTAATTACTTTTTTTCCAGTTTTACGAGGTGTATTTTGGTTATTTGAAGAAACCTTCATAAACAACTTTTACTTTAATCTTTCAAACTAATTTCAACTATTTCTAAATAGTATCATATAAAAAATTGGACAAAAATTAATTAGGAATCTTTATCTTCCTCCAATCAAATTTTGCCTCATAGCAATGCAAATGAACGGAGTAGTAGTATATATGTACAAAAATTATGCATATCATTTCTATGTTATTGGGATTTGGGAGTAAGCTAGTGTATGACCTGTGGAGAATAAGGAGAGCTCCAATAGATCGATTGGTGCACACGTAAACAAATATACTGACCATTTAATTTATCAACGAACTGATAGCTGCCGGAATATCGATAATATTTTTGTCAAATGTCTATTTGCCTTTTGTCTAGATCGAGCGTCACCGCTCTATATATATGCATGTGTGCATTATCTCGCTGAACGAATATTTTAAAAATAAGTTAACCGTTACCTTCCTAATTAAACATAAAGGACTTTGATTCATTGATTATGCATGCATACATGCACCCACACCTAGCTATATATAGCTAACTTTCCCCCTGATTTAGGTCAGCGCATACAGTACTATTCCAATATTCCATTCTAGTGATGCTAGCCAATCGATCCGTATATTTTTTTTAGAGAACCTAGTACTAGTTCGTTCTTAGTTTATTATTACTATAACGGTATAACCTATTGTACCTTAAAAAAAGGTTTATTACTATTCTGCTGTGAAAATATGTACAATTAAGCACTATCTCTATCATAGAAAGAAAAATGCAATTTTAGTTTTATGCCTAGCTAGTCAAGCCATTTAAGTTTGACAAAAATTATCATAAGAAATATATATCAAATGTTTATGTGTATGCTACTTTCTCTGTCGGTGCAAGAATGCAACTTCAGCATAAAAATATTTTGAGCTTGGTCAAGTAAATGGCAATCTATCATTGATGCCAAATATATGATATAACAACTATCATAAATATTTTGAGTAATAATCAGCATATATTAAGGTCGAAACGCTATAGAAAAATGGTATCATACCAACAAACAGTAGTTACAGATTCCAGCTATATATCTAGGAGAGCTGTGCTACATACATTTAATTAGCAATGAAGAGAAATTATTGACACATATTCTAGCCAGCCGTGTTGTACCAGATTTTAAACAATATTTGTATAGTAGTACGGCTGTGTGGAGTAGTACTACTCTGGCTATATAATCTACTGCATTTAAAAAGTTAATTACAATTCTCTAATCTTCACTACAATTTAGAGTAGTAGCCAAGGGTATGGTACAATGGTTGATTAATATTCTAGACAAATTGAAGGCCATGATAAATTAAGACTTTATTTTTCTATCAGTAACCTTTAAAATAACATGAAATTCACATGCTGTTTAGTCGACACATATTGGAGAACACTGCCATAAGCTCACAAAATGTCACATTTAAAATATATGTTCTTGTAGAAAATAGTGACTAATGGTATAAACTGGAGACCCTGTGATATGGTCGGGCCATCAATTAGAATATTGCAGTCCACAGACTAATTAATAAAACTGGAGACACATTTGTAAATTACTTTAATAAGTAATTAATAAAACTCATACCACGCTCAATTTATTTATTATCAGTCCCTTCACTACTCCATATGTGGGGACCACCTACTAGCTAGCTATAGCTAGCTACCTAGAGTGAGGCACATGTCGACCCAACAGCCATGATTAGTTTTTGATTTATTAATTATACATTTTAACCATACGGAATAATTAATTAATTAGTTAATTTATAAATGGAGGAGGTGATTTGATGTGTGAGATAATGAAGAGAAGATTAGTACAAGCAATTAAAAGAAGATTGAGCCGAAAGGGACGGCGCGTGATTGACAGGACAGATGAGGAGAGACGATGACAGCTGGGCCCACCACGAATCTTTTGGCGACCTAACTTGCCCATCACGAAACCTCTGTCCTGTCCCTACCCTAATACTCAGAAAGTTTAAACATTTCAGTGAATAAATTTTAGCTGCAGCATTTTACACGCACTTTATTCTACTTTCCTTTTACTAGCTAGTGGTAATAATATTATAAGAAAGGGAAGAGTCCACTGAGCTAGCACTGTGTATTGTAATTCCTTTTAGTCTTAGGCCCTGTTTAGATCTCTTCAAAATTCCAAATTTTCTGTCACATCTCCGTCACATCGAATTTTTGAACGCATGTAATATTAAATGTAGATAAAAAATATAACTAATTACACAGTTCATCTGTAATTTACGAGACGAATCTTTTAAGTCTAGTTACTCCATAATTAAACAATAATTATCACATACAAACAAAAGTGCTATAGTGTTAAAATTCCAAATAATTTTGGATCTAAACGTGACCTTACTTATTAAGTTTTACTAGATGTATGATCCTAATTAATCAGCGAACGTTTACTGCCTAGACTAGAATACATCGATTGGTCAGATAATTACCTAACTTCTTTCTAAAAAAATGCTTTCATAACTTTTTTTTTTCTGAAAATTACAAACTAAAGTTATACTCACAACTTTAATATTTTGCGGGACCGAATTTATCATCACAACCTCTAATCATAACATTTTTATTATATTTTATAGTAGTCTCAATATAACTTATAATGTCAATTTCTTTATGTAAAGCCAACTTTAATTCACAACAACCATAGACAAACTCAGTTTATTCATTATAATTTCTCAACATAAGTTTTATGAAACTTTACATAACTATTTTACAAATACACATAACACATTTTTTCTCCGAACACATTTCTCAACCTAAAAAACTATTCAGTATATACACTGGTAGAGAAGTGGCTTTCAATCCCAGTTATGTGGCTCTTTAATCTTGGTTGATTTTACCGACTGGGATTAAAGATCCTCCAAAGCCCATGAAACAACTTAGAACCGCATTAGTCTCGGTCTCAACTCTAACCGAGACTAATGTGTTGAATCAAAAGTCCACTCTCTGCTAGTGATATATAAAAGAAAAATGGGTAGACTAATATGAAAACACAAAAAAAGAAATAAAAAATTAAGGACAAAATGGGAAACGAGAAAATAAAATGCAAAGGAAAGAGAAAAAAAAAGTAAAAAATGAAAGACAAAAAGAATTGGGAAAATTGCATGACCAAAGAAATGGTTAAAATAAAATGGGCGATTGAGTGAGAGAAATGGAGAAAATAAAGAGATATCAAAGCACGGAGGAACAGTGTGTGGATGGAGATGTGAAAGTGACAGCAAGTGAAAGAGACACGGCCGTATCATGACCGAAGAAAGCATTTAGTTTTCATTTTTACATTTCAGGGTAAAACATTTAATCTAATAATAATGGTGTGGTATCTTTCATAGTTTGCGTCGTCGTGTTTCAAGGTAAAATAAAACATTAATTAATTAATTAATGGTGTCCTATGATTAATGTGCGAGGTAAAAATAATACTACTCCATCCGGTAACAAGCACATGTCCTTGCCCTGTTCGGCTGATAAGGCATCTGATGTTGTTTTTTTGACTATTTTGTTTTTTAGAAAAAAAATATTATGAAGAATCATTGTTTTAGTTGGTTTCGGTGATTAACGACAATTAGAGATTATTGTGGCTAACGTGTGTTTTGCAGAGGCTATGCGTAGCTTAGCCATAGTGATCGATAAGAATGGGCTCAAATGGTCATCACTTAGCCCCCAAGATGGATATCGTTTCGGATTTCAAAGAGATATGATGAAGACCCTAGAATGATAGGCTAAGTGCCATAAGGAGATGAAGGGCACTCAGAAATAGACAGTGCTTCTCTTTTTACCTTTGACCGTACTATTAAAAGGGGTTGAGATTAATAGCTTGACTTAGGAAAGCTTCATGACTTAGGTGTGGTGCACACTTGACTTCCTTAGCTCTAAGCAAGCCTATAGTGACCGTAAGATAGCCTAGAACAACCTCCATTTTCATCGCGACGAAAAACGAAGTTGTTAAAACTGTTTTCTGGGCGTCGGACGCTCCTGGCATGGGCGCCGGACGCTGTCCGTCGGCATCGGACAGAGGCGTCGGACGCTGGGTGGTTGAGTCCACAGCGTCCGTCGACCTTCCAGAGGGATGTTTTCTGGCTAAGTTTTTCAGGGTCCGTCGGCGCTGTCCGTCGGTCAAGCGTCGGACGCTGGGAAGAGCGTCCGTCGACCTTCCAGAGAGGGTGTTTTTCAACCCTAGCCAGAGCGAAGCGCCGGACGCTGGGTTGAGCGTCCGTCGCCTAGTGACGTAGCGTCCGTCGCTGGGAACAGTGTGTCAGAACTAGCTATTGGGCAGGGCGTCGGACCGTCCGTCGCCCAGGCACCGGAGCGTCCGTCGCCCAAACTATGAACAGAAACTAGCCGTTGGGGCATGTGACGAACCGTCCGTCGCCTAGTCGACAGAGCGTCCGTCGCCAACTTAAAATGCCAGCCCGAGGCAGTTTTCAGAGGGTCTATTTATAGCCCCTCCCACTTCTCTCCCACCTAGCCTTTGCTCATTTGAGTTGCTGAGTTTGTTGAGAAGGTTGGGAAGAGAGCAAGAGCCCTAGAGGGAGAGTGATTCGCGAATCCATCCATCCTCTCTCTAGTTCATCCAAGAGTTCAAGTGTGCATCCTCTAGTTGTGAAGCTTGAGTGAGTCAAGCGAAGATCGAGGCTTGTTACTCTTGGTGATCGACATCACCTAGACGGTCCGGTGGTGCTCGGAGGAAGGTGATCGCCGGAGGATTGTCGGCGGCCCTTCTCCATCGACGTTTGTGATCGGTTGTGGGCGATTCACCGAGCCGGAGTAGCGAAGAATCAGCCCGTAGAGAGCACTCATCCCTTGCGTGGGATTGAGGGGGAGCTATACCTTGCGAGGTGCTCCAACGAGGACTAGGGGGAGTGTCGACTCCTCGATACCTCGGCAAAACATCGCCGTGTCAAGCATCTCTTTCCCTAGCTCCTTATTACCACATTACTTTCGCACTTGTCATTCTTTTCATACTAGAATTGTGTAGGAAGTTTTTCGCTTCCCTTTAACTTGCTACCGCTTTCTAGTTAGGACACACAAGCGGTAGGCACTAGGGGGTTGATTGGCTCTTTATAGGTTTAATTCTTGTTTAGAAATTAAAAAGAGCCCAATTCACCCCCCCCTCTTGGGCATCTTGATCCTTTCAATTGGTATCAGAGCCAGGTTTGCTCTAAATTAGGCTTCACCGCCTAGAGCAAGATGTCCCTTGGGGATGGACCACCTCCCATGTTCAATGGAGACGACTTTCCTTATTGGAAAGTTCATATGGAGGCCTATCTAGAGGCCGTTGACGTGGGCGTGCTCAAGGCCACCACAAAGGGAGGCACCCTCTTCGCGGAGGACCTCAACTTTGATAAGCACAATGCCAAGGCGAAGAACATTATCTTTCGTGGTATTAGCAAGGATGTCTTCAACCGAGTGGTAATGCCAAAGACGCATTTGAGTTGTGGACCACGATTTGTGCTCTTCACGAAGGCACAAAAAGTGAGCGTGAAGAACGCTATCACTTGGTTATGGCTAAGCTCAATTCTTTTTCTATGCATGCAAATGAAATGTACTCACGACTTAACATTATTGTAGAGGAATTGAATGGGCTCGGTCTCAACCAAATGGAACCGGCCGATGTGGTACGCAAGATTCTTTGTGTCTTGCCCATTGAGAAGTATGGTCACATCGTCATGGTGCTTCACCAAGGAGATCTCTCCGCCGCTACACCAACACAAATTTTGAGCAAGATCAATGCCCATGAGATGTACATGAAGATTGGTGATGGTGGCTCTTCTTCCTCCAAGAAAAAAGAAAAAGAGAAGGAAGAGAAGAATGACTTGGCACTCAAGGCATCCTCCTCAGAGAAGTACAAGATGCAAGTCATGTATGAGAGTACAAGCGATGATGATGATCTCGCTCTCATGGTGAAGAAAACAACCAAGATGTTGAAGAAGCTAAGCAAGAATGGAGTCAAGTTTGACTCAAAGAAGAAGAAATTCTTCACAAGATCTTCAAGAAAGCCTCTCTCCAAGATGGATTGCTACAATTGTGGCAAACTTGGACACTTGGCTCATGCTTGCCCCGAGGAGAAGAAAGACAAGTACAAGAACAAGAAAGCAAACAATAAGTTCAAGTACAACAAGGGCAACAAAGATGAGTCAAGTGATGAGGAGAAGAAGGATGACAAGCCATTCAAGAAGAAGAAGAACTTCAACTTCCATAAGAAGAAGAAGAATGGCAAAGCCTACATTGTTGGTGATTGGCTCACCGACATTGAAGACTCAAGTGACTCATCCGGAGATGAAAGTGAAGAAGAGAAGGTGGCCGCCTTGGTGATTGGTTCATCTACTCCACCGCCACCCCCTCCATCATCTCCGGGCTCATCCTCTACACACCTATGCCTCATGGCTAAAGGTGACAAAAAGGTACAAAAAGAGGATAGTGATGATGAGGCTAGCTCTAGTGATGATAGTGATGATGAGTTTGAGGCACCTTCCTATGATGAGCTAATTGTAATTTGCAACAAATATACTAAGCTCATTAGGAGGTATAAAGGTAAAAGTGAATCACTAGAGAAAGCCAATGATAACTTGCATGCTAAGCTTGATGACTTGTCTAGTGCTAATGATGAATTGAAGCTTGAGAACAAATCTCTCTCATCTAGCACTAGGGAGCTCAAAGCCTCACTCAAGCAAGCTAATGAGAAACATGATAAGCTTGAGAGGTCCACACAAGAGCTCCATACAAGATACAACTTGCTAAAAATTGACTACAACCAAGTTAAGAATGAACATGGCACACTTGTGATAGCTAATGAATTGCTTTCAAATGATCTTGCTACACATGTTGCTATTAACCCGGTTGTTAAGTGTGATATAGCTACTTCTTGTGAGGACTTGCTTGATGAAGTTGCTAGTGAGCAAAATGCTAAGTGCAAGGGCAAGAAGGTAGTTGAGGCCGAAGATCATGATGACTATGTGAAGTTGAGGCAAGAAAACTCCAAGCTCAAGGAAGAGCTAATCAACCTCAAGGCAAGCAAGACACTCACTATCAAGTCGGCCAAGCAAGATGACAAAGATGCAATGACCTTGATCAACTCTCTCAAAGAGGAAAATGCAAAGCTCAAGGTTGAGAAGATCAAGCTCACAAGTGGATTGGAGAAGTTTACCAAGGGCCACAACCTCCAAAGTGAGCTCTTGATGAACACTATCATGAAGACCGACAAGACCGACATTGGGTTCAAGGAGAACCAAGTCATGAAGGCCAAGGTCAAGATAGAAGCAAAGAACTATTACAAGAACAAGGCCATGAGAAGCAACTATGACACACCAAAGCCCAAGCCCAAGAAGTGCTTTGGATGTGGTCAAGAGGGTCACTTTCAATCCCAATGCAAGACTTCACCTCCCAAGACCTTGCCCAAGCACATAAGGCCTTTCGCTCATGATGCACACTTCATCATCAACAAAGACTCGAAGGGTAAACCTCTAGTTGTATTTCTCGGTCCTAAGATGAAGAACAAGCCCAAAGTGCTATGGGTTGCTAAGGAGTTGGTGGACAAGGCTATGATACCTCGCCAAGTGTGGGTTCCCAAATAACAAGCTTAACTCGAAGTTGCTTGTGTGTAGGTGAACTATAAGACCGGTGGAAGTCATTGGGTGATTGATAGTGGATGCACTCAACATATGACCGGTGACTCTCGGATGTTCACCACACTTGAGGAAGATTGTGAAGGGCAAGACAAGATTACCTTTGGGGACAATTCAAAAGGCAAAGTGCAAGGCCTAGGCAAAGTGGCAATCTCAAATGATCAATCAATATCAAATGTCTTGCTAGTACAATCTTTGAGCTTCAACTTACTATCAGTGGGACAACTATGTGATCTTGGTTTCCAATGTCTCTTCACTCCAAATGAGGTAGTTGTGTCCAAGATTGAAGATTCATCATTGATATTCAAAGGGTTTCGGCACAACAATCTCTACCTAGTGGACTTCACCTCAAATGAAGCTAGTTTGCAAACATGTCTATTCTCCAAGAGTTCTTTGGGTTGGCTATGGCATAGAAGATTAGCACATGTGGGAATGTCAACTTTGAAGAAGCTTGTCAAGAAGGAGTTGGTTAGAGGTGTGAAGGATGTTGTTGACACAAAAAGCGTCAGATCTATGAACACCTCGGGCTATTACCCAAAGCTCGATGTCGAGGGCGTGCCAGTCGATTTGACCAATCAATCGACAAGGATGATAACTATGACAAACTGAACGAGACGACAGCGATGCGCCCGGACGTCAAGGCTCAGATTGATCACGGATAACTAGAGCAGAGCTAGACGAGGCAAACAGCGATGCGCCCGGATTGCCAAAGCCTAGAGGTACTCCCACGCGGAACTAGCAAGGATTTTGACGAAGATCAGAGTGATGCAGCCCGTCGAAAGCTTGAAGAACTCGTTGATAACTATAACTAATGCATAAAAAGGATAAATTGCGGTAAAAGTAGGATAAAAAGTAGAATTGGTTTGTTTTGAATTGGATTGATTTTTTATTCCATAGCCCTCGGGCACATATTTATACTCCCGCATGGAGAGTTGTACAATGACACGACACATATCTTTCCTAAAACAAACTCCTACTTTAAAGGAAACTGACTCGCGTAGGAGCCAGATAACAATATTTATTTCCTAAACAAACACACCTATTTTAAGGGAAAATAAGCGACCCATGCAAGAGTTGGATTCAAACTACTATAATAATACTGGCACAGAACACCAGTTTCCTTATACTTCTTTTCGATGGAAACTTTCCATCGTCAGATCCCTTTAATCCGCACCTTCCTTCTTTGGCCACTTGCAATCTTCTGCTGCCACCAAGTGCTAAATCACGTCCATCGGCATCGGCAATACTTTCCCGATCGGCAATCGGCAACATCTCGTCGGCAACCAGCAATGAGCCTTATCGGTAATCGGCAACTATCTTTCATCGGCAATTGGCAACGAGCCTTTATCGGATTGGCAATAGCAGCTCATCGGCAATCGGCAAGACCACCAATTAACCTTTGTCGGCAAAGATCATCCAACTTCCATCGGTAACACACTTGGCCTTTTGCAGCATTCTTCCATCGGCAATATTGGCTCATATTTTACCGATGCCGATGGAGAACGGTCATTGACCAGTCAAGCTTCAACCCATTTGACACGTGTCGAAAAACGGTGTCAACACATGCCCCCCAGTTTCGGAGCGTATAACTTTACGTGCCGAAATTCTCTCCACTGTAGCCGTTGCTGTAGCCGTTGCCCCCGAGATAGGCGTTTGGTTTCCTCGATCCCCGCGTGTGGAACTGCAATTTAATAATAAAATCCCTCGATTGTAGCACGAACAGTTACAAACCATCTCGATCACCACACGTATCTACCGCGGGCCTCTCTACATTCCTGCACAGTGTAGAACAGAAGCCCAAAATGCCCCTGAACAAGATTATAAAAGTTACCGGGATCCACACTGCCTTTTTACCCGAGCCCATTTTCACTTTCACCTTCCTGCCTTCGTCTTCAACCTCCGGCTGCCCTGAAGAACACAGGCTCGAGCAACAGTACTTCTTCGCACTCCAAGGACGAATCAAGCATCTCTCCGGTTCCAAATGGCGATCCAAGTTGACACCCCGAAGGTAAGATTTATTTCCCATCCAATCCAACCTCTCTGCACAGTTCTTTTCTCTGCAAAAACCTGGTTTTTATCCCCATTCTTCCTTCTGATTCGTCCCTTTTCTTCGAACCCTAGGAGCTGTACAATAAAGTGATCATCCCTCTCGCTGGCTCCAATCTCAGTTGCCTAGGCCCAATGGGCAATCCAGACCCTACCTCTATTATCAACGCAGAAACCAACCGGATACCGCTTAGGTCTGAGAGCTTCGATCTAGGGTTATGGAAGGATACATTCCGCTCATGGCCTAAGCACACCAAAGGGTGGAAAAACTGGTACTTGAGGTTGGCCAGGTCACAACAGGTGTACTGGCAGGAGCGTGGCTTAGATCAATGCATTAGGCTCTCAATTGCCGATGCAGAGAGGAACGAAAACTTAATGATAGCAGCTTCATATTTCTGGTCCGACAGCATGAATGCTTTCCTCTTCAGGCATGGACCGGCTACTCCCACCCTTTCTGATGTCTTCATGCTAACTGGCTTGGATATCACCTCTGCCGATACCCTTAGCCTCTTCAACAGAAAAGTTGAGTATAAAGTGAACACCCGTAGTATCGGCGGCTGGACAGGTTACATTCAGGAACACCAGAAAACCGGATCGGTAACCCAACGGGAGCATGCCATCTTCTTAAACATGTGGTTGGAAAAGTTTGTCTTCTGTGGCAAAACCATCGGCCCAACCACCATGCACCTCCCTGCGGCCGAACTGCTTGCCAACGGCACAAGGCTCCCTTTAGGCAGGTATCTCCTCGGATCGGTTTACCGATTGCTTCATCAAGTATCCAACAAGCTACTGCTAGGAGAGCCCATCGGCAATCTCGGAGGCCCCTGGTGGTTTGTCAACCTATGGCTGAACGCACACATGCACAAGGCCCTCGGGTTTGACTTATTCGCCCAACAATTCCCGAGGGACATATCAGAAGACTACCGATATGATGATGACGAATCGGCAATTCGAGCTCCGCTCAACTTTGGAGAAGCCGTCATAATGCTGCCAGGTACCGATGCCGATAGGGAGCACTTCGGCTATTATTTCCAAAAGTTCTACAACGGATTTCCCTCCTTGGAACGGGCCTGGTGGCCATATCTCGACGAACACAACCAATTTCCGTTGCTGTTCAGCCTGTCTGACATGAGCTTGCCTGAGAACCAAGCAATTATGAGGGCCAGCATCACTCCCCGAGCTCTCCCAGTAAACATCTTTGGATTTGGGAAGAACGCTCCACCGTCGTACGAGTTTTACTATCCATCGGCAGCGGCAAGACAACTGGCATTTGGTCAACTGTCGATCAAGCTGTGCTACTCTAGGGTAGTAAGACCCAGGCAGACAATCTCCAGCAATCTGGATTGGAACAAAGTCATCAGCCTCCCTGCCGATGCCGATCTGTCAGACCTTGACTTGTCCTCCTGGTCGCCAACCTCCTTCATCACCAACGAGTTCAAGTCTTGGTGGCAAGAATGGAAATGCCAACTACTCGCCAAGTCTTCGCACTATTATCGGCACTTGATCGACGCCGATTACCTCATTCCCGATGACGCAGTAAGTCTGCTATCCGATGTACTTTCATTACTTTATTTGTTATCGGTATCAACACTTAACTCCTCTGCACCTTTGTGTTTGACAGACCGATGATCCAGTCCCCACAATGAGCAACAGCGGTAGACCCTTCAATCTTTGGATGATGGGCCCTATATCGATCATCGGCAACAAAGCCCCGACGTTGGCCGCCTTCGCGCCTCAACAGGTACCTACGCTGATGCCTACAACAGCTCAGGCTACATCGGTTGCCGCTATTGCCTTGACGCAAACTTATGCAGTAAACTCATCTTTACTTGTACCGATTACATGCTGTTTCATCGGCAACATTTTCCTTGCATAACTCGCTTTGTATTTTCAGGCACTATGGTCATCGGCATCTGCTTCCAGCAGGCAAATGCCTTCCAGCCCGGTTGCCGATGCCCCCCGGTCTTCATCCAAGCGGGTCAGCTCCCCTGCTGCTGCGTCGACAAAGAAGAGGCGCTTAAGGATGGCTTCTCCTCCACCATCGGCTCCACCTGCACCATCAGCTGCCGATGCGTCACCAGCAAGACCGCTTCTGACTCCAATCGCACCACCTGTCGGCGGGTCATCGGCAGAATCTCCATCGGCTTCCGTACCTGAACAACCGATGGATGATGCCCCCGTCCAGGAGATATTAGCTGTTGCGACGACCGAAACGGCATCGGCATCGGCACCAGCCACGCTGAATGAAGAAACAACTGCCATAGCAGCGGGGGCAGCATCGGCATCGGCATCACCAGCCAGACTACCCGGCGAAGGAACCACTCAACCTTCCGCAGCAGCAACGACGTCTAAATCGGCACCGTCGACTCAAGTTCCCGATGTCAGAACGGAACCACCACAAGGAACTGCCACTACATCGGAGGTAACGCCGGCTACAACTATACCAGCACCAGCGGCGTCGACTGCCTCTCCAACAAGGGTCCAGTCATCGGCATCTGCTGCCGATGTTCAGGATAAAGCCGGGCCATCCAGTATGCCAAGTCCCAGGCAGGAAATCTGCTTCAATATGGTAAGTCAATTACCTCAAAGCTAGTTTTACAATCGGCATATTTTAACCTCTGTTTTTGGGCCCAAGACTCTCCAGACAGTCTCTTCTCCTACAGCCTAAACCTTCAGAACGAAGATGAGCGCCAAGGCCGCCTCCAAGCAGACAGTTTATTTTCTTTCGCCGTCAACGTCCCCGATAACGATGAAGAGGAAAGCTCCACCCCGGCTCTATCGGCAGAAGTCAAGTCCAGACTCGAAGAATTGCTTTCCTTGCTGCTGCAAGATACCTCTTAACTCGTCCAGGACTCATCAGCGGCAAAGATTATATTCAAAGATATCCAAAGCCATCTTCCCGCCGATGTAGCAGAAACCATCCTTCAGGCAGCCTCTATTGACATCAAACAAATCCAGTACCAGAGGCTTATGCGTCACATTGCCGATAGAGCGGCTCAAGCCAAGAACGAGGATGAGAAGCTCAAATTCAAACGCCTTGCCGATGAGAAGCACAGGAGCATTGGTCAAGCCAAAGTTTCCATCGGCAGCCTTGACCAGGAAATCCATCGGCTGTCGACAAAGAAGGAGGAGCTGCTGGCAGAGCTGCAAAAGGTTGAAGGGGATCTGACGGCTGCCAACCAGCAAAAGACTCAACTGTCCGACTCCATCGGGGCTTTACAACAAGAAAGAGACCATAATGCCCGTCAAGCCATCCTATGGAAGAAGAAAATCAAGCTGGTGGAGGGTTCTGCCGATGCCGACGCCAAGGAGATAGATGAAATAGATCAAATTCGCCTGCGTGCGATAACAGTCATCCACTCCTTATTCTAATGCCTGTTGTATCAGAAAGGATGTAACCTGATACTTGATCTTGTCTTGTAATATAACGCTAGTTTGTTTTTACCGATGTTTTTATAAGTTTTCTTTTCATCGGCATTCGACTGAGCATTATGCATCTACCCATATGCTAGGGTAATATCTTTTTAAGTATTTGCCGTTGATCGCCCTAGAAAATGCCACTCCCTCGAGGGTCTCCAAAATGTACGCATTACCAGGAGCAGACTGTTTTATCCGATAGGGACCTTCCCAATTAGGGGACCACTTTCCAAACTTAGAGCTCTTAGTCCCAATCGGTAAAATCAACTTCCAAACCAAATCGCCATCGGCAAATTCCTTTACCTTTACTTTCTTATCATACCATCGGGCAACCCTCTTCTTATTCTCTTCAATACTAATTAACGCTCTCAACCGATGACTTGCCAAATCTTCTAACTCATCCTTCATCAGAGTAACATAATCATCGGTCGTCAACTGATCCTGAAAAGATAATCGCCTGGAACCAATTTTAATTTCCCAAGGTAGGACAGCATCGTGTCCATAAACCAACTGATACGGCGAGACCTTATGTTGACACAAAAAGCGTCAGATCCGTGAACACCTCGGGCTATTACCCAAAGCTCGATGTCGAGGGCGTGCCAGTCGATTTGACCAATCAATCGACAAGGATGATAACTATGACAAACTGAACAAGACGACAGCGATGCGCCCGGACATCAAGGCTCAGATTGATCACGGATAACTTAGAGCAGAGCTAGACGAGGCAAACAGCGATGCGCCCGGATTGCCAAAGCCTAGAGGTACTCCCACACGGAACTAACAAGGACTTTGACGGAGATCAAGGTGATGCAGCCCATCGAAAGCTTGAAGAACTCGTTGATAACTACAACTAATGCATAAGAAGGTAAATTGCGATAAAAGTAGGATAAAAAGTAGAATTGGTTTGTTTTTTGGTTGATTGATATCTATTCCATAGCCCTCGGGCTCATATTTATACTCCCGCATGGAGAGTTGTACAAAGACACGACACATATCTTTCCTAAAAACAAACCCCTACTTTAAAGGAAACTGAGTCGCGCAGGAGCCGGATAACAATATTTATTCCCTAAACAAACACACCTATTTTAAAGGAAAATAAGCGACCCATGCAAGAGTCGGACGCAAACCACTATATTAATACTGGCACAGAACACCAGTTTCCTTATACTCTTCGATGGAAACTTTCCATCGGCAGATCCCTGCAACTTCCTTCTTTGGTCACCGGTAGTCTTCCGCTGCCACCAAGTGCTAAATCACGCCCATCGGCATCGGTAATACTTTTCCGATCGGCAATCGACAGCATCTTCTTCATCGGCAATCGGCAACCATCTTCCATCGGCAATCGGCAACAAGCCTTTATCGGCAATCGGCAAGACCCCTTCATTGGCAATCGGCAAAGACTCCTCATCGGCATTCAGTTCCAGCAAGACTTCACCGATTTGGTCGATAAGGCTCATCAGCTTCCATCGGCAAAACTCATAGCACCCTCCTATCGGCATTATCAACTCCTGATACCGATGGAGAATGGCCGCTGACTAGTCAAGCCTCAGCCCATTTGACACGTGTCAAAAAACGGTGGCAACACCTTGGTTGCACCATGACAAGCCATCCGATATGACCATAAAGCTTCGTTTAATACCATGTGCCACCTTCTGGGGTTTTCCTCAATCTTGCGCTTTATAAGCTTAATGACTCCTTTATTAGTCGCTTCAGCTTGACCAATAGCCTGGGCATAATAAGGAGAAGAATTTAACACCTTGAAACCCATGCTAGCAGCAAAGTCATCAAACTCTCCCGATGTGAACATGGTCCCTTGATCGGTAGTGATAGTCTGAGGAATACCAAATCGGTAAACGATGTGCTCCTTAACGAAATCCACTATGTTTGTCGATGTCACCTTCTTCAAGGGGATTGCCTCAACCCATTTGGTGAAGTAATCGGTAGCAACAAGTATGAACTTATGCCCCTTGCTCGACGGCGGATAAATCTGGCCGATGAGATCAATAGCCCATCCTCTGAACGGCCAAGGCTTGATTATAGGATTCATTGCCGATGCAGGTGCCCTTTGCACATTACCAAACTTCTGACAGTCCTGGCACCCTTTGAAATAATTGAAGCAATCTTCAAGGATTGTTGGCCAATAATATCCCTTCCGCCTAATCATCCACTTCATCTTGAATGCCGATTGATGCGCTCCACATACGCCTTCATGGATCTCACCCATCAACTCTTTCGATTCCTCTTTGCCGAGACATCTAAGCAAAACTCCATCAACTGTCCGATAATACAACTCATTATCAAGGAGTACATACTTAGTAGCTTGGAACCTTAGACGCCTCTCGACCTTCCCAGATGGATTCCTCAAGTAATCGACAATCCCCTTTTTCCAGTCATCGGCAACTGTTACCGATGTCGTGACTTCCTGAATCGGCTGATATCCTGAGGCATTCTGTGCTAACTGATTGGCCTCTTCATTATGCAACCTTGGAATGTGTTCAAGGCGGTATTCTTTGAACTCCTTTAACAACTGCAGACACCTCTCATGGGCTGCAATTAGCGCTTCACTTCGGCACTCATATGTCCCGATCAGCTGATTAATCACCAACATGGAATCACTGAAGATTTCAACGCATCGGCACGCACCTCCCTGAGTAGTTCCAACCCCTTAAGCAAAGCCTGGTACTTAGCCTGATTGTTTGTCGAAGTAGCAACAATCGGCAATGAAATCCCATACCTCTATCCTCGGGGTGAAATCAACAGAATACTGATACCTGCTCCTTCCTTGCACGTAGACCCATCAAAGAATAAAGCCCAAGGAGCAATCTCAACAAAGCTCACCATATTGCAGTGCTGAGTGACAAAATCGGCCATCACCTGACCTTTAACAACCTTTGCCGATTCATACCTTAGGTCGAACTCTGACAGTGCCAAAATCCACTTACCGATCCGTCCACTCAAAATCGGCATTGACAGCATGTACTTGACCACATCATCTTTGCAGACAACAGTGCATTCGGCCGACAGTAAATAGTGTCTTAATTTAATGCAAGAGAAGTATAAACATAAGCACAATCTTTCTATGGCCGAATACCTGGTTTCAGCATCCACCAACCTTCTGCTCAGGTAATATATTACACGCTCCTTTCCTTCAAACTCTTGAATTAAGGCTGACCCGATAACACCGTCATCGGCAGACAAATATAACCTGAAAGGCTTCCCGTGTTGAGGTGGAACTAAGACTGGAGGATTTACCAAATATCTTTTAATTTCTTCTAAGGCTATCTGCTGCTCCTCTCTCCATATAAACTCTTGATCGGCTTTCAACTTTAACAGAGGACTAAAAGATTTAATCTTACCAGACAAATTGGATATAAATCTTCTAATGAAATTAATCTTGCCGATCAGAGACTGCAACTCAGTCTTGTTTGTGGGAGCAACTACCTTGTTAATTGCATCAATAGATTTTCTGCCGATTTCAATGCCTCTCTAATGCACCATGAAGCCTAGAAACTGCCCTGCCGATACGCCAAACGCACATTTGTTAGGATTCATCTTCAACCCATGCTCCCTCGTGCACTCCAATATTTTCCGCAAATCGGCAAGATGCTTCTTGAAGTCCCCAGACTTAACCACCACATCATCAATGTAGATCTCAATAATTGTGCCGATGTACTTATGAAAGATAAAATTCATTGCCCTCTGATAAGTAGCACCGGCAATCTTCAAGCCAAAAGTCATGACTACCCACTCAAACAAGCCGACGTGACCTGGACATCGGAAAGCAATCTTGGATATGTCTTCTTCAGCCATGAATATTTGATTGTACCCAGCATTACCATCCATGAAGCTAATAATTTGATGTCCAGCAGCAGCATCGATCAGCAGATCGGCAACGGGCATCGGGTAGCCATCCATCGGTGTAGCCTTGTTCAGATTCCTGAAATCAATGCAAACACGAAGCTTTCCATTCTTTTTATACACAGGAACCACATTAGAAATCCAATCGGCATATTGGCATTGCCGAATAAATCCAGCCTCGATCAACTTGGTAATCTCAGCCTTAATATCGGGTAAGATAGTAGGATTGCATCAGCGTGCCGGCTGCCGATGTGGCTGAAAACCAGACTTGATGGGTAACCGATGTTCAACTATCGATCGGTCTAAACCAGGCATCTCTGTATAATCCCAAGCGAAACAATCTTTATTCTCTTTTAATAAATCAATTAACTACTGCTTACATTGGGAATCTAACTTAGCACTAATAAAAGTAGGCCTAGGTTTACTACCATCGCCGATGTTGACCTCGAGCAAGTCATCGGCAGACGTGAAGCCCTGCCCCAGTTTTCCGTCATCGGCGAACTGATCCATTAAGACTCCTCCTCAGGACCGACTACTTGGATTGGTTTGATGCGGTAATCGGCAACTTTGAGGAACTCTTTATCCCAGGCTTCGCCAGATATGCACCTGGTCTACTCATAAGTGTCCAACTCTGCCGATGCAACAATAGATGGGGTTTCACCGCGGACGACTTCAATTCTATCCCCGATCCACTGTACCAGGCTCTGATGCATAGTAGAAGGGATACAACAATTAGCATGGATCCAATCCCTCCCGAGGAGCAAGTTGTAAGTGCCTTTGCCGCTGATTACAAAGAACGTTGTCGGCAAAGTATTACTGCCGATGGTTAAGTCAACACATACGGCTCCCATGGCGGTTGACACATTGCCTTCGAAGTCCTTGAGCTTCATGTCGGTCTCGACCAAATCTTGATCACTTTTGCCAAGCTTCCTGAACACGACATAGGGCATTATGTTGATCGATGCGCCACCATCCACTAGCATCTTGGTCATCGGCTGACCATCCACCTTGCCCTTGACAAACAGAGCCCTTAAGTGTTGCCTTTCATCTTCGGCAGGCTTTTCAAAGATAGCCGTCATCGGATCCAGCATCAATTGTGCCATATCGGCAGCCTCTTCATCATCGCTGACGGGCGCCATGAACTCCATCGGCAACATGACAACCATGTTTATGTCTGTCGATGGGCCCCTGTCCTTAAGCTTCGGCCTCCATTACTTCTCTTCCGAGGGTTCTACACTGTCATGTAGGTCGTCGCGGCGCTGGCGCTGAATCCTCCTCTTCTGGGTCTTAGTCAAACCCTTAGGGCACCAGGGAGGAAGCTTGGTCTTCCAGACAGGTTGATGCTGCTTCTCACTGCTTATATTGGCACGTCTTCCGATGTTGGGATCTCTGGAGAATATCTCTTCGTCAGGCACTCTAGCATTGGCCATCTCCTCCAGCTCCCTCTGGTCAACACGCCTGCCAAGCCGATCATGGGCACTGAGCTTGCTCCCCAGTCGGTCATGTGCCAATCTGTCTTCTCTGAGCGGCCTGGCATACCTAGGTGCCTGATCATCAAAACAAGGTCGCTTACCTGACCGATCGGCTGTGTAGTACCCATTGCATTCTGGACAATTATCGGCAGTGGGTAGCTTGATGCCTTCTTCCCAGCAATGAACGAAGAAGGGAAACCTCCAGTGGTCCTTATGTCGAAGCCATTCTCGATGCTCCTCTTCTTCTTCTCGATATTGTTCTTCACGTGATTGCCGATGATATCGCCTCGGCTGTTGTGAGTAATCACCACTCCGGGAGCCCTGTTGGCGCTGCTACCCTCATCGGCAACCTTCTTACCCTTTCTGTCATCGGCAAACCTTCTTGCGTCGTGCTTAGGCACTTGGTAGTCAGGATCTACCGATGAGTTCCTTTTGGCAGCTTCCGATGTCAGCACTCTGGTCTTTTCACCGATCTCCACCATGTTGTTTGGGAACGGGTGCTGATCTATCTTCATCGGTTTCTGGACTTTAGAGTTTTCAAACTTGATACGCCCAGACTCGATCTCCGACTGCAACTGCTGCCTGAATACTTTGCAGTCATTGGTACTGTGTGAGGTTGCATTATGCCACTTGCAGTACCTAATCTTCTTGAGCTCTTCGGCCGATGGAATCACTTGATTGGGCGCCAACTTGATTCGCCCCTCTTGCAGCAATAGGTCAAACATCCTATCGGCCTTGGTGATGTCAAAGGTGAACCTCTCAATTTCTTTTTGGCCGAACGGACAAGACACAGGCTTCTTATCCTTCACCCATTCGGCCGCATCGACATTCAGCTCTTCATCCGATCCAGAGTCTTCTTCTTTCCCGATGAAGGTCACCTTCTTGTTTCAAGTCTTCCTGGACTCAAAGGCTTTGACATCTTGATTGGCAATCCTCTGCACCAGGTGACTTAGGCTCTCAAACTGCTGGGACGCGTACTTGTCCTTGATGTGCGGCAGTAACCCTTGGAAGGCCAAATCGGTTAGTTGCCGATCATCAAGCACCAGACTGTAGCACTTGTTCTTCACGTCCCGCAGCCTCTGCACAAAACTTTCTACCGATTCATCGTTGCGTTGCCTCATCTTGACCAAATCGGTAAGCTTCTTTTCGTGTATGCCAGCAAAGAAGTATTTGTGAAATTGCCTCTCCAGATCGGCCCATGTAATTATAGAATTTGGAGGCAATGATATGAACCATGTGAATGCCGATCTAGACAATGATGAAGAGAATAGTCTCACCCTTAATTCCTCCCTGCTGGCAACTTCCCCGCACTGGATAATGAAGCGGTTGATGTGCTCCATTGTTGACGTGTCGTCTTGGCCGGAGAACTTGGTAAAATCGGACACCTTGTACCGATTTGGAAGAGGAATCAAGTCATATGCAGGCGGGTACGGGGTCCGATAAGAGTATGTGTTGACCTTGGGTTTGATGCCAAATTGCTCTTTCATGACTTCGGCAATTTTGCCGACCCAGTACGCATCCTGCTCTTGCCAACTCATTGGCTGATTATCGACTGGTGGAGTTGGCTGACGCGCCTCTTGGAGATGTGCAGTAGTCGTGGGCGCAGCGCCAGTCATCTGGACGCTATGCATCAGCTGACTTGCCGATGGATAGATTGGCATGCTTGGCGGAGTCGGCTGATGCGCCCCTTGAAGATATGCAGTTGTCGCAGGCGCAGCATCAGTCATCTGCACGCTATGCATCGGTTGACTTACCGATGGATGATTCGGCATACTTGGCGGAGTCGGTTGAACTGTCACATTCATCGGTTGTTGTACCGATGATCCGCCTTGGATGTAAGCTGGGCCTCCATAATAATACATCGGCGCGCCAGGCTGCTGAGCTGGTGGCTGGTTGACCCATCCGAGATTATAAGGCATCGGCATGTGACTTGCCGATGGCTGATAACTGACCGGAGCATGCGGCTCTTGAATCTTAGAGCAATTGATCACCAGGTTACCCTGGGGAATCGGTACTCCAGCTTGAGAGTTTGCCACCAGAGATTGACTGTCGGTGGTTATAACGTGTTACATCGGCACAGAGCTTGCCGATGGTGGCATTAGAGGTATCTTGGGGATTACTTGGAGATCATCTGATGGCACTTGTATGGTCGGAGCAGGCGCAGAGTTGTGCATCATATGAGCCATCGGCTGTGGCTGTGCTGCCGATGCCGTAGAGTTCTTCCAGGCTGAACTGTCTCCCTGCACCAGATTAGAGCCAGCATATAGATTCGGGGGCATACCGTATCCCCACCAATTAGCGGGGGCTGGCCCTGAAGTTGCCAACGCGGTCGGATATGCATTGAACTTGGTGGTGTCGCCGGCGTTCGGTCTTGGTGACGTGGCCACATCGGCAGACGGTTCCACAGGGGTGGAAGACGCCATTTGAGCCGCCGATGGGCTTGTAGATGCCAATCCAGGTTGATGGTACGCTGGGCCGACATATCGCGGTGCATGTCCTTCTTTGAATGTTTGTGCGACAGCATTGTAGACAATATTGGACAGCACGTTGGAGTGGTTAATCAGAGCTTGACTTACAACGGCGTTAACCATCTCTTGTAGCTTTCCAGGGTTCGCGTCGTACGTGACCTGCCGTGGCAACGGCGGATCCTGCTTCTGGATTGCTTCGCCACTCCTGCTGAGGCTGAAGGATTTGAGATACAGCTGTTTGTACTCCTCCATAGCCCGCTCCATGGCCTGTTTCTGATCATCTTTCAAATCGGCCTCAGATACTGCGATGACATTCCTCTAGTCGACATCGGCATGATCAGCCATGCCGGATGTGTAGATCTGTATAACCTGGTCCCACTGGGCGTGCCAAAAGAAGTGTTGACACAAAAAGCGTCAGATCTATGAACACCTCGGGCTATTACCCAAAGCTCGATGTCGAGGGCGTGCCAGTTGATTTGACCAATCAATCGACAAGGATGATAACTATGACAAACTGAACGAGACGGCAGCGATGTGCCCGGATGTCAAGGCTCAGATTGATCACGGATAACTAGAGCAGAGCTAGACGAGGCAAACAGCGATGCGCCCGGATTGCCAAAGCCTAGAGGTACTCCCACGCGGAACTAGCAAGGATTTTGACGAAGATCAGAGTGATGCAGCCCGTCGAAAGCTTGAAGAACTCGTTGATAACTATAACTAATGCATAAAAAGGATAAATTACGGTAAAAGTAGGATAAAAAGTAGAATTGGTTTGTTTTGAATTGGATTGATTTTTTATTCCATAGCCCTCGGGCACATATTTATACTCCCGCATGGAGAGTTGTACAATGACACGACACATATCTTTCCTAAAACAAACTCCTACTTTAAAGGAAACTGACTCGCGCAGGAGCCAGATAACAATATTTATTTCCTAAACAAACACACCTATTTTAAGGGAAAATAAGCGACCCATGCAAGAGTCGGATTCAAACTACTATAATAATACTGGCACAGAACACCAGTTTCCTTATACTTCTTTTCGATGGAAACTTTCCATCGGCAGATCCCTTTAATCCGCACCTTCCTTCTTTGGCCACTTGCAATCTTCTGCTGCCACCAAGTGCTAAATCACGCCCATCGGCATCGGCAATACTTTCCCGATCGGCAATCGGCAACATCTCGTCGGCAACCAGCAATGAGCCTTATCGGTAATCGGCAACTATCTTTCATCGGCAATTGGCAACGAGCCTTTATCGGCAATCGGCAATAGCAGCTCATCGGCAATCGGCAAGACCACCAATTAACCTTTGTCGGCAAAGATCATCCAGCTTACATCGGTAACACACTTGGCCTTTTGCAGCATTCTTCCATCGGCAATATTGGCTCATATTTTACCGATGCCGATGGAGAACGGTCATTGACCAGTCAAGCTTCAACCCATTTGACACGTGTCGAAAAACGGTGTCAACAGATGTTGTGTTTGAGAAGGACAAACTTTGTAGTGCATGTCAATCCGGTAAACAAGTGGCAAACACTCATCCAACCAAAGCTTTCATGTCAACCTCAAGAGTCCTAGAGCTACTTCACATGGATCTATTTGGACCTACCACCTATGCTAGCCTTGGTGACAATCTCTTTTGCTTGGTGGTAGTTGATGACTACTCTAGGTACACTTGGGTGTTCTTTCTTCAAGACAAGGGAGAGACTCAATCAATATTCAAGAAGTTTGCAACTAGAGCCCAAAATGAGTTTGATGTGAAGATCAAGAAGATAAGAAGTGACAATGGGACCGAGTTTGTGAACACCAAGATTGAAGATTATTGTGATGAAGTTGGAATCAAGCATGAAGTATCCGCCACCTACACTCCTCAACAAAATGGTGTAGTAGAGAGAAAGAACCGGACACTTATCACTCTTGCAAGATCAATGCTTGATGAATACAACACCCCTGAGAAGTTTTGGGCCGAAGCAATCAACACCGTATGCTATGCGGCCAACCGGCTATTTGTCCAAAGGCTTCTCAAGAAGACCCTCTATGAGCTTGTGAATGGGAAGAAACCGAATATATCCTTTTTCTGAGTGTTTGGTTGCAAAGTGTACATCTACAAAAAGCGCCAACACTTGGGCAAGTTCCAAAGGAGATGTGACATTGGTTTCTTTGTTGGATATTCACTTAAATCCAAGGCATACCGTGTATTTAACAAAGCCACCGGCTTAGTTGAAGAAACGTATGACTTGGAGTTTGATGAAACTAATGGCTCTCAAGAAGAGCATGAAAATCTTGATGATGTAGGTGATGAACCCTTGAGGGAGGCAATGAAGAATATGCCAATTGGTGCTATCAACCCGCAAAAGGTGGAAGAAGTTGAAGATGAAGCAAATCAAGATCCTTCTCCACCCCACACGCCTCAAGTTGATGAAGGAGATCAAGTGAGGGAAGCTCAAGAAGACACTCACATCCCTCAAGATCAAGCCAAGGCCGAAGCAAGCAATGTTGAAGCACCGCAACCTCCTCCCCAAGTGATTAATAGAAGATCTACACCTATGCTTCAAGCACATCCTCAAGACCTCATCATAGGGAGTCCATCAAGGGGGGTAACAACTCGATCTAAACTTGCTTCTTATGTTGAACATCACTCCTTTGTTTCCTTTGTTGAGCCTTCTAGTGTGGAGGATGCACTTGCAGATCTGGATTGGGTGAACGCCATGAACGAAGAGTTGAACAACTTCACCTGGAACGAAGTGTGCACACTAGTAGAAAAGCCCAAAGGAGCAAGAATCATTGGCACCAAGTGGGTGTTTAGGAACAAGCAAGATGATCAAGGCGTGGTTGTGAGAAAACAAGGCAAGATTGGTGGCAAAGGGGTTCTCCCAAGTTGAAGGCTTGGATTTTGGGGAGACCTTTGCACCGGTTGCAAGACTAAAAGCCATTCGTATCCTTTTGGCATATGCTTCACATCACAAAATGAAACTTTTTCAAATGGATGTGAAGAGTGCCTTTCTAAATGGTTTCATCAATGAACTTGTTTTTGTCTCACAACCTCCCGGGTTTGAAGACCCAAATTGTCCTAATCATGTGTATAGGTTGTCCAAGGCACTCTATGGATTGAAGCAAGCTCCAAGAGCTTGGTATGAGAGGCTAAGGGACTTCCTACTCAAGAAGGGCTTCAAGATCGGGAAAGTGGATACCACACTCTTCACCAAGGTGCTAGATGGAGAGATCTTTGTTTGCCAAGTATATGTCGATGACATTATATTTGGGTCAACAAACCAAGGTCATAGCAAGGAATTTGGTGCATTGATGTCCAAGAAGTTCGAGATGTCGATGATTGGCGAGCTAACCTTCTTCCTTGGCTTCCAAGTGAAGCAATTGAGGGAGGGCACCTTCATATCTCAAGAGAAGTACACTTATGATGTGCTCAAGAAATTCAAGATGGAGGATTGCAAGCCAATCAAGACCCCAATGCCTACTAATGGGCATCTCGATCTCGATGAGGGAGGTAAACCGATTGACCAAACTCTTTATCGTTCTATGATCGGTAGTTTACTTTACCTCACCGCTTCTAGGCCGGATATCATGTTTAGTGTGTGTATGTGTGCTAGGTTTCAAGAAAACCCTAAGGAGTCGCATCTTTGTGCGGTTAAAAGAATCCTTAGGTACTTAAGGCACACCCCTAGCATGGGTCTTTGGTATCCCAAAGGAGCTCCCTTCCAACTAGTTGGCTATTCCGATTCAGATTACGCCGGGTGTAAGGTTGATAGGAAGAGTACCTCCGGCGGGTGCCACATGCTAGGAAGATCACTTGTTTCTTGGTCCTCAAAGAAGCAAAATAGTGTGGCATTGTCAACCGCCGAAGCGGAATACATTGCCATGGGAGCAAGTTGTGCACAAATTTTATACATGACCCAAACACTCTTTGATTACGGCGTGTTTTTAAAAGAAGTTCCACTTTTGTGTGATAATGAAAGCGACGTAAAGCTTGCAAACAACTCGGTTCAACACTCTCGCACCAAGCACATAGATATTCGCCATCACTTTCTTAGAGATCATGTGGCTAGGAAAGACATCACACTAGTTGGAGTTAAGAGCGAAGAGCAATTGGCGGATATCTTCACTAAACCACTCGATGAAACAACCTTTTGTAGGTTGAGAAGCGATTTAAATGTGCTTGATCACTCTAATTTCACTAAAAGATGAGCTTGTGTGAACCTTGCATTCATATGTAATATAACCTGTTTAATTTGGCAATGCACATAGGCTTGGCTAACGCGGCTAAGATAACCGCCCTCAAAGCGTGTGACAAAGCTTAACCGCGGTTTAAACTTGCAAGAAACCTAGATTCAAATTCCGTATTGCATAGCATATGCATGTGTTTATTTGTCGTTCCTTTTTGGTTAAGTTCTTTTGAGCATCCTCTATGATAGTCCACTTAGGGGCAGCATTCCAAGCTCAAGTCACTTCATTACCCCTCTTCTGGCCATATGATGACTCCCTGGCGCTTCCATTCGAATATTTTGAGCTAAAAACTAAATTTAAGCCTATGGCAGACTATTTGAAAATGAGTGTTTGAGAGATGGTTCTCATATCAAGTCCAATCAAGTGTTATTTGGATCTTATTGGGATTGGAACTTGGTTGGGAGAAAGACGCAAAAAGAAATTTTGAAAAATTCTATTTTTAAGGCGTCGGACGCTGCCGACGGACGCTCGGTGTCAATTGCCTCAGCGTCCGTCGCGATCGTCCGGAGATTAAATTTGCCCGTTTACAGGGTGACGGACTCTCTCCCCAGCGTCCGTCGCGGAGCGTCCATCGCGGTCAATGCGATTGGGCGTTTCAAATCGGTTTTGGAAGCCCGACGGACGATGCCGTCGGACGCTCCCCGAGCGTCCGTCGCATACCAACGGAGCGTCTGTCGCTCCATGTCGGAGCGTCCGTCGCGAACTTAACGGCGAATTTTTTAAAAAACCCCCTACTCTTCCTCTGTTCCTCCGTTCGCCGCCGCACTTTTTCCAAACCCTAGCCGTCACGATTTCGCCGCCGAGGACCCTGCCTGCGCCGCCGTGCTCCTCCACCCTGCGCCGCCGCGCTACTCCACCTAGCGCCGCCATCCCTGCCCTACACCGCCTTTCCTCCCACTGCCGCCGTGCCAGCACCATCCACAGCACTGCCGCCGCTCCTCTGTGTAGATCAAGTTGTGCACCACTCCGTACCGAGGAGCTCTCCGTGTTGGAGGGTGACTGACCTTAGTTGCACACCAAGGTGAAATTCAATTTTCAATCCCTGTGTCTCTCACTCTGTTTTGCAAACAAGATCACCTCATCATTCCCTAATCATCACCCTACATCCTATATTGCCTTGATTAGCTTGCGGATTGCGGTTGATCGATCGAGGATCTTTCCCCTTCTCACCTTTTTTGGTCAGAGGTTCGAGGTATGGCAGTTGACATCACGACTCTTTCCTTCCCTAATTTCATGCTTCCATAGATCCTCTCTTCCTTTTAGCTATATGCTTATGGTTATACTCCTATCTACTTCTCACAAGCAGGGTCAGTTGATCAGAGAATCAGAGGGTTAGTAGGCAGTGTCAGTGAACTCGGGGCAAAATCCGCGAGTACGGACCGAGGCAAAGCCTCGCGAGGACAGTCCAGGGCCGACGTGCCATTCTTGTAGTTGATTGTCAGTTTGTCAGTGGGCAGTGAGCGTGTCAGTGGTTGAGTGTCAGTGGTCAGTGCTTTGAGTACCCTTGTCAATGCTTTGATTGCAAAAGGTTGATAAATGGCAAGAACTAAGAATGCAGGCCCCGTTCCCGGTAGTGGTGGTGACCCTCCACCTCCACCGCGTTCAACCACTGACCGGGGAAAGGGAAAGCAAAAGTTTATCTCTTGGAAGCGCAAGAGGCCAGCGATGGATCCAAATTCAGCAGCCGCTCTACCAGTGGCAGAGGCAGCTGAGATAGCGGAGCGTGGAGGACGTCGCGCCGGCTTGAGGCTCTCGCCTCACCGTGGAGCGCCTTGTGAGTCCTCTACGCGTCCAGAGACAGAGCCCATCGAGGCTTCAGAGGCAGAGCCGACAGAGCCAGTCCCAGAGACTGAGCCGACAGAGGCCCCGAGCCACTCTTCTATCGGTGAGTTGATGAGCTGTCGTATTACCCGTTCCCGAGGCTCAGGTGCACCACCTAGCCCTCCAGGACCCCGGCTCTCGGACCTAGTGAGGCACCAGGTCAGAGCACTTACAGCGAAGCAAGTCCAGCTGCTCCGCTTTGTCGACTTCCAGTCCTGGTTCCCACCTCAGAGGGACCCCCGTGCCGGACGAGAGTTCTACACTACAGTGCACGAGGACTTCTACAGAGCATATATAGACACTGATGCTCCTCTCAGGGCCCACAGGGTGTGCCCATCTGCCCATATAGAGGGGATCGGTGGTCCAGAGATCCTGCAGCACCTCCAGTATATCCAGGGTCTGACAGATCTGATGGGACAGTCAGGGGCATATTAGAAGGATTGGGTATATCAATTCTACGTCTCTCTGTGGATCTCACCTGATCACGAGTTCCTCCACTTCGGATTTCAGGGACGTGATTTCAGGGTTACAGCAGCACGCTTCAGAGAGCTCTTTCACCTAGAGTCCTTACCTACCAGGATCCACAGTCTTTGCTATGGGGATCAGGAGGCTCCTCGCCGACCTCACGATGGTATAGTGACATCCACGGACTTCATGAGGCCGTGCTTTCAGCAGCCGTTCACTGAGGGTTCGAGCCATACGCCACGTGACCTCACTCCTTTGGCTCGGATCCTCCACGAGGTACTCAGACGCACTATTCTTCCTCGAATTGGAGCCCGAGATACGATCACTCGCTTACAGCTATGGCTCCTTGCCCACGTTGTCAGGAAGGAGAAGTTCGACCTCTGGGATTTGATAGTGAGCGAGCTCGAGGATATTATAGCTGCTGGGTTCAGGGGTCATTGGCAGCTGCAGTTCGCCCATTGGATTTCATATTTGATAGTTGCCAAGACCGGGTCAGGTGTCATGAGAGTCACCCTTACGAGGTCAGCTACAGAGTTCCCAGTCTATTCGATGAGTCAGCTTGTGATACATGGGAACTTTCCTCGCCCCAGCAGAGCTCACAGACCAGGCACTAGGCAGGCCGGTGTGCCACCAGAGTCAACAGAGGTCACGGATGCTACAGTCGAGCAGATTGCTCAGGCAGAGCTGGCAGACTTAGATGCAGATATTGACACAGCTGCTGAGACAGTCTTTAGAGAGGACCTCGACTCTGACAGCTCTGACGAGGACTACTAGCCCATGCGCGAGTACGCGCCGATGCCACATGACCATGAGGCAGGAGGGTCAGGCAGAGCTGCAGCAGCTCCAGCTCCAGGTTCTAGCTCCTCTGAGGCTACTTTGCTCACGATTCTATCGAGGATGCAAGAGGAGCAGTCACGTCAGGCCGAGGAGCAGAGACGACAGGTTGCCGATCTACGGAGACTTACTGAGCAGCAGCTGGCAGCTCAAGCCCAGACACAGGCTAGGCAGGATGAGTTCCAGCGCCAGTTCCTAGCCTATCAGCTGCAGCAGGCAGAGATCCAGAAGACCCAGACGTTGCTACTTGAGCGTCTTCTGGCCTCTAGCTCCGGGCAGACTTCCACGCCATAGTTTCAGTTGCCCGGCGTCTCACAGCAGCAGCAGTTCACTTCACCTCCTCAGCAGCCTCCAGTGGTTGTGGTGCCGACTCCAGCGTTACCGTCCAGAGGACAGTAGAGTCAGGCACCAGCTACTCCTCCGTTCCAGCCAGCAACCGCTCCTGAGTACCAGACTCCGAGGACCCAGGTGTCCTCTTGGATAGCTTCACCCGGAGAGTTCCAGACAGGATTCACTCCTACCCGGGGAACTACCTTAGCAGAGGCCTCGAGAGATCTGTCAGCAGCTTATCTGGAGATCACGGGAGAAGACTCCCCAGGAGCAGCTTAGCCAGTCACACCAGCTCCAGCAGTTGCAGTCGATCTTCCGGCGACGGGCACTCACATGTCTTCAGTTGCCTCGTCGGAGATCGCTCCTGAGCAGTCAGCACAGACAGTCACTACCCCTCCAGCTGCAGTTCAGACGGCTGTTATATCTTTGGCAGATGAGGCAGTTACCATGGCAGTGTCTTCTCCAGTTCAGACTCAGCCTGCAGAGGTTGCAACAGCAGTGTCCCTAGTGGCACTTGCAGTGACAACGTCCTCCTCGCCTCAAGTATTCACTCGTCGGGTTCCCAGGCCCGCTACTACAGAGGCAGGACTGTCAGAGGCACCAGCTGAGCCTCAGGGGGGAGGCAGTTGAGACACCAGCTCCAGAGATCACCCCAGCTGCACCTACACCGGCAGAGGCCGAGGCAGATGATGAGTCAGACGAGTCAGATCTTCAGGACTTCATCATGCTGGATCGCAGGGCTGCCGCTCCTCCACCTTCTTCTCCAGCCCCAGACACTTAGTTTTTAGTGCTAGACGCCAAAGGGGGAGAGAGGGTCGAGTATAGAGATAGGGGGAGGGATTTGGATCTTTGTATGCTTTATTTCCCCATACTCTTTCATCATGTCTTCTTCTATGCATTTGTTTATATGAGTGATGTGGTGAATGCTTTGGTCGATGTTTATATGGTTGCATGTGACAAACTCTTTGATTATCACTAATATATCTTGTGAGTTGTCTCATGTTTCATGATATATCTCTATGCTTAAACGCTAATTGAGCTTCCGCGCTACTCCGATACATCCTTTGAGAATATCATGAGGTACTTCTTTTATATTCATATCCATAAGTACCATGTTTTGTGATTTGGCTTGGGTGAGCAAGTATGCTTCATTACAATTTCACTAACCCTTGCTCAACCATTCCAAGCCACCATAAAATCTAAACCAAAACTCTTATCCATACTCGAGGTTCTATTGTCGTCAATCACCAAAAAGGGGGAGATTGAAGAATCATTGCCCTAGATGGTTTCGGTGATTAACGACAATTAGAGATTATTATGGCTAACGTGTGTTTTGCAGAGGCTATGCGTAGCTTAGCCATAGTGATCGATAAGAATGGACTCAAATGGTCATCACTTAGCCCCAAGATGGATATCGTTTCAGATTTCAAAGAGACATGATGAAGACCCTAGAATGGTAGGCTAAGTGCCATAAGGAGATGAGATTAGTAGCTTTGACCGTTTGATAGGGCTTCTCTTTTTACCTTTGACCGTACTATTAAGAGGGGTTGAGATTAGTAGCTTGACTTAGGAAAGCTTCATGACTTAGGTGTGGTGCACACTTGACTTCCTTAGCTCTAAGCAAGCCTATAGTGACCGTAAGATAGCCTAGAACAACCTCCATTTTCATCGCGACGAAAAACGAAGTTGTTAAAACTGTTTTCTGGGCGCCGGACGCTCCTGGCATGGGCGCCGGACGCTGTCCGTCGGCATCGGACAGAGGCGTCGGACGCTGGGTGGTTGAGTCCATAGCGTCCGTCGACCTTCCAGAGGGGATGTTTTCTGGCTAAGTTTTTCAGGGTCCGTCGGACGCTGTCCGTCGGCCAGGCGTCGGACGCTGGGAAGAGCGTCCGTCGACCTTCCAGAGAGGGTGTTTTTCAACCCTAGCCAGAGCGAAGCGCCGGACGCTGGGTTGAGCGTCCGTCGCCCAGTGACGTAGCGTCCGTCGCTGGGAACAGTGTGTCAGAACTAGCCGTTGGGCAGGGCGTCGGAGCGTCCGTCGCCCAGGCACCGGAGCGTCCGTCGCCCAGGCACCGGAGCGTCCATCGCCCAAACTATGAACATAAACTAGCCGTTGGGGCATGTGACGGACCGTCCGTCGCCTAGTCGACAGAGCGTCCATCGCCAACTTAAAATGCCAGCCCGAGGCAGTTTTCAGAGGGTCTATTTATAGCCCCTCCCACTTCTCTCCCACCTGGCCTTTGCTCATTTGAGTTGCTGAGTTTGTTGAGAAGGTTGGGAAGAGAGCAAGAGCCCTAGAGAGAGAGTGATTCGCGAATCCATCCATCCTCTCTCTAGTTCATCCAAGAGTTCAAGTGTGCATCCTCTAGTTGTGAAGCTTGAGTGAGTCAAGCGAAGATTGAGGCTTGTTACTCTTGGTGATCGACATCACCTAGACGGTCCGGTGGTGCTCGGAGGAAGGTGATCGCCGGAGGATTGTCGGCGGCCCTTCTCCATCGACGTTTGTGATCGGTTGTGGGCGATTCACCGAGCCGGAGTGGCGAAGAATCAGCCCGTAGAGAGCACTCATCCCTTGCGCGGGATTGAGGGGGAGCTATACCTTGCGAGGTGCTCCAACGAGGACTAGGGGGAGTGTCGACTCCTCGATACCTTGGCAAAATATCGTCGTGTCAAGCATCTCTTTCCCTAGCTCCTTATTACCGCATTACTTTCGCACTTGTCATTCTTTTCATACTAGAATTGTGTAAGAAGTTTTTCGTTTCCCTTTAACTTGCTACCGCTTTCTAGCTAGGACACACAAGCGGTAGGCACTAGGGGGTTGATTGGCTCTTTATAGGTTTAATTCTTGTTTATAAATTAAAAAGAGCTCAATTCACCCCCTTCTTGGACATATTGATCCTTTCACATTGTATCATGACTGATAAGCCAAATGAACAGGAAAGGAAAACACTGTACCATAGTAGATGTATAGATTTTTTTCAAAAATACATGAAGAATTCCAAAAATTCAAGGATTTTAAGGAAATTTGCTACATGGGCTAGCAGTTGTGTGGACATATGAACACGCCGTGCACATTAAATTTTTTCATGGGACCAAATTTGCAAAGTTTATCCAACAATATATCTTAAAGGGGTGAGCATAATTATATTATTAAGCTAATAAGTAGATCATTTCTCTATGGGCAATTATTCTAGTATTTTTGCAAGCAAATTAAGCTTTATTATGATTTCAGTTTTGTCTAATTTCAGTCCTAAGAACCAACTTAAGTTCCAATCATCGTCCTATGTATGCAGCGATATATATATATATATATATATATATATATATATATATATATATATATATATATATATATATATATATATATATATATATATATACACACACACACCTGGATAATTCCACTCCATTGTAAAATATAATGTACATATATATAGGTCATTTTAGTTTTGTATGAGTCAATTTGTTTTAAACTTTGACCATATTTTAGAAAAATAATGCACCAAGGATCAACAAACAAAATCAACTTAATTAGTTCCATTAAACCCACCATGAAGTATGAATTGATATATAGCGCACTCATTTTGTATCGTAGATGTTGATGTATTTTTCCCTAAAGTTGTGGTTAGAAAAAAAAAGGTTTGGCCTATTAATAAAACAACACTAAAATAACATATTTATTTTGAAATGAAGAGATATAGTGTGTACGTTAATTATTTATGTCCATAACACGTACGACGGTACGATTGAATTTGATTAAAGGAGGCCAGCCTAGTGTATATTAATTGAAACATATAACATATATGAATTAAAATCTCTAAATTAATTATCCACAACCAATGCAAGTACATATATGAATTAACATATATGATTAAAGGAGGCCAGCCTAGTGTATGATTATATGCGCGAAATTTAGCTAATAGTACTAGCTATTAATAAAGAGCTATCATCGTAATAAAGAGTATATATTGTAGTATATATCATGATACAAACTGCACCTATTCGTCAGTACTACTTTTTAGCGAACGAATAATGTTTCTTTCACACAATAAATCAGTATAAGTGGAATTTTAGTGCAATGAAATGAATAGCACCACATTATATTATACGCCGTGCATATGCCATGCATATGCATGGACGTACGTGCATGGATGATCTAGCCAGCGCATGCATATGCATTCATGCATATAGGTTTGTGCACTTCTGTAGACTAGAGTACGTACGTACACAGAATAAGTAATTTGTACGTGCGGTGCTGTTGCAATCGAATGTCACCTGCACGTAACTAGTAGGATTTGGCAGGAGCTCCAGTACTCCATATATCATCTCTCGTGTGCTGTCGTCCGTCCTGCACGTATAGTACGACATCAGCAGATTCATGCATGGCCTACTAATAACATGCATGCATGCGCCCGTTAGGAACCAAATTTAAGTACACGGCGCCGTGTGTCACCTCTCTCAATATAAAAACTATTGTCTCCTAATAAAATCATTATAGTGTAGTGTTTATAGTAACATATTTAATTAGAACACCAAGTTAGTTTTTTGAATGATCATCACTGAAATATATTTTCAATACAATCGGCTGAATTAAAAAAAATAAATTCAAGACAAATTTAATGTAACCTATAACTTGGAATAGTACATGATTGTGTAGGCCACCTCTAAGAACAATCGTCAACTAACACCTCAATAAGTTCACAAGCTAGTTTTTGGTTCATGAGGGCAGATACGCCCCCCCCCCCCCCCCTTTTTTTTGCCCTTCCTCTCTTAATGGACAAAAGAGTTATGTCATTGCGTAGATCAAAACTCACATATGCGCAATGAATTAGATTGGACTCAAGGACAAATAATATGTGCTTCCATGACCCTTTTATTTGCATAATTCAAATTTAGTTTGTAGCATATATGTATATATATGCATGGTTCAAACTTAAAGCAAGGGGGTCAGAACTTAGCTATCTAAACGAAACAATGACTTTAATTTACTTTGAAATGTTTAAGGGTCAAATTACCAACACTGCCCAAGTGAAACCTTTAATATCGTCTTGGAGTATTTGCACATAGCGAAAAAAAAATCATCTTCAACAAAGTGTGGGCTCATGCAAATTAAGCTTCCTTCAGAATTCTTTTTAATGCATGGTTATCCTGCATATATCGTGCATATATCCCAGAGAGATTATTGTCTCATATGGGGCTAGAGATCTTTAATTTGTGCATTTTTTCTTCTGTTTTTTCCTTTGTTATTTTTGTCACTCTATTGAGCCTATTCATATGCTACTGTCCCTTTTAAATATATAAACAATTGAGAATAAATCTTCTCCCTGATCTTCTCAAAAGAAAAATGACCCATATTGCCCCATTAAAAATCTAGGAGTAACAAACAAATACAGCATACTAAAATATTTGGTTTTTACAACTAACAGCACTCTTAATTTGACACCGACACACTTTTGTTACAGTTTATTTGTTTTTTGTTTAATCTTTTCAAGAGATGTGATTGTGGTGGGTTGTAGCTGCCTGTGGAAGTAAGCTCTGCGATTGGAGGAGGCCGGTGAGCGGCCGGGTTTGGAAGCTTATATATATACGTATCTAATAATGATGAGAGAGTACTACTATACACAAACGCACATACACGAAAATGAAAAGTAAGATTCTTTTTTACCTCTGGCTTTCCCAACTAATTACCTATATATATATCATCGTTGATCTTTCTCTATCTGACATGCATGTACGTGTCCATTTGACGACATCACGTTTCTTTCAGCTGGCCCACCAGAGAGCCCCACAGTAACAATTATTTGTTCCGTGCGTGCGTGATTGGTAATAATAATATGGTATTTCGTTTTCTTTTCTATTAAAAAAATAGTAGTACTAATAATGTTTGTGTAAACTTTGGCAGCAATTGAAGTATCCATCCATTTCTTATTTAAGATAATTTGTTATTATGTATTTAATATATACACACTATGTCCTAAAAACAATATATTTAGAAAAGACAAAAATGTCTTTATTTACAATTGGTAACACAAAGGGAGTATAATTATTTATATAGTTCAAATTTCAGCTTAGTTTCACAAATCATCAAAGTATCATGCCAGCAGTGTACTGAGCCATCTTAGCACCGATATGAAGCTGCTCCTGCGATCTCCTCTCTCCACACTACATATGCCAACAATCTTCCTATGCAAGTTGGTGTTATATATTAGTTATCGTCAGCAGATACCACCATGCATCCATCGCATTCGCCATTCTCATATGTAGATGGATGGCAACCTTCTTGTAGGTAGCTAGCTAGATCGTTAGAGATATATACTGATCCTGACAGATCAATTTAATGGCTACGATATTGATGGATGCGTGATGGCACCGTTGCTGGTGCAGCACTGCTAAAAATACAGTGATATTTCTGTGATGGCCTAATTATATATCTACCCATCATTATTTAAGGGCATGTTTGGCGTAGCTCCACTTGGGATGCTCTATTGCGAGGTAGAGCTTTAGAGACAGAGTCTTTAATGCTCTGGCACCGTGCACTAAAATAGCTCTGGCTTCATGCACAAGAGGGAAGAAGCAATCATGCGTGCGACATTGTCTGATGTGGCTCCACTCCGTATGGTGCGAGAGCTGCACCAAATAGGCCCTAAAACTATATAAAAAATACACACATGAATCCTAAATAATGTTTGTGCAATAGGATTTTCTATGTACTCTTATCTTTACTATAGCACACATAGAGGCTTTTGCATACTTATTTGGTTGTTGTGTTATGCAATCTAGGTTGATATAACCGGCAGTTCAATTCTAGAAATGGCGAACATGTGCAAGGATGTATTATACAGAACATAAAGGGGGACAGAGAATGCAAATTCCACTACCTCAACTTTTTACCAAGATATTAAGAAGCTCATACTTTTTGTCAATGTATGAAAAAGCTCATATTTTCTACTATCCTTATTATATTACAGACGATCAAAAGTGTCAATCTTCCACATCTAGGTGACTCTATATGGATAGCCGAGGGGCATTCCCTTGTACAAGGTGGGGTCTCCACCACCTTTGCTTTCCTAGAACGCTCCATATATATGCCATCTCTACTCCGTAAATTTTTTGGGCCGCCAAAACACCAAGGTTCTCTCTTTTATCATACAAGATACGATATATGCTCACTACACAAGAGGAGTGAAGGGACCCATGAATCACAAACACCCGTTGTACAACTCTTGATGTGTGCAAGCACTATTAGAGAATAGGTCTTTGGACGATGTCCAAAATGAACTTTAGTCTCGAAATTTTTTTTGTTCAGGACTAATACATCTTTAGTACCTCAACCGGGACTAAAGGTCCAAAACATTTAGTCTTGGTTGGTAATTAATACCAACTTAGAGTAAAGGTAGACCCTTTAGTCTCGGTTGGTGTTTCCAATCGGGACTAAATTAAGGTCCCTTTAGTCATGGTTGATGTTCTCAACCGGGACTAACGGTCTTTTGATGGGTGGATTCAAAAGTGAAAAGTCTTATTTATTGATAGATGTGTGTTGAAAGTAGGTGGGGTGATAAGCTATACGCGAGATTAATATTTTTTGAAGCCGGGAGGACAGACCCTTTAGTCCCGGATACCCCTTCCCAACCGGGACTAAAGGCTAGTTGTGTAGTACGTAGTGAAGAGCTCGAAAACAAAGGAGTTTCTTCTAATAAATTAAAACTGTGTAACCCAAGCAATTCAAACACTTAAATTAGCACTACTCTAGGCCTAAGTACACGACCTTGCTGCATCCATGAGATTTAAAACTGTGGACATATACTAGCAAACATATTGTTATTTGTTAGTTCCTCCATTGGACTTGTTTGCAAATCAACCACCCTAAGCAAGGAGCAGGAACCATATATACACACAGCTTCTACGTCTGTGTTCATGTTGTTTCTAAATTCCAATACTTAACATTTTTTAACAAGGAATATTTTATTTGTTCAAACTGATAGCATTTCTCGTAAAACCACTAGATGTAATAAAAGCATTGTTAACATTTTGTTTATTTCAGTAAGTTCATATCTACTGTAATATAAAAATGTTTTTTATTACATACAGTCAAAAATGATTTTACGCCCAATTATCAAAACAAAAGATAGAATCCTATAAAAAATAAAAATTTCTTCAAAAGCTATTAAGTAAACTTCCCTTCAATTTGAAAGAAAAATAAAAGGCACCTATAAAAAAATTATTTCTGTGGTAGTATCAGTTCTCTCTCTCTCTTTGGTACATCAATAAACAATCCTTCAGTAGCTAGTATATATCTCTCTGTACATGGTTAATTATTATCATAAGCTAATGAGTAATGACCAATTATTTTGATTTGATCGTACGGCTCTGCATGCATTTTCTGCCATGTTGGAGCGTACGTGTACGGCAGATGCGATGCGAAATCGATCTCGTGTCACGTATGCATGTCAATTGCAGGATATATCACCTATATAGCTACATTAAGATGCATGTCGATCGATTTGCACAGTACACCGATCGAGAGTCACGTACGTACACACACGCTGGCACAGACGACAGACAATGCAAACAGATACAGTATGGGTACGTACGTGAACGACAGCGGCGCGTGCAGACTGTATAATACAGGAGATGCCAGATGAGATCAAGTACTTGTACTAGTATTAGTAATGGAGCGTCAGGGGCGGATCTAAAGGGGAGGGCTGGTTGGGCCGGGCTCCAGCCCTCTACACCCGGTGGTGTATCAATGGAAACATATAGAGAGGTTAAGGGTGAAAAGAAGAGAAAAATAAATAGTGATATTAGAGAAAGAAGAAGAAATCATCCTCCTTCGATCTTTATTAGAGGTTGAGGAAGAAAAAAAAGAGTAAAGAAGAAAAATATAGATTAGATCGAGGAGGATGATGAAGGGATCAACCTTCTTCCATCTTATTTTGGATCCACTGCGCGCATGCATGCCTACGCTGCACTGTAGTAACTAGTACGCATTTGAACAAGGTATGACCGATTTATGGAAATTTCAGGGCTGGTATGGAGTTACCTAAAGTTTATAATATTCTAACCTGGCTGTTTATATATAGATACACTTAAATATTGATTAAACTAATTTTCTCCATTTCATGTAGTGTAGTTCATGCATTTGAACAAACGAACTAAACTTTAAGTCCCGTTTGGATCGCTATAGTCTATAGATAACATCTATCTACTATTAGTTATCTCTTTTGAATCCAAATAGGTACAACAAATAAAATACCTAATTTTTAGCTAGATTTATCGATAATAACTAGTCACTAGCTGGACAAATCATATAATAATAGCAAATAGTTATCTTAGTAGCATTTTTTTAATTGTGCATCCAAACACCTTCCAACTAATAGTTAGCTAGCTAATACTTCCTCCATCATAAATTATAAGACATTCCAAGAATCTCAGAGAGTTAAAGCATCTCAAGTTTAATCAAAATTATAGAGAATTTACTTAAATATTTATGATATCAAATATGTGTACTATAAAAATATAATTGATAAAGAATCTAATGATACTTAGATGACATCATAAATATTATTATATTATCATTTAAGTTTGGTTAAACTTCACTACTCCAGAACATGACATCAGTGCCGGTTCAAAACCCCTCATCAGTGACGGTTTTTGAACCGGCGCAATCACTCACTGCCGGGATTCGAACCCACAACCTTAACCTCTACCGCTCCACCCATGACTCACTTGTGTCTAGATTCAGTTTTAGTTCATCTCATTCTATATTAAATCGAGTGTAAATTGATTGTTTGAGCCACTAAATGGATTCAAATGAAAAAGTTGTAAACTACAAAGTTTCATAACTTTTCGAGATCTACAACTTTTATTTATAAAGTTTTTCCATCCGAGGTAGTTTATAAAAATTTCAATTTTAAATTTGATAAATTCAAACGTATTTTCCGATGACAAGATGATTTCAAATGAAAAAGTTGTGAACTACAAAGTTTCATAACTTTTCGAGATCTACAACTTTCATGTAGAAAGTTTTTCCATCCAAGGTTGTTTACAAGAATAAAAAAATAGTGTTCAGATACATCACATGCGGTTTAAGCCACGAACCGATAGTGAAGCTCATCATCACTGTCGGTTCGTGGCTGGAACCGGCAATGAAAGTATCCAGGTTATCACAGCCGTTACCAGCCACGAACCAACAGTGATGATGAGCTTCACCTGCCGGTCCGTGGCTGGAACCGACAGTGAAGCTTTACTGCCGGTTCCAGCCACGGACCGACAGTGATGATGAGTTTCACTGTCGGTTCTCCCACGAACCGACAGTGAATAGACATTACCGTCGCCCAAACAAAAACCGGTAATGATTGGCCGGTAATGATGTCTGATTCTGTAGTAGTGCTTGATACTCTTTGACTTTCTAATATTCTTGGAATGTCTTATAATTTGAGATGGAGGAGGTATTATATATGAGCTATTACTATTGGATATAATGAATTTAAACCGATCAAGCCTTAGTCATCTAAAATTTATAGTTGAATCGATCAACGACAATCAGTGAGTCCAGCTGGTGATCCAAATAAACTCATACCCTTCTCTCTTTCAAAATTAAATTTTTGCAGTGCCGTAACATGTACATATTGAGACTTTATTATTCGTCCTTTGTGTCCAAATTACGCAGTTGCTGTGACATACGTTATTTAGTTAATTTTGTACGTACTTCCTTTTACGGCAGGCTTCATGCCACTACTGCACTCTTGCGGTCTTGCCCCAAATAGTGGTCGTCCTATGGACTTGCACATGCAGGCATTGTATCTGTATAGGGGTGAAAACAATACAGATATTTTCCGACCGTATTCGAGAGCGAATTCGTTTAGAGGGGTTTGAATCAGTCCATATCCGTATCCGGATATTCAATATCTGATACTGTATCTGTATCCAGATATCCAAATCGCATATTTATGCATGATGTCGACGTTGAGTTTGATCTATATATATCCGACATGGTTGAGACTATTCGTATTCGAATCTGAATCCGGACAAAAATATAAAAACACATGTAATACCACGTTCGTATCCGACGATACGTTTTCATCCCTACATGTCATGGATATATATGCATGATTCTATATAGTATATATTTATACATCATCATCAGTATCGTTAGAGACCCACCAGTTGTCAGCAAGACGACGACTCAATATAATTCTGCCAGTGTGGTCCTAAGTACAAATCAATCCCTCCTCTTAATAATGTCAAGATTATTAGTAGTGTTTCTACCATATTCAAATGTTTTTAGACACACTTCTGGCCTTCTGGGTATTGTTGAAAACAAGTGAAGATCGAGCAAAACGAGTCGATGTTATTTACACGCGCGCCACACACAGTACGCCAAGAGGTACAGCTTGCATTTTTTTTACTTCCCATGGATGCATGTTTTCTACAGATTTGATCATCTATATGATTTTGAACTATACATCATTTGTATCGCGACAGAGTAAAGATGACTAAGAATAATATAAGTGTAGAATATTATTCTAAACTCACGTAGCTGAAATTAACATACCATAAATACGAAATAATACTAACATGTGGCTACTAATTTATACTACTATTTTTTTTAGTATAACATCTAGGTGTAAGAGCATCTCCAAAAGATTAGCTAAACTGATTAGTTAAATTTAGTGATTTTGTTGCTCTCTAAAATGGATAATATGAGAGTACTCCAACAGACTCTGTAAAACTAAAAGGTAGACTATCTAAAAGTAGAGAGCGAATTAGGTGGGATAGAGAATCACTAAATTTGGAGAGACATTTTTTCTTTAGCAATAGCCAAATTTAACTTTAGAGAAAGATTTAGCTAGTCTCTTGGAGATGCTCTAATATAATTATTATAGGGGTGTATATTAGCACTTGTATATTCACGTAGCTCGGTAGTGACAGCTAAAACTACCACGACAGCACGCACACTCACTGGTTTAGTAGTAGTGTGGCACGCCGTATGTAGTACGTATCTCAGGGGGTCTTTGGCAGGGCTCCTTACCGCACGGCTCCGGCTTCATTTGGATTGTGCGGGATTGTAGCTGTAGGAAAAGGGCTCTGCCTCCTCTATCATTTTGCCTAGGAGCTGGTGAAGCTGCATTTTATGGCTCTGCTGGCTCTGCCTCCTCCATCATTTTGCCTAGAGCTGGTGAAGCTGCATTTTGTGGTCTACAGGGGTAGAGCCAGACCTAAGGAGAGCCTGACCAAACAAGCCCTCAATATGCGCAGGGTACTCTATTACTACTTGAACGTGCTACTACTATACTCCTGATGCATCATATATCAGGCCGGTAAGAAGTACGTCGAAAATAAAATTAATGCTCTGTATATATATACAGTACGGTACGGTGCCTTTTGAGTATATACGTACGGTGCTCTTTTGCGAAAAGGCCCCTTATTGCAGAGGCTGGAGACACAGGCCGATCGAGCTCGTCGTCTCTTTTGTCTTGAGGCGCGATGGCACAGTAGAACGTGTTGAGCGTCTGCGTTGTACTGTGTAATCTCAAAACAAGCTTAGTGCTACCGAGGGCATGTTTCAATCAAGAAAAAACCAATAGAAAAGCAAATTGCACTTACTCAATTGTCCAACTACACAACTTATAAAAAAAACTACACTGGATATTATAAAAAAAATCACGTATGACTGCATAAGAATTTCTCCATATCTAAAACTTCATGTTATTGCATATGTGTCACTAGTAATATAAAAAGATGCTAGGATCCAACAGACCTTGCGGATAGATAAGGAACGATTTTAAAGACATGGCCCAGGATCACTGGTAATAAAATATTTAATCGTTCTTTCTAAGTCATTGCTTCTACATATAAAATAGAGAAAAGACCACCTTAAAAGTAAGAGACGTCTATTTTTTTTACTATCCAATTATCACCAAACTTCGATTTTGGCTATGGAACTAAAAAGTACCTGAAGTCTTTGACTATCCAACTATCATAGCCACACATTTGAGCATCCAAATTGTTTTGAGAGGCGCTTTTGTAGCATGGAAGTTGTAGCGGGCCACATGTCAACTTTCATCCGCTTGTCTCCAATATCTCTCTCTCCTTCACACTGCATCGTTGACTCCTCCGACTCCCTCCATTGAGATATGTGACCCACTCCATCTCCACGAGGCAGGGAGGATCCATGGCAAGACTCACCAAAGCTCAAGGCGAATCCATGTTGAGATCCACAAGCTCTATGTCTAATCTACTCAAACCTAGATGAATTAAGGTGGATACAAGTGTTCCAAACAAGCCTTAAGAGAATCTATGCATAAATTGAATTATTACCAATATGAAAGTCTATGAGGAAAGAAATTCTTCCCAAAATTGTCAAATACTCTCATTTTCAAATCATAAGATGTTTTGACATTTCTAGATATATAACTTTTGCTATGCACTTAGACATACACTCCCTCTAATATCTAGATGCAAAGTAAATAAAATGTACAATATTTAAAAACCCAAAACATGTTATTACGAAAGTATCTGACGAAGGAAATTGTTTCCAAAATTGTCAAGAGTTTGAGGAATATTCTGTCTGACTCACATTAGCACTACATTCTGGATTCGTTGAACTGACGGGTGGGTCCCACACCGTCGGTGACCCACTGACGCTGCGTGCTCACTTAACGAATTGCTCAGAGCACGTCACCAGCTGCTTCTCCAATCTCCACGGCATCCCCCAGTAAAATGTCCCCCGAAAACCCCCACCTCCCCTCCCTCCTGTTCCTCGCCGTCGTCGCGGCCGCCGCCGCCGGCGGCGGGGCTGCGGCGGGCACCACCCTCACGGCGTCCCTCTCCAGCGACCAGATCAAGATCCGTTGGTCGAGACTCCCGTCGCCGGACGGCCTCGACTACGTCGCCATCTACTCGCCGCCGTCCTCCCGCGACCGGGACTTCCTCGGCTACCTCTTCCTGAACGGCTCCGCCTCGTGGCGCGGCGGCTCCGGGGAGCTCTCACTCCCGCGCCTCCCCACGCTCCGCGCGCCCTACCAGTTCCGCCTCTTCCGATGGCCCGCCAATGAGTACTCTTACCACCACATCGACCATGACCAGAACCCGCTCCCCCACGGCAAGCACCGCGTCGCCGTCTCCGCCGACGTCTCCGTCGGCGACCCTGCACGTCCCGAGCAGGTGCACCTCGCGTTCGCGGACGGCGTCGACGAGATGCGGGTCCTGTTCCTGTGTGGCGACCGTGGGAAGAGGGTCGTCAGGTACGGGATGCAGAAGGGGGACGAGAAGGAGTGGAGGGAGGTCGGCACGGATGTAAGCACGTACGAGCAGAAGCACATGTGTGATTGGCCGGCCAACAGCAGCGTCGCCTGGAGGGATCCGGGATTCGTCTTCGACGGCCTCATGAAGGGATTGGAGCCTGGAAAGAGGTACTTTTACAAGGTACTGTAAATTGACCCCCTGCTGTAACTTGAAATGGTTCAAATTTTCTGATTTTAGGTAGAAATTTGGCTTGTATCACTTTTTTTTTAATATAAAAAACAGTTTTTTACTTGTGTAAATTTTGTTGCAAGACAAGAAAATACAGTAGCTCTTCTCATGCCATATATGCTGCAGCCTAATGTTGCAGTTGGGTTACCTGAGGCGTGTGTTGGATGGATCATTGTGTTGATTGAGAATTAGCGGCATAGTAAGATTTGCTATTCATAAGTTATGCAGTTCCTAGAGGAGATATCTGGAGTAATATAGCTATGTGTTGGGAGGGTTCAGGGAAAGATTGAATTTTTATTCAGCATAAAGATGAATTTTTAACAGGCTATGTTGTTGTTGTTGTATAAAGATGAATATTGTCACTCGCTGACAATTTGTCCATTGTCTTATAACTTGTTCCTAGGTTGCTGTATGTATTTGCTCATGTAAATTGTGGTTGTACTGATTTTGAGATTTTCAGAATGTACTTGTATTACTTAAGTAGCAAGTATGTTTAGAAATGTCAAAGTTCCGAATAAAAAAAGTGTAGTTAGCACTGAATGCTAAGGAACTGAAGTTGGTGTAGTCAATATGAGCATTTCAAGCTTTCTGTACTGAACTTGTAGTTACAATTTGGATCCATGGAATAGCTTTGCTCAATTGATCTATTCCTTGGCTGGGTTTCACATTGTTGTAGCTTGGAATGATCCAACTTTTTCTTATTCTGGGTACCAATTAATCTCCATATCCGTTTGTTAAAATAAATTAAGATTTTACTTTTATCAATTTGTCTCAGGGGAAAAGGGTTAGCTACTCTGCCATATAAGCTGCAGCAAATCAAGTTATTGTTGTGTGCAATCTAAGATTTGAGCTCTAGAGTTGACCAAATGGATTATTGTGTGGCAAAGATGAGATTTTGCAGATTCATACTACATGACTTAGTAACTCTTTTTGGTCTATATATTTGAAAATATGAATGGGGAGAGCCGGTGAGGTCATGAAAAGGCAGAGCCATGTTACTTTATTGTCAGTTTTTTCTCTGGTTGTTTAACTGACTTGTTAGCTTGTTTGACATGAGGGGTATGATCTTCCAGTTTATAATTGAACTCATTATCAAGTGTTCATCATTGACTTGCACAGTTGTACTACAAAATAGCAAATAGGATCCAATGCAACTTTCTATGAGCATTCCATTGAAAACTGAAGTTAGTATACTGATGCCTGAAGTGTAGTTTCTGAGAGTTTACTAGATTGTTAGAAGGCTCAGTAAGCACTAAGTAAGAACTACTACTGCTTTAGTGAAGAGTTTGAACATCAGATCGTTTATTTGGAAATTGCAGTTCTTAAAATTTGGATTTTTGTTCTGAATACTAGAACTAGGATTCAGTTTTATGGGTGTTAAACACCACTGGCCTTTTCCCGTATGAGCGTGCTTTTTGTGTATATTCCCCTCATTTATTAAATTTAATGAACTCAACCATTTTGGCAGGTTGGTAGTGACACAGGAGGATGGAGTGAGATATACAGCTTTATTTCACGTGACAGTGAAGCTAGTGAGACCAATGCATTTCTGTTTGGTGACATGGGAACCTATGTGCCTTATAACACCTACATTCGCACACAAGATGAGAGCTTGTCCACTGTAAAGTGGATCCTCCGTGATATTGAAGCCCTTGGGGATAAACCCGCATTGATTTCACACATTGGGGACATCAGCTATGCTAGAGGTTATTCTTGGGTATGGGATCATTTCTTCAGCCAGATTGAGCCTATTGCTGCCAATACCCCATACCATGTCTGTATAGGAAATCATGAGTATGATTGGCCGTCACAACCTTGGAAACCATGGTGGGCTACATACGGAAAGGACGGTGGAGGCGAATGTGGAATACCATACAGTGTCAAGTTCAGAATGCCTGGCAATTCCATTCTACCTACTGGTAATGGTGGCCCAGACACCAGGAATCTTTATTACTCCTTTGATTCAGGTGTGGTTCATTTCGTCTATATGTCAACCGAAACAAATTTTGTTCAGGGCAGTGATCAGCACAACTTCTTGAAGGCAGACCTTGAGAAGGTGAACCGAAGTAGAACACCATTTATTGTTTTTCAGGGCCACCGCCCCATGTACACCTCAAGCGATGAAACCAGGGACGCTGCTTTGAAACAGCAGATGCTCCAGAATTTGGAACCACTGCTGGTGACATACAACGTGACCCTTGCACTATGGGGACATGTCCACAGGTATGAGAGGTTCTGCCCGATGAAGAACTTCCAATGTGTCAACACTTCATCAAGCTTCCAATACTCTGGTGCTCCTGTGCATCTTGTGATTGGAATGGGCGGGCAAGACTGGCAACCCATATGGCAACCGAGGCCTGATCACCCAGACGTCCCCATCTTTCCACAGCCTGAGAGGTCCATGTACCGTGGCGGTGTGTTTGGATACACAAGACTTGTAGCAACAAGGGAGAAGCTTACACTAGCTTATGTGGGGAACCATGATGGGCAAGTCCATGATATGGTGGAGATATTTTCTGGCCTGGTATCTAGTAACAGTAGTGTTGCTGAGGCGGTGGATGGTACCAACCTTGGCACAGGAGTTAGCACTGTGCGGAAAATTTCTCCATTGTACTTGGAGATCGGAGGCGGTGTAATGTTTGCACTGCTGCTGGGATTTTCCTTCGGATTTCTTGTCAGGAGAAAGAAAGAAGCTGCACAGTGGACTCCGGTAAAGAACGAGGAATCATAAGTGGTGGTGAATCCAAACTTCAACCTAATTATGGGAATAGAGCCCAACAGAGTGAAGTCATTTCTGACATTTGGGGGCTCTGTATCCTTGGTACACGTGTATAGTTTGATTAGTTGTGTAAAGCTGTGCCTTTGTATACGATAAAATTGTGCCTTTTAATACGACAGTCTAGAGAACTGAAGGTTTTGATTGGATATCTGTTCTCTTGATAATCCAATGCTCCAATGTATAGGCATGTAATAATTGATATAATGTTCACATTGCTTTGGGTGACTCAAGTGTTTAACCTGTACCATAGTTTGACATGGTTTGTTGAGCAGTTGCAGTGATCGTCGGCGTCCTTCCTAGTTGAACAATTTTTATTTTATGGTCCTGATTTTCTGTATCATCTGTCTGCTTTTGTTAGCAGATGCACACCATATTCTGTTCTGTGCTTCGAGTTCATACTTAACAAGTCACCTATATTGACAATATTGTATTACATGTTGACACAATATTGTACGGAGTAGTACATGTTCTGCATCAGCACACCTGTTGCGTATTGACCGCCTTGCAGAGTTGGAGCAGAGACGCCATCAGGGACACCGTGACCAAGACCTGCAAGCAGCCAGGTCCATCGGAGATGGTGTCATCCAAGAAGGTGTGCGTGATCGGCGCCGGCGTGTCGGGGCTGGCGTCTGCACGCGAGCTCCTCCGCGAGGGCCACGACGTCACGGTCATGGAGCAGAGCGGCGGCGTCGGGGGCAGTGGCTGTACGACCCGAGGACGGACGGCGGCGACCTCCTTGGCGTGGCCGGCGCGGCCAGCAGCATGTACGCCTCCGTCCGGCTCATCAGCCCGAGGGAGCTCACGGCCTTCTCCGACTTCCCCTTCTTCCCCAGCACCGACGGCACCGGCGACGCCCGATACCCGGGGCACGCCGAGTTCCTAAGGTACATCAGGAACTTCTGCGACGCGTTCGGGCTCATGGACGTCGTCAGGCTCAACACCAAGGTCTTGCACGTCAGCCTGGCGCCGCCGCTCGCCGCTGACGACGGCGTGAAGCGGTGGACGGTGAGGTGGTCAAGACGTGGTGACTCCGAGGGCGACGTGGTCACCACGGAGGAGGAGGTGTTCGACGCCGTCGTCGTTGCCGTCGGCCAATACACCCAGCCACGGCTCCCAACCATCAGCGGTAGGTCAACGGTTCCGATCGACTGCGTCGTTGTTATCGCCGTTGTTGTCAGTGATTGCGTACACTGATGGTGATGGATAGATTTAAGATTTTTTTGTCCCTGTCGATCCCTGTTTGTTGGTCAACTGATGGAGATCTGAATTTGTGTTCTTGGTCAACTGAGCTGCTGCTGGTGCTGCTAGTATAGGCATGGACAAGTGGAGCAGGAGGCAGCTGCACTCTCACTCGTACCGGGTCCCCGATTCCTTCAACGGCGAGGTGGTGGTGGTCGTCGGCTTCCATGAGAGCGGCAAGGACATCGCGCAGGAGCTCTCCGCGGTGGCGAGGGAGGTGCATGTCAGCGTCAAGTCCATGGAGGGCCTCACTCCGGCCATGTCCAAGGCTGTCTCCAGGCACCACAACCTGCACCTCGAGGAAATCCATGTTCCATTCGTTCATTCAGAATCTGATCCAGGTACGGTGATCCGGCCGATTACTCTATTTTCTATCTGACAAATGTGATTTGCATCCATTTTGCAGATCGAGTGCTTGTGTGAGGATGGACAGGTAAGGTTCGCCGACGGCTCATGTGTCGTCGCCGACTCCGTCATCTACTGCACCGGGTACGAATTCTCGTTCCCGTTCCTGGACACGGAGGTCTGGTCACCGTCGACGACGACAACGTACCGCGTCGGCCCGCTGTACGAGCACACGTTCCCGCCGGTGCTGACACCGTTGCTGTCCTTCGTGGGCGTGCCCAGGCTAGTGCTGGTGCCGCGGTTCTACGAGGCGCAGGCGAGGTGGGTGGCACAGGTGCTGTCCTGCCGGAGAACACTACTGTCGTCGGAGGAGATGCTGATCGCCGCCGAGGAGTACCACCGCTCCAGGGAGGCGGCCGGCGTGCCCAAGCGCCTCTCGCAGACCATCTTCTTCGACATGGACTACTGCGACGAGTTTGGGGCTAAGCACTGCGGCTTCCCGCCGGTGGAGGGGTGGAAGAGGGACCTCTTGTCGTCGGCTGTCGCACGCTTCATGGACGGCAACGTCGAGAGCTACCGTGACAGCGACATTGTGCTGGAAGGCTTGCGCTCCGAGGGCTGGTGACTGCGCCCAGGGGCGACGCCACATTCATTTACCCTGCTGCACGGGCACCAGGGTAAATTTATTTTTGTCCTTTAATAATCTTATTTTTACCATGTATTTTAATATAGTTATGTAAGTTATTGAAGTAATGCACCAGGGTAAATTTGTGAGTAGCTTCGCCACTGACTGCGCCTAGGACGCCATGAGAGACAAGGAGGTCGGCCACGATGATGAAGACGACGGTGGTTTACCGGATCCACAACTACCGCCACGCTGACCTACTACTGTAGCTAGTCGTTATATTATTATTTTTTTGAGCTTTAATCGTTATATTATTTGAATTTGGGAACAAGTACAAAATCATAGTAGTGATGTTTTGGGAAACAAGTAATAAATCATAGTGCTTGAAGTGGTGGCATAATAAAACCGCGAATTGTAAAATCCCCTTGCCCAACTCAACCAAGTTTGGATGGTTAGCGGGCCGGCCCGATGTCAATAGTGCTAGTGCTGATCCGGCCTGATGCATAGAGTTATGTCTGACTACAACTCTGATTTAAAGAGCCGGCCCAAGTATATTATTATGGGCCTCGCTTCTAAATTTTTGCCCAAATAAATCATGACAAGCCAAACTTTTTACCCCCTCGGTTCCAAATTATAAGTCATTTCTAATAATCGAGTCAAAACATCTCAAGTTTCATCAAATTTATATGAATAATATAATAGCATTTATGGTGTTGACTAAGTATTGTTAGATTCTTCATCAACTATAATTTCATAGCATACGTATCTTATATCATATAAATGTTTTGATTATTAAGATTCTCGGAATGATTTGTAATTTAGAATGGAGAGAGTAGTTATTAATTGGTTCATTGTCAGAGAATTTGCACATCACCAAAGTTTGTGACTAAAGTTTTGGTTAGTTTTTTAGAAACTTCTTAAATTGCATAAGAGAGAGAAAAGAAATGCTTTCTACTATTGTCGTGGCAGTGGCATTCAACCAAATGCACACCTATTCCCCCTAACTTCAGCATTCCATGATTTTGGCAAGCCTAAGTTTTGACTTGCTAGGATTTTGGTGGGAAAAGTTTTGGAAGCCAACCAATCAGACCCTATATGGCCCGACGTGTCCTTATCTTTAATAGATGGTAGCTAGATGAACTCTGATAACGTGGTCGACAAGGAGCAACATATAGGGCTTGATTGGATACAATCACTAAGGGTCTGTTTGGTATATCTCATAACAACTTCAAGAAGTTGTTGTGAGCTGTTTTTTTTAGCCAAACTCCTTTTTACAAAAACAACTTCCTCACAAAGACATGAAGTGGGATAAAGCTGAAAAAAGTAGTTTATCTCACATCTCTCCCCATTTCTCTGTCATATCCATGCATGAAGTTGTTGGAGAAGCTATTTTGCCAAACACTTTTCTCAAAATATCTCAGCTTCACCTAGAAAGTTGTTCATGAACCTATTTTTAAAAAAAACAGGTGAAACTAAGTTGTACCAAACAGACCCTAACTACTAGCTAAGTAAAAAAATAGTCCACAGGTATGAAACCAGGGATGCTGCCTTGAAACAACAGATGCTCCAGAATTTGGAACCACTTCTGGTGACATACAACGTGACCCTTGCACTATGGGGACATGTCCACAGGTATGAGTTGCCCGATGAAGAACTTCCAATGTGTCAACACTTCATCAAGCTTCCAATACTCTGGTGCTCCTGTGCATCTTGTGATTGGGATGGCCGGGCAAGACTGGCAACCTATATGGCAACCGAGGCCTGATCACCCAGACGTCCCAATCTTTCCACAGTCTGAGAGGTCCATGTACCGTGGTAGTGTGTTTGGATACACAAGACTTGTAACAACAAGGGAGAAGCTTACACTAGCTTATGTGGGGAACCATGATGGGCAAGTCCATGATATGGTGGAGATATTTTCTGGCCTGGTATCTAGTAACAGTAGTGTTGCTGAGGCGGTGGATGGTACCAACCTTGGCACAGGAGTTAGCACTGTGCGGAAAATTTCTCCATTGTACCTGGAGATCGGAGGCGGCGTTGGCGGACGTTAGTTCGCCGCCATGGACGATTGAGCTCAACTTTGCGGAGGCTGAGGCGCCGGGATTGGTTGGTGAACCACCCCCGGTCCAGGTAGATGTCCTCACCAACCAAGGCGATGCAGACGGAGAGGACTCAACCATTCTAGTTGTGGATGGTGACGCGCCTGCGTTGTCGATTGATCAGGAGAGGTTAGTTAAGCAGCTATGTCTTCTACTGGAGTCACCCCTCATTCGTGGGCGCCCGAGGTTGCGTAGGGCTCGCGCACCAGCCCTTACTACGTTACGACGCAGTGCCCGCATCGCTGCACAGCCGCGCGAAGCAGACTGCACCAAGCAGGCGCAGTGTGTTCTCTTGCAGAAGCTAGGATTGGCGCCGCCAAAGACCAGCGATGGCTCAGAGGCGGTGAGTGTGCTCAAGTTGGCTTTGAAAGGGCCGATATCAGATTTTACCCATACAAATTTGGAGTCTCTCCTTGGGGGAAAGTTTAACCCGGTGGCCTTCAACCTGAACATGCTCGGGTTGGAAGAGGACATCTAACTCCTCGCCACCGACGTCGTTAATGCCCAGTAGTATCTTTATTGTGTAATTACAACCATGTGTGAGTCTGGTGAGGTTGTTTCGGTGTGAGTACCGTAGCTTAACACTATATGTAACTTAATCACTCTCTTCTTCTTAATGAAAAACGTGCTAATACACGCTCACTAAAAAAAGATCGGAGGCGGTGTAATGTTTGCACTGCTGCTGGGATTTTCCTTCGGATTTCTTGTCAGGAGAAAGAAAGAAGCTGCACAGTGGACTCCAGTAAAGAATGATGAATCATAAGTGGTGGTGAATCCAAACTTCAACCTAATTCTGGGAATAGAGCCCAACAGAGTGAAGTCATTTCTGACATTTTGGGGCTCTGTATCCTTGGTACACGTGTATAGTTTGATTAGTTGTGTAAAGCTGCCTTTGTATACGATAAAATTGTGCCTTTTTATACGATCAAGTTGGTGTAAAGTGGAGAAGGAGGCAGCTGCACACTCGCACTCGTAGCGGACCCCTAGCTGTGCCTTTCTAGAATTTTGAATTTGATGTACCAACAAGATTAATCCCAGTTGCAAGACATAATTTGAGGGGATTAATTTGATGAGTATATTACTGCTATAAAATGTGCACCGATTCATAAATCATACCGTGCTCATTGACTGAAATCTTGAATATAGTCGAGTGTGCTTGTGAATGTCTATAACCTTGTACTAATACTGGTTCATAGGATCATCAATCAGCTACATATATTCAGTTGTTCAATTTTTTAGCTAGCATCCGCTAGAGCTTGGTGGTGATTGGAACCTTTTTTTTAGGAATTGGTGATGTGAACCTAATTAAACGGCACAGTTCATATTGTGATATGATTCGTATTGGCAGAAGCGCAGTGTGTAGAACAAATAATACCTTCCTCTTCAAAAGTCTAGTATTGCGGTGCACATATGTGTTGCACATTGTTGCTTATCCAATTTGCAGTTTCAATTTTGTTCTTATCATTCAGTTTCCTAGGTTCACAGATTACATGCCCACCGAGAAGGACATGATCTCTATCTGTTAGTTCATTAATTAGTACTGTATCATGGTGGATGTGAACGTGTAGTTTGCCGTGCAAGTAAGCCTAGGCTTTCGAGTTACCCGATTTTTTCCAGGTCAGGCAATTCGGGTAATTCAAAATTCGGGTAATGAAAACTACTTCCTGATATAAGCCCCGAAAAACACTACCCACAATTTCGGATACCCGATAATTCGGGTTTGGGTTCGGGTATTACCCGATATAACCAAATTTATAGAAATCAACAAACTAGATAAACATTTAGTAGCAATTATACATAATGTCAGCACCAAATGTATAGAATTTCAACAACAATTTACAGAGAATAATATATTATAGTCGTTTGTTCAAGAAATGAGAATTATATTTTCATAAAGTGATAAGTTCAAGTGTTCAACTAACAATATATGATAAATATAAAGACACGTATAAAACTTTGGGTAGTTTGGGTAGTTTGGGTACCGGAAAATATTACCCGAATTACCCAAACTAATTTCAGGTAATCAAAATCACTATCCAAATTTAGAATCAGGTACCTCGGGTTCGGGTAATTCAGGTCCGGATTTGGGTAATTCAAGTTTGGGTAATGGGCATCGGGTATTTTGCCCATGTTGACGTGCAAGGGCAAACCAGAAGCAAGTAGCACAAGCATCTTATCGTCTTAATTATTGTTGAGACAACAATGCTTTTCACGACGGCAACATTTGGCGCCCCTGCAATGACTACAGAGGGATGAAAGCCACTGAGAAACCCTGTTAATCATAGAGCAACAGAATGATCAAAATTTACGGAGCCACCACCTTGGCGATTGCTAGAGCGATCATTCCCTCGACCTTGATCTAGGCCGCTGACGACAACGATGAAGGGTCGAGATGGCGGACTAGAGGGGGGTGAATAGTCTTTTCTAAAACTTAAGCGCAGCGGCTAACCGAAACTAATGCGGAATTAAAGCTATCGATCTAGCCAAGACTACACCCCTCTAACTATAACTTTAGCACCTAATAAAAAAGTCTATTATGCTAACTAAGGTGCCAAGCTAGGAGGCTCACCTAAACAAGTCTAGGTTGCAAGGTCACACAAACCTAAGCAACTAGTACTCTAAGCAAATCGGGAGCTCCTACTCATACTAGTAAGCAAAGAACAAAGCACCTAAGCTCACTAGCAATGCTCTCTAGCAAGACTACACAAGTCAACTAGAGAGATCAACTTACTTAGCTACACAAACTAAGCACTGTGACTAACAAGGCTACTCAAGCCAATTAGTCACTCAAGATCTTACTTCTAAGCTACACAAGCTAGAAGGTAACTAGACAAGCCACACAAGCTAAACTAGTTACAAGAACAACAACTACTCACTAGCACAAGTATATGAAAGTAAATACAAGCTAGTGATTTGGAGAATGCAAACCACCGAGAAGATGTACACAAGGTTGACACGGTGATTTTTATCCCGAGGTTCACTTGGTCGCCACCAAGCTAGTCTTCGTTGTATCGGCTCACTCACTTGGTGGTTTACGACTTTTTACAGGCCTCACTCGCCTAACCCCCTCAAGGGTTGCCACCTAACCAACACAAGATGAGGGCACTCAACGATACCTTCAACTAGAGTTGCTCTTCGCGATCTCCCGCGGGGCGAGCACAATGCCCCTCACAAAGCACTTCTCCGGAGCCACGCACAAGCTTCTTGCGTGCTTCGACGGAGCCACAACCACCAAGCCGTCTAGGAGGTGGCAACCTCCAAGAGTAACAAGCACCACGAGCTTGCAACATGATCACCTAGTGCCACACGAAGCTATCTCTCAAAGCAACGCACTAGTAATCGCTCGCTCACTCAATCGGATGAACACTATCAAGTATGAGTGAGTTAGAGGGCTCCCAAGCACACCTACACAAGCCACCAAGTCCCAAGGGTGCTCAGCCACCGGCCAAGGCCAGCCACCAAGTCTATTTATAGATTCCCAAAGAAACTAGCCGTTATTCCCCTTCACTGGGCACTCTACGTAGGCGACGGACGCTCCTTTATGTTGCGACGGACGCTCCGTCGCAGCGTTCGACGCCCTGCCAGAACTAGCCGTTGGGCTGTTGCATGGGCGACGGATGCTCCGTCGCCAGCGTCCGACGCTCCGTCCTCCACCGTCGGGCGCCTGTCTTCAAACTGCTCGCTTGCGGAGCTCTCTGGAAGCCCGACGGACGCTCCACACGAATCCGACGGACAGCGTCCGTCGCGAGCTGAAATCCTCCTGGAACTTTAGGTAAGGCCGACGGACGCTCAGGGTCAGAATCCCCAGCGTCCAACGCCATCGTCCGTTGCGACGGACAGCGTCCGTCGCCTACGTCTTCAGCGTCCGACGCCCTTTTCTTAACCAAAACTGTCTCTGATCTTTCCATCCTTGCTCTATGGTGCTAAACACAAAGTGTACTCCCTTAGTGCATGTGTGTTAGCATTTTCACAATCATTTTCAAAGCATTTTTCACTTGCTCTCACCACGCCACTCGATCCTAATACATCGCAAAGTTAGATCGCTCAAGTGGCACTAGATAACCGATATGCAAACAAGTTTGCTCCTCTTGATAGTACAACTATCTATCCTAAACCCGGTCATAAACTTCTCTACACATTTATGACCGGTGAAATGAAATGTCCTATGGTTATACCTTTGCCTTGCGCATTCCATTCCATCTCCTTCTCCAATGTTGATGCAACACATGCACCAACCACTTGTCAAATGATATGATCCACTTCATATCATTACATGACCGTATTGGTTCATCGATCTTGACCTCACTTGCTCTTCACCATTGCGTTGGTCCATCGACGCCAAGCATCACTCACTTGCCCTTCACACTTGCAACCGGTCCATCAAGCCAAGCCTCATCTTGATCTTCTCCACCTTGGTCACATGACTACATGTCATGTTTCATGTTCAATTAAGCTCCTTCATCACACAATCACCTGTGAACTAATCTCCTGTGTATATATCACTTAAACACATATTAGTTCACCTAGGTTGTCACTCAGTTACCAAAATCACATAGGGACTTTCAAATGACCTCGATCTACAAACGTCGGTGACCACGTGGTCCTGGTGTCCTCACCCGCCGCCAACCTGCAGCTTGGTGTCGGCCACCACATATCTTCGGTTAGCCATTCTTGGCGCCGCCGACCACAGATTCCCACTAGGGCTGCCACTTAGGGTTCCTTAGGTCAGGTTGGTTTTGGTGACTGTGTGCCTTGATCACACGGTGCATCTTGAGTGTGCCCCCTGCCTCGATCTCAATGGCATCGACAAGAGAGGGTGGAGGGTTCGGGTCTCAAAACCCTAACGTGGAGGATTTGATGAAGAAACTTAACCTCACCGAGGATGAAGAGGTGGTGATGGAATTTTGTGATGAGGATGAAGATGAAGTGCTTGCCCTGTTGGAGTTGGCATTGGTCGGGAAAGTTCTATCGCCAGTGCCTATCCACATCCAGCTGGTGAGGTCGGCGATGAAATTGGCTTGGGGCAACCCGATAGGGCTTAAAGTCAATCTGATCAGGGAGAAGAAGGACAACCTATTTATGGCGGAGTTTGTAAACAACCGCGATAGGGAGAGAGTGTCTGAAAGGTCTAGGAATGGCTAGAGGGGGGTGAATAGCCTAATAAAATTTTCTACAACAACACTAGGCAAAAGATTAGTATAACACACAACGTAAACCGGGTTTGCACTAGCATTACAAGGTTAGGCAAGCCACCTACCACAATTCTAGATGCTAGCAAGACTAACACTATCACACAAGAGTAGCTACATTTGAATTAGCTCAACACACTTGCACATAAGGGATCATAGTGGAATGTTATAGTAAATGCCATGATTGCAAGAACAGTTTCCATGTTATCTCCAATTCGTTTTTTTCGGTAACGGCTTTGGTGTGAGATGATGACAAAATAGATAAATTATCACGCTTTGACAAAGATTGAATGTGGTATCCACAAATGACATTCCTTAAATGCAACTTTTATTTGTGTATGACATGAAAAAGAAATAAAGCATGTGTCCATGGTTATATGGACATGAAAAAGAAATGGAGGAAACATGTGCCCATGGTTAGTTTCTTCTATTCTTCTTAACCACCTCATTACGAAAGGGCCAATCTTAATTATTTTTTGGGCAGCCAACTTGTTTTGAGAGGTGCTTTTGTAGCATGGAAGTTGTAGCGGGCCACATGTCAACTTTCATCATCTTGTCTCCAATGTCTCCCTCTCCTTCACACTGCGTCGTTGACTCCTCCTCCATCCATTGAGATATGTGACTATGTGACCCAATCCATCTCCACAAGGCAGGGAGGATCCATGGCAAGACTCACCAAAGCTCAAGGCAAATTCATGTTGAGATCCACAAACTCTATGTCTAATCTACTCTCAAACATAGATGTAATAAAGTGGATACAAGTGTTCCAAACAAGCCCCAAGAGAATTTATGCATAAATTGAATTATTAACAATATGAACGTCTATGAGGAAAGAAATTCTTCCCAAAATTGTCAAATGCTCTCTCATTTTCAAATCATAAGATGTTTTGACATTTCTAGATATATAACTTTTGCTATGCACTTAGACCGGCTTAGACATTCACTCCCTCTAATATCTAGATGCAAAGTAAATAAAACGTATTTTAAAAAAAATCAAAAGATGTTATTGCGAAAGTATCTAATGAAGGAAATTGTTTCCAAAATTGTCAAAAGTTCGAGGAATATTCTGTTTGACTCACATTAGCACTCCATCCTGGATTCGTTGAACTGATGTGTGGGTCCCACACCGTCGGTAACCCACTGACGCTGCGTGCTCACCTAAAATTGCTGAGAACACGTCACCAACTGTTCTCCACGGCGTCCCCAAGTAAAAAAATGTCCCCCGAAAACCCCCACCTCCCTTTCCTCCTGTTCCTCGCCGTCGCGGCCGCCAGCGCCGGCGCCGGCGGGGCTGCGGTGGGCACAACCCTCACCGCGTCCCTCTCCAGCCACCGGATCAAGATCCGTTGGTCGGGACTTCCCGGTGCCGGACGGCCTCGACTACGTGGCCATCTACTCGCCGCCGTCCTCCCATGACCGGGACTTCCTCGGCTACCTCTTCTTGAACGGCTCCACCACCGGGTCACCAAGTGCCGCATCTTAGTGGCACTTGGTCATCGTCATCGCCGCGAAGTTTCTTGTTATTCTTGGTGTTTTTCAACACCTAGACGGCTTGGGCGATTGAGGAAGCTTCGACGCATTTGGTGATTGTTTGCGGCCGACTTTGATGACTTGTGAGAGGGCTTGTACCCACCTCGGCGGAGCGCCAAAGGGTAACTCTAGTGGATTGCTCGTGTCATTGAGTTACTCTCATTTGGGTGGATTCTTGTGGCGCCCTAGTTAGTGGGCTAGGCTTGTGAAACTCCTATTAGCCACAGAATCACCATTTGAGTAGTCGACACAACGTCGGGGACTAGCTTGGTGGCAACCAAGTGAACCTCGGGAGAAAAATCGTGTGTCAACTTGTCTCCCGGCTACTAATTGGTTTTCATTATAATTGGTTCTCTACATTGACATCCATACATCATAAGACTTCGGTATATCAATCACCTCCTCTCTTGCATGTATATTCATTCATTTTTGTCTAGTTAGCTTAGATTCTTAGTTGTTCTTGCTAGCTCAAGTTAAGTGCCTTAGGTTCTTGCTATTGATTGTTAGCCACTTAGCTAACTAGAATTGCATTGGATAGGTGGCTTTGCATCCCTAGTAGAGCTAGAGCAAAAAGCTTCGCTTAAGTGTTTATCTAACCTTTGCTCTAGTGATTTGTAGAATTTTTATTAGGCTATTCACCCCCCTCTAGCCATTTAGAACCTTTCATGCTTTGACTACTGAAGCGCTAGCAACAAAGGAAGGTATGGAATTGGCCGTTGAGAACGGCTACGACCGATCCATTCTAGAGGTTGATAGCCAGTCTTTGTAAAATTTGCTTGAGTACAATGCTGGTGTGAGATCATCTATAGGCGGTCTTTGTTTTGACATCGCAGAGCTAGGCAGGTGATTTAGTTGTTTTAAAAGTTCTTGGGTGTGTAGGGAAGCCAACTCAGTGACGAACAACTTTGCTCATTTGGTCTTCGATACCGAGCGCTCCTTTTTTTTGGCTTGACAATGTCCCTAATTGGTTGTCGGAGCTTGCCTAAGTTGATTGTAATCCTGCGGTTGATTAATAGAAAGCTCCTTGGTTTGTAAAAGAAAAAGAAAAAACCCTGCTAATCATAGTAGCCGATATGTGGGACCGCCCGACCGTCTCACACATTAGCATCTCTCACCTATTCTCAGGTGGCACTTGTCTGCGGAAATCTTCCCTGCCGACCAGGTGGCACACATCCACCTGCCAACCACACCCTCCCCCGGAAGCGTTGCATCGCGTTGTTCCCACCACCACGGACGACCCATACAGGCGAGCATTGGCGGCCCACTTGAGCGGTGCAGCGTTTCTAGCAGGTTTCATACAATCGACGGCCCACTCGAGCGGCGTAGCGTTTCTGGCGTAGCGTTTCTAGCAGGGTTGCTTTCCTTTTTAGAAAAAGTACACTTTTCCTCTCTCAACTATTATGAAAGTCTATTTTTCTCCTTGAACTCCAAAACTACTTGTTTAGTTGGAGGCAAAATTCCAAAACTTTTCAAGATTCCCCATCACATCGAATCTTTAAACGCATGCATGGAGTATTAAATATAAATAAAAAAATATAACTAATTACACAGTTTGTCTGTAAATCCCGAGACGAATCTTTTGAACCTAGTTGCGTCATAGTTGGACAATAATTATCAAATAAAGCCGAAAGTGCTACAGTGTCCGGATTCCAAATGTTTTTAGAATCTCCCTCAACTATTGAAACCGTGCATTTTACCTCTCCGGCTCTGATTATAAGCGGTTTTGTCTTTTTGTTTTCTATTTATTTTGGCTGAATTTTATAAAAATCATACTAAATCACAGACAAATAATAAAATAGAAAATAAAATTTTATTGGACTCCAGATGAATATATCTACACAATAAATATATAATATGAAAATAATAAAATATTGAATTCTTTGTGGGCCTTCAGTTGGTTCTGTGCGCACCACGTCATAATTCAAGTAGCAACATGTAGTAAAATACAAATTGAGTTGTTTCTGCGCACCGTATCAGCATGCATTAAAATACAAAAACAATGATGTCAGCATATTTCATGTTTTCAAAGTAAAAAAAAAAGTCACAACTCCTATGTTAAGTATCCTAAATAAAATCGGATTGCATAATCGTGTTCCTTATAATAAACTCTTCAAAACAAAACTCTACATAAATATATTTTGATATTTTTAATGATCATTTATCTCATATTTTTTCCATAACAGTCCAAACCGAATTTCATTAGAGAGTATGACATTGTTTGAGACTACGCAACACGTACGCCCACCGTCATTAGAAACCAGAACGTGATCACCCAGGGACCACAAACATTTAACAAAAAAACCAAGCAACATAGTCTAACAAACGGCTTAAAACTACCCGAAGGCAGGAGACACCGGGCATTCAACCCACACAACATAAAGGACACACACTGCACACACATTTATCTCATATTGAATATGTATTTAAAAATAATCATTGAACATCACATTAACACTGCATGAACATCAAAAAAATAATATAGAACATCATATGTAACCAATACGTAAACTACGTGAACATCACATATATGATGAAATAAAAAAAATAAAAAATACTTAATTAATTATAGTCAAATAGAAAGAAAAAATACTACCGAACATCGTAAATATATCATAAAACATTATATTAACATTACACGAACATCAAAGACAATAGCGTAGATGTTCTATACACCACGTGAACATCATATATATCATAATATATATATATATATATATATAATTAAATTAGTGAGGTAATTAATTAGAGTCAAATAAAAAGAAGAAAAATACTATAGAACATAAAAAATAATACATCCTAGAACAATACATTAATATGACACGGACATCACTAAATATGAATAGAACATCACATTTCTACTCGCGAACATAAAAAATACATGATAGAACATCACGTGAATCTATAAATAAAAAATGTAACATAATATTATAAAGTAAAGAAAAGGAAGAAAAAAATATATAGAAAAACTAAAAAGTTAAAATAAATAATAAATTAATGAAAATAATAAGGATACAAAATACAAATGAAAAGAAATTAGAATAATTAGTTAAAATAATTAATTATGGTAAATAATTAACGGTAAAAGTAAAAAAGATAAAGGAAATATAATACTAAATATTCAAAGAAGAAAAAATATTAAATAATAAAATAAAACAAAAATACAAAATTATTGCGAACTATGGAAAATAGTTAGCTACGGACCATCCAAAAATTGAAAAGGAAGACATAAAAGAACATGAAATGAAGAAAACACATAATTAAAAAACTAAAAAAATAACTATGGAAAAGAAAAGGAGTGGTCACGGAAGCAGGTGGGCTGTTTGCTGTCCGCTCGGAAGGTGCCAGTCTCGCGTGGGCCGGCGTCGTTCGTGGGCCGCATTTCCACAGGATTGGTGGCGTCCCTCGAAGGGGGTCGGCGCCACGGTTTACCTTACCGTTTCGAAACCGATAACCGCCGGGCAGCGGTTGAGCGGTTACCGGCCGGTTTGACCGGTTACCGGTCCAAACCGAACGGTTTGAATTTTGAATTCAAACTCCGCAGTTCAATCGGTTTTGGATCGGTAACCGGTCGGCTAGGGCCGGTTACTGACCGGTTTGAACGGTAACCGGTCCAAACCGCCAGGTGACTTTTTTTTTTCTTGAAAAAATCAATTTTTTTTGCATGACCTTTGTGCATAATGATGTAAATAGAACACACAATTTATGGAAAATAGTGTGATACAAATTGTCAACCCCACAATAATATCATAGTGATGCACTAGCCACAAATTCACGACGGAAATAACGTAGTTCACCGTTGCAACAACAACAAATCGTTCATGGAAATACCTTGTGTCGTAGACATGCGAACATCATGGTCACTGGCGTTGAATATAAGGGAAGATCCCGTTTCGGCACCCCTCCTCATACTCCGCGGTGGACATTAGAGCGATACCGCGCGACTGTAGCCCGGCCTTGTACTCTATCCATGATTGGCCCGTCCAATGAGCTGTGGTCTCCCATTCCTGCACTAACATGTTGTAGAAATCTGGGTCTTGCCATTCGTAGACTCATCTAGTGGCCGGCTGCGTGCTGATGTCAGGAACGGGGTAGGTATAACCACCACCGTACGATGTATCACTGTACGAGGAAGAGGAGTACTGTGGCGTGTCGTAGCAGTCCGTCGGGTCGTAAGCTCTCCTCTGCGATTCCGGCTGCCCATGGTCGCGGTCCTGAGTAGCATGTGTGAAGTCCGTCTCGCCTGCAGCCGACCATAATTAGTACTAGTGAATAGTCATAGACATTAAAAGAAATGTCTGTAACAACCGATACCTGCGAAACGAAGTCCACCAGCACCACTACCACCAGCACCATCTGCAGAACCCCCAGCCCCACCACCACCACCACCACCACCACCAACAGCAGCTCCAGGGTCATCGTCACCACTATGACCATCTCCACTGTCATTTGCTGAGCTGCTGTGATCGGACTCATGGTACCGTGGACTTTCCTCACCCTCCTCGCCATCATCTGTCGAGTCATCACTGGTGACACGTTGTTGCACTCGCTTCCCCTTTTGTTTCTGGCTAGGTCCCGTCTGGTATTTTCTTTTGCCAAGATCGTGTCACCCACATGTCTACGGGCCCAATCACTGATGGGCCCAAGATCGTCGGGTCCACTTGGTCTCTGTCATCACAAAGAATGAATCAATTATTAAAAGTATGGTTCGTTAGTGGCTAACAAAGTACATCAACATACCTCACGATATGGGACAGAAGAGGGATGTCCGTTTCTTCATCCTCTTCGTCGAGAACTGGAGCCTGGTTGGATCTTCCATACTCCATCCAGTCTCGAACCGGATTATCCCTTTCGTAAAAGGATATCTGCGTGAACTGGTCAATGATGTATTTGAGTGTTTCCCACCACTGTATACTAGACAACCTTGCGTGAGCATAATGACTTTCCTTGGATTTTCCCCACCTGCTATGCAAGAACTCGGAAGATCCCATCCACTGCATAAAACGATCACGCTTCCGATGGAAGTTCTCCATGAACATGTAGTTGGTCGCAAACCTAGTGGCATTCCATTTGATCAACTCACCACCAATGGCTTCCCTCATCATTGCATTCAACTGGCCATGGTTGTGCAGCCAAGCTGAAATGCGCTTGCATACGGAGATCATACCTGCATGCTCCGGCCTTTGACCAATGTCCTTCAGCATCAAGTTGATGGTGTGTGCAAGGCAAGGTGTCCAAACAATATGCTTGTACTCCTCGTTCAATCTATGGCATGCTCTCTTGAAGTTGGCGTCGTTGTCCGTGACGATATGCACGACATGCTCAGCACCTATCTCCTCAACCACCTTGCGAATCAGCTGCACAAGTAGGCACAACATTTAGGGGAACCGAGAAAACATAGTGCATGTGAACTGACATAATATTTTGGACGTACCCCCAACAAATAAGATGAATCTTGACTCCTGCCCATCGCATCAACTGACTTGTGGAACCACATGACGCCATTGCAATAGATCAAAAAATTGATGACATTCATTCTTGTCGGGCCCGTCCACGAATCACACATCAACGTGACCCCAAACAAGGGCCACTCCTTAAACTTTGCGTACCGGATCTGCAAGTCCTTCTCGTTATGATTGAGGTACTTCCCATCTATATCCTTTCCACTGGGTGACGCGATGCCTTCACCTGCAATCGTAAGCGAATCATGAGAATAGAGAAATATACGTAATGAATTGAAGTCTCCAAGTATATGTACTTACCCCACTTCTGCGTCTCCCTGACCGCACTAACAAAGTATGGATTGTCCGCCTGTCTCCCGGGGATTCCTGCAGTATGGAAAAACTTTCCCCAAGCTTTCCCAATTGCGTCCTTCGCGGTCCTTCCCCTCTGCGTCCATGACCCTGTATCAATCCTTGTCTGCTTCAGTCCACCCCTCGTACCGGCTGCCAAGTTGTAGTCCTCCACCACCGCAGGGGTCTGCCTCTGTGAACCAGACCTCCGAAACATCCTTTGCAAAGGATTGCCCCCCTGCGAAGCAGTACCACTACCACTGCCACCTCCACGCTCGTAAGCGCCTCCTCTCCGCTGCACCCCCTCCTGGTACTCATATTCTACTCTGGACTGATTCATGACTGCCTGCAACTGAGCCTCGTACTCGTCATCGTCAAGGGGGTGGTTGCCCTCCGCTGCAGCAGCCTCTCGTGCAACCCTCTGCCAAGAGCGGTCACTAGTTGCCTGCCTAGTTCTGTCGAGATCCTGCTGAAAGTACTCCCGGACGTCTTTGGGCACCTTGCTGCAGTGGATCACCTCCGTCCCGCGCGCAGCTAAATGCTGCTTCAATCGGGAAGCACCACCCCCGACTTTTTGTGTACGACAGTAGTTGCATATCCAACCGGGAGCAAGATTCTCACCATGCTCCCATACCACGTCTCTGCGGTCTCTCGGCATCTTCCTGCACAAATGGACAACACAAACAAATCGAACATATGCATCAAATCATACCGTAAATAAACCTAAATTCTAACATACACCTAAATCCTACATGCAATTGAAGTGACTAAAGTTGAGTCAGGAGTACCCAACATACCCATCTTATAGTTTGTAATTGTTGACTAAATTTATGTATCTACATTTTTAACTCTAAATAAATGCAATACAACAAATATATTTTATAAAGAATCTAATGGTACTTATTTACTATAATAAATACTAAAATCTTTGTATATAAATTCAGCTAAATTTAAGACTATTTGATTGAGCACTATTTAAGAATAATATCATCTTTAGGACGGAACGAGTACTATATTTATTATAAAAAATAGTTTTCAAGGATGCACCTTTTGTTTACCTTAACATATTTCATGGAAATTACATCATGTGTCAATATTGACCCGTACTAAATCCTAAATCCTACATACATCCTAAAGCAAATCCAACCGCAAATCCTAAATCCTAAACCAAATAAACCTAACTCCTAGATACATCCTAAGTCAAATCCTACCTAAATCCTACAATAAATATTTTCTACATCATATACTCCATCAATCCTACATCTTAGAACTAAATCCTACAACTAAAGCAACTACAAATGCAAAGAAATGAAAAAAACAAAAAAAAACCTCACAGAGCCAACCGAGCGGTTACCGAACCGACGCCGTCCGGTCGGTAACCGCCGGGGGGGGGGGGGGGGGTTGAGTCGGTGGCGCGCGGTCGGTAACCGACCAAACACACTCGGTAACCGACCCGACCGAGCGGTTACCGAGGCTCGGCGGCGGTCGCGGGCGGCGCGCGGACGGGTGGGTGCGGGTAAGGGGCGGATAGGGTTTGGGGAGCGGCCGGGACCCCCCCGACAGCTCCCTTATAGGAGGCGGCAGGAGGCAATGGGCTGCATGGGCCTTTAACGGGGCGGTCGTTTTTTTTTCTTTTTTCTGTTTTTTTTCAAACTTAGACACGTCCAAAAAAATAGCAAACGAACTCTAATTTGAAATTTTTTTACACCATTGGACTCTATAAATCGTGAACTATTTTTAAGAATTTTTTCAGATTTTTTTTTAAAAATTCAAATTTGAAATTTGAATTCAAACCGGTCACCAACTGAACTGCTCGGCGGGCGGTTGGTCGGTTACCGGTCGAAAAACCCTGGTCGGCGCTGAAGATTTCCGAGCACGACCACTTGTCTGCGTTCCGCACTTCCGCTTCTCCTCTCCTCCCGCACCTATACCCTAGGTACCGCCGCCGCCCCACTCTCGTCACTCCGCCGCCCCACTCTCGTCACGCAGCCGGAGGGCCTCATCGGCCCCACTCTCGTCACGCAGCTGCGATGGCATGGAGGGCGCTCTCCTCTCGCTCCCGAGCCCTGGGCCTCCTCTCCCGGCCGGAGGGCCTCCTCTCGCATCTCTCGACAGCATTGGGGCCGGATGGCCTCCTCTCCCGGCCGCCGGAGGGCCTCCTCTCCCGGCCGGAGGGCCTCCTCTCGCATCGCTCGACACGATTGGGCAATTACCACACTTGGAGGCGCACTTGGATGCAGCCGCCGGAGCCGCCGGAGCCGCCGGAGCCTTTTTTTCATCCAGGCGTAGTGCGTGCAGAACTGGGCCTTTATCATTCCAACACATACACACCAGATGGTCAATTGGTGAGACTTCCTGTGGTAACACAGACGAGGTTTGTTTTGTTTTTTTATTTCTATCATATACAGCATGTCATTAATACCAGTATCTATTGCTGTTTTGATTAAATGGTATGGTTATTATCTATTACTGTTTTAGGTTTTTTTTTGGAACCATACCATTACAATTTTCGGTCTTTGGAGAAGTACCATTACAATTCGAATAATTGAAACCATACCATTGCAATTTCGCAATTCTGTGATGAACACCACGGAGTACGTTTGCAATTTCGCAATTCTGTGATGAATACCATTGCTATGTATTTGGAGCTATGTTTCTGTGCAATAAAGGAATAGGTTTCTGCAGAATTTTTGTCCCAAACTTTGCATTTCACAGAAAGCATGACAGGAAGCATTTCACAGAAAAAATTGATAGGAAGCATTTCATAGAAAAAATTGACAGGAAGCATTTCATGTAATTTTTGTCCCTTGATTTTTAGCAGCATATTTGTCCAAACTGAGCAATTGACAGGAAGCATTTCACAAAGAAGAATTCACAGAAAATTCATAGAAAGCCTAAAGCCCTTGATTAGATCAGTTCACAGAAGCAATTCATAGAGTTTTGCTGCCATTAGACTAGTGCATCTCTTACATGAACATTACCCTACAATTACAAGTTCATGTGCTGAAATTAACCAGACACATGCGAGTTTGGGTGCCCAAAAGCATCATCATATATTGCAAGTTTTTTGTCCAAAAGCAGCACAGATCATTGCAGCATAGCATCAGTCATCAACCATGTTTTTGAGGCGTCGCCTAGTCGTCGCCTAGGCGACCAGGCGTGGTCGAGGGCCTGGGCGTCGGGGTCGCCACGGCCTGGCGTGTATGGCGTCCGCCTTAGGCGCGAATGGCGTCGGGCGGACGCCTACAACCCTCCAACGGACGCCAGATGCGACTTCGTGGGGTGCGGGAAATCGAGCACGAGTGGGGACACCTGGGCGGGAAATCGAGCGCGCGTTCGCGCGAAGGAAAACGGCGGCAATCTATCGAATAGATGCCCTTGCGCGGCAAATATCCCGCTCGGAGGCATTTACCTCGGGTGCAGGTAGCTTCACGGAGAGAGAGGGAGAGGGAGAGGGAAAGAGAAGGCGGAGGCGAAACTCTAGGCGGCGGCGGCGGACCTGCATTTCCGCTTGCCGCTTCATGCTCGAGTCCACCGGCCACGTGCACCTCCTGCGAGTCCACCCCTGCATCTCCGCCTGGCTGCTCGAGTCCACCAGGGTCCGTCCGCACCTGCTCGCCTCGTATGCTCCTTGCCTCCTCTCTGGTCTCCTCTACAGCCCTGCTTCCCTCCTCTTACTCTGTTTCTGGGCATGCTCTGCTTCTTTCCCTGTCTCACCTCTACTTGTGCTTTGTTCAGTGCTCGAGTCTGAGTCTTTTGTATTTACAGCTGATAGCATAATGGCAAGCCTCACTAACAGCTCCTACCGCCTTCTCCAAACCTTTACAAGCATCTGTACAAATAACAAGATTTGGAACATCACCAATGACTATGTGCAGCTGGTCCATGAACCATGTCCAGTTATCCTCATTCTCAATGTCAAATATTGCATATGCAATGTGATACAACCAATTGTGGCCATCAATACCAGTTGCAGATGCCAACTGTCCTCTGTACTTGCCATACAAACATGAAGCATCAATACCTATAAAGGGTCTGCAATCCCTCTAGGAAGCCATCAATACATGTCCTAAGTGCTACAAAAATCCTCTTGAACCTTTGCTTGTTCTCAGTCGTCTCTACCTCTATCTGTACATGACTGCCAGGTGATGATTTCTCAATCTGAGCTGCCCAATTAAATAGAAGCTGAAAACTCTCATCATACTTTCCATGGATCTTCTCTAGTGCTACCTTCATGCCAGACCATGCTTTTGTAAGTCTTAAACTCCTGCTGATCTCTCTCACTCTTTTGCTCGGTCAGCCCTGCTGATCAAATTACAGAGTTGGCAATAGGCCACTCCTTGGTACTGTTCTAGGTACAGTAGTTGTTAAAAGTGCATCAGCTTCTAGATGGCTGGTACTAGGAGTAGGAATGGCTGATCTAAGCCATGTACCTTAGGTGTAAGGAGTAGGTAGTATTGTACTAGGTAGGAATGGCTGATCACCAATTTCATCTTTGTCTGTATAAGGTAGAATTAAACAGCATGTCATTAATACACATTTTTTTGCAGCTTTATCTCAAATGCGGACATCCCCTTTGTCAATTGGGAGCCCATATCTAATTATTTGAGGAGGGTGAAGTGTGTAATTCCAGTGGATAATCCTTTAATTGTTGGGAGTTACCTGAACAGAAAGCATAACCATATGCTATCAGGTGATTGCAAAAGACTCTTTACTTCACTTCTGGATTTAGTAATGATTAACAAAGCTAGAGGCTACTGCATTGCTAAATCCCTGACAGCAAATAACCTTGTGGTATCTTCAATTTACGGCACAATAGCTATAGATTGTATCAAGTATGAAGAGGCACCAATTCAGCCTTCTGAATTCCAAGGGTTCAAAGCTATAGCACATTTGTTTACCCAAATGGTACATCACACTAATGGGTATGGCGCACTTGATTGCTTAACTCAAGATGTTGCTGATTGGCTCTCAATTTTGATGGACTCAAGCGAAAACGATGGAATTATAGCACATTACCACCCCGCAATGATGAGCTCACAAGGAAGGGCATCGCTGTCTCTAAGGTTCCATATGGTTCTCATTAACCATGTGCAGAATTGTCCTTATATCACTCTGAAATGGTATGCGGATCATTATGAACGGTTGGGTTGGACAGTTGAAGACTTGGATTCAATGCATCCTTTCTTTCAAGAATTCCGTAAGGAATCCAGAGAGTTTGCTAAAAAAATGAGACCCACTAAAACCCAAGTGGATCCGAACAGTCAGCTGCAGACTCAAAATCCAAACAGTCAGCTGCAGACTCAAGATCCAAACAGTCAGCTGCAGACTCAAGATCCAAACAGTCAGCTGCAGACTCAAGATCCAAACAGTCAGACGCAGACTCAGACTCCACCTCAGACTGCACATGATAGATTTGCCTTAAGAAAAGGAGGGCAGTGGGCAGTATCACTACACAGACATTCGGTTATACATTCACACAGCAATAACCTGTCTAATATTTGTCATTCCATATGTGGTTCAAGAAAATATACCCCACTCCATGTAGTTCAGCTAATGCACTATATGTTACCGATGTACCTCCCAAATCTTGTCAAAATTTGCAAGTCCGAACTACGGCTGTATTTCGATATTGACAGCTGTCGCCCAAGTGTCCCTGTATACTCACAAATCTTGATCCCAAAGAAGGTTAAGGCGGGGGAAAGGTACGGTGACCATTTTACTTACCTTCTATAAGTTTTTTGAATTTATGGCTTAGCTGATTTTTTTACAGCAAACATTTATTTCAGCAGCATTTAGCTGCAATGATGTGTACAGAGTGTAGCGTTACAGATAGCAGTGTGTCCAACATTGGGCACTGATTGACATGAGCAGAATGTAAACATACAGCCATACAGGTTCATAAGATGACTGAGAAGCCTGAGCTATAGTGTGTGCCTGTTTAGCTAGAGAGTCAGCTGTTGTGTTGAGGCTTGAGCTTGTAGAGACTTGAGCGCCTGTTTCTTGTGAGGTTCACAAACAACTAGGTGAAAGGTAAGATCCTCCAATCCAGAGGAGAGTGCTTTGGTTAGCAGTTGATGAACTGGACCAGGTTCTGGCAGTCTGATAGGAAGGTAGTATTGTTGAAATTTAGCCGGTCATTGACAGCAGCTGCAAGCGCTAACGCTACAGCTTCTGCCATCAGCATGGACTCCACACCTATCATGTAAGCCTTGATGTAGATTGTTTGGGTTGGCTGAACCTGTGTGTTTACAAAGAAGACACCGAGACCAGCTGTTTTGGGAGACAGTGGTTGGTGCCTTGGTGGTCTGGTGGAGTGGCCAGTGTAGCATCTGACTCCTGGGATAAGAGCCGGTGCGCTGATGTGTATGTCTCTTGATGCCCCAGCGATACCTGCAAAGGTAGAAGTGGTACCTTGGTGTGGAGTATTTATGCTGTTGTGGGGTTGTAGAAGAGTGGTCGTCACGGTGGGAGGGTTGCTGTAGGTTTGTGTAGGAGTGGTTGAGTTGTTGGGCGCCTGCTCCTGGTGTTGGGCCATTCCTGAAATGAGAGCAGTCATACCTTGCACTAGATGGCTGCTGTGAGTGGGCTGTTCTTCCTGTGCAGTGACAGTGGCAGGAGTATGAGGTCCTGTGTGGAGCAACCGAGTAGTTTGGACGCATGTGATGTCTGCTGCTGGCGTTGTCTGCATAGCAGATTGTGAAGTAGCTGTGTCGCCGGCAGCGGTTGAGGTTGATGGTTGACGCTCCCTGTCCACCATTCTTGGAGCGTGTGACTCTGTGAGGAGAGGTTGAGTGTCTTGCACTGCTAGTTGGGTGGCTATATGTGCAGCCACGGCCTGATGTACCTGCCAAGGGGTCCAAGATTTTCTCTGGAAGCGAGTGTCATTTCTTGCCTTCCACAGATACCACATAGTGATTAGAATCTTGTTAAATAAAGCATTAGGGATTGAGTTGAAAATAAAAGCCTGTACGGTTATTTGCACATTCTCCTGTGAGAGGTTGTCAGTTTGAATAGGAGGATTAGAAGATTTGGTTAGCCTGAGGGTGGATGCTCCTGGATCCATGCTGGGGAAGCATCTGGGAGCTAAGATGCCTGTAGATATTTTTAGTTGTGCATTGACCATTCTTGGATGGAATCCATCTCAGAACATCCTGCTGTTGACTATGGACAGGGTGAATATTAGTGATAGCCTTAGCAGCCTGGTTACAATAAATGTTAGCTATGGCATTTACATTCCAGGAACAAGTGTTAATTTAGCTGATTAGTTGAAGCACATATTCTTTTGCGATACTTTCTAATGTTTTTTATGAACCGTCTTTCAGGTACTGCTCACTTACCAAGCCTTTTATGAAGCCTCACTTCCCAATCTGCAAATAGGCATGTGTACTTGTTTTGTCCCACGACGAGCTTCTTTGCCTTTTGTTGGAATCAAGTTTCCTGCTAAAAAAGTTGTATTGCCAGTCAGTTCAGCCTTCAGCCTTCTGCCAGTGCCTCTAAATTCAGGGATTTAGGTCTAGTTGTCAGTACTCTTGTGAATGTTGAATGGATGTGGAGATGACATGGTGAATGTATGCTGTTGTACTGATGTTTCTATTCTTTTGCTGTCTGGGTTTTTACCATGCTAGATTGCCAGTGCCTCTAAATTCAGGGATTTAGGTCTAGTTTTCAGCACTCTTGTGAATGTTGAATGGATGTGGAGATGACATGGTGAATGTATGCTGCTGTACTGATGTTTTTATCTTTTTGCTGTCTGGGTTTTTACCATACTAGATTTTGTGGTTTTTACTGGTCATGATTAAATTTACCATATTACACCGGTTAGTCCTTGTTTGGATGCATGCATATGCATGTACCTTAAACCACAAACCGTATGTGTTGAGTGAATTGGAGTGGAACTTAGTTAATTTAATTTAATCCACTCCAACACATGTAGATTGAGATAAATACATGTACATATATCCATTTCAATTTACGTGCGTTGAAGTGGATTGAAGTTGAACTTAGTTTAATTTTCATCCAATACATCAATATATGTTGAATTTCAATCATATGTGTTAGTGGGTGGCCTATCTCATGGTCAAAATCGCAAAATCTATATGGCCTTGCAATCACATCCACCTCAATCCACCAATGTAGGATGATTTTGGCTGTAATTTGGTTTAATTATTCCCTTACTTCAATCCACCACGTGTTTACATGTGTATTCAGATGACTGTAGCCTTAAGCCCCGCACTCCACCCCTCTCCCGACGAGTACGCCGCCTCCGGATGAGGACGAAGGAGAAGGCGACCCCGACGTCGCAGCGCCGCGGGCCGGGGCGATCGCGACGGTCTCGGAACCCTTTGCGCGGCTATGATCGCCGCCGCTTCCAATCTTTTTTTTTCTGTTCTAGTAATAACTCGGTAAGACAATGCTCCGCCGGTCGCCGTGGGCAGCGTCCTCCTCCTCCATCCCAACGCGCCCTGCTTCCGCTCCTCGCCGTCGCCTCGGTCTTGCACTCTTGCACGGCACCGCACCTCGCCGACCCGAGATCGGAAGCGGCGGCCGGGCGGCGATCGTAGCCGCACAGAGGGAGAAGTCCGCGGCCGTTGCGGTCGCCCCGGCCCGCGGCGCTGCGACGTCGGGTTGCCTTCTTCGTCTCCGACATCGCCAGGCGCTCGGGTCTTCGTATGCCATCTTCGTTGGGCACCCAGGTATGCCCACCTTCTCTTCCTTTTACGCACTGTGAATTTGTATTCGGATTTGATCTAATTACATTTACTATGCTTCCCATTAATAATCGTGATGGATCATGTGTTAACTGTGATCTCCAATGGCGCATTAGTCGAATGTCTCTCATCTTTGCTTTGCCTTCTGTATAATTTTGTAGTTCAAGAGCCATTTTTTGAACTAATTATACAGTGGCAACCCTACAGTTTCAGAAGGCGGCAAACACAGAGTTGACATCATAGGTTCAGGCAATGGTGAAGTATCTTGTTGCTATATGCTGTAGTTTTCAGCCGCCATGGAACTTTCACTTTCCAATGAACAAAATGGGCACAACCAATGAAAATATTATTCACATGGAAATTTGTTCATATGGAGAGTATTATTCACATGGAGATATGCAAAGCATTTTAGGTTTGATAATAGAGAAGACATACAACATAGAGTTTGTACGCAGAGTCATCCACGATTTTCATATTACATAATGTAAAGAGGGTAGAATACAATATGTAAATTCTTCTTGATCCTAGGTTCATGATATTTTCTAATAAAGCATGCATCCAAGCCCAAGATCTTGCATGCTTTCATATTTGAGTAGAGTCATTGAACTGAGTCTCTGTATTTGGTCAGATTGGATCCTGGAATGATCAGAGTGGTCCATTTCATTGATCCACCTCACAATTTGAATAGCATGTGGACTCCTTGATGGACATTTTCAATAAAGATGGTTGCAGAGATGGTTGAAGATAACAGGTGGACTTCTTGATGGACATTTTCAATAAAGACAATACATAAATGGCAAAGATAAGTATCTCCATTCTTCTAAAACCAGATACTTTTTGTGGATGAGATGGACAAAAAATGTGAAACTTATTCTGAAGTCTTGAAATGGAGCGTCACACCATGGCCAATAATATAGAATCTAAACTCAAAAGATGACTGGAATGAGAGAGTAGCTAGAGGTGCTATGCCAGCCTTACTTGTCTATCTTTTCTGTATTATTATTCTTATGAATTGTATCCATGGGAAATTTATCTTCTTTCAGATTTAATGTAGACTGTAGCCAATTTCGTTGGCGTAACCAAGTGAAATGTTTTAGCCTACTTGTTCATCTGGCTTCTTGTAGATTGACGTTATGTTTCAGGTTCTCTGCTAATCAGTAACAACATTGGCTTGGTCGTCTCTATACCCTTAGGGAGACTGATCGACGCACATGAGCATAGCGACCGATGGAAGGCACTTCCGTATGCTTCCTCTATTTCACCTCATTGTTAAACTTTGTCTTTTCCCTAACTTATCACAACATGAATCTGTTATAGATAGAAACTTAGTTTTCATGGTTTAAACATTGTTTTTTATTCTTCTTATCAACCACATATCCTCCATTTCTTTTTCTTTGTGTTTTTATCCATACCACCATTGCTCCTCTGATGCATAAGTGATCAGTTCATTTTTTAATTAGTTAGCTATCAAATTGTTGTCAATGTATAATTACAACATTCTTTTCATTCCTCGTTCTTAGGGCAACTGTTAAACTTCCAAGGGAACAGTCCTTTTGTAATTTCAAATTCTACAATGATATGCAAACCTCCGTGACCTCCTGCAGTACCCCTCCGTGAGATCCTGCCAGTACTACCCCTCCATGAGCTCCCCCTCCGCCTCATTTGATCTCTGCTCTACTCCCAAATTCCTGGTACGGAGGCAAGACAATTATGAATCCCTCATTTCTTTAAATCCCAAATAGATAGGGGATTGGCACCTGTCCGGTGTATTCTGGATTGGGTGCTACACCCTTCTTTCCTCCTTTCTTCTTAATATATTGATACACAACCCCCCTGTGTGTTCGAGAAAAAAAAAACTGTCCGGCTGCCCCAACTATGTGCGTTGATCCTGTAGTTCCACCCTTACGTTGGTTTTCTTAATCTTGCATAGGGAGCAGGGAATTCATGTGCTAAGGTTTAGGGGTGTGGCTAGATCCTGCAGTCAAGCTAGCACCGATTTCGCAGCTAGTGGCTTTAGGCTTACCTCAGCCATGTAGTAGTTAGTGCACTACTGTACCTTAGAGTAGGTAGTTGGTGTACTGACCATGCCTTTGTGTACCTGGTAGAGGTACTATTACTTGTATATATACTAGATCAAGGCAATAGAGGCAAATCAGTTCACAGCAGCAAAGTTTCAGAGTTCAGACTTGTGCAAGTGCTGTGCTCGTATGCTCTCACCCCCCTTCAACATCTAGCCACGGTGTGTGTGTTGGTGAGCTAGCTGCTCACTTGTGCAGCGAGATCGTGTGCCGACATTAGAGTCTCCTTGTTAGGTTTGGTCATTACACTTATGTCCCTTCTTCGACAATATATATAGTTGCCTAAAATTTTACATGTATCACCACTCAGGTCCTCTACAGTTTTTAACATGGTGATCACTGTGCTGTAGTGCAGGTAACTTTGTTGGCTGGTTGCGGCTAAGAAAATGCTCCAGTGCAGCAAGATAAAGAGATTGCTACAAAATCCCCATATTTTTAATGCCTCACTTCGTTTTATCGTTTTGGGCTAAAGCAAATTTGGGCCCTAGATTTTGAAAAATAGGATGATAAGGGTTTCCTAGTGATGGTTTGGGAGATCGTTGCTAGATAAAAGTAGTTAGCCTTTCCATCTTTTGTCTGTTAACAGTAACACCTTCTGAATGTTATATTTGAGAACTGCATTTTATCATATTCTTTAAAGGTAAAAACCCCTTCTGTTAATGGTAACACCTGAATGTTTGCTAGATAAAAGGCGCCAATGCAACATTCTAACTACATACCACAATTTTCATGCAAGTTATTGCCGCTTCATGAACCTCCAAAGGTAAAAATCCGTCCTCTTGCAGTTTTTCCTTAAGTCAGCAGATGCATTTCAGTTTGTTCCTATTATGTCTAATAGGATTTCATTTACATGTCCCAAATCCCAAATGTCTATTACAGTAGTTTATTTGGTTGATACTGGAAATTGGTCCTTGCCTATTGCAAGACTTTGGTCCTTGTTGCAAGTCTATTTTTCTCTACTCTACAAAACTGCAATCGTCCACCAAACTTCGGTCTGCTCTGAACTTCGGTGTGCCGTGCCGACAGGTGGACCCTCCTTGCACGCGGTTGGCCCTAGGTTCCAGCACACTGCCCACATCAGCCATCTCCCTCTCGGTGGCTCTCTCCGTGGCTTTCTCAGCTCTCACTCTCGCATTTTGTGCCTGGGATATTTAACTATTTGCCACCGATATGGTTGGCACCTCTCCGTTTGCCAGTTTTACGGTGGCAAATACAAAACTCATACCGCCAAGCCGATAATTTGCCAAAAGACACTGCAAATTTGTGGTTCTTAACCTAGACACACAACGTCTATTATTTTATTCATTTCTCGTATTCATGGAGAGAGAAGGCAGGGGAAATGTCGTTCATACCCTCGTCTTCAACCTCCGTGTATTAACTAATATTTGTCGTAACACAATGTCCTCAACTGCTGCTGCCGCCGCTGCTGCTTTGGCGAGTCCTTCTCCTCCGGCGAGCTCCTGTGGCGAACACCCCCTTCTCCAGCAAAAATATTAGGTTGAAATCAATAAACAAATAAACTTTAATTCAGCTTAACAACATACTAATGTTGCCAATGTTGATCTACCTTTTACTTCAACGCATGTTGAATGCTCTGGTATCATTTTTTATGTGTTCATATCTGAACATAAGATTGTGTTACAGTTCTTTATTACCCTGCTATGTAGGTTTCTCTTCATCTGAAACACTTGTCCCAAGGAGCCAAGATGCTGGCCTAGCTGACCTCCCAGCAACTGTGACTGCTGTGAAGAATCGTAACCCTAAGGTAGTTTTTTATGAGTACAATAAGATATTCTCATGGAGACCCAGCAAGCGTGGCTTTGCTTACTTTGTCCTGAATGGTGGGAGATTCATATGTGTCTCCTCATATTGAAGTTTGTCCCTCAGCAAACAAGGACGTGCTCGCTATTGCTTCACTTGAGGTGGAACTCTCCAGCATTGAGTGAGGGACCACAGTAATAACTGTGAAGTGGTGTGGAGTTTCTAAAATAATTGACCATTTATTATACTATAGGAATTTTATCTCCCTTCGTCATTCTGCAATTCATGTCCATGAGGTACAACTGAATTATTGCCAGCTTCTGCACCTACAAAGCAGCACAATGGAAGCCACGACAAAAAACTATTTATGCTCCTTTTGGTTGCCACGACAAAAGACTATTTAGACCCCTTTTGGTTTGGCTGCTACTTTTGGAAAAGTAGCTTTAGAAAATGAGCTTTGAGAAAGTTAAAAGCAGGTGGCTTTTGAAACATAGCTCTCACTGACAAGCGGCTCCGCCTGTCATCCTCTTCTCTACTCTTCTTCTCGTGCAGGCAGGGGAGGGAGCCGCTGCACAGCCCAAAACCTCGACGGGGAGGGCTGGGACTCGTCGGCCGCACGGAGGGAGGGGGCTCGCCGGGCTGTGGCTCGCTGGCCGCCGCAGGGAGGGGTCTCGCCGGACGCCGCAGGGAGGGGCTTGCCGGCCGCGTGGAGAGTACCGTCCACGTGCAATCTGGCGTCGCCTCGCCCAACACGATCACCGCCCCTGCCCCGCTTCGGTGCTTCTCCCCCACCGGCGACTGGGTATCACGGACACGGACGTCAGATGAAATAAACCACCCCCACCACGGAACTGCGGCCCGCACACGACTCGCACCCACGCCGCTAGCATCGAGCTCCCTCCGACCTTCCAATCTCGACCTAGCGCACATGACCGCCCGCCTCGACGGCACCGCGAACCAGCACACGGCGTCGTCCAGCACCGCCCTCAGTCCACAGCAGCGGCCAACGGCGAGCTCGGGGCCGACGAGGTACGGTTCAACGGCAAGCGGCGGCTGACGAGGCACGTATCCTTCCCAGTTTCCACTCGCAGTCCACAACAGCGGACAACGGCAAGCGACGGTCGACGAGGCGTTCAAGGTATCTTCCATCTCTTCTCTCCCTTCATGTCTTCTCTTTTGTGAAGAAGAATCATCTGAATTGCTTGATAAGAATCAACATGATATATTCATTGGCCACTACCATTCCATGCCCACCAGATGTCTATTTCTGTGCCGACGTGGTGAAGCATTGATGCACTGGTGATAGATATTTTTTTTTGAAACTGATGTACTGGTGATAGATTAATCATGCTCTGTTTTATTAATCATGCTCCTATAGTAAAAGTTCTCATTTTCCTATTAGATTAATGTGGAAAGAAGGTAATGCAGATTGTCAGTACTGGTGATAGATTAACCGCGCCTAATGGTTATGACCCCTTGGCTGTCTTATCTCGAGCTGCTATTATAGCTAATGCCGATAGGAGAGCCAACATTTTTTTCTAAAAAAAAACACTAAACAATTCTTTCGCCTTGATGATTTTTACACTATCATCACATCACCCTAGCTGCGTTTGTCGTGTGCAGACAAGCTAGATATTTTTTATGTGGCGTTGCAGGTCCATCGTTCCGCTACATCGGGAGCAGTGTTGACGCACCACCGCGGATAGCGTCAAGCTGTGAAACCCTTCAATCCGGCTGGCTTGCACCATGATAGCAAAGTGGTCGTCGGGTTGATAAACCACAGCATCGGGAGCAGTGTCGGCGGGCCACCGCGGATAGCGCCAAGCTGTGGAACCCTTCAATCTGGCTGGCTTGCACCATGATACATGTGGTTGCCGGGTTGATAAACTTCTTCGTCAGGTGGCACAACTTTCACACCACAAGACGAAGATGATTCGTGGGCGTCCGGTTGCCTAACACCGCAACACGGACCTGATGGACACATTATTGGCCAATGCCGCAACACGGCCCCAATGAAGCCCCACTTCGCCCTGTTGGTTGACGCCGCAACGCGGCTCCAACGGAGTTCTACATCGTCTCGTTCAACGCGGCTCCAATGGAGTTCTACATCGTCTCGTTGGAGAGTTCCACGACTTTCCGCTGGTCGACGCCATGACAAGGCTCCAACGGATCTCTACGCCATGCCTTGGAGTTGGCACAACGTCACCCAAGCCAACACGGCGCAGTCTTGCACCAAGATAGCGGCCAAGGCGTTGTTGTCCCTACAACGGCTAGCGAACACGCAACTCTGATGGCCATTACAGCATCGATATCGGCCCAGTTGTCGCTTCATCATCTTGTGTGCACCGCCTCAATATGACGAGGTGCTCATAACCATGCCCCAACACTGATCCCTTTAGAGGTTGCTCAAACACGACGCTGCGACAGAGGCTGGCGTCAATCCTCCATCAACCACGGCACGGGCCCGAAGCTTCTGGTCCGTCCAACGTCAAGATGATGTCGAGTGGCGCCGACGCCCTCACAACACCAATCCAGCATGCAGCTCCGTCGTCAACGGGTGCTTCATCGACCCCATGACCACTTCGGCAGCTCGGCGTTTCGCTTGACCCCATGACCCCAGGTCGATCAACCATTCATAGTGTTTGTCACGTTGCTTCCACCAACAGCCTCAACATGACGAGCGCAAATTAATGATCAAGTAGCAGCATAGCGGTCCTGCCTCTTGTGCTAATCATATGGTACGGTGGCTCAGCAAAGCAGCTAGCAGCCCTGCCTCTTGCGCTATTCGACCATATAGCGGCTCGGCAAGCCCAGCGCCATGATTCTTGATCACTGCCCCTGCAGTTGCACTGACAAAACTCGGTGCGGCAAATATCGAAAATCATCTGCACCTACCCCCCAGGGGTAATAGTTCACATGTTGGCATCACTTATATGCACCAGTATGATGATGAGCTAATGAAGCTAGCTAAATAAGCATGTATGACATCCATCAGAAATGTACATGCATATTATCAGTTCAGGCTTGATGTAAGGGAGCACAGATGGTGCCCTATAATCATGAAAAAATCATGATTTCAATAACATCAAATTTCAAGGCTGCACTTCCATTGCGCCATCTCAGTCAAAATTATTTTTCACCAAGTCAAGTCTGAATTTGCTCCGCAATTCAAACTTAACTTGGTGGGGGGCATTTGTTTGACGAGATTTATTTGTACCAAACTTGTCTTATTACGGGTGCATATATTAAGAAACATTTTGTACATGAAGAAGAAAGAAGCTAGCGTGGTACGGTTCTATGCGTGCACGTATAGTAAGTGTGTGTCGACGAGCATAGCTGGTGTAGTCACAATTACGTACGTGCACCGTATATGACCGGAGCCGGCTGTAGAATTCATATTTACGCCGGTCGGTGTCATGTATTTCTATACAGATTGTACATATCCATCGGGTCGGCGTTGTGGACTACGACTCGGTGCGTGATCTAGAATATTCTAGAACTATCAAGTATGTACGGATAGCAAGTGCGTGAAAATTGCCAGGTGACGTATGTTTACCGGCCGCGAGCTGTTGAATCAAATACACATACATGTATTTTTACGTTATGCAATGAGATTACAACTCCATCTCCTCGGGTCCACGTGTCATGGACAGCAGGCCAATCAAGTTTGGTGGTCCTGGATGGAGCAGGAATCGCCACGTACGTGATGTGCTGCCAGAAGACATCATCTCATTGAGGCCAATTAGAGATAAGTACGTACGTTCACCTTGCGTACGAAGAACGCTCCGGGTATCTCGGGCTGATAAACAGATTTTGGCGGCGCGTGCGTGCATCTAAAGGGTCTGCGACGCCCTAGCTGCTACCTATATAAAGGACCCCAAGCCTTCACGGGAGAAGGGGGCGATGGAGATCGAGGGAGCGCCGCCAGGCTGTTCTTCGTGAGCGAATGAGGCCCGGCTGCGTCGTCCACGGCGCATGCCCGGCCGATCATATCGTTGGAGCAGAGGAAGGCAAAGACGGAGGGCAGACGTACACAGTACGCGTCGCCGGCGAGACCCAGCCGCATGACACCGCCCTGTGCACGTCAACAATGACTACCGAAGCAAGCAAGATGCAGCAGGTTCTGCATCTCGTCGAGGCCCGGCCGATCAAAATCGATCGAGCATTGATCGAGCAGATGAAGGTCGCCGACACCATCTACACAAGGCAGCCAGGAGGAGGTCGGAGGCCAGAAGCTCGATCTTCACCAAGGCAGCAACGGAGCAGCCGAGGACACGTTGACTTGGCGGCCGTGCTGTCACCACATGAGTTGACTTGCATCTACATCTACACACGAGGCCGTTGCGGCGCGGCGCCAGCTACCATCTATCGACGCACAGGTGATCGAGCAAGGAGATCGATCTCACGGCCGGGTGATCGCTACGTCCATGTCATCTATGTCCGTTTGGACGCCTCTAAGAAGCGGCCATCATCCCGGATCGATGGAAGGCATCCAGCATCATCTACACGAGGTTGCCGCACCTGCATACGGCGCCAAGAAGGAGATCAGTCCAAGCCGGCCGCACGGAGGGAGCGCAGCTACGCGTCCCCCAGCTGTGCTAATTAAGTCGTCACCCGCCACCGTCCGAGGACATCCACGAGCAAGCCAGCAGCAGGCCGGAGATGATGCCGTGAAGCTCCAAGCAAGCAATGGAATGAGGGCATGGCAGCCACGCAGGCGACTTTGGCTACGACGTCCGCACCGGTGCCGAAGGGCTTCGACACGTGCATGCCAGCACTCCGCGTGGGTACAACGCCGGCGCCCAACGACTTCTTCAGCACAGCTGCGTGCGTGATGGCCATGGACACAGATGGAGGCAAGATGTGACCATGTAATGCATATGGCATGAGACGTCGGTCTGCGCTCTGCTCCAACCTAAGATCCAAGCCACGAAGCAACGACGCCCCGCTGCTCCTCTTCAACGCACACACCCATCAGAACGCAAGCACGCCCTGCTGCCAGCGTTCATGGGCGGAAACTCTCCCGGCCAAGTGCAAGCACGCCCTGCTGTTGGAGTGTACACCTGCATCTTTCTTCAGGAGCCGATCACGAGCACCAGGGAGAGGCGAGGATGAATGGCTCTACGTGCATGCGAAGTGGCGGTTGATCAATGAACGCCCGTGCCATCTGCCTGTCATCGTGACGTGGGGCTACGCTTCACGCTGCGTAACCGAGATCAATGGTGGTGCACGTGTGCTTGCACATGCGTGCTCGCACACAAGCTAGCAAGTCAGGAGGCCATCAACGACCATCTCGGCCAAGCTGCATGTGTACATGTCCGTGAAGCGGCGCTACATCAACTTATGTGCTAGCGAGGCCTTCTCTACTTCCACAACTACATCGACAGCTCTACGTGATCAAGTTCCACAGCGTACCACGATAATGCTTTCGGAAAGTTCGAAGCAATCCGATCTACACTAACTATGTAAGTCTACAACAACATCACACCACGTGTCGTTGACAACGACGAGGCGAACGAAACAGGCGGACGTAGCTGCTTTCCCCAGCTCCGCTGACCGGCACATCACATGGGTAATTAACTGGGAGCTTTTCGAGGCCTCAGGAACCATAAAGACCATGATCGCCCAAGTCAGATCGCCGCAGCAGGCTATAGAGCGCGCACTTGTACCAGGGAACTTATATTTGTATTTTCTTTAAATATAAATAAATTGTGTTCCCTAATTTTCTTTTGTGTACTTTAGTACACTGGCACGCCCGCATATTTTTTTCTTATGCGCAGAGAGATCCACTCTGCCATTTTTGGATTTTTTTCTGTCCAAACAGACATTTTGGACATTGGAAACTTGGATTTGATCCACCGATCTTCGAGACCAAGATATCCTTCATCCCCTCATTTTTTACTCATCGATTCGGTCTATATTAGGTGTATTTTGTAACCCTAGTTAGATTTTGACTTAGGGTTTGGGACGATTATTGATTTGTTATTTGTATTATGCAACCATAGGATGCCAAGGCGTGGAAAAACTAGTAAAACAAGGTAGTCTCTGCTAGGTTTATGGTTTGTTCTAATTGTTTCGGTTACTAGAATTTTTTTTTCATTTGTAGGAAGGGCCCGTTGACCGGCATCGCATTCGATCCAAAGCCTCTGCCTAGTGGTGTTCCAGTTCCAATGTGCTTTTGTGGTGATGATTGCAAGGTAGACATTTCTGAGGATCATGAAACCTATAGGCAGAGATATTGAATGTGTTCAAATTATGCTTTTCAGCCTACACTTGCTCAGCGTCGTACTAACTTAATGGTGAGAATCTACTCTTATACGAAAATCAATTTATATCATATTAAATAATGGTTTTATTCAGTGTGCCTAACTTCTGCATGATTTACAGACCCCTCCACCGCTCTATAACTTTGAGCAGTGGATCGACACTAAGATCAAGGAGTCCGACAAACGTCTTCTGCAAGGTATGAAGGAATGGGACGCGGAGTGTCGCGTGACCTATGAGAGGATACTGAAAGAGGAGGCAGCTGAGAAGGAGCACAAGAAAGAGGAGGAAGAGAGAAAAGCTGCAGACTACAGGGAGGAGAGGGACAAGAAGGTTGAGCGTGCCCGCCGTGCTAAGGCAGCGATGGAGGAGAATCCCGATGCGATGAGGAAGGGAAAGTGGCCTCGTTGCACTCAGTAGTTCTATGTTTTATCCATGAATAACGACATGTATTGTTGAACTTTTAGTTATGTTATCATGTACCGCACTTTGAGTTTAGACGGACTTAGGTTATGAACTATGTTATGAACTTTAATTGTGGCTTTCTTGTTGTTTCATTTCTTTTGGTAATAATTTTTATTTCAACTTTGCTATGGTAGTTATCAACGTATATAAATGTAAATGAATAAATCACGAAATTTTTTTGCCAGTGTTTCTCTTGTATATGGAGCATCAACAATGACAAATAGAGACAACATAATATGATCCAACATATATTTATCCAAATAGCACAAGACAACCACATAGTTAACCATCATCACACAGTACGAATAATCCATAATGTCCATACAATCCAAATAGTCCATAATGTCCATACAATCCAAATAGTCCATAAAGTCCATACAATCTGAATGGTCAATATGCTAATAGCGAAGCACAAGAGAACTACAAATACTCCAAATGTCCATACATGTTAGTAGTGAAGCACAAGCTCTAGTCTTCATCGTCACTGCCTCCTAGACTTACCCTTACCCTTGCCAAACGCGTCGGTGCCTGGAGTGTAGTGAACTGGCGGTCGTCGTCTCCTAGTTCCTATAGGCTGCGTAGGCTGAGTCAAAGGAGCACCTTCTAGCTGGGACGACCCTAGTTCCTCATATCTGCCGTCGTCCTCACCTTGGAAAGTATCTTGAGTACCACGAGATGAGCTCTGTCCTCCGTGCCCTACAATGTCGCGTATCAATTAAATGTGCATATAAGTACATTTGTATGTATGAAAGAAAGACACTTAACTAGACGACATGTAATGAAAGTTTACCTCCGTGAGAAGAAGTATCGAGTCCTATAGTTCTCTCCTTCTGTATTCTCTGTGGACTCGCTACATACTCCATCGCCGTGCTAGTCCCGCAACCACAACGAGCTGTAGCACGACGCAATCTACGTGCTAGCCTCTGTGATAACAACATGAGCATATTAAGCATTGTAATATATGCATTGTCGAAAAGATAGTCATTGTGTTGATGAGCACTTACTTCAAGAAAGTTGTTGAGCGTAGCCTCGTCCACGTTTGTCCTTGGAAACCGTTCAATTTCCATTACAGACTGTTTTAGCGCGTTGCCCTGCAAAAAGAGATAAATTGTAGTCATAATGGTAGCCATATACAACGTATTGCCATGAAGAAATTATAGAGCTTTTTAAAAATGACTTACCACTCGGTGATTCGCCTCGTAGTACGGATTGAGGAGGTCGAAACTCGCCATCCTGTTGGAGGAAAATAAAATTGTCAGTAACATTTATAAATAGTGTAACATATATTAGAAAGCAAACATAGAGTAAACATTTATAAATAGTGTAACATATAGTAGAAAGAAAACATAGAGTAAACATTTATAAATAGTGTAACATATATTTATAACTATTGTCACCTGGCTAGGCGCCCAATTGCATGTACGTGCATTGTGCCCAAGTCTGCCACATTTGCTACATTGGTTTTGCTCGGGATCAGTAAGAAAGGGTGTTGCTCTACCCCTCCTTGTTCTTCCTGAAACCTGATCCATGACCATCTTGTATCTCGTCCTCTTCCTAGTTCCACGTTTGTCCCAACGAACACCTGGGTCCGCAATGTATCTCGGGCCATGGTATGGTGGCCACTGCTCTTCCTCTAGGTAAGGCTTGAAACGGGGAGCCCAAGTAAGTACAAGGTTGCCAACACTTAGCTCCCGTGGCATTCTACTCACATATGCATAGTTGCGATGTTGAGCTCTTGCAATATAATGAGAACATGGAAAGTGGTACTGTCTTGGTTTCCTGTGCTATGGTCAAAGCATTCAACATCATGTGTTCTAGCCCTCTCCTTTGCCCTATCAAGATGACGTTTCGGCTTAGGTGCCCACCTCTCATTCTTGCTCTGTAGTGTCATTGCTGCTGCATACCGGTCATTGAACCATGCAACACACCTATATAAGGTAAATGATACAATGGCATTGACAGGCATGGCTCGTATACCCTTAAGCACACTGTTAAATGACTCGGTCATGTTGCTAGTCTGGAATTCATACCTCCACCCACCATCATGATAGGCCCTTGACCATTTCTCTTTTTGACTCATCAAACCATGTAGCCACTGCCTACATTCTGCGGTTGTAGCTGTCTTTAGCAGCTCCAACTTCTCTTCGAAGTAGCAGATCTCAAGCATGCGAGAAACCTCCTCGAACAGGAAGAAGTTGTCCTTCGAACTATCCTTCAAAAGTAAATTCTCTGCAAGGTGGCGAGTGCACCAACGGTGATGTAATGGTGCATACCCCGGAATATGCTCCTGTACGGCACTAAGTATACCCTGGTGTCTGTCAGATATGACACCAACCTCTCTCCCAGGGCCTACAACATGTATCCGAACAAGCTGCAAGAACCAACCCTAGCTGTCTTTGTTCTCCCTCTCTACCAAAGCAAATGCCAATGGAACCAATGCATTGTCCGCGTCACAACCAATGGCAATCAACATTGTACCCATGTACTTGCCAAGAAGAAAAGTACCATCAATGGAGAACACAGGACGACAATGCCTAAAGGCTTGGACACACTGAGGAAAGCACCAGAACGTACGGAAGAATATCTCTCTACCGTCTTTCCATTAATTTGGTTTTGGGATGTACTCATGATGCATGCCAGGATTAGCTGCCTTGATTTGCATTAAACAATGCAGGCAGCTTCTCGTACCCCTCCTCCCAATCATCATATACCATCTTCCATGCACGTTGCTTTGCCCTCCATGCTTTGCCATATTTCACCTCATAATGAAAATGTTGCTCAGCTAGTCCCATGAGTGTCTTCACTCTCAAATTAGGCTGATACTTCAGTGTTTTGTAAAAGTGTCTAGCAATAAGGGTAGAGGTCAACTGTCGATGCTTCTCTTTTAGATCTTCCTCCATACAAGTATGTGGACCTACAATTTTGGTGATCTTGAACTTTGTCGTGCCCTTCTATTTCCTCGCGCACACCCTCCAATTGCAATCACTTTTCTGACATACAACTATGTAACGGCGCTCCACATAATAATGTTGCATCTTGAATGGCCTTTTACGTTTCACAGAATACTCCTGTAACCACCTTCTCAATGTTGGCAAGTCTTTGAAGATCATGCCCTTGAAAATTTCTATGCTTCCCCCATCATCAGGGGCCTCTACCAACTCTTCTTCTCTTGCTCCTGCATAAGCACCATGAGAGTGTCTGAGATCGCTAAATTCATGCACTAGTGGATCAATATCGGGACAACCTTGCCTCATGATCTCAATCTCTGGTTCACTCAATGCAGCCACATGACCTTCATCATCGGAATGAACAGCTCTTGTGGTCCCATAAGGCCCTCTCCATCATCAATCTGAACATCAACACTGTTAGATGCGTAGCCTGTATGCACCACAGTGGATGATGAAGGCACACGATGACAACCAACATTATCAGGAATGTCTCCTACATTAGAACCATAAATGAGGATGTCATCATTCGAACAACAGATTACAAGGAAGGGTGGATAAGAAAAGATAAAGTGTTACTACAACACTTACTTGGATGATTTTGGGTCAAAGGGATCTCCTGAGGGGCCACAACAACATGAGGTGCACCAACATTAGGGCAGATTCCAACCTCATTTGGAGCGGATTGCGCATCCGGCACCACAACCACATCTTCCACATGCACCATTAACGAAGGGTCACATGGTAAATGATCGTATTGTGGTGGTGAAAAGCCACGATGTGGTGAATGTCCAATATGGGATGAATGGCCAAGGGGTGGGATCATTGGAGAGCTTCCGCACAATCAAATCCAAACATTGAAATTCACTCTTCATCACACCATTAACATATGTCTCCCATTGATCCTCAGATGAAATTGGGACCAACCGCCTAAAAATTTTGCCTGATTTTCCATAGTGAACTACCCCATCAACTGAGATGACATTATCAATGAAATTGCACTGCAGCTCATCATGAGCCCTATTAAACAACTCCGAAAACAACGACCGTTCAGCGAACATCACAGGCACCCTTTGCATTCCAACAATACTGATATTACCAAAACCATCTTCCTCTTCCTCCACAGTTCCTCCATGATACAGGGTGACTAAGTTATCCATCTAGTTCATATACACAACACGGAAGTTATTACTATGGGTAAACTAAATTATCAATAAACTAACTAACCAACTATGTCTCTATCTATCTATTATAACTATTATCTATCAAACCAATTACTATGGTTATAACTATCCGTCTATCTATCTATTTATGTATCTACTAACTATTATCTACTACCAAACCAACTATGTCTCTTTCTATCTATTATCATCTAAGTTTGTACCTAAAATTTTCTAACTAAATTTGATAACTAACCAAAGAAAAAAATTACCTACACGAAGCTCCGAACCGACAGGAGGAGGGGGCAGGGGAATGCCGCGGCCGTGCTTGGGCCGTGGGGTGGCCACTACTGCGGCGGCCCTCAGGCCTGCCAAGGCCTGCGGGGTGGCCGCCCTCGCCGCAACGTCGCTGTGCGCAGTCGACGCGGCTTCGGTGACGAGGGTAGGTCACGGCGGTGGCGGGGTACCGGGGGAGGGGTCGGCGCAGAGGAGACGGCCTCGGCGGCGCCCAAGGCAGCGGGCTCGGCGGCGGACGACGACGGGAGCGGGCTCCGCGGCCAGATAGAGAGCATGCGCGAGACAGAAACGAGCTTGCGCAAGAGGAGAGGAGCGTGCGACTTTGGCCAAGGGCTCGGCGTCGTGCTCTGTGGCGCCGAGCTCGACGCCCTGATCTGTGGCGCCGAGCTGCCTGCCACGTCGGCTGACCTGCTGGATCTGGTCTCACAGCTTGGCGCCACGGGCCACGACGCCGACCGCCTAGGTCCAAAACTGCATATAGTTTCTCTAGGGGTCCAAAAGTGAAATTAGTTCAAAAAAGGGCTAAATTGTGAAAAATTGGGGCATACCGACCACTATGGGCATTTACCTATTACAAACATAAATTACTTGAATAAAATCAATGAAGAATCATGGCCCTATTGGTTTCGGTGATTAACGACAATTAGCGATTATTATGGCTAATGTGTGTTTTGCAGAGGCTATGCGTAGCTTAGCCATAGTGATCAACATGAATGGGCTTGAATGGTTATCGCTTAGCCTCCAAGATGGATATCATTTTGGATTTCAAAGAGACTTGATGAAGACCCTAGAATGATAGGCTAAGTGCCATAAGGTGATGAAGGGCACTTAGAAATAGATAGGGCTTCTATTTGATCTTTGACCGTACTATTAAGAGGGGTTGAGACTAGTAGCTTGACTTAGGAAAGCTTCATGACTTAGGTGTGGTGCACACTTGACTTCCTTAGCTCTAAGCAAGCCTATGGTGACTGTAAGATAGCCTAGAACAACTTCCATATTCATCGCGGCGAAAACCGAAGTTGAGGGAGCTGTTTACAGGGCGTCGGACGCTGAGGTCCAGGGCGCAAGACGCTGACGCCAGACGATGACGTAGGCACATCCTAGCGTCTGGCGACCGTAACAGAGAGCTCCAGAGAAGCTCATTTCGCGACGGACGCGTCCGTCGGGTGAGTGTCGGGGGAATATTTTCCCAGAAATCCGAGAGCAGCCAGTTTGCGCCGGACGCTGAGGCACAGCGTCCGTCGCAAAGCGTCGGAGCATCCGGCGCCTGCTACCGTACACGGTAACTAACCGTTGGGGCAGGGCGTCGGAGCGTCCGTCGCCCACTTTAAAGTTGTGCTTTTTCCAGCCCGAGGCAGTTTTGTGTGGGGGCTATTTATAGCCCCTCCCTTTCTCTCCCACCTTGCCTTTGCTCATTTCAGTTGCTGAAGTTCTTGAGAAGGTTGGGAAGAGAGCAAGAGCCCTAGAGAGAGAGAGAGTGATTCACGAATCCATCCATCCTCTCCTCTAGCTTTTCCAAGAGTTCAAGTGTGCATCCTCTAGTTGTGAAGCTTGATTGAGTCAAGTGAAGATAGAGGCTTGTTACTCTTGGTGATCGACATCACCTAGACGGTCCGGTGGTGCTTGAAGGAAGGTGATCGCCGGGGAGATTGTCGGCGGCCCTTCTTCATCGACGTTGTGATCGGTTGTGGGCGATTCACCGAGCCGGAGTGGCGAAGAATCAGCCCGTAGAGAGCACTCATCCCTTGCGCGGGATTGAAGGGGGGGGGGCTATACCTTGCGAGGTGCTCCAACGAGGACTAGGGGGGAGTGTGGACTCCTCGATACCTCAGAAAAACATCGCCGTGTCAATCATCTCTATCCCTAGCTCTTTCATACCGCATTACTTTCCGTACTTGTTCTAAATTCCTACTAGAATTGCTTAGGGTGTTCTACCTTTCATTGACTTGCTACCGCTTTCTAGTTAGGACACACTTGCGGTAGGTACTAGGGGGTTAATTGGCTCTTCTAGGTTTAATTCTTGTCTAGAAATTAAAAAGAGCCCAATTCACCCCCCTCTTAGGCATCTTGATCCTTTCAATTGGTATCGGAGCAAGGTTGCTCTTAAATTAGGCTTTACCGCCTAGAGCAAGATGTCCCATGGGGATGGACCATCTCCCATGTTCGATGGAGACGACTTTCCTTATTGGAAAGTTCGTATGGAGGCCTATCTAGAGGTCGTGGACGTTGGCGTGCTCAAGGCCGCCACAAAGGGGGGCTCTGTCTTTGCGGAAGACCCCTACTTTGAGAAGCACAATGCCAAAGCAAAGAACATAATCTTTCGTGGCATTTGCAAGGATGTCTTCAACCGAGTGCGTAATGCCAAAGACGCATTTGAGTTGTGGACCACTATTTGTGCTCTTCACGAGGGCACAAAGAGTGAGCGTGAGGAACGCTATCACTTGGTCATGGCAAAGCTTAATTCCTTTACCATGCTTTCTAATGAAAATGCAAATGAGATGTATTCACGTCTTAACATTCTTGTAGAGGAATTGAATGGGCTTGGCCTCAACCAAATGCAACCGGCCGATGTGGTGCGCAAGATTCTTTGTGTCTTGCCAATTGACAAATATGGCCACATCGTCACCGTTCTTCACCAAGGGGATCTCTCTGCCTCTACACCAACACAAGTTTTGGGCAAGATCAATGCCTATGAGATGTACATGAAGATTGGTGATGGTGGCTCTTCTTCCTCCTCCAAGAAGAGAGAAAAAGAGAGAAGGAGGAGAAGAAGGACTTGGCTCTCAAGGCATCCTCTTCGAAGAAGTGCAAGATGCAACTTGTGTATGAGAGCGCAAGTGATGATGAAGATGATGATCACATAGCCCTCATGGTGAAGAAGACAACAAAGATGTTGAAGAGGCTAAACAAGAATGGAGTCAAGTTTGACTCAAAGAAGAAGAAATTCTTCACAAGCTCTTCAAGGAAGCCCATCTCACAAATGAAGTGCTACAATTGTGGGATACTTGGTCATCTAGCTCATGCTTGCACCGACGAGAAGAAAGACAAGTTCAAGAACAAGAAGTTCAAGAACTTCAAGAAGAAGGGTCCACAAGATGACTCAAGTGATGATGAAAAGAAACAAGATAAGCCTTACAAGAAGAAGAAGAACTTCGACTTCCACAAGAAGAAGAAGGATGGGAAGACATACATTGTTGGAGATTGGCTCACCGACATTGAAGTTACAAGTGAGTCCTCCAATAGTGATAGTGAAGAAGAGAAGGTGGCCGCTTTGGTGATTGGTTCTTCTACTCCACCGCCACCTCCTCCTTCATTGGGTTCATCCTCTACACACCTATGACTCATGGCTAAAGGTGACAAGAAGGTACAAAAAGAGGATGATGATGGTAATGATTCCTCTAGTGATGATAGTGATGATGATGACACACCATCCTATGATGATCTAATTAAAATTTGCAACAACTACTCTAGCATCATAAGGAGGTACAAAGGTAAAAATGAAAAACTCCATGAAGTACAAGAAAACTTGCATGCTAAGCTTGATGCCTTGTCTAGTGCTAGTGATGATTTGAAGCTTGAGAACAATTCTCTCACATCTAGCACTAGGGAGCTCAAAGCCTCACTCAAGCAAATGAATGAGAAACATGATAAGCTTGAGAGGTCAACACAAGAGCTCCAAACAAGGTATAACTTGCTAAAAGATGACTACAACCAAGTGAGAAGTGAACATGGCACACTTGTGGTAGCTAATGAATTGCTTACAAATGATCTTGCTACACATGTTGCTATTAACCCGGTTGTTAAGTGTTATATAACTACTTCTTGTGAGGACTTGCTTGATGAAGTTGCTAGTGAGCAAAATGCTAAGTGCAAGGGCAAGAAGGTAGTTGAGGCCGAAAAGTATGATGACTATGTGAAGATGAGGCAAGAGAACTCAAAGCTCAAGGAAGAGCTAATCAACCTCAAGGCTAACAAGCCCTTCACCATCAAGTCGGCCAAGCAAGATGACAATGATGCAATCACCTTGATCAACTCCCTCAAGGAAGAAAATGCAAAGCTCAAGGTTGAGAAGATCAATCTTGCAAGTGGAATGGAGAAGTTCACCAAGGGCCACAACCTTCAAAGTGAGCTCTTGATGAACACTATCATGAAGACCGACAAGACCGACATTGGGTTCAAGGAGAACCAACTCATGAAGGTCAAAGTCAAGCTTGATGCTAAGAACTACTACAAGAACAAGGCCACAAGCAACAACTATGACAAGCCAAAGCCCAAGCCCAAGAAGTGCTTTGGATGTGGTCAAGATGGTCACTTCGAGTTCCAATGCAAGACTCCACCTCCCAAGACCTTGCCCAAGCACACACGGCCTTTTGCTCATGATGCACACTTCATCATCAACAAGGACTCCAAGGGTAGACCCCTAGTTGTGTTTCTCAGTCCTAAGATGAAGAACAAGCCTAGAGTGCTATGGGTTGCTAAGGAGTTAGTGGACAAGGCTATGGGACCTCGCCAAGTGTGGGTTCCCAAACAACAAGCTTAATTCCAAATTGCTTGTGTGTACGTGAACTACAAGACCGGTGAGAGTCATTGGGTGATTGATAGTGGTTGCACTCAACATATGACCGATAACCCCCGGATGTTCACCACAATTGATAAAGATTGTGAAGGGCAAGACAAGATTACCTTTGCAGACAATTTGTAACACCCCAGGTGTTAATCTCTTAATTAAAAACTGATCATGTCATCATATGCATTAAGCATCATTCATTTGTTTGAAAACCTGGATATGCATTGAACTAAAATGAGTTTACTTGCTTATGTTTGATCAATTGTCTGAATGCAGGTCATCTTTTCAAATTCTAAAAACTTTAAATTGGAATCCAAACCCTAATTCCCAGAGGGGGTTGGATTAAACCCTAAACATGATTTTCAAAATCTATAAAGAATTTGCTTATTGTTGTTTTAGCAAAGTTGTAGAGCTCTGTTTGTTTTGCTTTTGTTGTGTTTTCAGTTTTTCTAGTGTAGTTCCTGTTTTTAAAAGTTTTTGAAAAAGGGGGGCAAATCCTTTTTAAAGGTTTTCAAATTTCAAAAATGCATTTTAATTTCTAGGCCGATTTTGAAATTGTGAGTTTTGACAAAGTTGTAGATCATGAAATTTTGAGCAACTTTCGTATTCAAAGTTTTTCATGAAAACCCCTGGAAGCTTGAGCATTTTGCAAAATAGCCACAGGGTACGTTCAGTCTTTTCATCAAGCAGTTGCATGGCGGCGTTGAGCTCGACGTCGACACCTGTCCGGCCACCTGTCGACACCATCGTGCGACTCCTATCCTTGTCTCACGTCTTGTCATGTGCGTGGCGGCATCATGGAACCGTTGCCGTCTTGAAAACGGGACACCGTCCATTCGTGCCTCCCTTTCCACGCCACGCCATCGCTCTGCTTTGCTCCGCCGAGCGCTCCACCATCATCGACGAACTCGCCCGAGCTCGTTAGCCACTTCCGACCACTCAATCCACTGCCATTGTCTTCGCTTTGACCTTGCGCGTTCTCGTTGTGAGTTAGTTCAAGCCATCGAGCATGCTTTCATCCAGTGCGGCTCCGTCTTCCTCAGCTCTGACGAGACCGCCGTCGCTCTGCTCCGGGAACATCTTCGTTGCCGCTCGGTTCTTCGTCTCCGCCGGCACGTTCTCCATCGACAGTTGTCTCTGCTTCATCTCCGGCCACGCTTGCTAGCGCTTTGTGACCAGGGTGAGATCCTCGACCTCTCCGCACCACTCGTTTATCCTTGGATCGAGCCTTCGAGCTCCGTCCTCGAGCACCGCCGCTGTTCATGTTCGGCTCGGCGGTGTGTTCGTCGTCTGATCGTTGTAGTTGATCTTTTTCTGATCTGAGTCTTACGCTAGCTTCGTCTAGTCGTCCTGAGTCAGGTTCGAGGGGTAGTTGCCCTCGAGCGCGTGCGTGTTTTCTCCGGCGCATGTCGCGCAGATCCCCACCGACCGCCATGGCCGTCGATGAGGATGTTGCGTTTAGCTCTACGTTCGTTTGGCTTGCGCTTTGCGTTGTTTGGGGGCCGCTAAGCTTGCTAGAGTTGTTGGTTGAGCTGATCGAGGCCTAGCTTCTTCGATCGAGCCCTATGCTCGACGGTACGCGATTGGTCGAGCTCCGGCCGACCGCCATGGCCGTCGATGAGGTGTCTCTGAGGGTTTGTTTGGGTCGTGGCGCACCTCGTTGGGTTCGGCTTGGAGAGCAGAAGCAGGTTCGAGGGGTAGCCGTTCGGTTTGGTCACCGACGGCGACGCGTCGCCGTGTTTTGTGGTCATCGGCGCCACCGCGAGCGTCTGTGCCACTGACAGGCGGGACCCAGCCATCAGTGGGTTTTATGAAGGGTTTTCCCTTTTTCCTGTTTTGCTCAGTAATAGCTTTTGTTGTTTTTGTATGTTTAAATCTATGCATAGTTAAATTCTGCAAAAAATTGTGTATGCTCTCTGTGATGTGTAGTTTTTAATAAATTTATAACATGTTTGTGTTCAGTATGTTTTTAATCCTGTAAAAATGCCCAAATTAATTGAAAAATGAGTTTTCCATAATTTTGCATGCTCTGTAGGTTGCTCCAAAAATTCTGAGAATTTTTGTGTAAGCTTTGTACTCAGTTACCTTGCTGTACAAAAGGTTTGGGAGTTTTTGGATGAGCTTTTATACATGGCTAGTTGTTTAATTAGTATAAAATGTTTAGAAACCCTAAGAACTTTAGGCTTTGAGTGATTTTGGATTATTTGATGCAAATGGTCAATTGTCCAGTGACAAACACAAGTTGGACATGCTTGATGTAATGTTGTTTACTCAGTTCTTTTGGATGTAATTATTAACTTAGATAATCAAGATAAATAGGGTTTAATTAATTTGCTTTATAACCTAGTGTTGGTTTCCTTCATGAAGGGAAGTGGTACTCAAGGTGTAATCTGTTTTAATCTTCTCTTAGAACATGTTTGTTTGAGTCGAGGATCATGTTTACTATTCAAGCATCATCTAAAACATGTCATTATATCGTGTAGATTGTTCGTTGGTTGGGTTGGATACCTCTAGTGAAGAGGCTTTCTCTCTTGAATCTGAGCCCGAGTTCGTTTATCCCTCCAACCAAGGCAAGCCCCGGTGCATTCAAACATCTCCTTGTATTTAAAATGATTGCTTTAAATACACTTATGTTTATACTATTGCATTACGGTACTTTATTAAATTCCTACTTGATGCATAGCTTTATCCTTGTACTATTTGTACCTTTAACCTTGCCACTTGTTTAAAGATGCAAAGTTTTCGCAAAAATGCTTAGTATGCTTAGAACTTTTATAGTAGGTGATTTCCGGTCACCTACGGATAACGTATTGTTTCGGCAAATGGTTATGTTTTCTGAGAAGGGGATGTTGTTGTTGGAAGTAATAATCTGAGACCGGGCGGACACGGTGTTGGAGAGCCATCAGTGGTGTCTGGTGAGCGGGTTCTTTTCGCCTGTGTCGATTAGGAACCGTCCGTTGATGCATGACTAGGGTTGTGACTTTGGAGTACTTATCAGATACTCCGGGAAGCTGGACTCTGGCTATTCTCGTCTGAAGAACTGTTAACCCGCACTAGGAGTGAAGAGATGGCGAGAGTAGTGTGTACCCTCCAAGTTAGCGAACTGGATGGAGGTGTACTATGCTCTCGGGTGGCGGAACCCCGGTTTTGGCGAGAGGATCCAGGGAAAGGTAGTCATATGCGTGCTTTAAGCGGCTGTATATGTCGTGTGATAGGGAAGTCCCCAGCTGGGATAAACCGGTTCGAATCGTCGTGTTCCTCGGATATGGAAACATGACCCTGTTTTCTTCTTCGTAGTAATACACTTTAACTGGATACTTGTTGGATCCCTTCGGGGATGTTTCTTACCTTGTTATCGATCATACATCTAGATCGATACTTGAGTAATCTTATGGATAACATAAATGAATTTCAATTCTTTTTATAAATGCTCATTTATGCAAAATTCTTGATTCTTGTAAACCACACCTTGAATCCTATGACTTGCATACTGTTTTGTCCACCAAATACTTTTCTTTGTCGGATAAGTCTTGTTGAGTACTCTTGTACTCAGGGTTTGTTAACCCCTGTTGCAGATGAGGATCACAACCCGGTTTGTGTGGCTTCTTGCTGCATGACCGTGGTCAGTGTAGATGAAGATGAAGAATAAACTGTCCTTGCTTGACTCTTGGGCAAGAGTACCTCAGTTGTTTGTTCATACCCTATCAGCAGGTTGATGTATTATTAACGTATGACACTTAAGTTATGTTTCAAAACTTATGGTTTGTAATATGACTTTAAATTTCCGCTACTTTGATGTAATATAAAAATTTCGTATTACTTCTGTAATGATTGTAATGAGGTGATCCTGTTCAGAAAGAGGTGGATGACCCGCTGCAAAGTGGCGACACCTGACGGACTAATTAAGATTTGAATCATCTATTGGGATTAAGTTGGTTAATCCTGACAAGTGGGCCCTATCTTAAGAGGTTCTGTCAGCAGCTGATATCAAAGCATCCCTTATTACCAATCTTGCAGTTGTAAAAGTTTTCAAAATTTTTTTGGATCTTAAATTAAAAGGTGATTTGAGTCTAAAAATTTCTTTAACTCCTCTTTTCTCTCTTTCCAAGTTTAGGAAAGTAGACTTTAGGATATCAAGCTGATGGTATGAATATGGTTATATATATTCCCTATATATATGTTATGTAAATATTATCGTATTCGTAGGGACGTTTCATGCATCATATCATACAACTTGGGATGGGTTTAAAATTTTGTTCTTAAGCTACTAAAATTTTGACCTGTTACTTACTTGCCTCCTTTGAAATCTTGTCTATAGGATGGCCAGAACTAAGCGCACAGCTCGCAAGTCTTCCGGACCTCGGGGCGTCCCTCGCCACAGGATGGCGACACGTGGAGACTGTGCTGAGAGCAGTCAGCAGGGTGCCAGTTGTTGTGCTCGCCACAAGGCAAAGATCGAGCACTTGGAGCTCGAGCTGGGCTGGTTGACGGCAAACAGGGATGAGTTGGCTAGCAGTGCTGACAACCTGAAGGACAAGGTGGAGGAGAAAGAGGCTGAGTTGCAGGCGTGTCAGGCGCAGCTGGCAGCCAAAGCGATGGAAGTGTCTATCGCTGAGGGTCTCATGTATGAGGCGATGGGAGAAAGGAATGAAGCCTGGGAACGAGAACACCTTCTGTCTGAGATGTACCACAACTTGGGGCACTATGTAGGCAATCTTAAGGTGTACAACAATGCTCTCAATAAACCCAGAGCACTATGTAGGCATCACCTCCACAACATGATGAACCCAGAGTACCAACAGCAGGCCATGGCAGAGGACCTTGGGGAGCTTGTTCAGGCAGACTAGTTCGTTGCGCCTACACCTGAGGGTCAGGGTGGAGCTGCACCAGAGCCAGAGCCAGTGGTGGTCGTCGAGGACGAGCAGGAGGTTGTAGTCCTTAGCGACGACGAGTAGATCATGTTTCGTCTAGCTATCTAGTTCGATGCGAGTAGTGGATCTTGTGTAACATAATCTACCTTTATCACTTTTCAGAACTCTTTAGTTTTCAGCACTGTGATGTTGTGATGGTCATGTAATATATGTGTGCACTTTGATACTTTTATGCTTGTCTCAATAAAAGTATGTTTGTGCAAACAGATGGCTGAACATAACAGAGCTGGGGCTCAAGATGGTGAATTACCTGATCCACCACCTACACCACCAACCTTAACACAAGCTTTGGCGACATTGATCAGTGTTTCAGCAGACAATGCTCGCCTTTTGAATGAGCTAGCTCAGCATCACCAGCAAGGCGGCAATGAACGTCGTGGTCGCAATAACCAGGAGACAACTTATGTCGATTTCACCGACACACGTCCTCCGGTGTTCACCAAGGCAGATAGCCTTTGGAAGCTGATGATTAGCTCTGCACCATGGAACAGAAGTTCGAGATGATTAATTGCACAGAGGTGCAGAAGCCCATTTTTGTAGCTCAACAGCTCCGTGGGGCAGCAGGAGCCTAGTGGTCGACCTTTACAGCTATGCAGCCGGCAGGTCATCGTGCCACCTGGAAGGAGTTTCGCGAGGCTTTCCGTGCACACTATATTCCTGATGGTGTCATGGAAGCTAAGTTGGAAGAGTTCCTGAGTTTGAGGCAGGGGGAGTCCACTGTTATGCAGTATGTGGGCAAGTTCAACCATTTTTCACAGTATGCTGTGGAACATGTCAGTACTGATGCTAAGAAGAAGAGGTGGGTTCTCAGGGGGCTCTCAACTAAGCTGCACACCATGCTCAATCACAATCCTAATGCTACCTATCATGAGGTTGTGAGCATGGCTATCTCTGCTGAGAATTCTTTGCGCATCCATAGGGAGGCAAAGAAGAAGAAATCGTTTGCTGGATCTTCTAGTGGTAATCAGAAGAGGCAGAAGATCATTTACCACCCTCAGAACCACAACCGTTTCCAGTATCGTCCTCCTCAGCAGCAACAGAAGTTTGGACAGCAGTTCTCTGGGGGTTCCCAGTATCCTAGGCAGTATGTTGGTCCCAACAATCAAGTGGTTGCCAAGCAAACCAACAATGCCTGTTTCAACTGTGGAAAGGTGGGGCATTATTCCAATGTATGTCCTCTTCCGAAACAGTACAATCAGAAGTTTGCTAGAAATCAACAGCATCAGAAGCAAAGTGGGAATGCTAGAGTTCAGAAGAACAAGAATGAGCATAAGACTGGGCGGGTGTTTCATGCCCAGGGTGAAGGGATGCCGGAGGGAGAACCCGTATTGCAGGGTATGTTTCCTATCAACAATCAACCTGCAGTTATTCTCTTTGATTCTGGTGCATCTCATTCCTTGATTGATAAGTCATTTGTGCTCAAGCATAGTATTCCTTTGAGTTAAATATGGATTTTCATGTGCAAACACCTGGTGGTCGAATCTCAACTAAAGAATTGGTGTATCAAGTATCTTTGAGTCTGGGTGGGCATATCTTTCCCACGACTTTGGTAGTGCTTCCAATCCTGGGGATGAATTGGTTGCAACAGCACAAAGCTGTGATCGACGTGCTAAATAGAACTATCAAGGTAGATATGCCAAACAGTAAATCTCAACTCTTGATTCAACTTTCTGTGCCAAAGAGGGAAGTGGAAAAAGTCTGTGCTATAACGGCAGTTGGAATATATGATATTCCAGTAGTGCGTGAATTTCCAGACGTCTTTCCTGATGACTTACCTGGCTTACCTCCTAATAGAGATGTCGAGTTTTGTATAGAGTTAAAGCCTGGCACCACACCTATCTCTAGAAGGGCCTATCGGATGCCTCCTAAAGAGCTAGCCGAGTTGAAGACTCAGTTAAATGAGTTGCTCGATAAGGGTTTCATTCGACCTAGTTCATCGCCATGGGGTTGTCCTGCCATTTTCGTGAAAAAGAAGGATCATACCCTTCGCATGTGCGTTGACTATCGTCCCTTGAACGAGGTGACCATCAAGAACAAGTATCCCTTGCCGCGGATTGATCTTCTCTTCGATCAACTCGTTGGAGCTACGGTGTTTTCCAAGATCGACTTGCGATCGGGGTATCACCAGATCAAGATTCGACCTGAAGATATCCCCAAGACGGCGTTTACCACTAGATATGGGCTTTATGAATATCTGGTAATGTCGTTTGGTTTGACTAATGCCCCGGCATACTTCATGTATCTGATGAACTCAGTATTCATGCCAGAGCTGGATAAGTTCGTTGTTGTCTTCATTGATGATATTCTTATCTATTCCAAGAATGAAGAAGAGCATGCCCGTCATCTCCGAATCGTCTTAACTCGATTGCGAGAGCACCAACTTTATGCTAAGTTCAGCAAATGTGAGTTTTGGCTAAAGGAAGTGCAATTCCTAGGACATGTTCTATCCAACGGAGGCATGACAGTTGATCCTAGTAAGGTGAAGGACATTCTGGATTGGAAGCCACCAACGACAGTTCACCAAGTTCGAAGTTTCCTCGGTATGGCTGGTTATTATCGTCAGTTTATTCCAGACTTTTCTCGAGTCTCGAAGCCAATTACCAGTCTACTGAAGAACCAGGCCAAGTTCGTGTGGTCTACTGAGTGCGAAGATGCTTTTCATGCTTTGAAGAAGTTAATGACCATAGCTCCCGTATTAGCTCAACCTAATATTGAGAAGCCCTTTGATGTATATTGTGATGCATCCGGTATTGGTATTGGGTGTGTCCTGATGCAAGAAGGAAGGGTCATTACTTATGCTTCTAGACAGTTGAAGAAGCACGAAGAGAACTATCTAACTCATGATCTAGAGTTAGCGGCAGTTGTCCACTCTTTGAAGATTTGACGGCATTATCTTTTGGGCAACCTTTGTCATATCTATACTGATCATAAGAGTTTGCAGTATATATTCACTCAGTTTGAGCTGAATATGAGGCAAAGGCGGTGGTTAGAGCTTATCAAAGATTATGATCTTGAAGTGCATTACCATCCAGGTAAGGCAAATGTTGTAGTTGATGCCTTAAGTCGTAAGGGTAGTTGCAATTGCCTGAGACTAAAGACGGTAAATTCCACACTCTGTTATGAGTTAGAAAGGCTAGACATATCTATGGTTCGACATGGCAGTCTAGCTAAAATATCGGTGGAACCCAGCATTCGTGATAAAATTATCGAGGCTCAACAGACCAATAAAGGCATCGCACATCTTAAAGCAAAGGTGAAATCTGGGATACCCACTTGTTTTAAGTTAGATGAATCTGACGTGCTTTGGTTCAAAGATCGTCTTGTGGTACCTAAAGTTCCAGAGTTACGACGAGCTATTCTTGAAGAAGCACATACTTCTCGTTTGTCCGTTCACCCTGGAAGCAACAAAATGTACCAGGATTTAAAGAGAAAGTTTTGGTGGACAAAGATGAAGATTGAGATAGCAGGTTATGTGGCCAAGTGCGACACTTGTCAGAAAGTGAAAGCAGTGCGTTTGAAACCAAGAGGTCAACTTCAACCTTTACCAGTTCCAGTTTGGAAGTGGGAAGACATCAGTATGGATTTCATAGTAGGTTTACCAAAAACTTCGAGTGGTTATGATTCTATCTGGGTCATTGTTGATCGACTTACCAAATCTGCACATTTTCTACCAATCAAGACTTCACATACTGCCGCTGCTTATGCTAAGTTATTTTTGGCAAGAATAATAAGTCTTCATGGCATTCCTAAGACCATCATATCTGATCATGGGACTCAGTTTTTCTCAGCTTTCTGGAGGCATCTTCATGAATCTCTGGGTACTAAACTTTTGTACAGCACCGCTTATTATCCACAAACTGATGGTCAGACTGAACGAGTCAATCAGATTCTTGAAGATTTGTTGCGATGTTGTGTTCTTAACTTTGCAGAGAAGTGGGATGAATGCTTACCTTTGGCAGAGTTCTCTTACAACAATAGTTACCAACAGAGCATAAAAATATCGCCATTCGAAGCTTTGTATGGTCGTGGTTGTAGAACTCCTCTTAATTGGTCGGAACCCGGGGAACGTGAGTTCTTTGGTGTTGACCTAGTTAAGGAAGTTGAAGATAAAGTTAAACAGATTCGCATCAATCTTGAAATAGCTCAGTCAAGGCAAAAGATCTATGCTGACAAAAGAAGAAGGCCACTTCAATATCAACCGGGAGATCATGTGTATTTGAAAGTCACACCTATGAAAGGGATCTCTCGTTTTGGAGTGAAAGGCAAGTTAGCACCTCGTTATGTCGGTCCGTTCCTAGTTCTGGAATGTATTGGCAAGGTGGCTTATCGTTTGAAACTGCCTGACGTTCTCTCTGCCGTTCATGATGTGTTTCACGTATCACAATTGAAGAAGTGTCTTCAAATTAAAGATACAACAGTGGAAGTTGAAGGAGTGCAGTTAGAACCTGATGTGACCTACTCTGAGTATCCTGTAAGGGTTCTCGATCAAAAGGATCAAATTACTCATCGCAAGACCATCAAGTTCTACAAGGTGCAGTGGAATCAGCACTCAGAAGAAGAAGCTACGTGGGAATCTGAAGATTATCTTTTAGAGAATTTCCCAGAGTTTTATGCTTCTATCGTTTGAGCTGTTTTGTAAAACCTGTTCATAGTTGTAACAAGGATGATGTGAAAGAGAAAAGTTCTTAATACGTTTCCTTTTCCATTACTTTGTTTAACTCCTAAATCTCGGGACAATATTTCTGTAAGGGGGAAGGATTGTAACACCCCTGGTGTTAATCACTTAATTAAAAACTGATCATGTCATCATATGCATTAAGCATCATTCATTTGTTTGAAAACCTGGATATGCATTGAACTAAAATGAGTTTACTTGCTTATGTTTGATCAATTGTTTTGAATGCAGGTCATCTTTTCATATTCTCGAATTTAAATTGGAATCCAAACCCTAATTCCCAGAGGGGGTGGATTAAACCCTAAACACGATTTTCAAAATCTATAAAGAATTTGCTTATGGTTGTTTAAACATAGTTGTAGAGCTCTGTTTGTTTTGATTTTGTTGTGTTTACAGTTTTTCTAGTGTTGTTCTTGTTGTTTTTAAAAGTCTTTGAAAAGGGGGCAAATCCTTTTAAAAAGGTTTTCAGATTTCAAAAATGCATTTTCATTTCTAGGCCGATTTTGAAAATGTGAGTATTGACAAAGTTGTAGATCATGAAATTTTGAGCAACTTTCGTATTCAAAGTTTTTCATGAAAACCCCTGGAGGCTTGAGCATTTTGCAAAATAGTCACAGGGGCAGTTCAGACATTTCATCAAGCAGTTGCATGGCGGCGTTGAGCTCGACGCCGACATCTGGCCGACCACCTGTCGACGCCACCGTGTGACTCCTGTCCTTGACTCACGTCCTATCGTGTGCGTGGCGGCGTCACGGAACCGTTGCTGTCTTCAAAACGGGATACCGTCCACTCCTGCCTCCCTTTCCACGCCGCGCCATCGCTCTGCTCTGCTCTGCTCTGCCGAGCGCTCCACCATCATCGACGAGCTCGTCCGAGCTCGTTAGCCACTGTCAATCGCTCAATCCATTGCCATTGTCTTCGCTTTGACCTCGCGCATCCTCGGGTCGAGTTAGTTGAAGTCGCCGAGACCTTGTTTGCCCGGCGCGATCGTTTCTTCCTCGGCTCCGGCGAGAGCGCCGCTGCTCTGGTCAGCCCTCGACCGGGCTACACAGGAGCCACATTGCTTTTTTGTCTTGTGTTTCTTGCTCCTTGTTCATCACTGATCCTTGTCGGCTTCTCCGTTTTGCAAATGGTGGACCATAGCTCCGGGAACATCTTCGTTGCCGCTCGGTTCATCGTCTCCGCCGGCACGTCCTCCGTCGACAGCCGTCTCTGCTTCGTCTCCGGCCACGTTTCCAAGCGCTTCGTGACCAGGGTGAGATCCTCGACCTCTCCGCACCCTAGATTGTCCTTGAATCGAGCCTTCGAGCTCTGTCCTCGAGCACCGCCGCAGTTCATGGCCGGCGCGGCGGTGTGTTCGTCGTCTAGTCGTTGTAGTTGATCTTTTTGTGATCCGAGTCTTGCGCTGGCTTCGTCTAGCCGTCCTGAGTCTGTTTCGAGGGGTAGTTGTCCTCAAGCGTGTGCGTGTTTTCTCCGGCGCACGTCGCGCAGATCCCCGCCGACCGCCATGGCCGTCGATGAGGATGTTGCGTTTAGCTCTGAGTTCGTTTAGTGTGCGCTTCGCGTTGTTTGGGGGCCGCTAAGCATGCTGGGGTTGTTGGCTGAGCCGATCGAGGCCTGTGTTCGCCGGCGTATGTGCGGTCAAGCTCAAGTCGCCGCCATTGCCGTCAACGAGGTCACCTGGGTAGGTTTTAGTCTCGTTTCTGTTGGGCGTTTTGCTCGTGGTTGTAACACCCTAAAATTTGAATTAGTAAATTAGATTTGAAATTGAGTTAAATTTGATTTATTTCAAGTAATGTTGTGAAGCATACAATTAAATAAATAAAAATTAAAACTAATATCACGTTAGGGTTAACTTGTTGTGCATTTCATGCCTCTGCATTTTTATTTGTGTTGTTGGATTTTCAAAACTCAAACAAATATATTTCAAAACCAATTTAGAAAATCAAATTTGAAAAGAAAAAGAAAAAAAAGAAAAAGAGAAAACCTTTCCTCCCTCCTTTCTGGCCCAACCAGCCCGGCCTGCTCTCCCCTTTCTCTCTCCCTTTCTTTCTCCTTGGGCCGGCCTCTCCCCGCTCTCGGCCCAGCAACTGCAGGCCCGCACCGCGCCTCCCCTCTCCCTCTTCTCTCACTGATGTGCCCGGCCCGCGTGTCAGCCCCCTTCTTCCTCCTCCCGAGTCCGCCCCGGACTCTGCCGCGACGCGCCGCGCGCGCAACCGCCGCACGCGGAATCCCCGCGCTCGTGTCCGCACGGGACTCTGTCCCCGGCTCCTTTAAATAGCGCCGCCACCGCGCCGTTTTCCCCCATCTTCTTGCCTCGGCTCACCTCGCAATCGCAGCAGCGCCACCGAGCCGAGCCTCCCCGCCGCCGTTCCGTGCGTCTCCGACCGCGGTAAGTCTCCCCCGACCCGCGCATCGTCTTCGCGAAGCCGCCGAACGCCCTAACTCCCTCTTCTCCCTCTCTTTTCACACTCGGTTGATCCCACCACCGAACACAGGGGATCCGCCGCCGCGGTTCACTGCCGTCGGACCTCCCCGTCCTTCTCCGAGCCCGGCCAGTGCCCTAGACGAGCTCGCGGTTCTCTCCTCTTTCTCCCGGTGCTTCCGGAATTGAGAACCGAGCACCCGAACCCCTTCTCCCGTTGCGCCGGCGAGCACGGGCTCTGCGCGGCCATGGCCACCGCCATGCGCCACCCTCCTCTGGCCGAGCGTCGCCCTCTCTCTCCCTCTCTTCTAATCTGGACCGGTCGGATCAGATCCAACGGTCTCAGATCAAGGATACCCCTTCGCGGGTAATCTTGCTAAAGAGCCCCTCGACTTTTCTCCTCTCAACCCGCGGTCCACAAAGCGTCTTTCATCTCTACGCTTTTCCCTTTGGAAAGTGTATTCCCTTTTTAATCTGTTTAATTCGGTTTAAAAAGAAAAACCCTAATTACAATTTTGCCACTGAATTTCAAATGCTTATAATTTGCTCGTTTTAAATCCAAATCAATCCGTTCAAGTTGCGTTAGATCCATAATTTTATGATATATCTAGTAGTATAGATTTCATCTATGTTAATTACTTTTGAAAATCAAAGTAAATTAATTATTTAATGCTTTAATCTTGCCCTTTTCAAAATCTTGTTTAATCTATAGTTTATTCGTTTTAGATCCGATTAGCGTGGTTCTCGAGTCTTTATGATCGTAGTAAAGTATAGATCTGTTTTATAATCTTTTTAAAACCTCTTTATTGTTTATGGTGTAATGTTCTGATCACATCTTTATTGCTTCGTGTATGATTGTTCGGATGATTGCGTGGTGATGTTGATCAAGTACAGCCGGTGAGATCTTCGGTGAGCAAGAGTTCTTTGCAACAGATCAGGATCACCAGGAGCTTTGTGATCAAGGCAAGTTTAACATGGGATCATCCTTGTTACCTATTCACCCTAATTCATCTAGTCATATTGCATGTGTCTAATTTGATTCCTATTTAGATCTATACCATAGCTTTGTTATCCTTTTACCTTGTCACCATGGGTGTCTATGCATATGGGTAGCTTTGTTATGCTTTACATGATGAATATGGAGATGAATCTTGATTAATGACTTATGCAACAATGAGATAAAACTGGCTTTTATAGCAACATGGAATAGGACCCCACTGTAGGGCAAAAGCTGGGACTTAAATGCAACCATGAGTGCTATAATGGCTCTGGCTTTAGTCAAGTATGAAGATTCATACTGGCATGTTGGCAGTTCGTGAAAGGCACCATTGCCAAGCTAGTTGTAGGGCATGTCCTAGGGTGGTTACCGCTTCGAAAGGTACTATCGAGTAGGGGCTTTACATACCCCTTGCCCTTGGGTTCGTAGGGTCTGTCAACATGTTGGGAAGACTTTTGAAAGACTTCATAGTGTTCCCTGCCCACTCACCTTGGCAGTGTTATGGGAGTTATAAACCCGGGCATATGGGCTACACGGCTTATGGGTAAAGTGTATAACCTCTGCAGAGTGTAAATCTATCATGATAGCCGTGCTCACGGTTACGAGCGGCCTAGAAAACTCATAGTGTAGATGATCATATTGTTTAATTATTAATGTTGTTTATTAATCTTATCATGTGGTTATTAATTGTGTATGCATAACTAAAGCTAAGTGTTGGTAAAACATGACCAAGTTAAAAGCAACCGCAGTACAGACAATGTCAGCCTTTGAGCTTCATAACCCTATGTTACTCTTGCTGAGTACTTTAAGTGCTCACTCTTGCTTTCTCAACCCCTTCAGATGGCTATGAGCTTCATAACCCTATGTTACTCTTGCTGAGTACTTTAAGTGCTCACTCTTGCTTTCTCAATCCCTTCAGATGGCTATGAAGACTACCGTGATGAGTACTAGGCTAGTGGTCAACCAGTCGGTGTTCCCTGTGAAGTGGAGCTTCGTCGCGAGAGTTATCTTTATTTTCCGCTGTTTTTTTAAGAATATTATTCGTTATGTAATAAGCACTCAGTGATGGTACTATTTAAAGATTTGTCGGCTGATGTGTGTGATTGATCTCTGGGCACACATGAGTTATTCATATTCAATTTTATCCTTAAAATTGGGTGTGACAGTGGTTGTTCCCTGAGTCGTTTTCGAGGCCTAGCTTCTCTGGTGCATGGCTGTGTTCGCCGGCGTACGAGCGGTCGAGCTCCGGTTGCCGCCGTCGCCGTCGATGAGACGTTTCTGAGGGATGGTTTTGGTCGTGGCGCACCTCGTTGGGTTCGGCTTGGAGAGCCGAAGCAGGTTCGAGGGGTAGCTGTTCGGTTTGGTCACCGATTGGTCCCGACATTGCCGACGCCACTGAATCTGTATTAAGCTTGGTGGCGCTTTCAGGACTTTGCCTTGGTGATGTAGCCACATCGGCAGACGGATCCACGGGAGTGGAAGACGCCATTGGGGCTGCCGATGGGTTTATAGATGTCGATCCAGGTTGATGATACGCTGGACCAACATACTGAGGTGCATGTCCTTCTTTGAATGATTGCATAACAGCATTGTACACGGTATTGGACAACACATTGGAGTGGCTAATTAATGCTTGATTTAAGGCAGAATTAACCATCTCTTGTAACTTACCAGGATTGGCATCATACGTGACCTACCGTGGCAATGGCGGATCTTGCTTCTAGATGGCTTCGCGGCTCCGAGTTTGCTTTCCTTCATGAAAGGAAGTTGTACTCAAGGTGTAATTTGTTTTAATCTTCTCTTAAGAACATGTTTGTTTGTGTTGAGCATCATGTTTACTATTCAAGAATCATCTAAAACATGTCATTATATCGTGTAGATTGTTCGTTGGTTGGGTTGGATACCTCTAGTGAAGAGGTTTTCTCTCTGGAATCTGAGCCCGAGTTCGTTTATCCCTCCAACCAAGGCAAGCCCCGATGCATTCAAACACTTCCTTGTATTTAAAATTGTTTGTTTTAAATACACTTATGTTTATACTATTGCATTACGGTACTGTTGACACAAAAAGCGTCAGGATCTGCGAACACCTCGGGCTATTACCCAAATTCGATATCCAAAGGTGTGCCAGTCGATTTGACCAGTTAATCGACAAGGATGATAACTAGAACAAGATCCAAACAAGACAACGGCGCTACAACCGGATGTCAAGACTCAGACTTGATCAGGATAACTAGAGCAGAGCTGAACGAGACAACAGCGATGCGCCCGGATGGCAAGGCTCAGATTACTCCCACGCGGAACTTGCAAGGGTTTGACGAAGATCAAGGTGATGCAGCCCGTCGAAGCTTGAAGAACTCGTAGATAAACTAAGACTAGTGCAATAAAAGGGTAAATTCCAGTAAAAAATAGATAAGAGTAATTGATTTGTTTGATGTATTGATTGTTTATTACGCAGCACTTGGGCACATATTTATAGTCCCGCATGGAGATTTGTACAGAGACACGACTCGTACCTTCCCTAAACAAAAACTCCTAACTTTAAGGAAATAACTGACTCGCGCAGGAGTCGGACCCAAATAACAATAATATTTTCCTAAACAGACATCTCTATTTTTAAGTAAGTAAACAACTCGTGCAAGAGTCGGACTCAAACCTCTATAATAATACTGGTATGAGATCACCAGTTTCCTTATATCTTCTCTTCGATGAAACTTTCCATCGGCAGACTTTAATCCGCTGCTTCCTTCTATTGCCATCGGCAACCCCTTGCTGACGTCAACCGCCACGTCACCCTGTGCCCATTGGCACTCCATGCCCATCGGCATCGGCAATACTCTCCAATCAGCAACTTTGCACTTCTGGTAACTTGTCTTCACCAACTAATTCTTATCGGCAAGAGTCATCCAACTCCCATCGGCAACATCCTTATCGGCAACATAAGAGGTTCTGTCACACTCTTCCAGCTATCATTGAGGTCGGTGGTCCAGATATAGCCCAACATATAGAGTATCTTCAGGGGCTGACAGGACTAATAGGCAGAGTTGGGACATATCAGGAGGGTTGGGTCAGACAGTAATATGCTTCTCTTTGGGTCTCTCCTGATCACAAGTTCATCCATTTTGCCTTCCAGGGTAAGGATGTGAGGATCTACGACACTCGCTTCAGGGAGATCTTCCACCTAGAGGAGTCAGACACCAGGATCCACAACTTGTGCTATGGGGATCAGGAGGCTCCTCGCCGACCCCATGAGGGTAATGTTCCGCCAGTGGATTTTGTACGGCCTTGCTTCAAGCAGCCGTTTGGAGAGGGTTCCAGTCGCCTTGTTCGTGATCTCACACCGACTGCTTGGCTCCTGAACGAGATCATCAGGCATACTATTCTTCCTCAAGTAGGAGCCCGAGAGACTCTGACTTGACTGCAGCTATGGCTCCTAGCTCATATCGTCCGAATGGAGAAGTTTGATTTATGGGATTTGCTTGTCAGCGAGATGGAGGACATTATAGCCTCAGGCTTTAGGGGTCACTGGTAGCTTCAGTACGCACATTGGATTTCTTTCCTGCTAGTGTCACGTGGAGGTTTCATCCGCTAGCTCACTACTCTTACACGCTCAGACACGGTCTTTCCAAAGTACAACATGTCACAGCTTGTGAGTCACAGTGGCAGAGGTCGGTTGAGGCGTCAGGGTCCTCACACCAGACAGACTGATATTCCACCTGAGTCAGCAGGTCAGCAGGAGATAGTGGTTCCTGGTTTGGCAGATGATGAGCTAGCAGGGCTCGATGCTCAGATTGATGCTGCAACTGATGATGCTTACGTCGATGATATTCCACCCAGCAGCTCGGATGAGGACTACCGGCCCGTACCCGAGTACGCTCCTAGGTCTCACGACCATGAGGCCGGTGGGTCAGGTACAGCTTCAGGCACCACGGAGTCTACCCTGCTCTCTCTCTTCTGACATCCATGCAGCAGGAGCAGGTCAGACAGGCAGAGGAGCAGAGGAGGCAAGCAGAGGAGCAGAGGAGACAGGCAGAGGATGTCAGGAGACTCACCGCTCAGCAGCTAGCCGCTCAGGTTGAGGCTCAGGCTCGTTAGGATGAGTTCTAGCGACAGTTTCTCCAGTATCAGATGCAGCAGGCAGAGCTCCAGAAGACTCAGACCATGCTACTTTAGTGTCTCCTCAGCTCGAGCTCCGGGCAGACATTCACTCCACAGCTTCAGTTACCCGGTGTCTCCCAGCAGCAACAGTTCTCCTCCCAGCCACAGTAGTCACCAGTGGCTGTGATGTCGACTCCAGCATTACCGTCCGAAGGACAGTAGAGTCAGGCACCTGCTCCACCACCCTACCAGGCACCAACTTCTCCATAGTGCTAGACTCCGAGGACCCAGGTGTCCTCTTGGTTAGCTTCTCCCGGTGAGTTTTGGACAGGCTTCACACCTCTCAGGGGAACTACCATAGTAGAGGCCTCTCGTGACCTTTCAGCCTCCTATTTGGAGATGACAGGAGAGGACTCCCCAGTACCAGCAGCTCAGCACGATCCTCCGCCAGCAGAGGTTGAGGTGGATCCTCCGGCGACGGGTACTCACCTTTCTTCAGTTGACTCGTCGGAGATCGCACCAGACCAGTCCACATAGACAGTCACCACTCCTCCAGCTGCAGTTCAGACAGATGCCATCTTAGTGGCAGTGGAGGCAGTTGAGTCACAGGCATGGGCAGAGGCAGTTACAGTGGCAGTGTCCTCACCTCCTCAGTCCCAGCCAGCCGAGCTAGTTGCAGCAGTTTCTCTTGTGGCTCTGGCAGTGACACCTTCCCCAGCGCCTCGAGTGTTCACTCGTCGGGTTCCCAGGCTCTCTACTTCAGAGGCAGGACCGTCAGAGGCTCCAGCTCAGGTTGCTTTACCTTCAGAGCCTCAGGGGGAGTTAGAGGAGTCCGCTCAACCTACCCAGACCGCTTCTCAATCAGTTCCGACTTCAGAGGGTCAGGCAGTAGAAGACAGTGATGACAGCCCGGACTACTCTGTTTTCGACCTTTGTCCACGCGACTCTTCGTCCACTCTTCCAGATGCTCCAGATGCACCTTTATATCAGTAGAGCTTTTTGGTGTTTGGCGCCAAAGGGGGAGAGAGGGTCGAGTATTAAGGGGAGGGATTTGGATCTTTGATGTGCTTAATTTCCCCGTACTCTCATGCATCATGTCTTATGTTGTATTGTTTATGTGTGTGATGAATGTTATGTTTGATGCCTGTGTGAAATTTGGTTGGGTGTGACAAACTCTTGGTTATCACTAATATATCTTGTGAGTTGCCTTATGGTTCATGATATATCTCTATGTTCTAATGGTAATTGAGCTTCCGCGCCATACTCCGATACATGTTTGAGAATATCATGAGGTACTTCGATCTTACTTCCATATTCATGAGTACCATGTTTGTGATTTGGGTTGGGAGCAAGTATGATTCATTCTCTTTTACTAACCCTTGCTTATCCTATCCAAGTCACCTGAAATCCTAACCTTTCAAATCTTATATCCATACTCGAAGAGTTATTGTCGTCAATCACCAAAAAGGGGGAGATTGAAGAATCATGGCCCTATTGGTTTCGGTGATTAACGACAATTAGCGATTATTATGGCTAATGTGTGTTTTGCAGAGGCTATGCGTAGCTTAGCTATAGTGATCAACATGAATGGGCTTGAATGGTTATCGCTTAGCCCCCAAGATGGATATCGTTTCTGATTTTAATGAGACTTGATGAAGACCCTAGAATGATAGGCTAAGTGCCATAAGGTGATGAAGGGCACTTAGAAATAGATAGGGCTTCTATTTGATCTTTGACTGTACTATTAAGAGGGGTTGAGACTATTAGCTTGACTTAGGAAAGCTTCATGACTTAGGTGTGGTGCACACTTGACTTCCTTAGCTCTAAGCAAGCCTATAGTGACCGTAAGATAGCCTAGAACAACTTCCATATTCATCGCAACGAAAACCGAAGTTGAGGGAGTTGTTTACAGGGCGTCGGACGCTGAGGTCTAGGGCGCCGGACGCTGTCCGGCGCGCCAGACACTGGCACCGGACGATGACGTAGGCACGTCCGAGCGTCCGGCGACCGTAACAGAGAGCTCCAGAGAAGCTCATTTCGCGATGCACGCGTCCGTCGGGTGAGTGTCGAAATATTTTCCCAGAAACCCGAGAGCAGCCAGTTGGCGCCAGACGCTGAGGCGTAGCGTCCGTCGCCAAGCGTCAGAGCGTCCGGCGCCTGCTACCGTACACAGTAACTAGCCGTTGGGGTAGGGCGTCGGAGCATCCGTCGCCTAGCGACGGAGCGTCCGTCGCCCACTTAAAAGCTGTGCTTTTTCCAACCCGAGACAGTTTTATGTGGGGGCTGTTTATAGCCCCTCTCTTTCTCTCCCACCTTGCATTTGCTCATTTCAGTTGCTGAAGTTCTTGAGAAGGTTGGGAAGAGAGCAATAGCCCTAGAGAGAGAGTGATTCGCGAATCCATCCATCCTCTCCTCTAGTTTTTCCAAGAGTTCAAGTGTGCATCCTCTAGTTGTGAAGCTTGATTGAGTCAAGTGAAGATCGAGGTTAGTTACTCTTGGTGATCGACATCACCTAGACGGTCCGGTGGTGCTTGAAGGAAGGTGATCGTCGGGGAGATTGTCGGCGGCCCTTCTTCATCGACGTTGTGATCGGTTGTGGGCGATTCACCGAGCCAGAGTGGCGAAGAATCAGCCCGTAGAGAGCACTCATCCCTTGCGCGGGATTGAGGGGAGCTATACCTTACGAGGTGCTCCAACGAGGACTAGGAGGGAGTGTCGACTCCTCGATACCTCGGCAAAACATCGTCGTGTCAAACATCTCTATCCCTAGCTCTTTCATACCGCATTACTTTCCGTACTTGTTCTAAATTCCTACTAGAATTGCTTAGGGTGTTCTACCTTTCATTGACTTGCTGCCGCTTTCTAGTTAGGACACACTTGCTACCGCCTAGGGACGGAGCGTCCGTCGCCCACTTAAAAGTTGTGCTTTTTCCACGTAGATTGGTCTCTTTTTTTTCCCCTTTCTGTATGTAGTCTGCGAATGAAAACATCAAAGTAACCTGGCTTTGGGCCAAGAGGAGGAACTTGCAGAAGGGAGTTCATGGCCCAATAAAACACGAAACTATCAGAGTGACTGCGGCCCACGGCCTGAACAAATGATCCAGCCTACCTTCCTAGCTCTATCTTGCTCCAACCTCTATGCGCCGCAGCTGCCGCCGCCGCTGACTCTACTCAGATCCCGCCGCCCTCGACATCAGCAGCCAGTCAGCCGGATCTGCCCGAGGTATGCTTGCGGGATCGTCGTCCTCCTCCTCATCTTTGATTTGAATCTTTGCGCTGGATTTCTCTAAAAAAAACAATTTTTTTCCCCATTATGAATCGAGATTCAGGCCGGGGCAATCTTGCAGCGGGGAGAGGAGAAGGAGAGATTATGAACTCGCTGCGGCGTCGGTTTGTGAACCTGGTGGCAGAGAACTGCTCGAACGGCGTGTGTTCGCTGCACCGCCTGGACGTCTCGCAGTATCTCTTCTACCCAGCGACGGCGGAAGCAGAAGCGGCCAAACCAGCGGCGGCCTTCTTCGAGCTATCATCGCTTCCCGCCCCGACGTACAACTTCCGACCGGCGGTGCTCGGTAGGAGCATAATAAAGGATCATGTTTTCAGTCTGGCGAACCCCCGGATCAGCGAGAGCAGGATCCTTTGGAGGAGCGAGAAGGGGAACACCTTCGTGCACGACGTGGACTCGCACACCGCGTGGTCGATGCCCACCGGCCTCCAGTACATGGGTAGAATGCCCGTCGTCATCTCCGCCCCCGTCGCCGATGAAGCAGAGGACCTGTTCGTCATGTCCTCCAACTGTGGCTACCTCGGCTTCCAGGTGCTCAGATTCGACCACTCCGAGCCAAAACCTCGCAACCAAAGAAGTTTGATCAATCCAAGATGGGAATGGGAACATCTTCCACCGCCGCCGCTGTCGGAGGGCTCCAACATCTACAGCCACGCGGTGCTAGACGGCGGCCGCATCATCTGCGTGTCGGCGCACCGCTTCGGCGGCACGTACCTGTTCGACACGGTGAGGCGTGATTGGATGCGGCGGACCGCCAGCAACTGGCAAATGCCCTTCTTCGGTGCGCCACAGTACGTCCCCGACCTCAATCTCTGGCTGGGCGTTTACTGGTCCGGCGATGACGATGACGACAACCGGCACCACCTGTGCGCATCGTCGGACCTTGGTGCCGCCGTCACCGCAGCCGCCAGGGGTCGAAACAGACCCTCGGTGACAGTGACGCATCACTGGAAGGAAGGCCTCGAGACACCCGTGGGGTGGAACACGGAGTCGGCCGAACTCCTAGACCTTGGCGACGGCAGGTATTGCATTGCCAAGATCATCTGTGAGGTGGTGACGGACGATTACGCTGGGTGCCAGTATATAGGCGATTGTGCAGCTCTGCTCACTGGTGTGGAGATTGTTCGTGGCGCAGGCGACTGTCGCAGCTCCAATAATTCCTCTTCCTCTCCTTCTCCTTCTCCTTCATCACAAGGAGAAGGGTTCAGGATGGTCGTGCACAAGTCCCAGCGTTACATCTTCGGTCGAGATCGTATCAAATGGGTGCTATAAATCAAATCAAATCAAATAATCGTCGTTGCCTCTCATATATTCTAGTTGTTGGTTGTTCCTTCTAATAGTATTAGAAATGAATGAATGAACGGACTTGTTTTATAAGCCGTAAGTCGTAGTTTCCTCCTTGCTGTGTGCCAGTATTATCTAGATGTAGATGCGCCGTCATCTATCTGTATCGTCAGTACCTTATTGTGAATCTTGTGTGCGAATGAGTGAGTCATAGATTCACTCTAATAATAAAACTCTTGTCGGTCAGCAATGCTTGCTTCTTTTTATTTTGCACGTGATGGATGATATTTCTGCCTCTGTTTACTACTCCTACTTTACTTTTTTCTTCTTCTTATACTAGTATAATGCTCAAAATAATGTCAATACAGTGCTAAATTTAAATCAGACAAAAGCTGCAACATGATATACCAGTCACAAGAAGGCTTTTCCCTTGAGATACATCACAAGACAATCGGCTAGCCAATAGCTTCTGTGATGGTATTACAATATTCACGCCACGGAAGGAAAAATTATTTCTTCGGAAGTTGCATTTATTGCATCAGAAGGTAGGACAGGATCTAGATGAATAGAAGTACAATATTCAGGTGCAAGCAAGTGATAATATCATAACACACAGATATAATCCAAATTTATCATTTGTGAACTACAGATATTCAGATACAACCAACCTGGCATACCACTACATATTACTACTGCCACTCATTTCAGTATGAATTGACACTACCTGTAGAAGCTCCTCAAGCTCAAAGATTCTGTTAATACCACCAGAGAGTTCAAGGAACTTCTTGTGTAACTCAAGATTATCACCAAACGCTATGAAGCTTTGCGACACCACAGATGCCAAGAACCTCAGAGCATGTGCCAAGTCTCCTGTAATTCCAAAAACACGAGAGCATACTTTCAAAACTCTATGCCAAAAGGAACACCACACAAAAAATGGAAACGCTTCCCATTTTTTTTTTTTAAATAACAGAACTTTCAAGATTAATGCCAACCTTGAGTTGAAGTCAAAGCTCAGTCCCCCTTGTGCTCCAAAGCATATAACGGACTCAGCCCCCATGTCACATTATGTGGAAGTTGTTTCGTCACAAAATCATCAAAAATACCATAAAGCCACTTTTTTCTCAATAGAACCTTTGAGTGGTTGAGCAATGTCGTGAATTTAGCGTCAATCATCTGTTTTTTGGAGGGGAAAAGCGGAATGTGAGGGCATAAAATTTTACCAAGAATAGATCATGTATCAGATGACAAAGGAAAATACAAAATTGTATTTTTAGCATTATATGATTTAATCAACAGATAAACTTGTGAATTAACAACATATACAGATATCGAGTCGCGTTTCTACTGTCATCAAGCAAACAGACATCGATTCCTCAAGAGAAACAAATGCATGCCTACTGAACTGAAGTAAAGATATTCCTTTTTCTTTTGATAAGTATAGTCTCATTTGCAGGCTTACTGAACTACTGACGGGACAAATAAAAAGCCCATGAGATTAAACATATACGTGAGATATGTTAAATAAATGGTTGGTGTTTGCAAGGTAGGAGTGTGCTAACAATGTGGGGAAGCTAAATTGTTACTCTGGGAAAATGCAAATATGAAGGTTCCCACTATCCTGCAACTTTGATAGCACTACAGAACCAAGAGGAACAATGCATGCCTACTGAACTGAAGTAAAGAGATTCCTTTTCCTTTTGAGAAATACAGTGTTATTTGCAGGCTTACTGTACTGACAGGACAAATAAAAAGCTCATGAGATTTAACATATACATGAGATATGTTAAATAAATGGTTGGTGTTTGCAACTGTGTGGGGAAGCTAAATTTTTACTATAGAAAAATACAAATATGAAGGTGCCCACTATCCTGCAACTTTGATAGCACTACGGAACCAAGGGCCAAAATATAGAATTCTTTCAGCTCAGCAAAAGTAAACTCAGGAATTTGTAAATGAGAAAAACAAAACACCCCCTCGTCAATAGAAAATACAGAGATTGTTCCCTGCGTCATTAGGCTACTTGACTGCAGTACTACACATAGGTTTCATCAAGGTGGTCTATCGGAAATCTGAGTCTCTAAAATGCTCAAATAAGCTTGGACTGTATCTGAAAGCATGCCCCACATAGACAAGCTGACTACAGGCAGCAAAGTAACATGCATTGTCCAGCCATTCAATCCTACTATTGGTCACTTGCAGAATTCCAAAACATCCTAAATAAAAGGGAGTGAGGGAAAACCTGGATCTTTAGCTGCTGCCTCTCCAGTGTCACAGCGAGGAGGGAGTACTGGAGGAGCACAACGTCACTGTCGCGTTGAGGTCACGAAGATGAGTGGCGGATGACGAAAAAAAATTAGGTAGCAAAGTACGAGTCAAAACTAAAACTGCTTTATAGTGATCATCAAATACAAATTAAGGAGTAAAAATATTTAAGATAAATAGAAAGATGTGAATGAAGTCAATACAAACCTACTGATAATGAATCTTCAGTTGTATCTAGGTGAACCGGTGCTATCACTAATTAAAATGTCCTCAAATCTGCATTCCACAAACAACAATTAGTAAATAATTCGTCACAGAGAGAAATAATTCAATTCCGACTGTAGATTACAGTTTGAGTTGCACCATTAGATCGAAGACAAATCAGCTGGAGCTTCTGTGCTCAAATCATGTCACATGCTCAATCAACCAACAAGAAAAGTTAAAGGTGGATGAAGATAAAACATGAACATTAAACTACTGGTCTTGGTGGTTCAGTTGATCAGTTCTATATTTCATTCTACGTATTGTTACATTTTTTTTAACATGTTAGCTTTGGTGTCTGTTGTGGACAATAACTGAAGTTCTAGAATAACTGGAATGCACAAATGCCATTAATAAGGTTCCATTTAACAAAAACAAAAAAAATACATCGAAAGGAAAATCAAGCAATAGGCCTAGAACAGCCAGTAGCTTTGTGTATCCAGTTTTCTTGAAAAAAGGTAAAGCAGATATTAAATTCCAAACGTTTTTTCTTGCAGACTTATTTGGGTGAGTAGTTGAAATGTTGAGATTTGAGAAAATGATTTGTGTATCCAGTAGCTGCAATGTCTTTGTAATTCATTGCATCCTTAATAGGGGGAAGCTAAATGATATAGCCTAGAACCCTGCTGTTATGAAAACTTCTGCTCTGTTCCCTCGGGGCCAGCCTGCAATGTGTGAGATAGATAGATGCATTAGAGGCAAAACATGCATTTGATCCATTCTGAATACCAAAAGACTTAACAACATCAGTGCATCACAGACATTTACTAACTGCTACCTGTTCAGTTATCAGGCTTATACATGCTACTAGCACATGCCCGTGCGTTGCTACGGGAGCTTTAAAATTTTCAACGGAATATGAAAAAAATTGGGTCAAAATCAACAGACAAATAAATTCTAATTTAGCTTGAAAACATAATATTCTAAGCCACATTTAAATAAATAAGTGATTAGGAAGCAACAGAAATTTCAATAGGGATTTGTTCATTGCTAATCCTAAATTAGTTGTGGTGGGATTATGTCCAAGTGATGCTAGTTGTCTTAGTGTTTTTTTTAAGAAAACCTCATATCACCTTGTAGGCGCCGATTTGATTTGATGAGATCCACGGTGGTGGTTGATGAGATGGGTTTGTTCCCACTTTTTAATAGCACATTGCAGAGATGAGAAGAGAGTAGAGATATTCAGAGCTAAGGATGCATCAGGTGCCTCTTTTTGATAGCAGATAGCAGAAATGAGAAATGAGTAAAGTGGAGAGAGAGAAAGAGATGCAGAGCTAGGCTAAGGATGCATCGTGTGTCTTTGTATGTTTATGTGCTATAGTAAGCTACTTTTACTCCATGAACTAATGAAAAACTAAGTAGTCTGCTATGGTAACACTTGTATTGAGTTGCAATATGAAATGATAAGATTAGTCGTATAGTTTTACACATGTACTAATTGTATGTACACACTGCATAACAACTGGAAGCAACAAAAGTGCAAGCATTAACCTACAGTACTCCTTATGTTCAGACTGCAGAGTTCAGACCAGGACCTACAATACTCCTTATGTTCAGACTGCAGAGTTCAGACCAGGACGCCGCTTGATTTGTTCCTGCATTCAAATCACCATCAGTTCACAATTCATCTATGAAACTGAAATAATAATGTAACCTGATCAAACAAACCTACATGTGAACCGATCTGATCTGAAGTAGAGAAATTACCAACAAAATCATCAAGAAATTGAGGCACCTGTAGTTCACCGAATTGCTCGGCCATACACCACTGCACAATACGGCCTGCAACCTCTAGTGCGCGTGCACCCTGGCAGCATCAGCTTAATTGCACTCTCTGTAGATAAATAAATTAACCCAAACCATCCTACTCCATCCGTAGATGGGAATGCAGGTTCAATGATGTTTCTCTTCATCGCCTCTTTACAAAAGGATTCAGTGACCATCAAGCAAGAAGATTAGGGCCAGTAATTTCAGTAGTTTAGCGCTACTGATATCGTTAAATCATAGTTCTAGATTGCATGGAGTAGCCAATTGATGTACATCATTGACATACCTTGAACAAACAGGAGCCGGGAACCGCAGATCCTTATCCCATTCGCAGGGGTGAACTGACTCAACGATCTTTTCACTTGTAAGACAAGTGAACAGAGTAAAAGCCAGTCCTCACAAAATTGCATTCTATTTTAATACCAATTCACAAAGTGAATTCTCAAACTGCTAATGTATGGGTGCTCCATACATTCCTGAAGTAAGAACTAACAACACAGTTAAACTATTTCAGTTCATGTTCATAACCTTGTTTCATGCAATAGCTTAATTAGAAATATTCCTCCTAAAACAATTTTCTGATCATCTATCTTCCGTTTATTAACCTATGATCGAAAAAAGTTCCGGACAAAATTAATGATAGATAAAATTGGCCGACAGCATATGGACATGCCAGATTACAAGTTTAGCTATCCGAAATAGATGCAACTGTGGGTGCAGTCTATAAGATAACAAGGCATGAACAACCGTATGCTGAAACAAATTGTGAAGAAACTTCAGGGCTCAATAATGACAAAGAGCAGATTGGAAAGCACAACAGAAATGTAAAACAGACATACTGGGAAAACATCACATGTTTTCTGGCATCCGACATGCAAGAAGTCAAAGCTATTTACTCTTGATCAGTAAATAAATTGCATTGCTTTGGAGTAACTACTTGGAGTATCCTATGGAAAAGTGATATTTTAACTCAGAATTGTTTCCATGTTGTATAATTCTTATGAAAAATTTTAAGGGAGACTTAACAAATATAGATGACCTGGGACTTTTGGCCATGCTAATGAAAGAGCAGTGGATAAGAACTGGCACTTATCTGTAATACATCAAGCTACTTGTTCTGTTTGACCATACTTCAGCTTTGTCTAAAACATGCAGGGAAAATTGGACATTATATGGCAATAATACATGTGAAACAACTTTTCTATACCTGGTATGTGTTTTGAAAAATTAATCCAAAGCATTCTAACTCATGACACGAGTAACCATCTACAAAATGGAGAAACATGTGTCTGTTTATGTATTGTCAGTGAACATACCTTACCCTTGATGCTTCGCTAGTGGCACAAATCCAACTCATTCATTTGTTTTGCAATTTTGCCATTTCAGTCAAACCATGAAATTACCCTAGCTAACTAATGCCGATGGTTTTGCACTTTTACCATCAAAGTAGCAGACCTTGTGCATTCTTCCCCCAAATACCCAGATCAAAAGTAGCACCATTTCAGTCAAACCATGGAATTACCCTAGCTAATATAATGCCACAAATGCCGATAATTCTTGGATTTTTTTCAAGGCCAATAGTATTCAGCAAGCTTCAAGTGTCAAGTGACATAACATTGTAGTTTAATCAAATAATGTGATGTCTTTAGTATTGACAGGATCATTGATTTCGGGATGTGAAGGAGACTCGCCTCATTCTTTGTTAACCAGGCGGTGGATGATGGTGTGGACATCCTAGACGGGGACAGATTGCACCGTGCAGCAATCCACCCCGCCGGAAGAGCCTCTGACCGACAACAACGACTGCATCTCCCTACGATGCTAGGCTGGAAGACAGATGCAGCTGTATTCGCAGGCGAGCGTGGTGAATCGGGAGTGTGAGGAGCCGGGAGAGGACGGTGGCGACGGGATCTAGCGACTGCAAGATCTGAGGGAGGGGCGGCAACACAGCGAAAGGTGGGCAGCACGAGAGAGAGAGAGAGAGAGAGAGAGAGAGAGAGAGAGGGATGGGAGGCGGCGGCGCGGTTGCCAGTTGCCGGAGGGAGGACTCTGGGCCATACTCGGAGGAGCGGCGAGGTGGTCTCCGTTTTCCTCTTGTTTATTCATTAAATTCACTTGCGTAGACTATACTACAGGTTCAATCTTGCATCTTGTATTAACTATCGCTTTGTTTTCCTTACGGCCTAGTTTCAATAGAGGATAATCCCCTCCAATCCATATGCATTCAGAGCTATTGACAATTTGACAGGGAAAAATAAATTCATTTTCCACTTCAATCCACATGTACTGTGCATGCAAGTTCTGGATTAGCTCTATGTGTCACCTCTTCATTTGTTCCTTGATGCAGATGGATGCTTTCTTTATATTCTGGCTTGTGTACCTGTCTCAGCATGATCTTTAGGTCGTAGATTCTTCTCGCTCTAATCCATGGACGCCCTTTCTGATTTGTTGCAAGGATGTGGAGGACGATCATCGAGTGTGTGGAGCGAATCATCTTTTTCTGCTCCTCCAGTGGTCGTCATGGCCAGCAGCCAAGCTGTGTCCTGTGTCGCGGGAAACGCCAATAGCCATGCAGGGGGGGCCCTTAACGAAATCGAGAATGGTGATACTGCTAGCTCGTCTTTGCCAAGGCGCAGAGGAATGAAAAGGTAAGACTCTCGTACCTCGAAGACCTAAAACTTACTTGTGGCCACAACTCTAGGAATGTTGCCTGTAGTGGGTAGTATACGCAACTACTGCACTGAATATTTTCCATTTACATGTTAATGTGGTGTTGCTTTTGAATTACCGATATATTGGATATCCTGCTGTTTGGTTCTTTTGTGATCTGATTTCTGAAAATCTAGTAGTTTGTATTCATAATACCAGCAAGCGTATATATTGCAGAGGATTTGTAGAGGACTACTTGATTTGGATAAAACATGGTGAGGGTAGTTCTACACCTTATATGCGGACAACTGACAACACTGCAAGTAACATCAATGTGGAGGGTCTAATGTCATATCTCAATGAATGTAATGCTATGTCAGATATCAATGAAACCCATCATGTTATGCCAGATGTCGATCAAACTCATAATTCTACGTCCGATGTTAATGAAACTCAGCATGTTAACACTGATGTCATTGAAGATGCAGATTTCTTAGAGGCAATAATGAACCGTTGTGCGGATCCATCAATATTCTTCATGAACCGAATGGAAGCCTTGAAGAAGGCAGCAGAAGAGCCTTTGTACGACGAGTCGAAAGGTTGTACCAAAGAGTGGTCGACACTACGGGCTGTTCTTCAGTTTTTGACGATTAAGGCTAGATATGGTTGGTCCGATGCTAGTTTCAATGATTTATTGCGTGTACTTGGAGACCTTCTTCCTAAGGAGAACAGAGTGTCTGCTAACACGTACTATGCAAAGAAGCTAGTCAGTCCACTTACGATGGGTGTTGAGAAGATTCACGCATGTAGAAATCATTGTATCCTATATCGGGGTGATCAGTATAAAGACTTAGACAGTTGTCCAAACTGCGGTGCTAGTAGGTACAAGACGAATAAAGATTATCAAGAGGAAGGGAATACAGCCTATGTTTCTTCAGGGAGGAAGCGAAAGAAGACGCAAACAAAGACTCAACAAGACAAACGTTCAAAGCCCACTAGCAATATCGAAGTGGACTATTATGCATTGAGAAGAATTCTTGCATTAGTGATATGGTATCTCCCTGTGGTTGATCGTTTGGGGTGTTTGTTTGCAAACCCTGATGATGCGGAACTTATGATCTGGCATGCTTCTGATGAAAGGAAAGATGATAAAAAGTTACGATATCTAGCCGATGCAAAGCAATGGCAAGAATTCGATAAGAAATATTCAGACTTTGCTGAGGACCCACGAAATGTAAGGTTTGCTCTAAGAACTGATGGAATGAATCCATTTGCCGAGAGGAGCAGCACGCACAACACATGGCCAGTGATCATGACAATATACAATCTTCCTTCATGGTTGAGTCAAAAAAGAAAATATTTTTTGCTAACCATTCTTATTTCTGGACCTACACAACCTGGAGTTGATATGGATGTATTTCTAGAGCCCTTAATACAAGAGATGCAAATACTATGGGAAGTGGCTGTCAAAATGATCGATGCGTTCCGCAAAGAGACATTCACACTGAGAGCAATTATTATTGTCACAATTAATGATTATCCTGCTCTCTTCTCATTATCAGACCAGTTCAAGGGAAAGGTTGGTTGTGTAGAGTGCATAGATGGAACATGGCACGTGTCTCTTCCTTCATCTAACAAGATAGTGTACATGAGGCGTAGGAGGTGGCTACCGGCAGGCCATAAGTACCGCTTATAAAAGATGAATAAGTACTTTGACAATACGGATGAATCAAAATCTACTGCTCCATCAGATTATAGTAAAGGGCACAGAGTGTATAAGATAGTTGAGAATGTCAAGTTTGTGTTTGGAAAAAAGACCAAAGATGGGAAACCAAGAAAGGTTGTGAAGGCAAATGAGGAGGGACACATTTAAGAAGAAGTCTATTTTCTTTAATTACTAAATAAACAAGCCTTTAATTAAGTACATGAAATAATAACTAACCCTAATAACTAACTAAACTAACTAATAAACACTAACTAAATTAATCCACTAACCCTAATTAACATACCATTAATTACTAACTAAACTAAATAAAGGGAATAAACTAATTACTAACTAAATTAACTAATTACTAAACTAACTAAATTAACCTAGTACATAAACTAACTAAATTAACTAACTAAATTAATAAACTAAACTAATTAATTTAACTAACTAAATTAACTAACTAAATTAATTACTAAACTAACTAAATTAACCTAATACATAAACTAACTAACTTAACTAACAATAACTAAATTAACTAACTAATTTAACTAATTACTAAATAAACTAACTAAATTAACTAACTCAAAATGGAAAAAACATTAGTACAGGCGGCTGTCAATGAGGGCCGCCTGTTAGTACAGGCGGGCGTCATTGGGCGGGCCATATTGACCACCGCCTGTACTAATATTTTCACAGGCGGTGGTCAATATGGTCTGCCTGTACTAATGTCGTTCAATATAAATTACAGCGCGCGGCTGCCGAAAATTTCTAAGTCACCGGAGGCGCGATTTTTGAATCCGACGCCGTCAGGCTGCCGAATTCCGCCACCGCTGCTCCACCGCCGCCGCTGCTTCACCGTCCGCCTACGCGCCACTGCTCCAACACGTCCACCGCTGCTCCATCGCCGCCACTGCTCCACCGCCGCCGCTGCTCCACCGCGTTACCCGCCGCCGCCAATGCCGCCGCCGCGCGCCGTGCTGCTCCACCGCCGAGAGCCACGCTCCGCCGCCACCGCCACCGCCGAGCTGCTCCACCGCCACCGCCACCGCCGAGAGGTACGCTCCGCCGCCACCGCCACCACCACTGCTCCAATTGCTTTTTTTAATTAGTGAATTCGTTTTTTAGTAATTAGTTTATTTAGTTAGTTTAGTTAATTTAATTAGTTAATTTAATTAGTTTAGTTTATTAGTTAGTTTAGTTAATTTAGTTAGTTAATTTAGTAATTAGTTAATTTAGTTAGTTCATTTAGTTTTTTTTAATTAGTTTTTAATTAGTTAATTTAATTAGTTTAGTTTATTAGTTAGTTTAGTTAATTTAGTTAGTTAATTTAGTAATTAGTTAATTTAATTAGTTTAGTTTATTAGTTAGTTTAGTTAATTCAGTTAGTTAATTTAATTAGTTTAGTTTATTAGTTAGTTTAGTTAATTTTATTAGTTAATTTAATTAGTTTAGTTTATTAGTTAGTTTAGTTAATTTTATTAGTTAGTTTAATTAGTTTAGTTTATTAGTTAGTTTAGTTAATTTAGTAATTAGTTAATTTAGTTAGTTAATTTAGTTTTTTAATTAGTTAATTTAGTTAGTTTTTAATTAGTTAATTTAATTAGTTTAGTTTATTAGTTAGTTTAGTTAATTTTGTTAGTTAATTTAATTAGTTTAGTTTATTAGTTAGTTTAGTTAATTTTATTAGTTAATTTAATTAGTTTAGTTTATTAGTTAGTTTAGTTAATTTTGTTAGGTAATTTAGTAATTAGTTAATTTAGTTAGTTAATTTAGTTTTTTTAATTAGTTTTTTAAATTAGTTAATTTAGTTAGTTTTTTAAGTTAGTGTTTTTCCATGTTAATACTTATATTTCATGTTAACACTTATATTTCATGCATAATTAGAGTTACTTTAGTTAGTTAGTTTACTTAGTTAGTTTACTTAGTTTACTTATATTTCATGCATAATTAGAGTTAGTTTAGTTAGTTAGTTTACTTAGTTATTTTAGTTAGTTTACTTAGTTAATTTAGTTAGTTAATTTAGTGTTAATACTTTTTTTAAGTTAGTGTTTTTTTCATGTTAATACTTATATTTCATGTTAATACTTATATTTCATGTATAATTAGAGTTAGTTTAGTTAGTTAGTTTACTTAGTTAATTTAGTGTACATCCATTTTTATACTTATATTTCATGCAGATGAGTACTCCATCAAATGCTGAGCAGGTCGATGCCCAGGTTGGTACACCTGGATCTGACTCCTCTGGATCCGAACCTTATAGGAGCCTGAGCGTATCACCACGTGAATCTCCTAGAGCTAAGAAGGCCCGTCTAGAGTTGGAACGTGACCCTAATTACGAGCCTGAAGCTGAGGCAAATGATGATGAGGTATATATACTCGTAGATTGTCTATACGAGAGAATAATGCATGTGTATGTATGTACCTAACAATTAAATTGATAGGAGGTGTTCTCTCAAGTTGTTGCCGAAATAGAGGTAGAGTCACAAGATGTTCATAAAGACACAGCGCCTCAAACGACCGGGACCTCCTCCGAGCGAAGAAGTACACAGAAAAAGAGTGATCGAGCACGAGAAGATAGAGGAAGGAATAGATTTCCAAAAGAAATTTATAAGATTACAGAGATTAGCCCGAGCGGAGAGCCCTTAGCATCTCTAGAGGCGCTACCCAAATTTAGGGCCGCCATTGGATGGTTAGTAAAGGAAGAATTTGATATCACCTAGAGTGATTGGAGTATGGTGCCTGAAGTAAAGATGACGAATTGTTGGACTCGATTGTGCACTAAGTTTATTTTACCGGAGGGAACAGAAGGTTTGGTCAAGGGTCATGTCATGAAGCAGTTAGCAATATCGTTCCGGGGCTATAGGTATGATATGAATAAAAAGTGGCTGCAGAAGGGGCGGGACCCAACGAAGCGGTACCCTATCACAGTAGAACAGTGGGCACGTTTCAGTGTCATAAAAAACTCCGACGACTCCAAGGCTAAGAGCCAAGCCGCCTCGGCACTTGCGAAGAAGAACAAGTTCCACCACCACCTCGGCACTGGCGGATACAAGACCAAGATTCCTAAATGGAGGGCAGAAGACGAAGCAAAGAGGAGAGAGGGCAAGTTGGCATTGACAGATATAGTGCCAGAATGAAGTGCGAATTGGCTTCGCGCTCGGAAGGCAAACACTGAGAGCGATGAGATCTCCTGTCCCGATGAGATCAAGCCAGTTGCCGAGAAGGTTTTGGAAGCAACAAACCTGGAAAAGACAGGTGCCTTCAAGTCACAGAGGGAGAGGGATAGCCTTTCCCTTGCTCTAGGTAACCCCGAGCATCCAGGTCGTGTACGGGGCGTCTCATCCAGAACCACCTGGAAAGAAGGGTTTGGTGAAGAGTGGAAAGGCATGTATAAGAAAAGAGAACGACATAAGGAGCAATTGAAGGATTATTTTGAGCAGCAGGCTGTCAAAAAATTTAGGGATTTGATGGAAGACTTCGTTAAAAACCCTGATCCTGAAGTGATGAAGCGGTTGGTGGGAGCAGTGTCTGCTCAACAGATGACATCAGAAGCTCCTTCATATATGCAGCATGTCCCAGGCCCAGCTCAACCCTTGGGTAGCCAGGAGACGGCCACACAATCTATGCCCTTTCAAAGCAGTATAGCGTCAACATCAAATAAGGACCATTATCCAGTTGACGATATTGATAAACCTTGGCCTTGCTCATTGTTAATTGGATATGCCCTTAGGAATCAACATACAAAGCAAGTGGCCACAGGCAATGCCATCCCTGGACGTATGTTCCATGGTGTCGAGATGCAAGATGCATACTGCAGGGTGGAAGTGTTGACGGTCGAGAGTGCATATGAAAACGACTTCATCGACATCCCGACCTCTGAGGGTATAGAGAAGCTTGGACAAGCAATCAAGAACTTCATACAATGGCCGAGACGGTACGTAAGGTTGATTGATCCACCAACGGCACCCTCTCCACAAGTCCATCAAGCATCCCAAGAGGCCGAAACAAGTCAACAGCCAGCATCGCCAATGCATGCCCTAGCATCCCCGTATATTTATGAGCCACCGTCGTCATCCCCAATACATGATATGTCATTCTCGCTGGATGAGCTCGAGGGGTTGACCACGAACATGCCTGAGCAGCAGACTCCGCCAGTCAAGAAGGACAAAACACCAGAGAAGGAGGTAGAGCAAACTCCCCCGCCACCACCAAAGCATAAGGAAGCAGAGCAAACTCCCCCACAAGCACCGGCCTCCAAGAAGGCAAAGAAATTTCCAATTCCAAAATTGGTTTCTCCCTATGAGCCAAAAAAGGGGAAAGCAGCAGGCACAGTTCTATTTCTGAAAGGGATTGGAAAGCAGCGGACGGCACGAGTCGTTGAGCTCGAACCGCCATAGAATAAGGAAGCCGCCGGCCAAGCAACTGAAGCCGTGCCACCAACAAAGGAAGCCCCAAGTGGCGATGTTCATGTCGAACCGTCGTCAAATACACCATTGACCCTTAAGGATATAAGAAAGCCAACGATTGATAATTATGTCAATGTCCCCAGTAACTACGTGCCCGGAAGGCCTATGCTGCAATGGACGGTTCTTGAAAATGGTCCATGGACGATAAAAAGGTTTCATGACTGGTACATGAGAGCAGTGAATACTAGCCTGCATGCAGTTAGTGTTAACATACCAGCAGACGTGTTTGCTACGGGCAAGGATAAAAGCGAGGCATTTGTTATCTTCGAGGACATGCACCTGCTGTTGAACTATAGAAAACTTGACGTCCAACTCATTACAATCTGGTGCCTGTAAGTATCACTCATGCACACACATTGTTATTATTAAATTTGGAATGTGATAAACTCTAATATGTGGATGTTGTATGTAGTTTGCAAGACCACGAGCAGAGATCGTTAACTACAGGCACGATGGTCGGTTACCTGAGTCCAATCAGGTTACAAGAAAATATGCACAAATTTGTACTTACAAATGAAGATAGAGCAAAGATAGAGCAGGACAAAACACCAGAACAAGTTGCAGAAGCTGTAAAGGAATTGCAACGAAAATACGAGGACACATATGCCCTCTATCTCGGTAGAGCAATGCTGAGATATAAGTACAGGGATTTTATATTGGCACTCTACAACTTTGGGTAAGCGTGACCTCGTATACGTACTTCAAATTATCGTGTTAACCCTAAGTACATATGTCGCTCACTCGTTTATTCATGCAGTGACCATTGGATTGTTTTTTATATATATCCATTCGAAGGGAAGGTGCTTGTCCTAGACTCCTTACATTGTCCTCCTCAGTCGTATCAAACATTCCTGATTCATTTAGAAAGGTGAGCCAACATGCAACCACATCCGTACTTATATGAATTAGAGTTTCTAAATAACTATAGTGTTTTATATTCGATATCTACAGGGCATGGCGGTTTTATAAAAAGCAAAAAGGACCGGTCAACGCCGCCCGCTCAGATCCTAGTGTGCCATTGACGATACAACACCATTATCCGGTAAGTTGTCCGAACAAATATCATCATATAAATAATACACAAGGCATGACAATTTTAGTTTAATCTTTTGCTCATTAATTACATAGTGCCACAAGCAACCACCTGGATCGGTCTACTGTGGATACTATGTGTGTGAGTTCATAAGGCAGCCGGGACGATACGTCAGGGACAAAAATATGGTAAAAAATATCTATGTATGAAGTTTTCTCATTAAAGTTGGAAATATTAATATTGGACATGTGTCAATGATGCTTTTAAACTTTGTTTCCAGCCGAGAAGCAAAGGAAAGGACGTGTCATTCACTCCAAAAACTATGGAAAATATAGTAGCAGATTTGTGCGGTTTTATTATGAGAGAAATAATTCCAAGTACCGGAGCATATTTTGATAAAGCCGGTGATTTAGCAAGTGAAGCATTTAGAGCGCTGACAGACCTAGCAGGTCTAAACTTGAAACGAAATGACATGTAAACACCAAATGGTTAAACTCATAACTTGAAATGACGTGTATTATATGTAATTTTATGCTTGATGTTTGATTTCGTGTGGAGACATCTGTAATATTTATATGTGTTGTATGTATGATGCAATTTTATGGTTCATGTTTGCATATCTTATATATATATATATATAATGTGACAAATATAGTACAGTGTGGAGTGGAGGCAAATATTAAAATTTGAAATAAAAAAAAATAATTACACAGGCGGCTGACAAAGTGAGCCGCATGTGAAAACCCTTTTTTCACAGGCGGCTCACAGTCCGCCGCCTGTACTGTGGGCCGATTAGTACTGACCCCCAGTACAGGCGGTGGCCTTGGCCGCCTGTACTAATGCCTCTACCACCGCCTCTAAAAATGTTTTTTGTACTAGTGGATATATTGGATATCCTGCTGTTTGGTTCTTTTGTGATCTGATTTCTGAAAATCTAGTAGTTTGTATTCATAATACCAGCAAGCGTATATATTCATAGCTGATCTCCATTGCATAAATGAGTGTTCCTATTTAAAAATACACATCCTCTAATCAGGGGATGGAAGGATAGCGTTGGCGCTGCTGCACGCGCATACCTGCCTGGCCGGATTAGTCCCTTGCAAGAGGCACTCAGCAGCTACAACAATAGGGTTGGTGGCCCTATCGTTGTTCCACGCATTGGCCTTATATTTGATTCATGTGAAGAAGCTTTTGATTTTTACAACCTCTGTTCATGGGAGGTGGGTTTTGGCATTCGTTATTCAACATGCCAAACTTACAAACTCAATGAAGAAATTTATACGAACATGACCTTGTTGGTGTGCTGTGTGCACATGCGCAGTGAGTCCTTCTACTGGTTTATTTTGTTTCCTGTTTCTGTCAATTTAGCAACTGCACACGTGTGGTTGTTGGCTCACATATAGTTGTCACGGATTTGTTTCAACAGGGTGCACCTACTGTAGTAGCAAAAAAAGTCGATTAAGCAAGGTTGCCCACTGTTCTTGAGGTTGCATCGCACTGACGATGATGAGTTGTACATCCATGACTTCGTTTCAGAACACAATCATGCCTTGTCGGATACCAGTGGGGAGAAGAAGTGTTGGAAATCACATAACAAAATAGATCCACACACCAGGGAATTGATAAGGAACCTTCGGTCAAATAATGTCAGTTTAACGAAGGTTTATTTCCTACTGAAAGGTTTTTTTTGAAATTGTTAGGAAAGTAGGACTCAGGATTGTTTCTGCTAGGGCCTTACTGCCTATAGTCTTTATATTCCTTTATATAGAATAGGAGCTCAACAGAGCTATCGTTGGATACAGGTTGGCTCCAAGAGCATCTTCCTAGTGCAGTACAAGTAAAGCTAGTCTAAAGCAAAAGCAAACTGCCTACTGCTACAAGTGTCCAAACTGTCTACTGCTACAAATGTCCAAAAACTGGAAAAGACTAAAAAGACTAACAACTAAAGTGTAACAAACTAAAGTACACTAGAAGCCAAGACTTATCTATCAATTCTCCCCATAAGCCTTGTTTCAGCCACCCTTGGTGATCTTCTTGAGTCCGATCTTGCTTCTCATGGTTTCAAACTTGGTTCTTCCAAGTGACTTGGTGAGGATATCGACAAGTTGCTCATTTGTGCCGATGTGATCGGCCTTGATGCTTCCTTCTTCCACGCAGTCTCTAATGAAGTGGAACTTGGTCCTTATGTGCTTGCTCCTGTCATGGAACACTGGGTTCTTGACAAGTGCAAGTGTCGATTGGTTGTCCACCTTCAACTCCACAGTTTCCACCTTCCTTCCTAGCAGATCGGCAAGCAACCTTGATAGCCATAGCGCCTGAGTTGCCGCTGTAGTCATGGCCACGTACTCAGCCTCACAGCTAGAGAGTGCCACTACCTTCTACTTGACCGATTGCCAGCTGACCAAGCTGCTGCCTAGGAAGAAGAGACAGCCAGTTGTGCTCTTGCTAGAATCAATGTCTCCAGCCAGGTCTGAGTCACAATAGCCCAAGAACCTTGCCGATGGGAACCTTGCCGATGAGGGACTTGCCGATGAGGGTGCCTTGGTGAAGTGGAGGCCATAGTCAAGAGTACCAGCCAAGTACCTGAGAATTCTCTAAACTGCCATTTGATGTTCAGTGGTCGGTCTCTCCAAGAACCTACTCACAAATCCCACTGAAAAAGCCAGGTCTGGTCTAGTGTGGACCAAGTACCTCAAGCTTCCAACCAATCTCCTGTATTGTGTTGGATCCACTTCTTCTGCTATGCTCTCCTTGCTCAGCCTCAACCTTTCCTCCATCGGTGTGGCAGCCGGGTTGCAATCGGCCGTGCTCCCCAACTCCACAATCCTCTTAGCATAGTGGCTCTGCCTCAGAGTGATCCCACTACTCCCTTGCTGCACTTCTACTCCAAGATAGAAGTTGAGTAACCCAAGGTCACTCATTTCGAAGATGGACTGCATCTCCATCTTGAAAACCTTCACCTCCTCTTCCTTGACTCCAGTGATGATCAAGTCATCCACATAGACTCCAACCAGTAGAACAGAGTCATCTGAGCCTCTTCTGTAGATGGCAGCTTCATGCTTGCTCTGAACGAACCCCATCTTCTTCAAAGTTGAGTTCAGCTTTGCATTCCACGCCCTGGGTGCCTGCCTTAGACCATACAGTGCCTTGTGGAGCCGATAGACCTTGTCTTCTTCTCCTTGGACAGCAAACCCAGGTGGCTACCGCACATAGACCTCCTCCTTGAGCTCTCCATTGAGGAATGCCGATTTGACATTCATGTGATGGACCCTCCATCCTTCTTAAGCAGCCAAGGCCAGCAGCAGCCTGACTGACTCCATCCTTGCCACAGGGGCAAAAGCATCCTCATAGTCGATCCCTTCTTGCTGCATAAACCCCCGAGCCACAAGCCTTGCCTTGTGCTTGATCACATCCCCATCGGCACTCTTCTTTCGCTTGAACACCCACTTTAGAGTGATCGGCCGATGGCCGGCTCGAGGTGGCACCAGCTCCCAGGTGCCGTTGCGCTCAATAGCGCCCAGCTCTTCCTTCATCGCAGCTTGCCAAGCTGGATCGTCGGCAGCTTCATCGTAGGTAGTCGGCTCGTCCGAGCAGGAGAGGTTTAGCTCGACGAACAGCCTCTAAGCCAGCGGCGGAGTGGCCTCATCCCCGATGAGGTCAGTGATGCGTCGGTAGCGCGGTGGCTCACTGCCATGGTAGGCGTCCACCCTTTCTTCATTGTCCTCCGGGGGAGTCACGTACTCGACCCGAGGACTGGATCCGCTCGTTGCCGATGGCGTCGCTGCCGATGGAGTCATTGCCGATGTAGCCGCTGCCGATGGAGTGGTTGTCGCTGGAGCCGTTGCCGATGGTGCCACTGCCGATGGAGGAGTTGCTGATGGCGCGGTACCTTGTGACGGCTCCGGTGTAGTGAAGCGCGGTGCCGATGGCGATGGTGATGCTGATCCAAGCACCACCTCTTCCCAGGGGTACTCAACGGTGAAGTCGCTGCTCCCTTCTGTCGATGTGCTTGCCGATGCCGATGTCCAGTCCCAGCCGCGGCCCTCGTCGAACACGACGTCGCGGCTGATGCGCACGCGCTGGGACACTAGATCGTAGACCTTGTATGCCTTCGCGCCCCCCGCATAGCCGATGAACACGCCGGCCTCGCCGCGGTCATCCAACTTGCGAAGCTGGGCCAGGCGCCTGGTGTAGGCAATGCAGCCAAACATTTTGAGGTGGCCCAGCGTTGACGATCGGCCATGCCATGCCTCGTAGGGGGTGATGCCCTCCAGTGCACGCGTCGGGGCATGGTTTAGGAGGTGCACCGCCGTCATCACTGCCTCCCCCAAAATCTTGCCGGTAGGCCGCGCTGCTTGAGCAGAGCTCGCGCCATGGCCACCACCGTCTGATTCCTGCGCTCAACAACTCCGTTCTGCTGAGGGGAGTGAGGGGCACTAAAGTGCCTTTTGATACCTTCATCAGCACAGTAGCGGCTGAACTCGACGATGGTGAACTCGCCGCCGTTATTGGTACGCAGAACCTTGAGCTGGCAGCCACTCTCCACCTCAGTTGCAGCCTTGATGCACTTGATTGCCTCCCCAGCAGCATCCTTGGTCGGCAGTAGCGCCGCCCACATGAATCGGGTGACGTCGTCCACCAGTAGGAGGATGCATCGGTTGCCTGCCGATGTCGGTGGTGTCACAGGCCCACAGAGGTCGCCGTGCACCAACTCCAGGTGCTCCTGGGCACGGTATGGCGATGCCGATGGGAAAGATCGCCGCTTCTGCTTGGTGGTGACGCAGATGTCGCAGACCTGCTCTGCGTGGTCGACCTTGGGGATCCCACGGGCCATTTCTCCTCTGCTTAGGCGTCATAGTGCATCAAAGTGCAGATGGCCGAGCCTCTCGTGCCACTGCCACGCCTTGTTGTCCTTGCGCATGGCGAGACAGCAAGGCCGCACAGCTTCCAAGTGAAGGATGTAGAGGCGGTTAGGTTGCCGATGTACCTTGGCAAGCAGGCGGCGACTGCGATCCCAGATGCGCAGCACGCCATCGGTAATCTCCACCTTGGAACCGCCTTCGTCCAACTGCCCGAGGCTCATGATCGAGTTCTTGAGGGCAGGGATGAAGTACATGCCTTGCAACATCCATTGCTCGTCGGTCTTGGCTTGGAACACGATGGTGCCGATGCCGCAGATGTCCACCTTGGATGCATCCCCGAAAGGCACAGTACCGCAGACATCGGTATTCAGATCAGCAAAGAGCTCTCGGCGCCCCATCATGTGGTGCGTTGCTCCGCTGTCGAGGTACCAGCCTCCTATCTTCTCTTCTTCTTCATCAGTATCGGTACTGAGGAAAGCTCGAGCCCTTGGCTCCTCCAGAGCGACTTCTTGCGCAGCCAGAGAGGTTGCCGATGGAGCGGTTGCCGATGCCGATGCACCCTTGTCCAGCTCGATGAACGCGTGTGCCATGAACAGCCCGCCGTCTCCTTCGCACTCGGCGTACTGGGCACGCCCAGCGTATCCACCAGCACCACCACCGCGGCCTCCACCTCAGTCACCTCCTCGGCCGCCACGATCACCTCCACCGTCGCGGCCTCCGCCGCGCTCTCGTTGTGGTAATCGGCAATCGCGCGCCCAGTGGCCCTCTAAGCCACAGTTGAGGCAGGTGTTCGGCCCACAGTTGTCACCCGGACCACGAACACCGCCGCCATCTCCGCGGCTAGCGCCACGCCCTCGGCCACGCGCACCACCACGACCCCAATGATTTCTTCCTCCGTGACCTCGCTGCTACCTGGGAGCCGATCCATCGGTATCGGCAGAGCCATCGGCATCGGCAGCGCCCTTCTTTTCCTTCCTCCAACGCTCTCTCCACTGCTCCTCAGTGTACATCAGCTTCCCTCCGACGGCCATCGGCCCGATCGGTGCTTGCGCCTCGAGGTCATCTACCGCCTTGAGCCTCCCGGTCACCTCCTTGAGTGTGAGCGCCTCAAAGTCGAGGAATTGCTCGATGGCGACGACGATCTGCGCGTACTTCGCCGGTACCGATCGAAGGTACTTCTCCACCACGCGCTCCTCAGTGATGTCCCGATCACCGTGGATGACGAGTTGCTGATGCAGAGTGGACAGCCGGATGGCAAAGTCATCGACTTGCTCATCGGGCTGGATGCCGATGTTCTCCCAGTCTCGGCGAAGTCGCTGTAGCGTCGCCCGTCGGACCCTGTCCACGCCGATCCTTGCTGCAGCGATAACGTCCCACGCCTCCTTTGCCGATGCCTTGTCCATGAGCGGGATGCCCATCTCCTTAGGCACAGCAGCCACGATCACCTCGAGCGCCCGCCGATCGTCGTGGTACTGGACCGGACCTCCCTCGACGGCCTCCCACATGTCGCGCGCCTGCATCCGAAGCTTCATGAGCTGCGACCACTCATGGTAGTTGGTCTTGTCCAGCATCGGCCATGCCGTGCTGCTGCCGGAGTCGCGGTAGACCACCCTATCCCGCGACTCATGGCGCCCGCCGCCGCGGCCTCGCCTGTGGTCGCACGGGGACAGAGAGCGGCGCCGATCCCTCCGGTCGCGCGGGCTCTCAGAGCGCCTGGCATCCTCCTCCACCTGCTCCTCCTCCTCCGTAGCGATCTCCGCTCGCAGCGCCTGCGCGGTCCTCGCCGCCTGCTCTGCTGCTGCTGCCGCCTGCCTCGCCGCCTGTACCGCCGCCGCTGCTGCTGCCTCTACAACCAGCAGACGCGTGGCCCGGGTGTTGGAGCCGCCCTGCGCCCCCTCACCGGCGATAGATGCACCATCCTCGATGGCCACGGCCTTGGCCTTGCCGGCGGCCGCTGCAACGCGCTCTGCTGAGGAAGACATGGCTGGGAAAGTGGAGAGGTGGTGTTCTTGGCTCTCTAGCAATCAGAGCTCTGATACCAATTGTTAGTAAAGTAGGACTCAGGATTGTTTCCGCTAGGGCCTTACTGCCTCTAGTCTTTGTATCCCTTTATATAGAACAGGAGTTCAACAGAGCTATCGTTGGATACAGGTTGGCTCCAAGAGCATCTTCCTAGTGCAGTACAAGTAAAGCTAGTCTAAAGCAAAAGCAAACTGGCTACTTCTACAAGTGTCCAAACTGTCTACTGCTATAAATATCCAAAAACTGGAAAAGACTGAAAAGACTAACAACTAAAGTGTAACAAACTAAAGTACACTAGAAGCCAAGGCTTATCTATCAGGAATTCCATGTCTCCGGTGACTAAGCAATCACTCAGAAATCTCTGCTGGCAAATTAACAATGAAAATGCAGAGGACGATGTCCAAAAGACAGTACAAATATTTAACCGCATGCATGAAGGGGACTCTGGTTTTGCAAATGTGGTTGAATTGGATTTAACCATAACATTTGATAATACGTACAAGACAAATAAGTACAATATGCCTTTTGGCCTCTTTGTTGGAGTTAACAATCATTTCCAGTCAGTCATATTTGCTGGGGTGTTAATGAGAGATGAGACCATTGAGAGCTTCGAGTATACATACATACATACATGCATACATGTCTCAGATTTGGGTTGGTGTCTTCCCCTGTTTTGCGTTTTGCGTGCTACCGATGCTTCTGCTGCTCTCTGATCCTGTAACCCTGTGTGAAATGTTGCATGTTGCATGCTTGCTTGTGCATGCAATGCTCTACAGACAGAGCTTCGAGGGAGATCTAGGATGTGAACTGTGATGCGAAGTTCAGGAGGTAGATCTACAGTTCACATAACCACATGAATGTGACTGTTTCGTTTATTGTTTTGTCTCAGTGTCTTGGAATGTGTATACGCCTTTACCGTGGTGTTTTCATTGTCTTCCCTGTTGTTCGGTTCCGTAAAACCCAACGTATTTGCCTAAATTTTTACAATCTAGCCTTTTTTTTGAATTTTTTTCACGTTTGGACCCCTGGAGGAACTATTCCCAGAAATGGACCCAGGGGGTCAGCGCCGTGCCCCCTAGCGCCGTGGTAACACAGCTCGGCGCCGTGCCCCATGGCGCCGAGCTTTGAGCCCGCATCCAGCGTGGCAGCTGACGTGGCTGGGGGCTCGGCGCCAGAGGGCACGTCGCCGACCTCGCTTCCTTATATTCCAGCCAGCTTTCCCACCCACCTGAGGTTTTATCCATTTGTTCTTCCTTGCTCTCGGGTTTTTCCTCTCCTCCACCCACCTAACCTCTTTGAATCGACATTTTGGACCTTGGAAACTTGGATTTGATCCCCCGATCTTCGAGACCAATGCTCCTCATTTTTTACGCATCGATTCGGTCTATATTAGGTGTATTTTGAAACCCTAGTTAGATTTTGACTTAGGGTTTGGGACAATTATTGATTTGTTATTTGCATTTTGCAACCATAGGATACCAAGGCGTGGGAAAACTACTAAAGCAAGGTATTCTCTGCTAGGTTTATTTGTTGTTCTAATTGTTTCGGTTACTAGAACGATTTTTTTTATTTGTAGGAAGGGCCCGTTGACCGGCATCGCATTCGATCCAAAGCCTCTGCCCAGCGGTGTTCCGGTTCCAATGTGCTTTTGCGGTGATCCTTGCAAGGTAGAGATTTCTGAGGATCATGAAACCTATAGGCAGAGGTATTGGATGTGTTCAAATTATGCTTTTCAGCCTACACTTGCTCAGCGTCGTACTAACTTAATGGTGAGAATCTACTCTTATACGGAAATCGATTTATATCATATTAAATAATGATTTTGTTTTGTGTGCCTAACTTCTGCATGATTTACAGACCCCTCCACCGCTATGTGACTTTGAGCAGTGGATCGACACTGAGATCAAGGAGTCCGACAAACGTCTTCTGCAAGGTATGAAGGACTGGGACGCAGAGCGTCAAGTGGCCTATGAGAAGATACTGAAAGAGGAGGCAGCTGAGAAGGAGCACAAGAAAGAGAAGGAAGAGAGAAGAGGTGCAGCCTACAGGGAGGAGAGGGACAAGAAGGTTGAGCGCGGCCGCCGTGCGAAGGCAGCGATGGAGGAGAATCCCGATGCGATGAGGAAGGGAAAGTGGCCTCGTTGCACTCAGTAGTTCTATGTTTTATCCATGAATAACGGCATGTATTGTTGAACTTTTAGTTGTGTTATCATGTACCGCACTTTGAGTTTAGACAAACTTAGGTTATGAACTTTAATTGTGGCTTTCGTGTTGTTTCATTTCTTTTGGTAATAATTTTCAATTTAACTTTGCTATGGTAGTTATCAACGTATATAAATGTAAATAAATAATTCACGAAAAAAATTCGCCAGAGTTTCTCTTGTATATGGAGCATCAACAATGACAAATAGAGACAACATAATATGATCCAACATATATTCATCCAAATAGCACAAGACAACCACATAGTTCACCATCATCACACAATACGAATAATCCATAATGTCCATACAATCCAAATGGTCCGTAAAGTCCATACAATTCAAATAGTGAACCAAAATTCTAGTAGTGAACCACTAGCTCAACTCCACATTGTCACTGCCTCCTAGCCCTACCCTTACCCTTACCAAAAGGGTCGGTGCCTGGAGTGTAGTAAACTGGCGGACGTCGTCTCCTAGTTTCTAAAGGCTGCGAAGGCTGAGTCAAAGGAGCATCATCTAGCTGGGACGGTCCAAGTTCCTGATATCCGCCGTAGTCCTCTTCGTCCTCTGTGGCGTCACCTTGGAAAGTATCTTGAGTACCACGAGAGGAGCTCTGTCTGCCGTAACCTACAATGTCACGTATCAATTAAATGTGCATATAAGTACATTTATGTGTATTAAAGAAAGACACTTAACTAGACGACATGTAATGAAAGTTTACCACCGCGAGAAGAAGTTCTCTCCCTCTGTGTTCTCTGTGAACTCGCTACATACTCCATCGCCGTGCTAGTCCCGCAACCACAACGAGCCGCAGCTCGACTCAATCTACGTGCTAGCCTCTGTGATAACAACATGAGCATATTAAGCATTGCAATATATGCATTGTCGACGAGATAGTCGTTGTGTTGATGAGTACTTACTCCTAGAAAGTTGTTGAGCGTAGTCTCGTCCACGTTTGTCCTTGAAAACCGTTCAATTTCCACTACAGACTGTTTTAGCGCGTTGCCCTGCAAAAAGAGACAAATTATAGTCATAATGGTAGTCATATACAACGCATTGCCATGAACAAATTACATAACTTTTTTAAGATCACTTACCACTCGGTCCAAGACAGGTGCAGACTCGACAATCGTCCCTTGTCTTGCTTCAAGATCATAGGACGTGTCTTCGTCATCTAAAGAATCAATGTTTGCGTAGTCCGTATGTGTCCATTGAGTCTTCAACTTTGTTCGTGTCACTGTCCGGTACCAAGTTAGGTATTGGTGAAAGTTGTAGTCGTTGTGTGGCGTCTCGTTTTGATACACATTGTCATATTGATCGTCCCAAGCATCCATGTGCACTCGGTGTAGCGTCTCAAACTCCACCGTCTTTTTCTATTTTTGACGATCAATCCTGAAACATGTGCATTATGTCAACTACATCAACTACATCAACTAAATCAACTAAATGGACTAGAATAACTATGTCAACTAGAACAACTACATGGACTATGTCAACTAAATCAACTACATCAACTAAATCAACTAAATGGACTAGAATTACTATGTCAACTAGAACAACTACATGGACTATGTCAACTAAATGATAAACTATGTCACTCTCTGAGGAAGGTGGTACTTACTTGTGCAGCTCTACGGAAGTCGAATACGGCGGGACTGGCCACTCCTGAGCCAGGCCAAACTGTCATGCCACTCTCTGAGGAAGGTGATATTCAACAGCATAGAAGCATATGAGCGGACATATCATCATGTACAGGTCCTCGTCCGCGCCACACATGTTGCTCAAGCCAAACTGTTGCATACTTAGTTCCTTGTATAGCTCCCAAGTGACCTAAAAAAAGAGCAATTGAAGGGCATAAGTTGCAACAATCATAAGGTATAAGAATGAATAAATAACAATACGCAATGAACTCACCATCGAAGCTGTAAAACCATCCAGCTCGTTGGCATACTGAAGGTACGCACGTTTTGTCCTCGAGTAGGGGGCCGTCACCTGGTCGTACAGATGTGCATATGTAGGAAGACGGCGAGGGTTGTTTACCACGAACCAAGGCCGAGGTGCCTGGAGTGTAGGCCGGCCAACCGGTATACGAGACCACATCCACAGTTGAAGAAGGTACACACAACCCCCAATTGAAGCGTTCTTCGCACCTCGTCGACAAGCCTCGCAAAGGTGGCGATATAGGAACGCCAATACTGCAGAACCCCAGCTGTATGTGCCTGCAGTGTCCCAATTACCCAAGCAAGGGAGGTACATCCATGACGTTGTGTCTCCTGTCGCGTCAGGGAAGAGAACACACCCGAACAAGTGCAACATCCAAGCTCTGCAGTAGGACCCAACTGTGGCATCGTCTGCGTCATCCGGACACGCACCAAAGGCAGCCCTGAGCCAAGAAATGGAAACACCTGTGCCGCGAGAATGCGTCACCTCTGGAGGTAGTGGTCTCCCAAGGAAGGCCTCCATTCTGTCCCTCCAACCTTCAGATCGGCAGTGCCCGATGACAGGAATACCTCTAATGGAGAGACCAAGCCACTTCTGCATGTCCTCAAGACTGATAGTCATCTCTCCACAAGGTAGGTGGAAACTATGAGTTTCCGACCTCCACCTACAGAAGGTAGATAAGTAAATATGTTAGTTACATTTCAAAGAAACAGTGTGTAGTAATGAATTAGTATTGGACATGGTTATACCTATCGACCAAAGCTGTGATCGCCGCGGGGTTGATGACAGGCAACCCACGACGAACCTGATACGATACAAAGTCTAGTCCAACCCTCTCTAGTAAGGGCGTGTACCTTTCGTCGTACCGCATCTCGTGGAACCTGTCATGCGTTCGAGGACAAAGAGGGGCCAGCACCTGCAACCATTACACGTGTTTTAATGTAAGTACCTCATATGCTTAAGTAAGATAAACTGCAGTTATTACCTCCCCCTCGGAAATGCGTCGTCCTCGGTGGTTCTCCTCGTAGTACTGATCGAGGAGGTCGAAAGTCGCCATCCTGTTGGAGGAAAAGAAAATTGTTAGTAAGAAATTAAATTACATGCATAAATATTAGAAAGTAAACAAAGAGTAAACATTTATAAATATTAGAAAGCATATATATATATAACTATTGTCACCTGGCTAGGCGCCCAAGTGCATGTATGTGCATTGTGCCCAAGTCTGCCACATTTGCTACATTGGTTTTGCTCGGGATCAGTAAGAAAGGGTGTTGCTCTACCCCTCCTTATTCTTCCTAAAACCTGATCCATGACCATCTTGTATCTCGTTCTCTTCCTAGTTCCATGTTTGTCCCAACGAGCACCTGGGTCCGCAATGTATCTCGGGCCATGGTATGGTGGCCACTGCTCTTCCTCTAGGTAAGGCTCGAAACGGGGAGCCCAAGTAAGTACAAGGCTGTCAACACTTAGCTCTCGTGGCATCCTACTCTCATATGCATAGTTGCGATGTTGAGCTGCTGCAATATAATGAGAACATGGAAAGTGGTACTGTCTTGGTTTCCCACACATGCATGAGAAATTACTAAGAACCACAATATAAGCCATTGAAGGTCGAACCTCACAATCAGAGGTTGTCCAACCCCTTTCTATGACCTCATACTTTCTCGTGCTATGGTCAAAGCAATGAACTTCATGTGTTCTAGCCTTCTCCTTTGCCCTATCAAGATGGTGTTTTGGTTTAGGTGCCCATATCTGATTCTTGCTCTGTAGTGCCATTGCTGATGCATGTCGGTCATTGAACCATGCAACACACCTAAAGAAAGTAAAGGACACAATGGCATTGACAGGCATGGCCCGTATACCCTTGAGCACACTATTAAATGACTCGGCCATGTTGCTAGTTTGAAATTCATACCTCCACCCGTCATCATCATAGGCCCTTGACCATTTATCTTTTTGACTCATCAAACCATGTAGCCACTGCCTACCTTCTGCATTTGTTGTTGTCTTTAGCAGCTCCAACTTCTCTTCGAAGTAGCAAATCTCAAGCATGCGAGCAACCTCCTCGAACAGGTGGAAGTTGTCCTTTGAACTGTCCTTCCGGAGTAAATTCTCTGCAAGATGGTGAGTGCACCAACGGTGATGCAATGGTGCATACCCCGGAATCTGTTCCCGTACGGCACTAAGTATGCTCTGGTGTCTGTCAGATATGACACCAACCTCTCTCCCATACGGCACCGCAATGGATGATGAAGGCACACGATGACAGCCAACATTATCAGGAATGTCTCCTACATTTAAATGAGGATGTCATCATTGGAATAACATATTACAAGGGTGGATAAGAAAATGTAAAGTGTTACTACAACACTTACTTGGATGATTTTGGGTCAAAGGGATCTCCTGAGGGGCCGTAGCAACATGAGGTGCAACAACATTAGGGCCGATTCCAACCTCATTTGGAGCGGATTGCGCATCGGGCACCACAACCACATCTTCCACATGCACCTCTGGATTGTGTAACGGAGGATCACATGGTAACGGATCGTATTCTGGTGGTGACAAGTCATGAGGGAATGAATGCCCAATAGGGGATGAATGGCCAAGAGGAGTTGGCTCATTGGAGAGCTTCCGCACAATCAAATCCAAACATTGAAATTCACTCTTCATCACAGTATTGACATATGTCTCTCATTGAGCCTCTGATGAGATTGGAACCAACCACCTAAATATTTGGCCTGATTTACCATGGTGAACTACTCCCTCAACTGATATGACATTTTCAATAGAATTGCAATGAAGCTCATCACGAGCCCTAGCAAACAACTCCAAAAAAAGCGGCCACTCATCGAACATCAAAGGCACCCTTTGCATTCTAACTAAGGTGATATTACCAAAACCATCTTCCGCTTCCTCCACTCTTCCTCCATAATACATGGTCACTAGGTTATCCATCTAGTTGATATACACAACACGAAAGTTCTTATTATGGGTAAACTAAATTATCAATGAACTAACTATACATATATATATATACATATATCTATTTAGCTATAAATTTAGCAAACTAACTATCTATCTATGAACTTATCAATCTATCTATTTAGAAAAATAACTATCTATCTATCTATTTGTCTATCCATCTATTTAGCATACTATATATATATATATATATATATATATATATATTTGTCTATCTATTTAGTTACAAATCTAACTATACATATACATATACATATACATATATATATACATATATATATATATACATATATCTATTTAGTTACAAATTTAACAAACTAACTATCTATCTATGATAAGTTAACTATCTATTTGTCTATCTATCATCTAAATTTGTAACTAAAATTTCGAACTACAATTGCTAACTAAAAACCCTAAACTAAACTTGACAATAAAACAAATTTACCTAACGAGGGCGGGCTCGACGGAGGCCGCGGCTGGCTCGGCGGCGGACGGCGGCGGGCGGCAGCTGCGACCGGCGGCGGCGGCTGGACGGGCTCGGCGCCGAGACAGACAGGGAGCCAGAGACAAAGAGCGAGAGACTGAGCGTGCGCCGAGCTCGGCGCCGCGGGCTATATCCTAGCTCGGCGCCGTGGGGCGTGGCGCCGAGCTCGGCGCCGTGCCCTCTGGCGCCGAGCCCCCAGCCACGTCAGCTGCCACGCTGGATGCGGGCTCAAAGCTCGGCGCCATGGGGCACGGCGCCGAGCTGTGTTACCTCGGCGCCAGGGGGCTTGGCGCCGACCCCCTGGGTCTATTTCTGGGAATAGTTCCTCCAGGGGTCCAAACGTGAAAAAAATTCAAAAAAAGAGTTAAATTGTAAAAATTTGGGACGTATTTGATGTTATACTTAGCCTAGACAATGATGTGGTTCTCTTGCTTGAAGTTGTTTTAACTGAGTACGGTAATTAAGAAAAGAACACTTCGTACAAGCACAAGATCAGTTCGCCTGCGCCAGGCAGAGTAACAGAACCCCTCGTGATGAGCTTCGACAGGGGCGGCCTAGTGGGACGTCTGGCATGTTAAGATTTCTCAGAGTAATACAACATCACAACTCTTTCCACCTCCAACTGATACATTGGGTACATGACTACGGTTACATTCACAAATACATTGGCAGATTTTTTTGCCAAACTCAAAGCTCGCCCCATTGCATTGATAACAAAAAAAAAGAGGCTATGCTACATAAAGTTTGAAGGCACAAATGAAAATATTGGTCAAAGCATCCTCGTGGGGTTCCCAACTCTGCTTTCACATGTACATATGCTCATTGACTCTCTAACCAAACGTTGAAATCGCCGAATCTGCAACTTGATATTTACCAGCTTACCGGCGATCTGCATTTTAGTTTGAAATGTCAAAATGATTACAATAAAACATGTGCTCCATGAGTAGAACCACGGAGATTTGAGCAATATAAAACACAGCTGCAAATGAAACAATTAACCTAACATCCTTAAAACTTAAGAGAATTGAACATGCAGTGGCGGGAAAGTTATCAAGCTGAACAGATGGTGTAGCAAGATAAACCATTTCATAATGCACATTCAGGATGCTGCTCCTAGAATAATGTCAACGTAATTACCATCCTCCATGTAAGGTCTTCTAGTCCAAGAGGCTGGGCAGGACTTGAATACAGAAAATGTCTTGAATACTGTGCATGAATCAGGAGTAGATTATTAGTCATCAATAATGAACCTTCCCAGTGTGTATGTGCAGTTAAGAGTTCGATAAAGAGATCACCTTCACAAGATTAGACTGAATTTCTCTTATTCTTTTGGTATTGATTCCTCTTAGGTACTTCACTAGCCAGCCAGGTTGCACAGCATCACTCGATGAAACAAACAATGATATCTGCACAATAAACCTCATCATTCGCATTGCAGATTCGTGCTAAAGTACAAAGGTGTTTTGATCACTAGCAGCTTAAATGGACAAGAGAAACAGTGAGATGCAATGAAATATCTGCTAAAGCCAGTCAGAAATGGGGTTAAAAGAAATCATGACACTGTTATATTGCAGTCCTAGCATACTGCAATCATAATCTGCTGCATCCACATTGCAGACAGCAGTTTGGTTTACAGTGCAGTGATAGGCATGTTCTCTTTGTGTACTCTAGACCAGTATCGCTCATACACCTCTTTGTTGATAATGAGTCAGTGACCACTACAGGCAACACCTTCATTACATCACAATGCAAGTGCATAGCAAGGAAACAATCCTGAGGTGTGGTGACTTTTCAGTGACTAAAGTGTTAAAGAAGCTTCTGGCCTGAACGGCTTATTGGAGCCCAAACCAAGGGGTACTTTTGGATCTCTGCTAGCCTTACTGAGCTAGTTGGGGATTTGGAAAGAGCCTAAAAGGATAACCTTCTAAGGTTAGCTTAGTTGTACCAGTAAGTAAATATTTGCTCTATGCGGAGAGCCAAATAAGTTCACTCTTAACAGCAAGACTCTAGCAGCAGTGTCATTTATGTCTCTAAATAATTTTGTAATGAAAATATATTTGATAATTAATCTAATGATATTGTTTTATATCACGAATGCTATTATTTGTTTATACAAATTTAGTCAAAGTTTAAAATGTTTGACTCCTCGAAAAGTGAGAATTGCATTATTTTGGGAACAGGATGGAGTATAAACATAGCCCCTCTGTTGCAAAATGTAGTTCATTTTAGTTTTGTCCTAAGTCAAACTTCTTCTAACTTTGACCACATTTATAGAAAAAATACAATACCAAATACATGCATTGCCACGTGTTGCATATGGCAGATTGAATGAAACTAACTTCATGCTGTAGACGTCGGACGGTTGAAGCATTTTTTGTTATAAACTTGATCAAAGTTAGAGAGATTTGACTTAAAGGACCTACAAAGGGAGTACGGCAATAAAACTGGGAGTTTGCATGTATATATATATATATATATATATAAAACAATCAAAACCCAGGGAGTGGTACCAAGAAACTTACAGCATTTCTCTTCAGTCTTCCTCGAAAGAATAGCAATATACTTCTTTTGAATTGAGTTTCTAATACACACTTATGATCAGAAAGATCAACGTTTTGAACATATGGAAGGATGACATCCTTTTCTAGATATACCTGTCCAGGTTTATACCTGAAATAAGACAGTACCGCCGAGACGGGGGCGAAGGTAACAGAATCCTCGGTACCGCCGGCTACCGTCTGCTCTTTCTCTCTCCGCGTCTTACCCACTGATCCAGACCGCACAAACAAAACGGACGGCATCCACAAATAGCCACTCTGGTACTTTTTGGAATGTGATACACTACTCCACTCGTGCTGTGCTGACCTTGACAGATCGAACGTGACTGCTGCAGCCTGCTGCCTGCACCAGAGTACTGGCCGGTGTACGTACTTGTTGCAGATGCACGCACAGTCGCACACACGGTCAGGTCACGGTACACGCCACGCGTGTCGTCGTCAAAGGGTCTGAACCCGGCCCTGAGGCCCGTGCGTGCGTGCGTGTACATGGACGGACGGAAGGAGAGACGGACGGACAGACTCGGTTCCATTGCAGCAGCTGCTCTGCCTTTGCTAGTCTACCATTCGTCAGCAGGCCATCCATCAGGCAACTGCAAACCGCAGCGGGCCGAGCGACCGTTCGTCACAGCTGGAGAAGCCAATGACGGGCTTGACCTGGCGCGCCATGGACCGGAGCTCCTCCACCTCGTCGGCCGTGAGGCTCCACCCCAGCGCGCCCGCGAACTCCCGGGCCTGCTCCGCGTTCTTGGCGCCCGGGATCAGCACCACGTTGCCCTGGCACACCAGCCAGTTCAGCATGTAAAGATGTATTGCACGAGATGCCAAACCTGGCTCTCGGTCCTTGCTTATATATGTCGAATAGGCTTGTACAACAAGGAAGGTACAGGAAGAGTTATAGATGGATTACACGGGTAACAATCCCGGACTTGTACGACAAGTCAAGCTAATGGAGATCACGTTAGCTATACCGAGATCTCCCTAACTAACCATATATTCTAACACTCCCCCTCAATCTCAGCCACATTGAAGGTTGAGGACCGAATTAATTGGTTTGGTAAATCCATCCGCCACTTGATCACCTGTACCTATGAGCTGAATATCTAGGAGTTTCTGTGCTACTCTCTCGCACAAAGTGAAAGTCTATCTCGATGTGCTTAGTCCTTGCATGAAACACAGAATTCTGAGACAAATAAGTAGCTCCAAGATTATCACACCATAATCTTGCTACTTTGTCATGAGATATTGAGAGCAATTTTTGTATCCACATAATCTTTGCGGTAGCATTAGCTAATGCTTTGTACTCAGCCTCGGTGCTTGACCTAGAGACTGTCGATTGCTTCCTAGCACTCCAGGAAATCAGATTTGGTCCCAAGTAAACGGCGAACCCCCTGTAGACCTTCGATCATCAGAACATCCAGCCCAATCTGCATCTGAAAAGGCGCTGACCATCATGGATCTTGATCTTTTAAACTTTAGACCATATGACAAAGTGCCCTGCACATAGCGCAATATTCTTTTCACGGCTGTCCAATGGACAGTGGTAGGTGCATGAAGGTATTGGCAAACCTTATTGACAGCAAACGAAAGATCCGGCCGAGTAAGAGTTAAATACTGCAGAGCACCAACCACACTTCTATAATTTGTTGCATCGGCATCACTTAGCAGTGTCCCGTCAACTGCGCTAAGCTTCTCTATAACGAACAAAGGCGTGTCAACTGGCTTGCTCTTGCTCATCCCGGCCCGTTTCACCACATCTGCTGCATAGCGCTTTTGTGACATGACCAGACCATTTGTTGTACGTCGAACCTCCATGCCAAGGAAGTAGTGGAGGTCACCAAGATCCTTTAAGGCAAAGTCACTTTCAAGATCTTTGAGAAGTGCTTTGGTTGCTGCAAACGAAGAGCTAGCAACTATAATATCATCAACATAAACTAGCACAAACATAATGATACCTCCTCTGTTCAAGAAGAACAAGGATGTGTCGGCCTTGGAAGGAGTGAACCCCAGTCTCACAAGCTTGCTGCACAGTCGAGCATACCAGGCACGGGTGCTTGTTTAAGTCCATACAACGCCTTGTCCAATCTGCAAACATATGTTGGCTTATTCTTGTCTTTGTACCCGGACGGTTGATGCATATATACCTCCTCCTCAAGCACACTGTGGAGGAATGCATTTTTGACGTCCAACTGACGGAGAGACCACCCTTGTGAAACAACAACCGACAAGATAAGTCGGATTGTGGCTGCCTTCACCACAGGACTGAACGTGTCCTCATAATCAAGCCCGTACCTTTGTTTGTATCCTTTGGCGACCAGGCGTGCTTTATACCGATCAACAGACCCATCTGCATGCTTCTTGACTTTATATACCCATTTGCAACCTATCACATTCTTCCCACGGGAGGTGGCACCAAGTGCCAAGTCTTGTTTGTCATCAAAGCATCATATTCACTATCCATCGCGGAGACCCATTTTTCATTAGCAAGGGCCTCCTGAACTGTAGCCGGTTCCTCAGTGTTTGTAGTGCTGGTCATCAACCATCTCACAGTACCATCAGTACGAATTTTAGGCTGAGTAATACCTTGCTGCAGGCGCGTAGTAGGACGAGCAGGAGGTGAACTCGCAGCGCTGCTGATCGACGTATCCGGGGTCACAGGTGCACCGGACGCAGTGGATCCGGGCGACGAATCCTCCTGGGAGGCTGTGAGACCCTCGATAGGATCGGATGTGGCCACTCCTGAGTGCGTCGACGTCGCAGAAGATCCAGTGTGTCCGTCGGCGATTGGGACAACCCCGCCTGTCGCCTCCGATCCCGAGGAGGATTGCGGCCCAGACACAGCGGGCGACAGGGGAATGTTCCCCGCATCAGCTTCAGGCCACGCGCCGCTCGTGTCACCAAGCGGGATGTGCATAAGATCATGAGGGTTCTCCTCTGTTTCTTCGCCGTTTGACCTCGTTCTTTCTTCATCTGCCTGCATATTTGACCCTGCATCATCAGACACGACCAAGGGGCTTGATGTCCCATTACTAGGATGAGGATTAACATGTGAGTCATGCAAACTTGCATCCCCGAAATCAGTAAATGACGAGTGAAGGACATCAGGAAGAAGGGCAAGCTCTGCCCGTAGGCGTGCACCGGCATTAGGATGAAGTGATGCAAAAGGAAAAATATTTTCATCAAAGACAACATCACGTGATATGTAGACTCGGCCTTCTAGAGGATCAAGGCATTTGAACACTTTATGAAGGTTGCTATAGCCAAGAAAAACACACCTTTTGGATCTAAACTCAAGCTTTCTAGAATTGTATGGACGAAGATTTGACCATACCGCACAGCCAAAGACACGAAGAAAAGAGTAGTCAGGAATTTTGCCAAGAAGACGTTCATGAGGTGTTTGATTGTCGATGACTCTGGAAGGAAGTCTATTTATGAGGAATACTGCAGTAATAAAGGCCTCATCCCAAAATTTTAATGGCATGGATGCTTGTGCAAGAAGAGATAGCCCCATCTCTACTATATGTCGATGCTTTCTTTCAGCAGAACCGTTTTGTTGGTGGGCATGGGGACATGAAACCAAATGAGAAATCCCAATGCGTGAAAAAAAGAGTTCAAGGCTTTGTACTCTCCACCCCAATCAGACTGAACAACACGGATCTTACAATTGAATTGACGTTCAACCATACTTTGAAAATCAGTAAAGCATCGAAAGACATCGGAATTATGACGTAATAAATAGACCCAAGTATATTTGTTATAGTCATCGATAAAGCTTACATAATAATCATACCGGCCAACCGACTTAGGCGTTGGTCCCCATACATCGGTAAAGACAAGCTCAAAAGGACTCGATGACATGCTAGTAGACTTGGGGTAGGGTAATTGGTGGCTTTTGCCACGCTGACACGCATCACAAACTGTTTTATTCTCCTGGCTACTAATGAAAGGAAGCTGATGACGATTAAGGACTCGATGCACGATAGGTGCTGCAGCATGACCTAGACGACGATGCCAGATTGATGTGGTCGGCTTTACCACGCTGAGCGCTTGTTTATTGGCTGGAAGCTTCAGGGGGTAAAGACCACCGTCACACGACCCCTTAAGAAGGGTCTTCTTCGTTTCCTGTTGCTTGACAAAGAATTGATCGGGATGAAACTCAATAAAGGCATTGTTGTCGCGAGCAAGACGATCTTTAGAAACTAGGCTTTTGTTTGCATTGGGAACATGAAGGATATGATTAAGATGTAGTTTACTGTTAGGGGAACGCAAAGTAGTGTGACCAACATGATTAATTCTCATACCTGCTCCACTTGCAGTGTGGACTTGGTCGTTCCCGAAGTACTTGTCGTGGATCGTGAGTTTCTCCAGCTCACCGGTGACATGATCCGTGGCACCCGAATCCATGTACCAGTTTGTATCTACTCCATAGGAGTTTGTTGTTGCCGTGGATGCACTCTTCTGAGGTGGCCCGGCGAAGTTCGTGTCGAAGCGTTTGAAGCAGCGAACAACGGTGTGGCCCTCCTTGCCACAGAGCTGACAAAAGACCCCAGAGAGGAAGTTGTTGCCGGAGCGACCGCCTCCACCACGACCACCTTTTCCTCCTCGCGTGAAGCCTCCTCGGTTCCCACCGCGGCCTCCACCACGAGGCTGGGTACCACGGCCTCCTTTTGCCGTGAGATTTGTTGACGATTGCTGAACACCACCGCCATGTATCTCCATCCTCTGCTCAAAGCTCACCAGCTGGGTATATAATTCCCCAAGTGAGATTGGTTCGACGCGTGAAGCCACCGCTGACACCACCGAGTCATACTCGATGTCAAGACCGCTGAGGATATATGAGACTAGCTCCTCATCCTTAACTTCTTCCCAGCCGATGCCATCTCATCGGCCAAGGTCTTCACCTTCTGGAAGTACTCGTTGATAGTCGATGATCCCTTGGTGACCGCCGTCAACGCCATCCTCGTGCTAATGATGCGTGCGCGAGATTGCGGCGCAAACATATCTTCAATGACCACCCACACCTCTCGTGCAGATGTCACGGTGGTCGGGATCCGAGGAGCAATCTCCTTGCCCAAGGATCCGAGTAGGAAACACAGGACCGATTGGTCCTTGGCGAACCATGTGTCGTAGTCGGGGTTCGGCTCCGCCTCCTCCTTGCTGCTGGCGTCGCCTTCAGCCTTCAGGTACCTCTCCGGTGGCACCGTGGCGGCGTCGATGAAGGATGCCACCTGGGCACCGCGAAGAGCAGACATGACTTGCAACTTCCAGATTGGATAGTTATTGCGGGCAAGCATTTCGGTTATGGTGTAGGCAAAGGAAGGGACTCCAGATGCATTGGAGGACGACGCGAGGTGGGGGAACGCCATGATCTCCGTTGGGAGTTTTAGGCTCTGAATACCATGTAAAGATGTATTGCACGAGATGCCAAACTTGGCTCTCGGTCCTTGCTTATATATGCCGAATAGGCTTGTACAACAAGGAAGGTACAAGAAGAGTTATAGATGGATTACACGGGTAACAATCCCGGACTTGTACGACAAGTCAAGCTAATGGAGATCACGTTAGCTATACCGAGATCTCCCTAGCTAACCATATATTCTAACACAGCACCACCTGATAACCAATGCAAGTTTTATTACAGACAAAGGCAGGCACATTGTAGTACAATTGAGCGCTGATATATAGATAGATGAACAGAGCACGTACCTGGGTTGAGGTCCTCCCGTAGCTTCCTCCGATCTCCTTGATCCGGTACGTTGATAAGTGGATGGAGGCGAGCTGCATGGCATCATGATCCAGGAGACCTTCAGTGAGTAGAGAGTATCCCGGAACGAACCAACTAACGATCATAAAATAGTTGGGAAATATTTATGAAACCTTTGTCAGGAACTCTGGTGTGTATATCCGTCCTGGAGGCCCTTTGTCAGAAACCTTTGGCAACTGGAGGAGAAAAAGCGGTCCTCTATTTGGATTAGAATCGAGTGCTCATGGACACGTGAAACGCTCCAAAACTTAACGGTAATTTAATTCATTGATTATTAGTAACTATGTCATGAAAGAAGATAATGCATTTTCTTTTGTTCCATGCAGGTACAGAAAAGAGCGAATTAAATCGTAATAATTTTGATAATTTTAAGAGTTATTTTCTCCCGGTGCAACCGCACGAGCATATTTTACCTAAAAATTCTAGCTTTTTGTCTACCGCTCACAGGCTTTCGGCCCAATTACGGCCCAATTTACGGAACCCGACAACACATCTCATCGCATCGCTTCGCTTCTCTTCTCTTCTTTCCGTGCGTCATCGCCGCCTTCTCCAACAGTTTGACGCCGCTGACAGACAGGCAGTACGAAGGGGCGATGCCTTCACCATCGTGCCCCCGTCCTCACCCACCTCGCCATCCCCACTTACCCCGGCATGTCGCGTTATCATCTCCAAATATCGGCCGCTCCGCGCGTCGTCGGTCTCGGTGGCGCCGTTCGAGTTCAGCCAGCGACGGCTACTGGAAGTCGAGCGACGTGGGACTAGAAGGCGACAGCGCAAGCGAGGCCGGCGTAGATGAGGCTGACGTGGAGGTGCGGGGATCGCGAGGCGCTGAGACAAGGCAGCAGCGTCCGGCGGGGAGAGGCGGCGATTCCAGCACGGAATCGCGACCGATGGCGATGTCCCATGGCAGTCCAGTATGCTCGCCCCCGACCTCTAGGCCGGTGTCTCCGCGGCACGCGCGCTCGGAGCGACGCTGGCGTCCTCGACTCTGTGGCTGACGGCGTCCCCCGTGCTGGCAGGCTCGCAGCTCGCAGCAGCGCGGCCCCTCCCCCAACTCCGGCAGGTAAGGCCCTTCGCGAGCATGAGGGTGATGAGGCCGAGGAGAAAGGTGCGCGGAGCAAGTGAAGGGGTCACTGAGTGGGGGGCGCTACGGAGGAGAAGGAAGGGAGAGCGGCCGTTTCTATGGCGATGTGGAGAAAAGGGATGACACGAGAAGGAAAGAGAAGACAGCACCTGCCTGCCTGGCTCTCGGCGGATGAGATGAGAGAAAAATAAAATAATTAATGAAATAAAATATAGAAAAGAAAGAGGAGAGGCCGAGAGGGGTAAGAAAATAAAAGATATTTCTTGTCATATTTAATTTTTTCAACATATATTTGAGCCGGCGGGAACGTGTGCTCGAACAGCGGGCCGACGCGGCCGTCGTTGACGGTGACCACCCCACCCGTGTCCAGGAACGGGAACGAGAATTCGTAACCGGTGCAGTAGATGAAACCAGATGAGGTGGTCACCATTGGAGCCGCGCATTATAGCAAACGACGAGACACCTTGTGTAGCAGTTGACTGACGCGCGCTGTCAAAATCTGGATCTGTTTCCTTTATTCTACTCACTTGAAATGCTCCAAGTCTGCAAGCTTGTCAATAAACAATGTGGTTAATTAATACGTGTGCTAGCTGCTGATTCGCTCTCGATCGGCAGCAGGTGCCGTCTACGATACAGTTATCTTCTGCTGGCCATGTGCAAAAACAAAAGCAGACAGATGAACTGCTCTGGATTGCACATGGGCCAGACCTGAAACAAACTAACCAGCGACAACTTTCCTTTTTTTAAAAAAAAAAAACAAATCTCACAATTTTCTCCTTTTTGCAAAGTGAAAGAGTTTTCACAACTTTTATGCATAATATTTTTCACAATAGCCTCTAATCATAATTTTTTTACTATATCTTTGACAAAATTGTATACACAACTTAACTTTCAGAATGACACCACGAAACTTCACTACCGGAAACGGGGTCGTTGGCGAGTGCCTGCGCGTTTGCCGAGTGCTTTCACTCGGGCACTCGGCAAACGGATCATTTGCCGAGTGTGACACTCTCTCTCGGCATACTACAACACTCGGTAAATGCATCGTTTGCCGAGTGTCGGACACTCGACATATTTTCACCCTCGGCATATTTTTGCATAGAACGGAGTATGCATTAATTGAACTTGACTTGGCCCACGAAACTTGCAGCCTGGTGTACAACAAAGAGCTAAACCAGGAACCAGAATACACTACAACGGGCTGCGCGGCTAGTTCTTACTCTCTTTGTTCTCCTTCTTCTCTTGATCCATGTATCCAGAATTTACAGTAGCAAAAATGCTCGTCCGTTGGCCGTTGCAACGGGATTAGAATCTTTAATAGGATGAGTTGTGCCTTAATTAGAATTCTACTATTGATCATATACGCATTCCTGCATCTTGAAACAAGGATCGATCTTGATTCTATCTTAATTTGGTCGTCCTTGGTACCTCAACTCATCGTTTTTAGCTCCTTGTATAGATTTGGAAGGATCGTGATTCTATCTCAGTTTGGTCATTGTACTTGCCAATTTTTGAAATATCCTTATATATTTGAAAGATGGCGAATTTTGTCACAGGACACCGTAAAAAATCATAATTTGCCGACGGACACCGCAACGGGCGACATTTGCCCAGTACCATTATAAATTTGGGGTTCTTTGCCGTAGGACACCACAACCAATATTTTATTTATTTCTCAGATTCGCGGAGAGAGAACGAGGAAGAAATGACTTTTTTACCCTCGTCTTCAACCTCCGATTCATCACTGATATTTGCTATCACACACTGCGCTCTAATCCATCTCGCGCGGGCTGGGTATCAGCACCACCACCCCGTCGAGCGGGAACTTCGCCGGCAGGATCCTGACAAGCCGGCCGTCGAACCCAAAGTCGAGGTGGTGCAGCTCCAGGTGCAGCCAGGTGTCGGACGCGACGTCCGGGAGCTCCTCGTCGCCGTGGAGCTCCCGGAAGTCAATGAATGACTGGAAGTACTGGCGGTCGCGCGCGCACGCCTGCGCGGAGCAGCGCCATCGCGTTGCCGAGCGTGCCCCGTGCTACCAGGCCCCTGGCGCTAGCGCTGGCGGTCGCCGTGAGCACAACGTAGCCGAAGATTCCCCGCGCCATGGCGTCGTCGAGGCGCGCGTGGCCGTTCACCGCGGCCGTTCGAAGGTCGTGTATGGCGGCTCTGCATCTGCGCCGACGCGGCGGTGGGGCGGAGCCCCACCACGAACTCGCTCGGGAGGTGCAGCAGCACGTTGGCAATCTCGGAAGGGTTCACGCGGTGTGGCTCCGGCCTACCACCGGCCGTGGCGCGCGTCCTCGGCGCGGAGGAACTCGGTGCCGCGGTGCTCGAACTCGCACTCGCACCGCGGCGGGCGGCGCGACAAGATGGTGTGGCGTGGCCCTACCGGCCTCCCCAGCCACCTGCACGCGGCGACATGGCCTCCCGACCTCCTGCGGCGGCGGCGCGACCTCCTGACCTCACATGACGGTGGCGCGGCCTACCGGACCTCGTGCGGGCGGCGGTGTGGCCTCCCGAGCCACCTGCGGGCGGCGACGCGGCCTCTCGACCTCCAGCAGTGGCGGCATGGCCTCCACGGCATCATGCGGCGGTGCAGCCTCTCCCGGCCATGAGGTGGCAGCGTGGCCTCACCTGCATCACGCGGTAGCGACGGTGGTGCGGCCTCCACGGCCTTGCGTGGGTGGGGACACAGCCTCCCGAACCTCCCTGCCTAGCCCCTGCTCTGCTCGCCGCCATCAATCCTGTGGGATGAGGTCCACCACCGGCAGTGTGTTACGGCAAAAATCGATGCACAACCAAAGGTTGAAGACGAGGGTAACAAAGTCATTTCTCACTCGTTCTCTCTCCGCGAATCTGAGAAATAAATAAAATATTGGTTGCGGTGTGTTAGAGCAAATGACTCCAAATTTATAATGGTACCGAGCAAATGTCGCCTGTTGCGGTGTCCGTCGACAAATTATGATTTTTTACGATGTCCTGTGGCAAAATTCGCCTTGAAAGATATAAGGAGAAGTATTCGTGCGTTGCAGAAAAGGTCAAAGACAATATACGCACATATTATTTTATTTGCAAAGTCTTAGAGTTTTATATTTTTACATCTTTATTTTTCTATTGCACTCAAGACTACACATTTGCTACGAACGTACATAGTGTTTGAGTGTGGTGTCAGCCAAAGGCACTTTTACTCTAATTTATAGAAAATTTGATAGCCTTTGTGTAAAAGTGCCATGAAACCTTACCAAGCGGCTGTACAAAAATATCATTTTTGTCTTGCTTGTGTGTGGAGCTTATAAGAAAATAGGGGAACCAGATTACCTTGTAGGTCTCTGGCCTTCATGTTATATACCCATAGAGTTGATATAGATTACATCACGGTAGGTTACATAACAACCTCACGTGTCTATCCTAACAACCTCTCCTATATACATGCTATACAATACATGAGTCGGTTGCCTAGGATAACTATGATGCATATCATCTAACACTCTCCCTCAATCTTAGCCACTAAGAAGGTTAAGATTGGTTATAAACTGTCGAAGCTTCGGCGCAGGAATTGCCTTGGTGAAACCATCGGCAACTTGATCACCTGAGTTAATGAACATGATCTCCAGCAGCTTTGTAGCAACGCGTTCTCTCACAAAGTGAAAGTCAATCTCAATATGCTTAGTCCGTGCATGGAAGACAGGATTCGAAGCAAGATACTTAGCTCCCAAATTATCGCACCAGAGACGCGCAGCTGGAGGACACTGAAGTTGTAGTTCTTTCAACAATTTTTGAACCCACATAAGTTCATCAGTCGCATTTGCCAGCGCTTTATATTCCGCCTCAATACTTGATCGAGAAACCATCGTTTGCTTCCTAGCCAACCATGAGATCAAGTTACTGCCAAGGAACACAGCAAAGCCACCGGTAGAGCGCCGGTCATCAACACATCCCACCCAGTCAGCGTCCGAGAAGGCACTGACAAGCATAGAGGGCGATTTCTTGATGCTAAGACCCAAACTGACAGTGCCACGCACATAGCGGAGGATCCGCTTGGCTGCACTCCAATGAACGGTTGTAGGAGCATGGAGATACTGACACACCTTATTGACTGGGAAAGATATATCAGGACGAGTCAATGTGAGGTATTGGAGGGCTCCAACGACACTCCTGTACTGAGTGGCATCATCAGGGCTAAGAGGATCGCCATCAGCAAGACTGAGCTTCTCCGAGACACACAAGGGTGTGTCGACTGGCTTGGCGTGCTCCATACCGGATCTGCACAGGATATCAGTAGCGTAGCGCTCTTGAGACAGCAACAAACCATTACTAACTCGTTTAACTTCAATGCCAAGGAAAAAATGAAGATCGCCCAAGTCTTTCAGAGCAAACTCAGCTTGGAGATCGCGAAGTAGAGTTGTGGTGGCAGACGAAGAAGAACTAGCCACAATGATATCATCAACATATACCAAGACAAACATTGTATGGTTGCCCTTGGTAAAATAGAACAATGATGTATCTGCTCGTGAGGGAACAAAGCCCAATGCTTGTAACTTGTTGCATAGTCGGGCATACCAAGCCCGTGGAGCTTGTTTCAAGCCATACAATGCTTTATCGAGCTTGCACACGTAGGTAGGATGAGCCTCGTCAGCATACCCGGGAGGTTGGTGCATGTAGACCTCTTCTTCCAGAAAGCCATGAAGAAATGCATTTTGAACATCAAGCTGACATAGCGACCATCCTTTTGTTATTGCCACGGACAGAATCAGACGGATGGTGGCTGCTTTGACAACTGGGATGAAAGTTTCTTCATAGTCAATGCCATAACGTTGTTTGAACCCCTTGGGAACCAGGCGTGCCTTGTACCGATCAATCGTACCATCAGCCTTGCGCTTAAGTGTGTAAACCCACTTACAGCCCACAACATTCTTGCCTGTCGGACGAGGTACAAGATGACAGGTTTGATTCTTGATCAAGGCGAGATACTCACTGTCCATGGCCGAACTCCAGTTGCGGTCATTAAGGGCTGCATCAAGTGTGGTAGGTTCCTCGGACGAGCGAATGGCAAGCTTGCCCCAGCGCACCGTGCCATCAGTGAACTGCTTGGGTTGTTGAATACCACGTTGGAGTCGAGTGGTCGGACGATGAGGCGCCTGTGCAGTAGAAGGAGCAGCCACTGAGGACGAAGGGGGTACAGACACATCCGGCACAGAGGATCCCACGGGGAGAATCTGTACAGGAGCCTCAGGAGCAGGGGCTGTCAGGGTGTCGGCAGCGCCCCCCACACCATCGGGATCCGGTTGTGGAGCGGCGAGCACAGCTGGTGAGGGTTGTGGCGCGACCGACGGCGTAGAAGATCCCGCGCCTGCCGCGGGATGCACAACAATAGCGGCGGACGACGCATCCTCGTGGGCACCAGGTGGCGCGCCAGATCCCAATGGCGATCCGGCGGCGTCAGTAGTGCGGTTGGGTGAATCCGCCTCAGATCGCGCGCTGTGCCCCATCGGGGAGCACATGAAATATCCCGGGGCCGGCTCCGTTGGTACTGTAGGTGCGCCGCCAATGATACCTGCGTCATCACGAGAAACAGGTGAACTTGCCGAGGCATTAGCAGTGTTAGGAGATGCAACAGAATGATCAAGCAAATGTGAATCCCCGAAGCTAGTAGAGGTATTAAGGAGGACATCAGGCAACAGTTCAAGCTCCTTGCGAAGTCGGGCACCAGCATTCGGGTGGAGGGAGGCAAAGGGGAAAATATGTTCATCAAACGTGACATCGCGAGATATATAGATGCGGCCTTGTGCTGGATCGAGGCACTTGTACCCCTTGTGGAGGTTGTTGTACCCAAGGAAAACACATTGTTTAGAGCGAAACTCAATCTTGCGAGTGTTGTATGGGCGAAGATTGGGCCATACCGCACAACCAAAAACACGAAGATGATTATATTGTGGAGCTGTGCCAAATAAGCGTTCAAAAGGAGTTTCATTGCTGATGACCTTGGACGGTAACCTATTAATGAGGTAGATAGCAGTCAAGAAGGCCTCATCCCAAAATTTCAGAGGAAAAGAGCCATGGGCAAGGAGGGAAAGACCAACATCCACAATATGGCGATGTTTCCGCTCGGCAGACCCATTTTGCTGGTGCGCATGAGGACATGAGACATGATGTGCGATGCTAATCTTATTAAAAAACGAATTTAACGCTTGGTACTCGCCACCCCAATCAGATTGAACCGCAAGGATTTTGCGGCCAAATTGTCATTCGACAAGAGTTTGGAACGTAGTAAAGCATTTGAGACCTCGGATTTATGATGAATTAAGTAAATCCAAGTAAATTTGCTATAATCATCAATGAACGAAACATAATATTCGAAATGACCAACTGATGTGGGGAACGACCCCAGACATCAGAGAAAATAAGCTCCAGAGGATGCTTAGACACACTAACAGACTTGGGGTAGGGCAATTGATGAGTTTTGCCGCATTGACAGGCATCACAAACTTGCCAGTTATTGGACTCAAGGGTGACAGGGAGTCTATGCCTATCTAAGACCAGCTTGACGACCCGGGAGGAGGCATGACCGAGGCGGTGATGCCAAGAGAGGTGGAGGGCTTGACGGTGGTGTAGACTTGCTTAGATGAAAAGGATGACGAGTTGGGTGATGCATGCAGTGGATAGAGTCCGCCTTCGCATCGACCTCTGTGGAGAGTTTTCATCGTCCCCTGTTCCTTGATCAAAAAATGATCGGGGTGAAATTCAAGATACACATGATTATCTCTAGCAAGCTGATTAACTGAACAAAGACTTTTAGTTGATTGAGGAACATGGAGAACATTATTTAGATGAAAAACTCTACTAGGGGAAGACACAGTACTGTGACCAACATGTGCAATCTCCATACCTGCGCCATCCGCGGCATGAACATTGTCGCCGCCGTGATACTTGTTGCGGGTGGTGAGGCGTTCCAGTTCACCGGTGATGTGGTCGGTGGCGCCACTGTCCGCGTACCAGTTCGTATCTACATCGTACGAGCTGGATGTCGCCGAGGAGACGCTCTTCTGGGGTGGCCCGCTGTAGTTGTTGTCGAACCGCCTGCGACAGCGGTACGCCGGGTGCCCTTCCTTGCCACAAATCTGGCAGAGCACCCCAGGCTGAAAGTTCCGGCCATGACCGGTTCCACCCCCGCCATTGTTGTTGCCACGGCCACGGCCTCCATCGCCACCGCCACGATTGAAACCACCGCGATTTCCACCGTCACGGCTACGCGGATTGTTGAAGCCCCCACCACTGCGGTTTCCTTTGGTGGCGGCGTTGGCAGACGACTGGGTGCCACCGCCCGAGTTCAGTTCCTTGCGCTGCTCGTGCGCAATCAGCTGAGCATAAAGCTCATAGAGTTGGTATAGATTACATCACGGTAGGTTACATAACAACCTCACGTGTCTATCCTAACAACCTCTCCTATATACATGCTATACAATACATGAGTCGGTTGCCTAGGATAACTATGATGCATATCATCTAACAGAGCCTTCTAGTTGACTCACTTCCCTACCACCTACCATCTCTTCGCCTTTCGCGTCGCCGTCCGTGGAGTGAAGCCAGGCCGGCCCAGGAGGGGTCTCCTCTGTCGCACTGGCCACGGTATGGAGTGGCTGGGACCGGCAGGTTCGTCGACGTTGTAGGCCCGTGTTCTACATTTTGGACGCGACGCAAGTGCGGTTGGCAACTGGTGACAACGGCCGCACTGCTCGGGCATGAGTGCGACCCGGAGAGGCGGCGCACGTGGTGTCCTCTCATGTGCTGGATCTTGAGACGGTGAGTCGATGAAGGTTTGTTGTGTGGCACAACGATGCTTTGTTTGATTTTTTGGTGGGACCTTGATTTTATCTTGATTTGATCTACGGTGTCATCAATCTATTGCTTTTGTCCATCGATCTACTTTGTGGTGCTTCAATTTTGGTGTTTATTTGATCTAATTTTCTTTTGGCAGAGATTTGATTTGTCTTGATCTAGTCCACGATGGTCTTGATCTGTTCTTTTTCCCATCGATGTGCTCTGTGATAAACTTAAAGCCTTGCTCTTGCTGACATTGATACCATTGATGGTGGGAGAGTTTGGATTTGCTCTGCCGCTTACTCCATGCGGCCATGCGCCACCGCCTCCCCTTCAGCATGATGCTGCTCCACACCGAGCTATGTTGCTGGCCTTCGCGGCCGCCGACACGGCCTTCTATGCGCTGCTGGTCGCTCTTGAGTCTGCTTCGTCCAAATTTGCCGACATGCGCCATTAAGCTCCTTCACCACCGCCTCCTTCTCGACGACCTTGACTACGTCAACGCCAGCGATGATGTCTCTTCCCCTCGCCTTGAGACTCCTATCTGGGAGGGGACTGACTACACATCTTGTGGAAGAATTCTGTGTTTGTTGTCTTCCACTTTTTCAACCAATCAAAAGTTGCCATGTCACAAGGTAAAAAAAGGAACCTGTGCGTCATGCCTGGAAGATTATTATGGTAGTTATCTTCCACTTCCTGAAAAGCATATTAAGCTATTCTAAAAAAAACATATTAAGCTTCTCCCTGAATCCAATTGATTCACCCTGAGCCTATTTTATACAAATATATAAAAGTTACACATATTCTGTTAACATTAAATATATGAGAATACAAACAAAGCATACTTTCTCTTTGTCATTACAAATTACACTAGAACGAATGCAACATTCATTAATGTTGAATGCATTCATGATATGCATTTTTGTTGGTTGCATGTTATGTTTTTTATTGTGACTAGCTAATGCCCGTGCGTTGCTACGGGTAAATATTTTATATCACATCTATGTGCTATATTACTGCTCAATCCATATATACCAATACTAATGCCACCATACTATAATTTTTATTCGTAGTGGTGCTTAAATCGAGGTCCTTGATTACTTGCCCACCTTAGGCAACAATATGGTCAATGAAATCAAGCTCGCTTTTGTATCAGTGGCCACCAGCTGCCGCATAGTGTTTTATTAGCAGCTTGTCATCTTGATTGCTCTTCTAGCCTTTTTTTTCCGGCTGCCTGGTACACAACATAAGACAACAAAATCAGCTTGCCTAATGGCTGCTTTAACATTTTAATTGACCAAAATTCTCTGCACTTATTGAAGTTTAAGTGCAGACCAAAGTTTAAGAGTTCAATTGAAGTTCAGTTACCATGGGGATGTGCTTGGTACCTCACACCTGAAAATAGGACATCTTATTCTTAAAAAAAGAACATCTTGAAGGTGGTGTATAACTGACAAACCTAGTGAGGTAAATAAAAATTTGAAGCTTAACTGATGTCTATAGAAATAAAACAATCTTGCATTCATGGATGATTTGCAAAACCCTGCAGGTAGACCTATTTTACAAAAGTCTATATATATTATTCATACAAAATTTAAATTAAGTATTTTACACAAGCCAGTGGAAGCATATTGTTTTCGTTTCCAAAAAAAAAAAGTGCGAGCAACTTATTTGGTTAAACTGATTCTAGCCAGCAAACACACAACTACAAATCATCACGATCTATTGAGCAAGAGGAATTGCAGAAAAGAACATTTGATGGTTTAATCAATTATTCCATGCTTGCGTTGACAAAGAAAAAAACCATGGTTCCTGTTTGCACTTTGCGGCGATTTTCACTTAAAATTCCTGATTGTCAACCTAAAGTAAGAAATAATTAAGCTCTAGGAAAGAATCAGGAAGAACAAAATGAAAATATAGTTAAACACTGCCACTGCCGGTACACATAATGCTCTCTACTTCCTCAAAAAAACATAATGCTCTCTATGTACTATTTAATATTCATGGGCTAGACGAAACATGGAGTGCCATCCATTTCTCAGTTTCATCTATTTCTTTCACACACTATATGATATGTATTTGAAAATACCACTCTATATAATAAATTATTCAAGCTGTAACTCTAAGACACCATCATACAATTTTTGAATTTAATTTCAAATACAAATTTGGTCCAAATTTGATGAAAAAATTGTATGTATATAAAAATATCCTAGCTACTCCATCTTGCATAGCATTGATCTTTTCCAGACAACAAAAGGTCAAATTATTATTTGCCAACATCAGAACAAGAATAAACAAACATCCTAATGAATAACATCACGCAATATCAAAAGTTCAAATTATAATAAGGAAGATGACTCATTGCATAGGATAAGAAGATGCAATGACTTTTTATTGGTTCATCACACATTTCTCTGGAAAAGTAAGTCACTGCTTCTGATAGCTTGTCGTGCTCTAATCTGATTTCTCTCTCTCAGCAAAGGTTTTTTCTCTAAAACTTATCTCAAAGCAAAGGTCTGAAGATCCAAAAAAAATATATGTTTCGTCAGAAACGTCCATTCACTTCCTTCCATAACTATATAAGGACCTGCTATTAATCTGATGAAACTAAAAATTCTGAACATTGTCCATTGAGACAACAGATCAAATTCAATGCCTGCAGTTTTCTCTATTAATTAATTCAACAATTGAATCATCCTATCTGATTCGGTCAGATGGAGCACGAAGCCTGCACCTGCCGGGACCGTGCGGATGCCTGGAGCATGGAGAGGTGATGCTGCGACTCGCCACTCGCCAGGTGCCACCGCAGCCCGCAACGGAGAGGTTGATGTTGCGGGAGTAGAAGGCAGAGTGCACCTTAAGCTCCATCATCATGGAGCCGCCCGGTGCGCGACCGCCATGCTGGTCTTGGCGTCGGCGCCGCCCACGGGCCGCGCGACGGGCGACGGCCTGGAGAGCAGCAGGAAGCGCGTGACGTTCCAAGACTCGTCCTGGAGGCCGTGCGCGAGGACGTCGATGCCGTACAAGTCGGCGGCGCGCGGGCTGGCGATGGCGGAGGTAGGTGTCGAGCATCCGGTTGGAGCGCAGCATCTCGACGGCGCTCGCGGTGTCCTCCACGGGCTCGCGGCCCACCCCGAGGCGGGCCAGTGCGCGGCCGCAGTGCGCCAGCGCCATGGGGTGGCTGATGACCCGGCGCACCTGGGCAGGGCACACCACGGGCATGGCGAGCAGGCAGTAGTGCACGAAGAGGTTGATCTCCATCTTCTGCACCTCCACAAGCCCGTGGCGAAGGAGCAGGTCGTAGTTTCGCAGCACGGTGCCCTCCATGGTGGACTCCATGGGGAGGACGGCGCGGTCGGCGGCGCCGCGCTCCACGGCCGCCAGCGCGTCCACGAAGGCGCGGCACGGGATCGTCTCGCACCCGGGCAGCGCCGTCTTAGCCGCGAACTCGCTGTTGGCTAGCGGGGCCGCGCCGCCGCCGCCTCCACAGGAGGAGGCGGGGAGGCGGGGAGCCGGGCGCCGTTTCCCGCATCCGCGTCGGGGCTGCCCGGCAGCAGAGGCGTCGGGGGCGCACGGGTCAGGGGCTCAGGGCGGGCGCGGGGAGTCGCGCAGTTGAGTTACGGAGAGACGCAGGGAGTCCGTCAGCCCGTCAGGTGCGTGGGAGCGGGGACGGGCTGTGGAGGCGGGGCGAAGAGTGTGGACGATTCCACTTTCATCTTTTTAGGAGTAGAGATTGATCTTTTGGGCAACTTCCTTATGTTGGTTTATTTTCTATAAGAATATAAAGAACAATAATTTAGTTGCACATGCAAAAACATGGAAATAAAAAATATATTAAATTAAACAGAACAAAATGATACCTTGGACTTAAAAATAATAATAAATTGCCTCAACAAATTTATATTAGCAGATGAAATGAAGACCTGAAGAAAACAAAGGAACCCTTGTAAATTAAAACAAAATTAAAACAATTAGTTTCATAATAACTAAGACCTTACATTATGACGCGCACATTCAGGATCACAACCTTTACGACCATGCTCTACTCGAGTACTTTCCTCTATAACATGATTACCAAAACAACATTTGCTCCTAGCAGCCATCACTACTTAAATGAGTAAATGTAGAAGTGTAGAACATAAACCAAAGTGAGCTGAAGCCCCTTCTTCTTATACACATTCATGAAAAGAACATAAAGCTCAACAATGTCTGCTAACAAATTGCTACTGCACTAAACATTCAAGGGAAAAATAAAAACATAATGACAACTCTCACTCAGCTATAAGAAGAAATACGTTTGAAAAACATAAAAAAAAAAATACAACTCGAGCACGGGACTGAACAAAAAGCATGAACCCTGAATCTTGGCAATCTGAACTGATTTTATTGCATTGCCTTGGTCTAAATTGTATACAAGAGCTAATATCTCTACTAGGAACAAAAAAATATGGTGAGCAAAACAACTACCTGCTACAACAACAACAATAGGATAGCAGAGCTGAGTACCTGCTAATCCTAATCTGTCGCAAACAACTAAAAGGGAACAATAAATTATCTTACAAACAAAACATTATTAAGTGACATAAAAAACTTCAGCCAGCAAATGGAAAAGTAGCCTGACAACCAAAAGGATATTAATTTGTCATCATTGAATAACCCATAGTTGTGGAAAATAAAATTCTTTCACAAATATTTATTTAGCTACTGACCCATAAATTCATGCTAAAAAATATAGCTGTCAAGCACACCTAAAAAAGAGGCTGGTGATTGTTGAATAAACGAGCTTGGCCCATATTTTAATAATCTAATAAATCCTAGTCTCATACTATATGTTATGTTGCATTATAGTATAGTCTCATACGGAATATTTACTATAAGTTGACCCAACTTAAATAGGTGGACTTTGTGTGCACCAATTGAGAAATTGAGAGGAGGATGACTGGGTGCCACACGCGCGCGCCGCCGCCGCCGCCGAGTCGTGGCAAGGCGTGGCTACGGTGGAAAAGGAAACGTTGTAACGTCAGACTTGAAGGGAATTGATTTCCCGAGATTCAAGTCTGTCAGTTTGCATTCACTTCCTCGCACCCGTTTCTTTCTATAAACTCGCGATATTCCTTCTCGATTGCGTACCGAACGTTTCTTCCCCGATCCACCTCCTGCGAGAATATAGAGAGTTGGAGAGCAGGCCTCCGAAACTATTGTCTCGCGGTGACGTCTACTCGGGCGTGCGGTGGAATCAGGTTTTTGAGGAGCGTCGTCGCGACTGCTTGCCGATCCTGTACATCTTATTCCCGGCGTTCCCGTACACGCAGGTTGTGCTCGCCGATCTCGTACATCTTATTCCCGGCGTTCCCGTACACGCAGGTTGTGCTCGCCGATCCCGTACATCTTCTTCCCGGCGTTCACGCAGGCTGTTCCCGGTGATCCGTACACGAAGGTCTTCTTCCCGGCGAACCGCCGATCCCGTACATCTTCTTCCCGACGTTCACGCAGGCTGTTCCTGGTGATCCGTACACGAAGGTCTTCTTCCCGGCGAACCGTTCGAGGGACGGCACTGCATACATCTTCCTGCATCGACTGTGGTCCACGACTTCGAGCAACTCACTATGACGACTAGTGAAAATGGAGCCGTCGGTGCCTCCGGCACTGGTCCCTCCGCAGGGTACATTTCGATGCTCATCTTGTTCTTGATGATATATATTACACATGTGTCTATATCTGTTGTCACATTTGTTTTAGTATATTTACGGATTAAATTAAAATTGAAAATGCCTATTTATCTTACAATCCAAAAACTTGATTGTAGGCAATTTTCTGTTAGAGGTTTTACTGCTGCGCTGAAACCAAATGATTTTGATGGTACCAATTTCAAGAGGTGGCGTGCAAAGATGATATTTTGGCTTACTGCCATGAATTGCTATTACGCCGCGCAGGGAAAGTCTGAACAGTATACTCCTGATGAGGAGAGACGGTTCGAGGAGGCTGATAACCTGTTCGAGACGTCGTAATTAGCGCAATTCATGCAAAGTATGAGGACAACTATATCATTTGCACGACAGCCAAAGAATTATGAGATGCACTCAATGCTCAGTTCAGTGTTTCTGATGCTGGGAGTGAGTTGTACATCATGGAGCAGCTGTATGACTACAAGATGGTTGATGACGTCCAGTAGTGGAACATGCTCATGAGATACAGGCACTGGCAAAAGAACTCGAACAATTTCCCTGTGTTTTACCTGATAAGTTCGTGGCCGGTGGTATCATCGCTAAGTTACCACCTTCTTGGAAGGATTTTGCTACTTCTCTAAAACACAAGAGAAAAGAGTTTAGCATTGCTGAACTTATTGGAACTCTTGATGTTGAAGAGAAGGCGAGAGCAAAAGACACACGTGGAAAGGGAGCAGCGGAGACTTCTGCAGCCAACAAGGTGCAGAAGAAAAATAATAATGCATTCCGTAATAAGAAGAAAAAGAACAAGCAAGAGAACGACTCGGAGCCAAAACAGACAACCACTTTTAAGAAGAAGAAAAAGGAAGGAGGTTGTTTTGTTTGCGGTAGTGACCAGCATTGGGCAGGTTCATGCCCAGACCGCAAAATTCAGCAAGGAAAGAAATCTACAAATATGGTTATTAGTCAAACAGAGGGAGGAACATCTGGGTACGGTAATTCTTTACCCACTGTTCTTTCAGTTTGTCATTCGCCTGAGTGGTGGATGGATAGTGGTGCTAATATTCATGTATGTGCTGATGTTTCTTTGTTTTCTTCTTATCAGGTCGGCAGGACTGGATCCTTGCTGATGGGGAACGGATCACATGCGCATGTTCTTGGTGTTGGTATAGTCAATCTGAATTTTACTTCAGGAAAGACGGTGTTGTTGAAGAACGTGCAACATGTCCCCTCCATAAAAAAGAATCTAGTTAGCGGCTCTCAATTATGTCGAGATGGTTATAAAATTGTGCTTGAGGCTAATAAATGTTTACTGTCTAAGTATGGAACATTTGTTGGTAAAGGTTATGACAGCGGAGGCTTGTTCCGCTTTTCTTTGCATGATGATGTGTGTAATAACATTGTGAACAATGCTATTATTTTAGACGAGTCTAATATTTGGCATGCGCGACTTTGTCATGTAAATTTTGGTTGTTTATCGCGGTTAGCAAATCTTAATTTAATTTCGGAATTTGACTATGCGAGATGAATGGTGAGTTGACCAAAGGTGGCAAAAGATATTTCATGACTCTTATAGATGATTGTACTAGATTTTGCTATGTGTTCTTATTAAAAACAAAAGATGAAACGTTACATTATTTTAAGACCTATAAAGTTGAAGTAGAAAATCAACTTGAAAGGAAAAATTAAACGGTTAAGATCCGATCGAGTAGGAGAATACTTTTCAAATGAATTTTCTGAATTCTGCGTAGAACATGAAATTATTCATGAAAGGACACCTCCATACTCACCACAATCCAATGGGATTGCCGAAAGAAAGAACCGCACTCTAACTGAGTTGGTTAACGCCATGTTAGATACAACGGGGCTATCTAAGGAATTGTGGGGTGAAGCTATTTTGACAGCATGTCATGTCCTGAATAGAGTTCCTACAAAGAATAAAGAAATCACACCATTCGAGGAATGAGAGAAGAAAAGATTAAATCTCTCTTACCTGCGCACTTGGGGTTGTTTGGCCAAAGTGAATGTGCCAATAAATAAGAAGCGCAAACTCGGATCTAAAACTGTTGATTGTGTGTTCCTTGGTTATGCTATTCACAGCATTGGCTATAGGTTCTTAATATTTAATTCTGGAGTACCTGACATGCATGTTGGTACTATAATGGAATCCAGAGACGCTACATTTTTTGAGAACGAATTTCCAATGAAGAAAGAACCTAACACTTCTAATCATGATTCTGTAATTTCCCACGATAATTTTATTCCGATAGAACAAAATGAGGAACCCCATGTGCATGATTCACAAGAAGGTACCTCTATAGTCACTCGAAAGAGTAAGAGACAGAGGACTGCAAAGTCTTTTGGTGATGACTATATTGTGTATCTTGTGGATGACACACCAACGACCATTGAAGAGGCATATTCCTCTCCTGACGCTGACTCTTGGAAGGAAGCAGTAAGGAGTGAGATGGATTCAATTATGTCTAATGGAACTTGGGAAATTGTTGAACGTCCATATGGTTGTAAACCCATAGGATGCAAATGGGTGTTCAAGAAAAAGCTTAGGCCTGATGGTACAATTGAGAGGTACAAGGCAAGGCTTGTGGCCAAAGGTTATACCCAGAAAGAAGGAGAGGATTTCTTTGATACTTATTCACCTGTTGCTCGTCTGACCACAATTTGAGTGCTACTTTCTTTGGTAGTCTCTCATGGTCTTATCGTTCATCAAATGGATGTTAAGACAACTTTCCTTAATGAAGAGTTAGAAGAGGAGATCTATATGGATCAACCAGATGGATTTGTAGCAAATGGACATGAAGGCATGGTGTGTAAACTATTGAAATCTCTATATGGCCTCAAACAAGCTCCTAAGCAATGGCACGAGAAGTTCGACAGGACTTTAACATCTGCTGGCTTTATTGTAAATGAAGTTGACAAATGCGTGTATTATCGGTATGGTGGGGGTGAAGGTGTAATATTGTGCTTATATGTTGATGACATATTAATTCTGGGAACTAGCCTTGATGTTATCAAGGAGGTTAAGGAATTTTTGTCTAGTAACTTTGAGATGAAGGATTTGGGAGAAGCTGATGTTATTCTTAATGTCAAGCTATTAAAGGAAGGTGATGGTGGGGTTACTCTTGTGCAATCCCACTATGTGGAGAAAGTCTTAAGTCGCTTTGGTTACAGTGACTGTCAGACTGCTCCTACACCTTATGATCCTAGTGTGCTATTGAGAAAGAATAGCAGAATAACAAGGGATCAATTAAGATACTCCCAAATAATTGGTTCTCTCATGTACTTGGCAAGTGCTACAAGGCCTGATATCTCTTTTGCTGTGAGCAAGCTTAGCCGGTTTGTTTCAAATCCGGGAGATAATCATTGGCGTGCTCTTGACAGAGTAATGCGCTACCTAAAAGGTACAATGAGTTATGGCATTCACTATTCCGGGTACCCTAAGGTACTGGAGGGATATTGTGATGCAAATTGGATATCCGATGTTGATGAGCTATATTCCACAAGTGGATATGTATTTCTACTTGGAGGTGGCGCTGTTTCATGGAAGTCTTGCAAGCAGACTGTCTTAACGAAGTCCACCATGGAAGCAGAACTCACCGCATTAGACACCGCTGGTGCTGAAGCTGAATGGCTTCGTGAACTCCTAATGGATTTACCGGTAGTAGATAAACCTATACCGGCTATTTCCATGAACTGTGATAATCATACTGTGATAGTCAAAGTAAACAGTTCAAAGGATAACATGAAGTCCTCAAGGCATATAAAGAGGCGGTTAAAATCTGTCAGAAAATTGAGAAACTCCGGAGTTATAGCGTTGGATTATGTTCACACGTCTAAAAATCTAGCAGATCAATTTACTAAGGGACTATCACGTAATGTGATAGATATTGCATCGAGAGAGATGGGCTTTAGACCCACCTAAAGTCTGTCATAGTGGTAACCTGTTCTATGTGATCGGAGATCCCGTGAAGTAGAATGGTGAAACAAGCTAGTGATAGACTGAGAGGAAAGACCCTTAAAAGGTCCATGTCTGGTGCATATCTTTCCTAACTGTATGGCAGGATGGTTCATTCCTTAATGTGATCCAAGTGGCTTTTCCAAAGCATGGATGTTGTCCTACAGAACATTCTTAAGGAACACACCTATATGAGTTCGACTACTAGTCATAGTCTATGAGATGTGGGTAATCTCTAGATACTCATGAAAGGCCTAGGAGTTTGACTTATATGCTCCAAATAGAGGGGATACTCTGGATACCTAGTATCAGTAAAGAGTCTTGATGAAACTTGTATCGCACAAAACTATCAATTCAAGGTATAGTCCATTGTATAGTTGTGAACAAGTGTAGTCATTGCTGTAGATGGATGTTCAACTTAACAGTCTCCATCGAAACACTGATATATCAAACAACAAAGAAGTGAGAACATTACTATGAGGTCTAGGGTTTGGTGGGGATTGTTGAATAAATGGGATTGGCCCATATTTTAATAATCTAATAAATCCCAGTCTCATACTATATGTTATGTTGCATTATAGTATAGCCCCATACGGAATATTTACTATAAGTTGACTCAGCTTAAATAGGTGGACTTTGTGTGCACCAATTGAGAAGTTGAGAGGAGGATGACTGGGTGCCACACGCGCGCGCCGCCGCCGCCGCCGAGCCGAGCCGTGGCGTGGCGTGGCGTGGCGTGCCGTGTCGTGCCGTTTGGTCCGGTTTTGCGACTCATTGATTTCCCGAGATTCAAGCCTGTCAGTTTGCATTCACTTCCCCGCACCCGTTTCTTTCTATAAACTTGCGATATTCCTTCTCGGTTGCGTACCGAACGTTTCTTCCCTGATCCACCTCCTGCGAGAATACAGAGAGTTGGAGAGCAGGCCTCCGGAACTATTGTCTCGCGGTGACGTCTACTCGGGCGTGCAGCGCAATCAGGTTTTTGGGGAGCGTCGTCGCGACTGCTCGCCGATCCCGTACATCTTCTTCCCGGCGTTCCCGTACACGCAGGCTGTGCTCGCCGATCCCGTACATCTTCTTCCCGACATTCCCGATCCCGTACACGCAGGCTGTTCCCGATGATCCGTACACGAAGGTCTTCTTCCCGGCGAACCGTTCGAGGGACGGCACTGCGTACATCTTCCTGCATCGACTGTGGTCCACGACTTCGAGCAACTCACTATGACGACTAGTGGGAATGGAGCCGCCGGTGCCTCCAGCACTGGTCCCTCCGCAGGGTACATTTCGATGCTCATCTTGTTCTTGATGATATATATTACACATGCGTCTATATCTGTTGTCACATTTGTTTTAGTATATTTACGGATTAAATTAAAACTGAAAATGCCTATTTATCTTACAGTGATCGAGGCCCCAAAAGTACAAGTCAACCAAACATGCTCATTTTAAATATGACACTTTTCTTTTAGATTAACTAAATAAGCAAAATAGCATATATTGACAAAAGCAAAGCTTTTGCAAATAATAAGTTGGCTGGAAACTCAACTACAGAGTAACCAATAATTGACAACCATCTACGGTTCTAGAAAAATGGCCACACCAAACAAGTTGTTGTCAGAAAGGTCAAAGTTGAAAAAATAATGTTACGTCTCTCCTAGCACCAAACAAAAAACAGACAACAAAAAATAGCTCCCTGATGCTTCTAAAGATAACAAACAAGTAGAGATTTCAAGTCAAATTTTGGCAGCACTGAATCTTAAAATGAAAAAAAAAATGAACCACTGAATCTCAAAAATCAACAACTGAAACTAATGTGAACATTCAAATTAAAAATGAAACCGAACAAACAAACGCCCCTCACAACAAGAATGAAGATGAAAATGAAAATGAAAATAAAATAAAATGAACCACTTAATCTCAAAATGAATGCTATCTCTGAACACCTGAAAAAAAAGACAGAGTTAGTTAATTCAGAACAAAGATAAGTGGTAACAATACAATAGCTGATTTCTAATTAGCTACTACCATTGAATTCCATCAGGAGGTACATGTAGCTCTAAGTGCATATTTTGACATGCTTCCATTTATTACATATTATTTCATCCTACGGTGACTAAACCAGTGGCGGATCCATGGTATGTCTAGCCAAAAAAATCTAATATAGAATCCAATACAATTTTTGGTAAAAGGTTTGGTTCTAACCAAATTTTCTAAATGGTTCCATATATAAGCAGAATAGAACTTCTTCATTCCTGAGCTACCAAAAAACAAAAGGGCTACTACAAAAGGCACATATGTACAAGTCCCTTTCAGAAAATACTATAGGGATACATTTTTTTTCCTAAATCCCCTTTTTGTATTACATTTCTAAACAAGCAAATCGACCTAAACTCATTCAAAAAAAATCTACGGAATCAGATCTAAATAGTGGCGTTGTAGAAGAAGAGGATTGGGGGATACAGTAACAATAATGGAGGAGGGAGGGAGAGAACAAGACTCACCTATATCACATAGTACCTGTGGCATATGAGGATGGCAGCCGGCAAGTGAGGGAGACCGTGACACACAACGACAAACAGCGGCAGGTGAGGACAGCGGATGGAAAGGGGCAAAGGACATACAAACTGCGGTGCGGGAGGGAGACGGCCAGAGCAGAGTGTCGATGAAGACCGGAGCAGCAAGGAGAGAGCAGATGCGGAGAGAAAAAGGAGAGGGCGCGTCCAACGCCAACGTCGTCGGCGTCGGCGCCGGCAACGAGAAAAAAACGTGGACAACCCCTGATCGGGATAATAATTTCAGATACAACATAACAGTGGGATATTTCAAAATTCATATAAAGCGACACCCACACATTTATTAGGGACCACAAAACATAATGCAAATGGGAGCAGGAATCTTAACACAATCAGCCCCACACAAAAGTGGAAGAAAACAAACATGAAAATCTGCTGGAAGATAATTAGAAATCCCGTATAAATATTGAGATTTTATCATATGATTTTTTTTGAACTGTTTGTAGAGGCAATAGTTGCATGGGCCAACTCCCCCTAGAAGAGGCCCAATATAGAGTAGTAGCTTGTCAATGCTTATATAAATGCCGAGAGCATATGAGGAGGGAATCTCTCCTTCCAACCGCAACAGAAAATCTAAGTTCGTCCTATCTCCACTCTCTCATCTTAATCCTTTTCGGGAACTATTTCCCAACATGAACGTTTGATTCGATTTGATTTGAGTTGTAACATTATTGTATCACTTTTTCCAGACCAACCGCATAAAACATGTGGACAAAAGAAAAAAAAGACAAAGCGGCCATAGAAAATAGAAACGGAATCGAAAAAAGAGACATGAACCAAACATTATAACCAGGCCACATGCGGACAAAAAGTTACACAATTTTCAAATTTAAGAATTAGTTAGAGGAAGGACGATTGAAAATAGATATCGCTCTTGTCTTTAGCTATCTAGATTCAAATTAGGATCACTATTCAATTTACTTGGAGTTATTCTATTCTATTTGGATTAAAATGGATTTCTAATTGTACTTGTGTGTTCAATCTCTATATATTAAAATAAGAGGATTTTATATGAAAAGAGACATCTACATTTATGAAGTTAGTTAGAGTAGCTAGTAGAAATGGGCCATCAGGAATTTCAAATCTTTAGGTTACACAATCGAAGAATAGAGTTTAAAACATGAGTTCTTTCAAGAGTGGCATAGGTTCTCCAAGGAGTTTGGTGAAAAAAATGATTGAAACAATTAGCCTCAGACTCAAGATGAGAACAATCAGCCTCAAACTCGGGATTTAGAAGAAATCGGCTAGATAAAAGTACTTATAGTTTTTTGTAACTTATCACAAACTTATCCATAGACGGTGTGTGGCCCTCTATTTTGTGTCCTCTCCATCCTCCTCCCTTGGATCAAATTGTCATAGAATGGATGGATGAGATCCTAAGTAGCATAGAGACATGTAATAGGTCGATGGGTCGATGGGTGAAGCTGGTACCCCGAAGAGTCCTAGGGGTATCCCGAAGAGTCCTAGGGGTCGGTCGACCGCCCCCCTATGACATTTGGGCCCTACCACCTTATTCTAGAAGGTGTCCCCATATATTATAGAGTGTGTAGATGCTTGTCTCATGCTAGATCTTTTGTTGCCACATCATTGATCCATGTGATTTTATTTTGAGCCATTTAGAGAAAGCACAAAGTTGATCTGAGAATTGACTCTGAGATACTTATACTAGATTGTTCGACCTTGGTAGGGCCTGAAAGGTCCCTAGAGGGTTCGGGCAACCCCCTTGTGGGCCCTTCTTGGTCCTGGTTTGCTTCACTTGATGTCTCTTGCATTCACACACCTAAATGCATAAGTGGAACCACTTATTGATAAACTATTATGTCCATGTTATGTTATTCTTCCTTGGATTTCCTAGTCTATTGAAAGTGTTTTGTATATATAATTCATGGCTTATCTACCATCAACAGTTAGTCACCGAATGCACCCCCATGACTAATTGGACAGGACGGTGAAGTTAGTGAGCTCTCTCGATCAGTTGCACCGGACTCTGCACTGAACGCGTCTGAGGGCAGCATCCGGTCATTATGTATAGAGGTTCTAGAGAGGTCAAAATGTGTCCGGACGCGTCTAGTCAGTACTGATCGAATGCTCAACCACGTCCGGTCACTACACAGAGAGGTTCCAGAGAGGGTTTTGCTCACCAGACATGTCCGATGAATAGTGATCGGATGCACTCCAGCGTTCGGTCAACGTAACTGATTTGAATACAACTAGTTGTTGGGCTGCGACCAAACGCGTCCGATCGACCCGAAAAATGCGTCCAGTTGCCACTTAACCCGCCGCTCTTGAGCCTCAACGAGCATGTTTGAATTAGGGGTATTTATACTTCTCCATTGTCTTTCACATACCACCTTTTCTCATTTGATCTGCTGAGATACACTTGGATAGTGAGAGAGAGAGAGAGAGCAAGGAGCCTAGTGAGGATTTGAGCTTTGCTAATCCAGAGATTTGACACCTCATTAGTGACTAGAGAGTTGCAAGTGTGCATCACCCATCTCATTAGGCTTGTGTGAGTTAAGTGAGAGTTTGTGATTGTTACTCTTCGTGATCGACATCGCCTAGATGATTTGGTAGTGATTGGAAGCTTTGTGATCATTCGAAGGAGCTTGTGGATGACCCAACTTTGCTTATGATTGGTTGTGGGAGATTCACCAAGCCAGAGTGGCGAAGAATTAGCCCGGAGAGAACACTTGGTCCTTGCATGGACCAAGGGGGAGCAATACCCTTGCACGGATGCTCTAATGAGGACTAGGGTGAATGTCGACTCCTGCACATCAAAGAAAGTGGGCACATGTAAAACTCGATTGGTGTATGTGTCCTTCTAGAGTTCTAGAAAGTCCTTCAAAGTTCCTCTCCCCATGTTGAATTATCAAAAAACACATCCATGTACACTTTTGCACAATCTCCTGCATCTTTGTCCATGTTTGCATCACTGATGCCGACCTTGTGCTTGCCTAGCATAGAGGACAACACAACTAAGGCTTTTGCGCGCCTACAGGCCGAGTATTTGACATACATTCGCAGTAGTGTCAGAGACAACACTTTCGCGCATGTACTCCTAGAGGTCGATCTCGCACCTCCTATGTTCAGAGCTGAGGTCTCCACCACCATTGATGTACATGTTGTGGCCATGTCCAGGCCTACTGCAGTCTTGTTCCTTTAGACGTCCCCAAACATGTTCAGCCTTTACAAGTTGTAGTGATTGCATGTCTAATTGTGATTGATGTACATGTTGTGACCATGTCTAGGCCTACTGTGTTCTTGTTCCTATAGACGTCCCCAAACATGTCCAACCTTTACAAGTTGTAGTGATTGCATGTCTAATTGTGAAGCCTATTAAGTTGGTCTCCAGGGTTGCATGTGGATTCCAGAAGAACTTACCAAAGCCTAGTTACGAATGAGAGGCTGATGTAGAGGTCATTTTAGAATTTCATGCATCTTCATGTTCCTTCTCTTCCACCAAATGCAAGGGAGACTGAGCTCTCATAGTTCAATTGTAGTAATAATGATGGGGACTCCGGGACTATGAGAACTTGATAAAGGTCATTCGTGCCTTCCTCTCTTGATCTCCTTCTCATATCCCCCGATAAATCAATGTCACAACTATGGGCTAAAACACATGTTATCTCTGTCCCTCCATCTGCTTGCTTCCACACATCCTTTGTCAGCCACCTGCCCCCATGTTGAGTGCCCCTCCACCCTCCTCCTCCTCCTATGTTAACAGGCACAAATCTTGAAGCATAATAGAAGGGTAAGATATATATTAGGTGATATAACACATAGTTGTGGGAAATACCACTCCCATATCCCCTTGTTCCTTGCTCTCAGTGTTCTTGCTATTCTTGACTAGAGGGAGAGTGAGGTAGATGAATGTTAGCATCAATGACATATGCATAACCCTTGTGATAGAAGCATATGATACTTAAATCTCTATCTAATATCCAATATAATGCTTAAATCTCTAGAACAATTTCTCAATATGTCAATGCTTACAATTGACCTATGAACACTACGTCAAAAATGATTTTGCACAGCGTTGCCAAAAAGCACTCTGTGACGGACAGTTGTTTTGCCCGCTGTGGAAAATTCCATGTTTTCCCGTGGTGGTCTTTTTTTATTTACCATGGTGGACATTTTTTCCCGCTGCGATAAATTGATTTTCCACGGCGGGCACATTAAGACGTCTGTTGCGGTAAATAATCTATTTACCGTAGCGGACGTCTTAATGTGCCCGCTACAGTTAAGACCGAGGCCCATTAGGCCCAGGGCGAGGCCTGATAGCTGCACCACGTATAAAAACAGGACTTAGGGTTTCCTCCCCCAACCAGCCCTCTCTCTCCCATCCCCTCCCTCTGCGCAGCCGTCTCTCTCCCAGCCCCTCCCTCTCTCTCTCTCTCTCTCTCTCTCTCTCTCTCTCTCTCTCTCTCTCTCTCTCTCTCTCTCTCTTCTTCCACAGCGGCGCCGGCGCGCTCCGCGCGGGGCTGCGGCGGCACACGACGCGCTCGCTGCGGGGCGGTGCGGCGGTGCGCGGAGCGCGGACGGCGCGAGGCCACGGCGGCGGCGCGGGTTCGTGGGGCGCGCGGCGTGGGCCCGTTGATGGGCTCGGCGACCCTAGTGTTTTGGTGGCGTAGCCCATATGGGTTTTTCTTTTTTTTGTTTTTTCGAAACTATTTACCGCAGCGGGTGTTCTAATGTGTCCGTTGCGGTAAATCAATTTACTGCAGCGGGCAAACGCGTCCGCCGCGAGAATGCCACGATTTACCGTGACCTTACCATCGCAGCGGACGCGTTTGCCCGCTGCAGAAAATTAATTTCGTCTGCTACGGTTGTTCTTTTTTGTAGTAGTACTGGAAGATGTGAAGAACCTAATATATATGTCTCCATACCCAAAACGGCTCTAGTAACGTACGTGTCTAGTATAGTATATGGGGTGGAGTTGGATCACAAAAATAAATTGAAATACGGTGTGTGTTTCCATGGTCAAATAAATTCACCAGATGGAACTTTTAAATTCTTCAACCACACACACATTGCATGTTTCTCATCTCTATTCAGGTTATAGCTTGCTGCCGGTAGATGGTACTTCTCATTCTCTAGGAGTACAGGGTGAAGTTCTTTTCTGATCTTTAAATGTTGCATGTCCAAACATGAATTGAGACCTTCCTTTGTCTTGCTCTTTATGTCTAGCAAAGTTCCAACTACGCTGTCAAACACATTCTTCTGAACATGCATACCATCGATCGCATGTCGTACGTCTAAGTCTTTCCAGTACGATAAGTACTTAAAGAAAATAGACTTCTTCTTAAATGTGTCCCCCTCATTTGCCTTCACAACCTTTCTTGGTTTCCCATCTTTGGTCTTTTTTCCAAACACAAACTTGACATTCTCAACTATCTTATACACTCTGTGCCCTTTACTATAACCTGATGGAGCAGTAGATTTTGATTCATCCGTATTGTCAAAGTACTTATTCATCTTTTGTAAGCGGTACTTATGACCTGCCGGTAGCCACCTCCTATGCCTCATGTACACTATCTTGTTAGATGAAGGAAGAGACATGTGTCATGTTCCATCTATGCACTCTACACAACCAACCTTTCCCTTGAACTGGCCTGATAATGAGAAGAGAGCAGGATAATCATTAATTGTGACAATAATAATTGCTCTCAGTGTGAATGTCTCTTCGCGGAATGCATCCATCATTTTGACACCCACTTCCCATAGTATTTGCATCTCTTGCATTAAGGGCAACAAATTGTATGCCCTATTGCAACACTTGAAAGTGCGATATAAAACGGTTACGCGCGAAGACACGCCAACAACATATGTAACTCCACACATGCTGGTTTTTTGCTCGTCCTCAGGCAATATAAAATGGTTAAGCAGACGTGAGATCAGCGTTGCAAACTTGCAATCATGTAGGAGTCCATGCTGCTCGCAAGGTTTATATATATATTCAAGTTGTATACTACGACTACGTGTGTGTGTGTGTGGTGGGGTGGGGGGGGGGGGGGGGGGGGGACTGTACATGTACATGTGGAGGACAAGCATGTCGTCTGTATCAGCACACGTATTGACGACAATCAACACGCCAGGAATTGGAGGCCGTCCGACCGGCCAGACGGCCAGTAGATAATAGGCTAGGGGCAGTTGATGTGAGTATATATAGGAAAATGAAAACAGATCTCGATACGGCCATACCATACGTGACCAGGACTTTGCAACCAGCCCATATATCAGACGAGCTAGTAGTGTGTCTGCAGGTCCATCGGCGGCGATCAGAGATGGCGTCGTCGTCCAAGAAGGTATGTGTGGTCGGCGCCGGCATCTCCGGGCTGGTATCTGCCCGCGAGCTGCGCCGGGAGGGCCATGACGTGACGGTCATGGAGCAGAGCGACGGCGTCGGGGGGCAGTGGCTGTACGATCCAAGGACCGACGGCGGGGACCCTCTCGGCGTGGCCAGTGTGCACAGTAGCATCTACGCCTCTCTCCGGCTCAACACGCCCAGGGAGAGTATGGACTTCTCCGACTTCCCCTTCTACCCCAGCAGCAGTGACGTCGACAGCACCGGCAAAATATATTGAGATACGAAGAGCTCAAATAAAATATTTAGAACTCATGAAAAATATATATACAAGCTAAAAAATAGATTTAACTTTAGATAAATAAGAGTCTCCAATAATCTAGAAAATTCTCAGAACATTATAAATTGATGTATAAACATGTTTTTCAAAACTCTGCATGGCAAAAATATGAGATACAACTAGCACGAATGCAACATACGTTAATGATGAATGCATTCATGCTAGTTGGATCTTATGTTTTTAATGGTGTAAATTTTCAAACATGTTAATGCATCAATTGGAATGTTTTAGAAAGTTTCTAGATTGTTTTTCTACAGCTAAATCTATTTTTAAAGACTCGAGATATGTTCAGAAGCTCTAAACATTTTATTTGGATTTATTGTATCTCAATATATCTATAGGATTTTTAAAATCTTAAAGATGTATTCCATGGTGTAAAAACCTTATCATGTATTTATCAATCTTTTATTTTTAAGGAAAAATACAAAATCACTTAAAAAATGAGGAGGTAACTTTTTTTTTTCGCTGGCCCGCTCCCTTTTCGTCCATAAGGTAAAACTGAGAGCACGAGCCTGCATGTCTTGTTGGGCCGCAGCCCATATTAGGCCAAGGCCGGGCTGACCCGCAGCTCCCCTCTCCCTCGCCTACCATGCGTGCTCTATTATCGTCAGCACATGGCAATTGGAGATTCATCCATGCCCGGTTTGGCAGCTGCCCAAATTCTAATGATGAGATACGCATGCCCCTGCCTAGTTGTTTCCTCAACTTGTGTCTAATTGATTTCTTAGTTTTTTCAGAGTTGGTAGACATGTCCAGGAGTGCTAGCTGGCCGGAACACTCTACGATTTGTATATGGTTGTTATCTATCGACATATTTTATAGTTATAGTATATGTGGTATTTATATAGTATATATTAGATATTTAATAATGTATTTTGTACATGGTATAGAAGTAATGTTCTATCAAATCTGACAAATTTAGTATAAAAAATTGTCAGCAGATAAATAACATGTAATATACACGTGATGTTCATATGATATACATATGATGTTTTATGATATATTTTGTGATATTCATGGTTATTAAATTCGTGTATTGGATCATTCTCTAATGGCCGAGTACAAAATAGTACATATGATGTTTATATATTGATAGCACAAAGCTTATGTTGTGGTTTATTTGCTTATCAAAATGGTATTCCTTCTGCCGGTGGCGGCGACAAGTGTTGAGAGGCCAAAATCAAGTGGATAGATAAGATAAGTGATAGTCTCGTGTATGATTGTCTTGTCATGTTCATTGAGAGAGACATTTTGAAAGATGTGTATGGATATGATATAATCAAGACTTTTTCATGGTCATTAGAAAGATGTATCATTTATATTCCAAACCGTCAGTGTGCTTTTTAAAACTATTTTGTATTGTAATTTAAGACCTTCCACTTAGTAGTTGTGTACCGAGTTATTGGGCAACTTTAATGAAACTACTAAATTTCTAATTAAATGGGTTTTACTTGCATATGAAAATTTTGGTTTGACATACCTATGCAAAAAATCATGGCTCCATCACAGCTCTTCGGCGTGCTCTGTTGTCAGCACATCACGTGACCATTGGATATTATGTCCAGGCGGCAGCTGTCCTAGATGCTAAGGGGCGTGTTTGGAACATACTCCCCTCCGTATCTGATTTAGAAGTTGTTTAGGAAGCGATTTGGTCTCCTAAACATAATTTTGACATTTTTATGAAATAATGACATATGTATACTTTTATATGAAAATATTTTTTCAAGACAAATCTATTCATATAATTTTCACATTTGCAATCTCAACAACTTTTAAAAAGTTATTGATGATTTATATTTTCAATATTTGACCCAAAACTTATCCAAAACGATTTCTAAATTAAATACAAAGAGAGTATGGATTTTACAGAAATTGAGCAGAAAATTTATAGGAATCGGTTTATTTTTACAGAAAAAAAATCTCACGTCACGTTTTGAACAGGCCCGTTAACAATGAGATACGCGTTCCTATCTAATTGATCTCTTAGTTTTTTCAGAGTTGCATTGGTAAACATGTTTAGGAGTGCTGGAACACTCTACGATTTGTTTTGTTTATTAACTTTGCTTCTAGCGCACATGTACTTTATGAAACAAGCCAGGAGCCCGGGAATCCTGATTTATATTTCAGAAAAAAAAAACATATCTTGCGGGATCTCTAACGCCTTGTACGGGCCAACGAGCTGCCACTCATGACTCGTTTTCTACTCCTGTGTGCTGCTGGCCTGCGTGGGCAGCGGCTGGCCGGTAAGCCAGCCCTGTGCTTGCAAGCCCTCCCGAACCAAGTCGCTGTCGGCGTAGTCGTCACGGAAGCTCTCTGTGGCACCGAGGAATCTTGGAACGGACGACAACAGGAGCTCCTTCTTCCACTCCGGCAGCCGCGGGAATCCACAGCGCGTGGCCCCAAACTCGTCGCAGTAGTCCATGTCGAAAAAGATAGAGTGCGAGAGGCGTCTGGACACGCCGGCCGCCTCTCTGGCGCGGTGGTACTCCTCGGCGGACCGCAGCATCTCCTCCACCGTCGGCAGCGGGCTCCGGCCGGACAACACCTGCGCGACCCACCTCGCCCGCGCCTCGTAGAACCACGGCACCACCACCAGCCTTGGCAACCCGACGAAGGACAGCGACGGTGCCAGTGCCGGCGGGAACGTGTGCTCGAACAGCGGGCCGACGCGGCCGTCGTCGACGGTGACCACCCGGCCCGTGTCCAGGAACGGGAACGAAAATTCATACCCGGTGCAGTAGATGATGGAGTCGGCGACGACGCAGGTGCCGTCGGCGAACGTCACCTGCCCGTCCTCGCACAGGCGCTCGATCTGGAGGTGCAGGTGCAGGTTGTCGTGCCTTGACACGGCTTGCCTCATGCCGGGGACAACGGAGGCGTCGGCCATGGACTTGACGCTGATGTGCACCTCTTTCGCTACCTTCCGGAGCTCCAGCGCGATGTCCGTGCCGCTCGGGTGGCATCCGACCACCACCACAACTTGGTCCTGGAAAGAGTCAGGCATCCGATACGAGTGCGAGTGCAGCTGCCTCCTTCTCCACTTGTCCATGCCTGATAATGTGTGTTCATCAGTTAACCAAGAACATAAATTCAGTTCGACAGAGAGGAGGGAAAAAAAAAAGAACTGAAATCGATACATCTCCTTCTACAATCAGACAATCAGTGAAGACAATTATTGGCAACGAAGTTCGGAACCTACCGTTGATTGTAGGGAGCCTTGGCTGGGTGTTTTGGCCGACGGCGATGACAACGGCGTCAAACACCTCTTCCTCCGTGGTGACCGCGTCGTCCTCGGAGTCACCATGTCTCGACCACCTCACCGTCCAGCGCTTCATGCCGTCGTCAGCGATGCACGGCGGCGCCAGGCCGACATGGAGGACTTTGGTGTTGAGCCTGACGATGTTCATGAACCCGAACGCGTCGCAGAAATCCCTGAGGTACCTCAGGAACTCGGCGTGCACAGGGAACCGCCGGGCGTCGCCGTCGGTGCTGGGGAAGAAGGGGAAATCAGAGAAACACGTAGTCTCCCTGGGCGTGTTGAGCCGGAGAGAGGCGTAGATGCTGCTGTGCGCGCCGGCCACGCCGAGGGGGTCGCCGCCGTCGGTCCTCGGGCCGTACAGCCACTGCCCGGCGACGCCGGCGCTCTGCTCCATGACCGTCACGTCGTGGCCCTCGCGGAGGAGCTCGCGGGCGGATACCAGCCCCGAGACGCCGGCGCCCACAACGCACACCTTCTTGGACGACGACGACGACGACGCCATCCGGTAGACCTGCGGTGCAGACACGCTGCTCGTTTGCTGGCTTGCTGCTGCAAGTCTAGTCACGGAGGATGTTCATCTGAATGTATTAATTTCCTATTTCCTACTCACTTTAAAAGTTGAAATGCTCCAAAGTCTGCAAGCTTGTCAATATACAATGTGGTTAATTAATACGTGTGCTAGCTGCTGATTCGCTCTCGATCGGCAGCAGCAACAGGTGCCGTGTACTATCTTCTGCTGGCCATGTGCAAACAAAAGCAGACACATGAACAGCTCTGGATTGCACATGGGCCATGTGTAAATACGTTTCTAGACGTTTTACACTCATTTCAAATATGTACACGCACCATTACTTCAAACCTCTTTCAACGATCGTGTTCCTTGTCAAAAAAAACGACCGTGTTAAAGTAGTTAAATAGTACACAAAAGTCGAGTGAAAAATATGCCATGCTAACTAATAAAAACCATTAAACACCATTAAGCAAATCATATAATGAACGTATCACATCACGTCACATGCAAGATCACGTTGGCACATACAAATTCAAATGTATATGTAATCATATGTAAAATTACATGGTAATCAAAATATATTCAAAGTTGAAAAGAAAAGGATTCATTATATCTATCTGATGACACATGCATCAATTAAAGCTAGAAAACGAATTTTATACCTAAAACTTCCATAATTTATCCTACTTTAGGAAACAGAAAATTAAGTATATATATATATATATATATATATATTTCACATATTACCTCTTCAGAGGTAATATCAAGAGGTAATATCACAGAGGTAATATGCCGTTGGATTAAAATAAATAAACGGTTCATAGTCATTTAGATGTATCGTAGCAAAGCCCGCATCTAGATCGGTGACAAAATAATTACAGTATTATATTATATAAACTGTGGATAGATCACTGATTCACAAATGCTTGGTGCTTGTTGGCTGCTTCCAAATTAAAATACTTCTCCTAAAAAGACAGTTTGCATTGCTGGTTGATGCTGGCTGCAATGCACCATGCATGCCCAAAAGATTTACACCAGCCATCACTACTCACATGACCATTGATGTTACTGTCCATGTTGGTTGTCTCTAGATAGTCCTTCTCTACATCATATCCAAACCCAAATTAAAGAAAGATAAAAAGAACATGGGAACATATTCATGAGAAGTCGATTTAGAGGCGAATCTGCTATTATCTATAAAAAAAGATGCATGAGCTTAAGGTTCACGCAATGCAAGTAGTATAATTGATCTTTAAAAAGGCTACCAGCATATCGGTTTAAGAATTAATAGTTTTATAACGAACCCTCCCATATGTGATATGGCCATATCACATTTTCTGCTACTTGTTGCCTTGCTGCGACTGCGAGCCAGACGAGCCCTGTGCTTGCAATTACAAGGCGCCCTCCCCGACGAAATCGCCGTGCTCGTGGTAGACGTCACGAAAGCTCTCCTTGCAATCACCTCTAGTTGCCATGGACGCCCACCGGAGCTCCTTCTTCCAGCTCTCCAGCCTTGGGAACCCACAGTGCTTCTCCCCGAACTCGTCTCAGTAGTCATAGTCGTCGAGGAAGTCGTGCGCCAGGCGCTTCTCCTCCGGCAGTTGTACTCCTCCGCGGAGCGCAGCATCTCGGCCGCCGCCGGCAGCGACCTCCGGCCAGACAGCACCTGCGCCACCCACCTCGCCTGCACCTCGTAGAACCGCGGCGCCTGCACCCGACTGGGCACCCCTACGAAGGACAGCGACGGTGCCAGCGCCGGCGGGAACGTGTGCTCGAACAATGGGTCGACGCGGTTGTCGTCGTCGACGGTGAGCAGGACACCGGTGTCCGGGACGGGAACGAGTAGTCGTATCCAGTGCAGTAGATGATGGAGTCGGCGACGACATACGAGCCATCGGCGAACGTTACTTGCCCATCCTCAGACAATCACTTGATATGCAAAAATCCAAAGCAAAGATCCGATCAAGCACATTTGTCAGGACAAACACAGAGGATGCTAGCTGGATTGGCAATGTAGCTGCCAGTGGTTACCTGGAGGTGGAGGTGCAGGTTGTGGTGCCTAAACAGAGCTTTCCTCATGCCGGGGACAACGGCGCCATCGTCGTCCATGGACTTGACGCTGATGTGCACCTCTCTCGCCACCTCGCAGAGCTCCAGCGCGATCTCCTTACCGCTCTCGCCGAGGCCGACGACGACGACCACCTCGTCACGGAAGGAGCCCGGGATGCGGTACTGAGTGTGAGTGCAGCTGCCTCCTCCTCCACTTGTCCATGCCGTTGATGGTTGGGAGCCTTGGCTGGGAGAACTGGCCGGAGGCCACGACGACGGCGTCGAACACCTCCTCCGTGGTGACCACCTCGCTGTCACAGTCACCATGTCTCGATCGATGAACACCTCACCGTCCAGCGCTTCGTGTTGTCATCAGCGGCGAGCGGCGGCGCAAGACTGACGTTCAGGACCTTGGTGTTGAGCCTGACGGCGTCCATGAGCCCGAACGCGTCGCAGAAGTCCCTGATGTACCTGAGGTACTCGTCGTGCCCTGGGTACCGCCGGGAGTCGCTGGTGCTGTCGTTCTTGGGGTAGAACATCAAGTTGGAGAAGCCCATGCCATCTCTGGGCGCGTTGAGCCGGAGAGAGGCGTAGACGCCGTTGTGCACGCCGGCAGTGCCGAGGGGGTCGCCGGCGTCGGTCCTCGGGTCGTACAGCCTCTGCCCGCCGATGTCGTTGCTATGCTCCATGACCGTCACGTCGTGGCCCTCGCGGAGGAGCTCGCGAGCGGATACCAGCCCCGAGACGCCGGCGCCAACCACACAGACCTTCTTGGACGACGCCATCCCGACGCCGATGGCTTTGGACTAACATGTATCCAAGATCGGCAATTACAGCAATTAGCAATATGTTATGAATGTCCCCTGCTTAATGCAATACACGCCTTGCTATAGTTTCCCAACTCATTCACAATCTCCATGACCGGTTGGGGGTATATATATATATATATATATATATATATATATATATATATATATATAGGATCCACCCCTCCAAAGCTCCTACACTTTCCTAAATGTATGCAAAAACAAGAATTTAAACATGCCTATGCAAACCCATGCCTAGTTGGGCATGCTGTTTTTGGGTCGGTTGTGTTTAGGCTGTCAACGTCTTAGTTCTAGCTAAATGAAGGTTTTTTTCTACAGCTATCTCCGGCTAAACACAGCTATTAGCATTTAGGATTTTCTTAGCACGAAACACTACTAAAGAAAGATTAACCGTGACATTTTGAAAACACCCTCCGAGGCGGGTAGGATTTTCAAATGTCTCGGTTAATGCTTGTGATTAACCGAGGCATTTATTTTATATTAACCAAGATGACCACAATCAAACGTCTCACGAAATCGAGACGTCCAGCTCTAAAAATACTCTATTATCGAAGGTGGTAACCCTATAAGGCCCGCCTCCAAAAATACCGAGGCCCAAATAAGCCCCAAAGGCCCATTACCAAGGGTCCATATATGCATTTGAGTTAGTGTGTGAGAGTCTCCCAGGTCCACCCTCCCCCATCTCTTGTTTCACACTCACACTCACCTCACCTCTCTTTCTCTCATCTTCTCGTGGTATAGATATAGATATACACTAGCAAACATGTCCGTGTGTTGCAACGAGATATATAATTTATGTAATTTTTATAACAACTTTTTAATTTAAAGATTTATTTAACAATTATGCTATTTCAATTTATCTTAGAATTAGTCCAGCAAAGATACATGATTTTCAAAATCATATAAGCATCGCCCATGAAAGAGTGTGTGTCATTAATTATTTGGATTTATCTTCGAATTAGATTCCGATGCATGTACTAATTAGAATTAGACTCCTATACGCACCTGAAATACATTGTGTGTGTGAGATAGTGATGCGTCAGATTTTGCACCATGTTTTTTCATGTAGGTATTAAATTAAGTATGTTTGGCTGATATTAAATTAGTTGATGATTTGTACGAATTTGTACGACTAATTTGTTGTGTGAGAAAACTATTTTTTTTATAGTTGATCTTTGCGGAGTCTATAAAGACATGGACTATTAATTTAATATTAGACGTACACCACATGTTTGGACGATAGCAATCTATAGAATTTTAATAATTCATAACTTTATAAGCCAAATCAAGAGGAGATTAGATCAAGATAATCAAGAGGAGAAGATAATACTCTCTTTAGCTCACAAAACTGCGTTATTACCATTCAAGAAAAATGATGCATTATTAAGTCTGCTAGGTCTGTGGCTGCCAGGGTGGCCCTCATCTAGAAGCCTCATCCCGTGAAAGAAAATCTGACGCACCCACCCACATGCTATAGCCGAGCGGGTGAGCTGCGAGCAGCTGAGCACCACGCCACCACCCATCCTTCCTCTTGCTCTGCTCCAGATCCGGCCGAGCGGGCCACCCCGCCTCCGTCCTCTTCTCCACCCCGCGCGTAGTCATAGTCTTATCGGTCCCTTCTCCCGGCTAGCCTAGGCAAGGTCGCGGCGGGTGCTCCTTCTTGAGTGCCGCGGACACGCGGTTGGCAGCAGTGTTGCTCCGCGCGTGCCTAGGTACGATCATCGACGAAGCTCTTCCTCCACGCCTGGGCATGGTCCATAGCTGGGATCCAACCCGCGCACACGGGCAACGTAGGCGGCGGCATTCCAATGTCCAATCCGGCGCGTCTGCGTGAACGAGGAACTCAGACTTTCTTTCTTGGATCTGCTATTTTTGTTTACATATATATTACTGCTTCTCTCTCTTTTTTTTTGCATATATACTCGGTTTGTTCTGTGTTTGATTCGATTTGTTGGCTGGTTGTGTTGTATTCTATTTGCAGATCTTCATACAATGAGATGTCCATGTTTATTCCCTTCTGTTTCTCGATTTGTTGTCTAAAAATTCGTTGGTCTGTGGATGCCATAGATATGAGAAACGTGGTGGCGCCGATTTTTGTCTGTGGTGGCCTCGATCTTGTTCTATTTAGTATTGTTATTCATCTTCCTTTCTTGTTGGGGTCTCAAACTTTCGATTTGTTCCATGTTTGTGATTTTGATTGCTAAGTCTCGTACCATCCGTGATTTGGCTCGTCACCATATATACTCCTGACCGAACCATCCAAGAGTGTTTTTGTCGGGTTTGACCAGGTTTCGATCCGGATGACTTTCTATTTGTGGGTGGGTTGTGGCGTTGAAAAGTTGAAGTAGACAGAAGAGATGACGCACAAACGGAAGGGAAGCATTTGTCGTCTGGTTCAACTGATTGGGCCGGAAATTGGGCCAAAACCGAGTGACCGGTACGACAGTTAGGCTATATTGAATGAGCTGGACGAAAAAAAAAAGCTAGAAATTTTGACTCTTTATTAATAGGTATAGATATATATATAGATTAGTTGATGGATCTTGACCTAAAAATGCATGTATGATGCGTGTTTGCCATATCGTCTTTCTCCGACACACTACTACAGATTTCTACATCACTGCCGACCTATCACTGTCGGGTCTGGCAAAACCGGCAGTGATGAGTCTTCACTGTCGGTTCCAGCCACGAACCGGTAGTGAAGGTCTTCATCACTGCCGGTTCGTAATTTGAAAATTCAGTTTTGTAAATTGATTGTTTGAGCCACTAAACGAATTCAAATGAAAAAGTTATGAACTACAAAGTTTCATAACTTTTCGAGATCTACAACTTTCATGTACAAAGTTTTTTCATCCGTGACCGAGGACTCAAACCGAAGCGCCCGAACGGCCTGCCAAATGGACGGCCTGAGGCTCCGGTCCTGCGTCGTGCACCAAAGCCCTACCACCAGCACGCGCTCCATCTGACGCAGGTCAAAATCGCCGTCCAGTCGGTGGTCCGCCGTGGCGAGTACCTCACCTCGGCCATGCATCTCCAGGACCCGCTGTGCCAGGTGGACGACGACGCTCTCTTTCTCCGGCACGGGCACAACGGGGCGGCGGTCACAGGCGACCTCGAGGAGGACGACGCCGAAGCTGTACATATCTGATTCGGTGCTGAACCTGCCGGTGATCATGCAGTCTGGGTCCATGTATCCCATGGTGCCAGCCAGCTCGGTGGTGTGCGCGCCGCGGCCATGGTCGACGAGCCTCGCCAGCCCGAAGTCGCCGAGCTTGGCGTTGAAGGAGGCGTCCAGCATGACGTTGCTGGGCTTGATGTCCCTGTGCAACACACCTTGTTCGCAGTCTTGGTGTAGGTACAGAAGCGCGGAGCCAATCCCAAGGATAATATCATACCTGGACACACATGCAACATAGAAATATATACAGCTAATAAGACTTCGCTGCCAAGGAAGTATTTTGTCTGCAGTACTGTAAAGGTGCCTGTCGAGGCTTCCATTTGGCATGAGGTCATAGACGAGGAGGAGCTCGTCATGGCTATGGCACCATCCGATGAGCTTCACGAGGTTGCGGTGCCTCAGCTAGCTGATGATGGTCACCTCGGAGGCGTACTCTTTCCTGCCCTGGCTGGAGCTCCTGGACACTCTTTTTATGGCAACGTCCAGGTTCATCTGGTCCAGGAAACCTCTGTACACCGAGCCGAAGCCACCTTCGCCGAGCTTCCGGTCGTCCGAGAAGTTGCTGGTGCCAGCGGCGAGCACGCCGTAGCTGAATCCTTTTGGTCCAGCAGCTCCGTTCCTGAATTGTCCTTCCATGTCTTGGTCTGCCGCGTTGGCAAAAATGGCAAACCTTCCGTCCTTACGCATGCAGCCAAAGGCGGCGAGGCGCAACAAGATGGCAAGTGTTAACGAGACGAAGATAGCACTAGCAGCTGCAGCGACGATCAGAGACATCTTGGTCTTGGCCTTGTTGGGGTCCTGCTTTGTGCTGGGCAGATCCAGAGGAGGTGGTGGCAGTGGCAGTGGCAGCATCATCAGCTGGATCGGCTTCTGGTCGTATTTGGCATAGCAGTTGTCCCCCTTCACAGAAGCAGCGGTGTTGTTAGGGTAGGTATCCAGCAAACCTAGCACGACGTTACTGAGGCAGGCGATGCACAAGGACGGCGTCAGGTCCCTCCTGCACTGCACGAGCCCGTGCACACCAATGCCAGTCGCCGGGTCCTTGTAGCTTTGGTTGTTGTCCAAGGCGTACCCAAGTGGTGATTTGGCAGCCTGTTCGATGAGCCTGCTCAGCATCTTCCACCGAGTATTGTTCATGCTCACCGTGTCATGGACATACACGTCGAAAGCCCAATAGTACACCCAATCGTTGGTGTACATGGAGGCAAAGTCGTCCGTGTCGGAGTAGCGGAGAAGGCACTCGTCGTACAGGAGCGCCCCCGTCCGGCCGCTCGGACACACCGTGCTCACCATGTAAGAAGGCGCCCTTTCAAGACACTTCTTGCAATCGGCCCAGGCGGTGTCGGCGAAGCACATGATGACGCCGAACACCGAGTCGTTCGGCTCGCCGAAGGTGGAGTTGAGGTACCCGGCGTTTGTGGCGGCGCCGGCGCCGGTGCTGAGGCTGTGGAGGAGAACGTCTCTGTGGTGCGTGGGATCAGAGATCGATCGGAACCCCGCTCAGGGTTCAGGCTTCTGTTATGATGGATGGATTATAATTTCATGAGAATGAGCTTCGATCCACCATTACATTCGGCAACATCGAGGATCTATCGGATATTCGGATCGGAGACCAGTTCCAACTTCCAAGGAAGCTGGCACACACAACGACAAGGAGAGCATTGAGGAGAATCCAAAGCTCTGTGCCCTGAATGGGCGCCGCGGCGCTTCGCGATTGTTGTTTCTCGTCAACAGCAGCAATATATATAGGGGCCCACACAAGTAATCCATATGGAAACTAATTTTCCGCCTCTGCATCCCTCTACTAGGCCTATAACTAGGCCCCGTTTAGTGTAGTCCCGCTGTCTAGTTCTCCGTCTCTCTACTTTTGTTGGATTTCTACGCCATGTTCATATGATCGTTTTAGCAGCTAATAAGTCAATTGGTGTTGTTTTTAGCTATTTTGTTATGAGAGAAAAACACGGCTTCACTGGCTGACGAGTAGGGCGCTAATAGGGGGAAGGGTACCCGCAAGGTGGTCAGGGCCGGGTGCTGCTGCATCGCCCTCAAGCGGTCGGATTTCTGGATCCCGGCGAAGCTTTCGTCGAGCCACTCCGGATGGCACCCGGGTGGTTTTACCTAAGGAACGACGACAACCTGCTCCCGGCCTACACTGGGAGGACGATCGACGTGCAGCTCGACTGCTGGAGGTACGGCGTCGCGCAGCAGAAGCAGCGTCGCCTCTCCAACCTGCTGGACACGGTCGGGCGTCTGAAGAAGGAGGGACTCACGGCGGCGATCGTTGCGTCGGCATTCCATCAGCGGCGGGTCGTGCCGCTGATGGCTCGACCCCTCCGCCTCGACGAGATGCGTCCGGGGGTCGATCTCTCGGGGTGTCGCCTCCTGGGAGACGAGCTGCCCCCCGAGAGGGTGGTCCGCCACGTCCGCCACTTCTTTGTGGGCTCATTCGATGCCAAGAACGTCGCCCGGATCCCCATGAGGTCGGACGAGGGGTACATCGAGCTGGTAAAGTCCTCTTCCTCTGTTAGAGTTCTTGTGTTTGCCTTGTCCGCCTTTTTTGCTTGCGTTCTGACTGCCCTGCGTTCCCCAGGAGAACGTTCCCTTCCGGAAGTCGCTCCCGCCGGTGAAGGAGGACCGGGCTGATTCCCAGGCGAGGCGCCTCCAGGCCGAGAGGGACAAGGATGCCAAGGACAAGGCCAAGAAGGCCAAGGCTAAGAGGGCCCGGGAGAAAGAGGCGAGGGATCAGCGCCGGGCCCGACAGAGGTGAGAGGGCCTTCCCGAGGAGGAACCGCCCTCGAAAGAGGAGGACGAGGAGGAGGAGGAGGATAGCGACAACGATGTCGAGGTGGACTGGAGCGAGGAGGAAGAACAAACGACGCCCGAACAGAGGGTGGCCGTCGGAACCGGAGGAGGAGAGGGGTCGACGTCGAGGTCGGCCCCTACTGTCGAAGCCGAGCCACGGGGGGAGCGCCCCGTGGCCCCTCAAGATGAAGTGCCGCGGCAGACGCACAGGCGGTCATCACGATCCCTGTCAGGATGTCGATCGAGCGAGCCCTCGGCGCCTGCCGCGTCGAGCGCACGAGCGTCGGGCCCGTCGACGCAGAAGGAAACCAGCAGGGGGACGGCGGGAGCGTCGTCGGCCCCTGCCCAGGAGACGGTGCCGAGGGCGGGCTCGACCCCGCCCCCCGGCGGGTTGTGTTCAGGACCTCGATCGGTTCGAAGGCCGTCGGCCAGAAACGCCTGTCCCCGAAGGGGTAAGTTATCCTTCCGGCTGGTCGATGGTACTTGTCATGTTTTTAGTTTTGTCGCTGACGACCTGTGCTTACCGTCGTGCACGGGTTTCTTTCTCAGGTCGAAGCGCCCGCAGGAGGATGCGTCCCTCGCCCCTGCCAAGAAGCTAAGGATGGGGGCTACAGTCAAGGCGGCCGTCGAGGCCGGTCCCGCTGCTCCGCCCCCTTCGACGCTCACCCCCAAGGCGGCTTGGGCAGCCAAGGCCCGGGAGGTGATGGAGCGAGGGATAGCGCAGGGTGCCTCGGCATCTGCCCAGGCGAGAGAGGAGACGGTCCTGCACGCCCCGCCAGCGAGGGCCGCCGAAGTGACGGGCGTCGCCGCGCCCGTGCAGCTGTCGGAGGGAGTCGCACCCGGTGCCTCAGAAGGCACGGGACCTGCGTCGACGGCGGTCGTAGTCGAGGGGGGCGAGCCCCAAGCCACCGTTGAGATGGAGGTGGTCGGGCCCCAAGTTGCTGCGAACGAGGGGGAGGCCCCGGCTCACCCAACGCCGGGGCGGTGGCCCGAGGGTCTAGCCTCGCTGGAGGCGCGACTGCGGCTCGAGCGCGAGGGCACGGCCGCTGTCGCATCTGAGGGCCCTTCGCCGACGCCGGAGGTCGAGGAGGGGGTCGGGTCGAGCGGCCTGAGGCGACACCCGCGTCGGAGAAGGGCGGGATGCTGATGGAGTCCATCGCCGAAGAGGTGGCTGAGATGGTGGCCGAGCTGGTGGGCTCGGTGGTGACGACCGCCATCGCAGCCCCTCGTGCGGTACCGGAGGTGGCTCGGCCTCGCCTCGAGGCTGGGGGGTCGTTGTCTCGAGGTAAGTCGTGCTCCGACTTATTCGAGCCGTAGTGGGTATGTGGTGCCAGGTGCTGATCTCTTCGTGCCTTTCCCCATGCAGGACCGTTCTGCTGGCCGTGGATTCCTCTGCCCGGTGGTGAAGGCTCGGTGGGACCGTCGACGTCCTCGTGGGGTGGCCCCGAGGCCGGGAGAGGCTAGGCGGAGGGGTTTTCCCCCTTGTTCGCTTGGCAAGAGGAGGTGGAGTGCCGCGGGGGTGCCGCCGCAGTGCGCCAGAGCGTCATGTGGGAGGTCCAAGAGAGGATCGCCACCCGCAGCGCGTACTGGGGATAAGAGGTCCTCGAGCTGGCGGACCCTCAAGACCCTGAGCAGCTCTTCCTCACGCTCGACGACCAGGCCGAGCTCCGGCAGTGGGAGCATCTCGAGGAGTATCGGGCCTGGTTCGAGCAGTCGGTACGCCTCACCGCGAATGTCGCCGCCGTGGATATATGCCGGGGGATGGAGGTGGGTTTCGTTCTCCCTTAGACTTTGCTCGGGTGGCATGACTGTTCTTTTTCTGATGATCTTCCTTTTCATCCTTGTCAGACGCTGCGGGCGAGGTCCTATGAGAAGTCCCAGTTCATCCTCCGGGCGTAGGAGCAACTCCCGGCCCTCCGCGCCTCGCTGGAGAGGGCGGAGGCCGAGGCTGCCCGGGCGAGGGCCGAGGCGGCAGCCGCTCGGGAGGATGCCGAGTCGAAGGTCGCCCACGCGAGGGCCGGCTTTATGTCCATGCAGGAGGAAGCCCGGGTCGCCCAGGAGACGGCGCAGTCGAGGCTCGACGACGCCCTTCAGTCGACCATCAAGGTCGGGCATGAGCGGGACGCTACCCTCGAGGCCAAGCGCAAGGCCGAGGAAGAGGCTGCCCGGCTGAAGGAGCTGGCCCGGGCGACGAAGGGCATCCGGGGGCTCCGGGGCGACCTCGACGTCGTCTCTCGCGAGCGCGACACGCTGGCCGCCGCGGAGGAGAAGGCTCGGACCCGCGCGACCTCCCTAGGTGTGGTGGCGATGAACCAGAAGAAAGCCCTCGATGACGCCGGCAAAGTCATCGAGGGCCTCGAGGCTAAAGTCAGTGGCCAAGCCACCGAGCTTATCGACGTTCGCCGCCAACTCGAGGAGACCACGCGAGGCTACGCCACCCTGGAGGCGCATGCCCAAGGTAAATTTCTTGAGAGTGTTGCTGAATCTGCCCGGCCTCGACCCTTTTTTGGTTTTGACCGGGTTGTGTGTTGGTTTTGGCAGAGCTCGCAGCAGACAAGGCCCGAGCCCACGAGGACCTGAACAGTCTTCAGGGCCTCCTCGGGACTGAGGCGAACTTTAACGCGAGGCTCGCGGGCGTCATCAACACCTTCTGCGATGACCTCTTGGTCGAGCCGGAGCCGGAGGGCGAGGGCGAGGCTCGAGGGGACCCCCTGCTGCGCCGCTTCTACTCCATGACGCAGGAGGTGACGGAGCACGTCCGTGCTGCCCTGCATGTGGGCGTGAAGCGGGCCCTCGCGGTCGTCAACTCGGCCTACAATTATGACCTCAACGTCGTCACCAACGGGTTTGCCACTGACCCGAGGCTGACCGACGAAGAGAACGACGCGAGGTGCCAGAAGTTGATGGATCTTGCAGAGGTGCCCGGAGGCGAGCTGGCGAAGCTCTACGAGCCCGAGGTGATCCCCTCGGCGGACGGAGGTGGCGCCGAGTAGCCCTCGGATGTTGTCGATGAGCTTCTGCAGACTCTTCACCTCCCAATGTGGCCAACGCGCGATGCCCAACTTCCTGCATTGTTTCTTGAGGACGATGACCCCCTCGCTGAGTGGTCCCAGGCCTGTGAGCCAAAATCTGGACAGGAAGCTCTGAGTAACGATTAGGCTTTTGTAATGATACAATGTCGAGCCCCCGAGGGCTTCTTATATCTAATGCATTTTGTTCGAGGTGCATATCGTTATTTTCGTTCCTCGAGCTCTTTCTGCTTTTCTCTGCCTGAGTCGACACTTGTGAACTAAGTGTTCGACGCACGCTCGTATCCTTGGAAGGGGGGAGCGAGCGGGGATACCGTAGCCCTGGGGCGTAGGAGAGTCCCCGGCTCTACGGCCCGCGACCCTTAGGGAGTTCGAGGCGCCTTTACTTAGTTACGAATCATACTCAAGGGAAAGATCGAGAGGGAAAGCTGAGTTTTCGAAAAAACGTTCGAGTTTTTCGGGACTTAAGAGGGGGGTGCCCCCCTGTTAGCCCCCGAGGGAGGCTTGACTGTGCTGGGGCAAAGTCGAGGCTACCTTAGTGTTGTAAATGGGTGTGTCTTGTTATTTCTACTTCTCGAGCTCTCTCTGCTTTTCTTTGCCTGAATCGTCGCTTGTAAACTAAGTGTTCGACGCACGCTCGTATCCCTAGAAGGGGGGGGGGGGAGGAGTGAGCGGGGATACCGTAGCCCTTGGCGTAGGAGAGTCCCTGGCTCGATGACACCCGCGGACCCTTAGGGAGTTCGAGGCGTCTTTACTTAGTTACGAAGCGTACTCGAGGGAAAGGTCGAGAGGGAAAGTCGAGTTTCAAAAAAACGTTCAAATTTTTCGAGGACTTAGGAGGGGGGTGCCCCCCTATTAGCCCCCGAGGGAGGCTCAACTTTGCTGGGGCAAAGTCGAGGCTACCTCTGAGTTACGAACGAATGTGAAATGTGTTTCGAGAACATTTTTTTCGTTCGCAACGCGATAAGTGTACATAATGCGGAAATGTACGAGGCTTTGAGGCCTCAGGGATAGAAATGATGTAGCTGTTCGATGTTCCACGCGTTGGTGAAGATCTCGCCCTTTTCGTTCTTCAGTTTGTAAGTGCCGGGCTTGTTGACACAAAAAGCGTCAGATCTGTGAACACCTCGGGCTATTACCCAAAGCTCGATGTCGAGGGCGTGCCAGTCGATTTGACCAATCAATCGACAAGGATGATAACTAGAACAAACTGAACGAGACGACAGCGATGCACCCGGACGTCAAGGCTCAGATTGATCAGGGGTAACTAGAGCAGAGCTAGATGAGGCAAACAGCGATGCGCCCGGATTGCCAAAGCCTAGAGGTACTCCCACGCGGAACTAGCAAGGATTTGACGGAGATCAAGGTGATGCAGCCCGCCGAAAGCTTGAAGAACTCGTTAAAGCTATAACTAATGCATAAAAAGGGTAAATTGCGATAAAAGTTAGAATAAGATAAAATTGGTTTGTTTTTGAGTTGGATTGATTCTTTATTCCATAGCCCTCGGGCACATATTTATACTCCCGCATAGAGAGTTGTACAAAGACATGATACATAGCCTTTCCTAAAACAAACTCCTACTTTAAAGGAAACTGACTCGCGCAGGAGCCGGACAATAATATTTATTTCCTAAACAAACACACCTATTTTAATGGAAAATAAATGACTCATGCAAGAGTCGGACTCAAACTACTATAATAATACTGGTACAGAACACCAGTTTCCTTATACTCCTTCTCGATGGAAACTTTCCATCGGCAGATCCCTTTAATCCGCACCTTCCTTCTTTGGCCACTTGTAAACTTCCACTGCCGCTAAGTGCTAAGTCACGCCCATCGGCATTGGCAACACTTTCCCGATCAGCAATCGGCAACATCTCTTCGTCGGCAATCGGCAACCATCTTTCATCGGCAATCGGCAACCATCTTTCATCGACAATCAGCAACAAGCCTCCATCGGCAATTGGCAACTTATTGGCCATCGGCAATGACCCTTCATCAGCAGTTGGTAGACTCCTCATCGACAATCGGCAAGGACTCCTCATCGGCAATCAGTTTTAACAAGACTTCACCGATCTTGTCGGCAAAATTCATCAGTTTCCATCGGCAAAACACTTGGTCTCCCCGCAGCACCTTTCCATCGGTACTATCGACTCCTGATACCAATGGAGAACGGCGGCCGCTGACTAGTCAAGCCTCAACCCATTTGACACGTGTCAAAAAACGGTGTCAACACATGCCCCCCAGTTTCGGAGCGTATAACTTTACGTACCAAAATTCTCTCCACTGTAGCCGTTGTTGTAGCCGTTACCCCGAGATAGGCGTACGGTTTCCTCGATCCCCGCTGTGGAACTACAATTTAATAATAAAATCCCTCGATTGTAGCACGAACAATTACAGACCACCTTGACCACCGCGCGTATCTACCGCGGGCCTCTCTACATTCTTGCACAGTGTGGAACAGAACCCCAAAATGCCCCTGAACAGGATTATAAAAGTTACCGGGATCCACACTGCCTTTTTACCCGAGCCCATTTTCACTTTCACCTTCCTGCCTTCGTCTTCAACCTCCGGCTGCTCTGAAGAACACAGGCTCAAGCAACAGCACTCCTTCACACTCCAAGGACGAACCAAACATTTCTTCGGCTTCAAATGGCGATCCAAGTTGACATCCCGAAGGTAAGATTCATTCTCCATCCAATCCAACCTCTCTGCATAGTTCTTTTCTCCGCAAAAACCTGGTTTTATCCCCATTCTCCCTTCTGATTCGTCCCTTTTTCTTCAAACCCTAGGAGCTGTACAATAAAGTGATCATCCCCCTCGCCGGTTCCAATCTCAGATGTCTAGGCCCAATGGGCAATCCAGACCCCACCTCTATCATCAACGCAGAAACCAACCGGATACCGCTTAGATCTGAGAGCTTCGATCTAGGACTGTGGAAGGATACATTCCGCTCATGCCCTAAGCACACCAAAGGATGGAAGAACTGGTTCTTGAGGTTGGCCAGGTCACAACAAGTATACTGGCAGGAGCGTGACTTAGATCAATGCATTAGGCTCTCAATTGCCGATGCAGAGAGGAATGAGAACTTGATGATAGCAGCTTCATATTTCTGGTCCGACAGCATGAACGCTTTCCTCTTCAGGCATGGACCGGCTACTCCCACCCTTGTCGATGTCTACATGCTAACTGGCTTGGATATCATCTCTGCCGATACACTGAGCCTCTTCAACAGAAAAGCTGAGTACAAAGTGAACACCCGTAGTATCGGCGGCTGGACAGGTTACATTCAGGAACACCAGAAAACCGGATCGGTAACCCAATGGGAGCATGCCATCTTCTTAAATATGTGGTTGGAAAAGTTTGTCTTCTGTGGCAAAACCATCAGCCCGACCACCATGCACCTCCCTGCGGCCGAACTGCTTGCCAACGGCACAAGGCTCCCTTTAGGCAGGTATCTCCTTGGATCGGTTTACCGATTGCTTCATCAAGTATCCAACAAGCTACTGCTAGGAGAGCCCATCGGCAATCTCGGAGGCCCCTGGTGGTTTGTTAATCTCTGGTTGAATGCACATATGCACAAGGCTCTCGGGTTTGATTTATTCGCCCAACAATTCCCGAGGGACATATCAGAAGATTACCGATATGATGATGATGAATCGGCAACTCGAGCTCCGCTTAACTTTGGAGAAGCCGTCATAATGCTGCCAGGTACCGATGCCGATGTAGAGTACTTCGGTTACTATTTCCAGAAATTCTACAATGGACTTCCCTCATCGGAATGGGCTTGGTGGCCGTATCTTAATGAACACAACCAGTTCCCGTTGTTGTTCAACCTGACCGATATGAACCTGCCCGAAAACCAAGCAATTATGAGGGCCAGCATTACTCCCCGAGCCATCCCAGTGAATATCTTTGGATCTGGGAAGAACGCTCCACCGTCGTACGAGTTTTACTATCCATCGGCAGCGACGAGACAACTGGCATTTGGCCAACTGTCGATCAAGTTGTGCTACTCCAGGGTAGTAAGACCTAGGCAGGCAATCTCCAACAATCTGGATTGGAACAAAGTCATCAGCCTCCCTACCGATGCCGATCTGTCGGACCTTGACTTGTCCTCCAGGTCGCCAACCTCCTTCATCACCAACGAATTCAAGTCTTGGTGGCAAGAATGGAAGTGTCAATTACTCGCCAAGTCTTCACATTATTATCGGCACCTGATCGACGCCGATTACGTCATCCCCGACGACGCAGTAAGTCTGCTATCCGATGCACTTTCATTACTTTATCTGTCACCGGTATCAATACCTAACTCCTTTGCATCTTTGTACCTAGCAGGCCGATGATCTAGTTCCCACAACGAGCAACAGCGGTAGACCCTTTAATCTTCGGATGATGGGTCCTATATCGATCATCGGCAACAAAGCTCCGACATTGGCTGCCTTCACGCCTCAACAGGTACCTTCGCCGATGCCTACAATAGCTCAAGCTACATCGGCTGCAGCTATTGCCTTGACGCAAACTTATGCAGTAAACTCATCTTTACTTGTACCGATTACATGTTGTTTCATCGGCAACATTTATCTTGCATAACTCGCTTTGTATTTCAGGCACTATGGTCATCGGCATCTGCTTCCAGCAGGCAAACGCCTTCCAGCCCGGTCTTCATCCAAACGGATCGGCTCCCCTGCTGTTGCGCCAACAAAGAAAACGCGCTTGAGGCTGGCTTCTCCTCCACCATCGGCTCCAACGGCACCATCAGCTGCCGATGCGTCGCCAGCAAGACTGCCTCTGGCCCCAGTCGCACCACCTGCCGGCAGGTCATCGGCAGAACCTCCATCGGCTTCTATGCCTGATCAACCAATGGATGACGCCCCCGGCCAGGAGATAGCAGCTGCTGCGACGACCGAAGCGACATCGTCATCGGTACCGGTCACGCTGAATGAAGAAACAGCTCCCTCCGCAGTAGCAGCGACGTCGGCACCCGCGCCGTCGACTCACGTCCCCGGCGAAGGAACAACGCAACCTTCCGCAGTAGCCGCAACGTCGGCATCGGCACTGTCGACCCAAGTCCCCGATGTCAGAACGGAACCACCACAAGAAACTGCCACTACATCGGAGGCGACGCCGGCCACAACTATACCAGCACCAACGGCGTCGGTTGCCTCTCCAACAAGGGCTCAGTCATCGGCATCTGCCGCCGATGTTCGAGATGAAGCCGGACCGTCCAGTATGCTGGCGGAGATCCGCTTCAAGACAGTAAGTAGATTACCTTACAGCTCGTAGTATAGTTTTACAATCGGCGTATTTTAACCTCTGTTTTCAGGCCCAAGACTCTCTAGATAGCCTCTTCTCCTACAGCCTAAACCTTCAGAACGAAGATGAGCGCCAAGGCTGCCTCCAAGCAGACAGTCTATTTTCTTTTGCTGTCAACGTCCCCGATGACAATGAAGAGGAAAGCTACACCCCGGCTCTATCGGCAGAAGTCAAATCCAGACTTGAAGAATTGCTCTCTTTGCTGCTGCAAGACACCTCTCAACTCGTCCAGGACTCATCGGCGGCAAAGATTATATTCAAAGATATCCAAAGCCATCTTTCCGCCGATGCAGCAAAAACCATCCTCCAGGCAGCTTCTATTGACATCAAACAAATCCAGTACCAGAGGCTTATGCGTCGCATTGCCGATAGAGCGGCCCAAGCTAAGAGCGAGGAAGAAAAGCTCAAATTTAAACGCCTTGCCGATGAGAAGCACAGAAGCATCGGTCAAACCAAAGTTTCCATCGGCAACCTTGACCAGGAAATCTCTCGACTGTCGGCAAGGAAGGAAGAGTTGCTGGCGGAGCTGCAAAAGGTTGAAGGGGATCTGACGGCTGCCAACCAACAAAAGATCCAACTGTCCGACTCCATCAGGGCTTTACAGCAAGAAAGAGATCATAATGCCCGTCAAGCCATCCTATGGAAGAAGAAAGTCAAGCCGGTTGAGGGTTCTACCGATGCTGACGCCAAGGAGATAGATGAAATAGATCAAATTCACCTACGTGCGATAACAGTTATCCACTCCTTATTGTAATGTCTGTTGTATCGGCAAAGATGTAACCTGATACTTGACCTTGTCTTGTAATATAACGCTAGTTTGTCTTTACCGATGTTTTTATAACTTTCCTTTTCATCGGCATTCGACTGTGCACTATGCATCTACCCATATGCTAGGGTAATATCTCTTTAAGTATTTGCCATTGATCGCCCTAGAAAATGTCACTCCCTCGAGAGTTTCCAAAATGTACGCATTACCAGGAGCAGACTGTTGTATCCGATAAGGACCTTCCCAATTAGGGGACCACTTTCCAAATTTAGAGCTCTTAGTCCCAATCGGTAAAATCAACTTCCAAACCAAATCGCCATCGGCAAATTCCTTTACCTTTACTTTCTTATCATACCATCGGGCAACCCTCTTCTTGTTCTCTTCAATACTGATTAATGCTCTTAACCGATGACCTGCCAAATCTTCTAACTCATCCTTCATCAAAGTAATATAATCATCGGTCATCAACTGATCCTGAAAAGATAATCGCCTAGAACCAGTTTTAATTTTCCAAGGTAGGACAGCATCATGTCCATAAACCAACTGATACGGCGAGACCTTGGTTGCACCATGACAAGCCATCCGATATGACCATAAAGCTTCGTTTAATACCATGTGCCACCTCCTAGGGTTTTCTTCAATTTTTCTCTTTATAAGCTTAATGACTCCTTTATTAGTCGCTTCGGCTTGACCATTAGCTTGAGCGTAATAAGGAGAAGAATTTAACACCTTGAAACCCATGCTAGCAGCAAAGTCATCAAACTCTCCCGATGTGAACATGGTCCCTTGATCGGTAGTAATGGTCTGAGGAATACCAAATCGGTAAACGATGTGCTCCTTAACGAAATCCACCATGTTTGCCGATGTCACCTTCTTCAACGGGATTGCCTCAACCCATTTGGTGAAGTAATCGGTAGCAACAAGTATGAACTTGTGTCCCTTGCTCGACGGCGGATAAATCTGGCCGATGAGATCAATAGCCCGTCCTCTGAACGGCCAAGGCTTGATTATAGGATTCATTGCCGATGCAGGTACCCTTTGCACATTACCAAACTTCTGACAGTCCTGGCACCCTTTGAAATAATTGAAGCAATCCTCCAAGATCGTTGGCCAATAATATCCATTCCGCCTAATCATCCACTTCATCTTGAATGCCGATTGATGCGCTCCACATACACCTTCATGGATTTCACCCATCAACTCTTTTGATTCCTCTTTGCCAAGACATCTATGCAAAACCCCATCAATTGTCCGATAACACAACTCATTATCAAGGAGCACATACTTGGTGGCTTGGAACCTTAGACGCCTTCCAACTTTCCTAGATGGATCCCTCAAGTAATTGGCAATCTCCTTTTTCCAGTCGTCGGCAAGTGTTACCGATGTCGTGACTTCCTGAATCGGCTGATATCCTGAGGCATTCTGTGCTAACCGATTGGCCTCTTCATTATGCAACCTTGGAATGTGTTCAAGGCGGTATTCTTTGAACTCCTTTAACAACTGCAAACACCGCTCATGGGCTGCAATTAGCACTTCACTTCGGCACTCATATGTCCCGATCAGCTGATTAATCACCAACATGGAATCACCGAAGATTTCAACAGCATCGGCACGCACTTCCCTAAGTAATTCCAACCCCTTAAGCAAAGCCTGGTACTCCGCCTGATTGTTTGTCAAAGTAGCAACAATCGGCAATGAAATCTCATACCTCTGTCCTCGGGGTGAAATCAACAGAATACCGATACCAGCTCCACCCTTGCACGTGGACCCATCAAAGAATAGAGTCCAAGGAGCAATCTCAACAAAGCTCACCATATTGCAGTGCTGAGTGACAAAATCGGCCATCACCTGACCTTTAACAGCCTTTGCCGATTCATACCTTAGGTCGAACTCTGACAGTGCCAAAATCCACTTACCGATTCGTCCACTCAAAATCGGCAATGACAGCATGTACTTGACCACATCATCTTTGCAGACAACAGTGCATTCGGCCGACAGTAAATAGTGTCTTAATTTAATGCAAGAGAAGTATAAACATAAGCACAATCTTTCTATGGCCGAATACCTGGTTTCAGCATCCACCAACCTTCTGCTCAGGTAATATATTACACGCTCCTTCCCTTCAAACTCTTGAATCAAGGCTGATCCGATAACACCATCATCGGCAGACAAATATAACCTGAAAGGCTTCCCGTGCTGAGGTGGAACTAAGACTGGAGGATTTACCAAGTATCTTTTAATCTCTTCTAAGGTTGACTGCTGCTCCTCTCTCCATATGAACTCTTGATCGGCTTTCAACTTTAACAGAGGACTAAAAGATTTAATCTTACCAGACAGATTGGATATAAATCTTCTAATGAAATTAACCTTGCCGATCAGAGACTGCAGTCCAGTCTTGTTTGTGGGAGCAACTACCTTGTTAATTGCATCAATAGATTTTCTGCCAATTTCAATGCCTCTCTGATGCACCATGAAGCCCAAAAACTGTCCTGCCGATACGCCAAACGCACACTTGTTAGGATTCATCTTCAACCCATGCTCCCTCGTGCACTCTAATATTTTCCGCAAATCGGCAAGATGCTTTCTGAAGTCTCCAGACTTAACCACTACATCATCAATGTAGATCTCAACAATTGTGTCGATGTACTTATGAAAAATAAAATTCATTGCCCTCTGATAAGTAGCACCGGGACGAGGGATACTTTGAGCTGGTAAAGCCCTCTTCCTCTGTTAGAGTTCTTGTGTTTGCTTTGTTCCCCTTTTTTGCTTGCGCCCTGACTGCCTCGCGTTCTTTAGGGGAACGTTCCCTTCCGGAGGTCGCTCCCGCCGGTGAAGGAGGACCGGGCCGAGGCCCAGGCGAGGCGCCTCCAGGCCGAGAAGGACAAGGAGGCCAAGGACAAAGCCAAGAAGGCCAAGGCTAAGAGGGCCCGGGAGAAAGAGGCAAGGGATCAGCGCCGAGCCCGACAGAGGCGGGAGGGCCTCCCCGAGGAGGAATCGCCCTCGGAATAGGAGGACGAGGAGGAGGAGGAGGACAGCGACAGCGATGTCGAGGTGGACTGGAGCGAGGAGGAAGAACAGGCGGCGCCCAAACAAGGGGTGGCCGTCGGAACCGGAGGAGGAGAGGGGTCGACGTCGAGGTCGGCCCCAACTGTCGAAGCCGAGCCACGGGGAGAGCGCCCCGTGGCTTCTCAGGGCGAAGTGCCGCGGCAGACGTGCTGGTGATCGTCGCGATCCCCGTCGGGGGGTCCAGCAGACACACCTTCGGCGCCTGCCGCGTCGAGCGCACGGGCGTCGAGCCCGTCGGCGCAGGAGGAAGTCAGCAGGGGGACGACGGGGGCGTCATCGGCCCCTGCCCAGGAGACGGTGTCGAGGGCGGCTTCGACCCCCGCCCCCCAGCGGGTTGCGTTCAGGACCTCGATCAGCCCGAAGGTCGTCGGCCAGAAGCGCCTGGCCCCGAGGGGGTAAGTCGCCTTCGAGGGTTTTGATTGCATTTTTATTTTTGTTGCTGATGACCTATGCTTATCGCCGTGCACGGATTTCTTTCTTAGGTCGAAGCGCCCACAGGGGGACGCGTCTCTCGCCCCTGCCAAGAAGCTAAGGGTGGGAGCTGCGGTCGGGGTGGCCATCGAGGCCGGTCCCGTTGCTCCGCCCCCTTCAACGCTCACGACCGAGGCGACGTGGGCGGCCAAGGACCGGGAAGCGATGGAGCGAGGGGCAGCGCAGGGCGCCTCGGCACCTGCTCAGGCGGGAGAGGAGACGGGCCTGCCTGCCCTGCCAGCGAGGGCCGCCGAGGTGACGGGCGTCGCCGCGCCTGCACAGCCGTCGGGGGGAGTCGCACCCGGCGCCTCAGGAGGTGCGGGACTTCCGTCGACGGCGGTTGCGACTGAGGAGGTGGAACCTCAGGCCGCTACTGAGATGGAGGTGGTCGGGCCGCAAGCCGCTGCGAACGAGGGGGAGGCCCCGGCTCACCCAACGCCGGGGCGGTGGCCCGAGGGTCTAGCCTTGCTGGAGGCGCGACTACGGGTCGACCGCGAGGGCACAGCCGCTGCCGCGTCTGAGGGCCCTTCGCCGGCGCCGGAGGTCGAGGAGGGGGGTCGGGTTGAGCGGCCCGAGGCGACACCCCGCCGGAGACGGGCGGGATGCTGATGGAGCCCACCGCCGAAGAGGTGGACGAGATGGTGGCCGAGCTGGTGGGCTCGGCGGAGATGACCGCCGTCGTAGCCCCTCGTGCGGAACCGGAGGCGGCTCGGCCTCACCTCGAGGTTGGGGGGTCGTTGTCTCGAGGTAAGTCGTGTTTTGACTTGCTCGAGCCGTAGTGGATCTATGGTGCCAGGTACTGATTACTTCGTGTCTTTTACCGTGCAGGGCCGTTCTCCTGGCCGGGACTTCCTCTGCCCGGTGGAGATGGCTCGGCGGGGCCGTCGACCTCTTCGCGGGGTGGCCTCGAGGCCGGGAGAGGTCAGGCGGAGGATTTTCCCCCTTCTTCGCCTGGCCGGGGGAGTTGGAGCACCGCGGTGGTGCCGCTGAAGCTCGCCAGGGCGTCATGCGGGGGGGTCCAAGAGAGGATCGCCCTCCGCAGCGCGTTCTGGGGGCAGGAGGTCCTGGAGCTGGCCGACCCTCGAGACCCCGGGCAAACCCTCCTCGAGCTCAACGACCAGGCCGAGCTCCACACGTTGGAGCACCTGGAGGAGTACCGGGCATGGTTTGAGCAGTCAGTGCACCTTACCGCGGAGGTTGCCGCCGTGGACATACGCCGGGGTATAGAGGTGGGTTTCGTCTTCCCTCGGATTTTTCTTGAGTTGCCTGACTGTTCCTTTCTGATGATCTTCCTTTTTACCCTTGTTAGGAGCTGAGGGTGAGGTCGTACAATAAGTCCCAGTTCATCCTCCGATCGCATGAGCAACTCCCGGCCCTTCGCGTCTCGCTGGAGAAGGCGGAGGCCGAGGCCGCTCAGGCGAGAGCCGAGGCGGCAGCCGCTCTGGAGGACGCCGAGTCCAAGATCGCCCACGCGAGGGCCGGGGTGGAGGCCGTGCAGAAGGCGGCTCGGGCCGCCCAGGAGACGGCACAATCGAGGCTCGACGACGCCCTTCAGTCGACCATCAGGGTCGGGCATGAGCGGGACGCCGCCCTCGAGGCCAAGCGCAAGGCCGAGGAGGAGGCCGCCCGGCTGAAGGAGGAGCTGGCCCGGGCTACGGAGGGCATCCGGGGGCTCTGAGGCGACCTCGACGCCATCTCTCGCGAGCGCGACACGCTGGCCGCCGCGGAGGAGAATGCTCGGACCCGCGCGGTTTCCCTGGGCGTGGTGGCGATGAACCAGAAGAGAGCCCTCGACGATGCAGGCAAGACCATCGAGGGCCTCGAGGCTAAGGTCAGTGGTCAAGCCGCCGAGCTTATCGACGTTCGCCGCCAACTCGAGGAGACCGCACGAGGCTACGCCGCCCTGGAGGCACATGCCCAAGGTAAGTTTCTCGAGAGTGTTGATGAATCTGCCCTACCTCGACCCTCTTCCTGCTCTTTTGGGTTTTGACCGGGTTGTGTGCTTGTTTTGGCAGAGCTTGCGATGGACAAGGCCCGAGCCCACGAGGACCTGACCAATCTTCAGGGCCTCCTCGGGGCTGGGGCGAACCTCAACGCGAGGCTCTCGGGCGTCATCAACACGTTCTGCGACGACCTCTCGGTCGAGCCGGAGCCGGAGGTCGAGGGTGACGCTCGAGGGGACTCCCTGTTGCGCCGCTTCTACTCCATGACGCAGGAGGTGACGGAGCACGTCCATGCTGCCCTGCATGTGGGCGTGAAGCGGGCCCTCGCGGTCATCAACTCGGCCTACAATTATGACCTCAACGTCGTCGCCAGCGGGTTTGCCACCGACCCGAGGCTAACCAACGAAGAGAACGACGCGAGGTGCCAGAAGTTTATGGATCTTGCGGAGGTGCCCGGAGGCGAGCTGGCGAAGCTCTTCGAGCCCGAGGTGATCCTCTCAGCGAACTGAGATGGCTCCGAGTAGCCCTCGGATGTTGTCGATGAGCTTCTGCAGATTCTTCACCTTCCGATGTGGCCAACGCATGATGCCCAACTTCCTGCATTGCTTCTTGAGGACCGTGGCCCCCTCGCTGAGTAGTCTCAGGCCTGCGAGCCATATCTGGACAGGAAGGTCCGTGTAACAGTTAGGCTTTTGTAATGATACAATGCCGAGCCCCCGAGGGCTTCTTATATCTAATGCATTTTGATCGAGATGCACATTGTTATTTTCATTTCTCGACCTCTCCCTGCTTTTCTTTGCCTGAGTCGACGCTTGTGGAGTTAAGTGTTTGATGCACGCTCGTATCACTGGAAGGGGGGAGCGAGCGGGGATACCGTAGCCCTGGGGCGTAGGTGAGTCCCTGGCTCGACGACACCCTCGACCCTTAGGGAGTTCGAGGCGCCTTTACTTAGTCGCGAAGCGTGCTCGAGGGAAAGATCGAGAGGGAGAGTCGAGTTTCGAAAAAACGTTCGAGTTTTTTGGGGACATAGGAGGGGGTCCCCCCCTATTAGCCCCCGAGGGAGGCTCGACTCAGCGGGAGCAGGGTCGAGCCTACCTTTTTGACCACGAGTGGTGATCTCTCGAGCCGCCCTTTCTTCCACCGTCCTTGGCGCTCCACTTTTTGGCGCAGTTGTTGGACGCACGCCCGAGGCCCTCGAGGGGGGGAGCGAGCGGGAGTACCTTAGCCCGGGGGCGTAGGAGAGTTCCTGGCTCGACGACACCCACAACCCTTAGGGAGTTCGGGCATGTGTCCTACCCTGCGCTAAGCGTGTTTCGAGGGGCAGAAGAAAGAGAGGCGTCGAGGGGTAGAGAAAGTCTACCCCGAGTTACAAATGAAAACGAAAGCGCTCGGATCGCGGATTTTCTTATTCATTCGAGGATTTGTACATAAATGTGAAAATGTACAAGGCCCTAAGGCCTCAGGGATAGAAACGACGTAGTTGTTCGATATTCCAAACGTTGGTGAAGATCTCGCCCTTCTCGTTCTTCAGCTTGTAAGTGTCGGGTTTTAGCACCTGTGCCACGATGAAGGGTCCCTCCCAAGGTGGCGTCAACTTGTGGCGCCCCTTGTTGCTTTGTCGACGGCGCAGAACATGGTCACCGACGCCGAGGTCCCTTTTGCGCACGTTTTTGTCGTGGTAGCGCCGCAGCGTCTGCTGGTACTTTGCCGACTTGAAGAGGGCCACATCACGGGCTTCCTCGAGCTGGTCGAGGGAGTCCTCTCGGGCTACTGTGTTGGCTTGCTCGCTATAGGCTTTCAGTCGAGGGGACCCATACTCGAGGTCCGTGGGGAGGACGGCCTCGGACCCATAGACTAAGAAGAACGGAGAGAACCCCGTGGCTCAACTTGGTGTCGTTCGGAGACTCCATAGCACAGCGGGCAGCTCATCGACCCATCTCCTTCCATGTCTGTTCAGCCGATCGAAGATCCTTGGCTTGAGGCCCTGCAAAACCATACCATTGGCACGCTCGACCTGACCGTTGGTTCGAGGGTGGGCAACTGCGGACCAATTCACCCTGATGTGGTGATGGTCACAGAAGTCCAGGAACTTTTGGCCGGTGAATTGCGTGCCGTTGTCGGTGATGATGACGTTGGGGACCCCAAAGCGGTGGATGATGTCGGTGAAGAATAGCACGGCTTGTCGAGACTGGATGTTGGCGATGGGTCGAGCCTCGATCCACTTCGAGAACTTGTCGATAGCCACAAGGAGGTGAGTGTGGCCACCCTTGGTTCTTTTCAGGGGGCCGACCATGTCGAGCCCCCATACTACGAACGGCCAGGTTATGGGTATCATCTGAAGAGCTTGGGCAGGTAGGTGGGTCTGCCTGGCGTAGAATTGGCATCCCTTGCAAGATCGAACGAGTTTGGTGGCGTCGGTGACGGCCGTCGGCCAGTAGAAGCCCTGTCGAAAGGCACTTCCTACCAGCGTTCTTGGCGCTGCGTGGTGGCCACAAGCCCCGAGTGTAGATCCTTCAGCAATGCCCTCCCCTCCTCGAGGGTGAGGCAGCGTTGAACTACACCCGACGGGCTACGTCGATATAGCTCGTGGCCGTCTCCGTACAAGACGTAGGTTTTGGCACGTCGGGCTACACAATGGGCCTCCGTGCGGTCCTCTGGGAGTTCGCCCCGTGTCAGGTACTCGAGGTAGGGTGCGCGCCAATCCGTCGGAAGAGTTGGCGCTGCGGCAGCCCCGTCGATCTCCATGACCTCTTCCCCGCTCGAGGGGGGATCGGTCGAGGGGGGTCGATCGACCCCTTGTTCGAGGGCGGGAGCCCCCGAGTCTAGGTCGATGGATGGCTTGTGAAGGTCCCTCGAGAAGATGTCGGGAGGGACCGTACCTCGAGTAGACGCGATTTTGGCCAGCTCGTCGGCAGCTTCATTGTACCCACGAGCGACGTGGTTGAGTTCGAGGCCGTAGAATTTGTCCTCGAGTTTTCGGACCTCCTTGCAGTAGGCTTCCATCTTGGGGTCGTGATAGCTCGAATCTTTCATCACTTGGTCGATCACCAACTAAGAGTCCCCTCGCACGTCGAGGCGTCGAACCCCGAGCTCGATGGCGATGCGCAGGCCGCTGACGAGGGCCTCGTACTCGGCGACGTAGTTGGAGGCGGGGAAGTGGAGCCGGATGATGTAGCGCATGTGAACCCCTGAGGGTGATATGAACAACAATCCAGCGCCTGCTCCCGTCTTAATCAACGATCCATCGAAGTACATGGTCCAGAGCTCGTTCTGAACCTGCGCTGGGGGTAGTTGGGTGTCGGTCCATTCTGCAACGAAATCTGCTAGTACCTGAGACTTGATGGCCTTCCGAGGGGCGTAGGAGAGAGTCTCCCCCATGAGCTCGGCCGACCACTTGGCGATCCTTCCAGACGCCTCCCGGTTCTGGATTATCTCTCCGAGGGGGAAAGGTGAAACCACAGTGACCGGGTGGCCCAGGAAATAGTGCTGGAGCTTACGCCGAGTGAGGACGATCGCGTACAACAGCTTCTGGATGTGGGGGTACCTTGTCTTGGTCTCGGAAAGCACCTCGCTCACGAAGTAGATAGGCCTCTGAACCGGCAGGGCATGTCCTTCCTCCTCCCTCTCGACTACTACGACCGCGCTGACTACCTGGGTAGTTGCTGCGACGTAGAGCAAGAGGGGCTCGGCCGAACTCGGGGGTACCAAGACCGGGGCAAGGTGAGCAAGGCCTTGAGCTTCGAGAGCGATTCCTCGGCTTCGGCGGTCCACGTGAAGTGTTCCGTCTTCTTCAGGAGGCGGTACAGAGGTAGGGCCTTCTCTCCGAGCCTCGAGATGAAGCGGCTGAGGGCGGCGAGGCACCTCGTGACCCTTTGCACGCTCTTGAGGTCGTTGATTGGGCCCATCCTTGTAATTGCAGTTACCTTCTTGGGATTGGCCTCGATTCCGCGCTGGGAAACTATGTACCCTAAGAGCATGCCTCGAGGGACCCCAAAGACACACTTTTCAGGGTTTAGTTTTATGCGACTCGCCCGGAGGCACCCAAACGCGATCTCGAGGTCTCCGACCAAGTTTCCGACTGTCTTGGATTTGACCACGATGTCGTCGACGTAGGCCTCGACGGTCAGCCCTATGTGTTTCCCGAAGACGTGGAGCATGCATCGCTGGTAGGTGGCCCCGGCGTTTCGCAAACCGAAGGGCATAGTGAGGTAGCAGAACATGCCAAAGGGGGTGATGAAGGAAGTCGCGAGCTGATCGGATTCCTTCATATTTATTTGGTGGTAGCGAGAATACGCATCAAGGAAGCAGAGAGTTTCACATCCCGCAGTGGAATCTACTATTTGATCGATACGTGGCAACAGAAAAGGAACCTTGGGACATGCTTTATTTAAACTGGTGTAATCTACACACATCCTATCCTTCCCGTTCTTTTTCTTTACAAGTACGGGATTAGCTAACCACTCGAGATGATGCACCTCCTTGATGAATCCGGCCTTCAAAAGCGTGTCGACCTCCTCCCCAATGATCCTGCGCTTCTCCTCGTCGAAGCGGCGCAGGCGTTGCTTCACCGGTTTGGATCCGGCTCGGATGTCCAAGGAGTGCTCGGTGACCTCCCTCGGAATGCCCGGCATATCCGAGGGACCCCATGCAAACACATCGGCATTCGCACGGAGAAAGTCGACGAGCACTGCTTCCTATTTGGGCTCGAGGGTGGCGCTGATCATCAGCACCTTCCCATCCGCGAGGCCGGGGTCGAGCGTGACGGTCTTGGTGTCTTCCGCCGGCTTGAAGTTGCCAGCGTGTCGCTTGGGGTCGGGGATCTCTCCGGACAAGTCGTCGAGGGCCGCGAGGATGGCCGAATCCTCGACAGCTTCGGCTTTTTCCACGCACTCAACGTCGCAGTCGTATGCGTGCTTGTAGGAGGTGTCGACAGTGATGACCCCCGAGGGCCCTGGCATCTTGATCTTGAGGTAGGTGTAGTTCGGGACTGCCATGAACTTGGCGTACCCCGGTCTACCAATGATGGCATGGTAGGTGCCTCGGAACGCCACCACCTCGAAGGTCAGCTCTTCCTTTCGGAAGTTCGATGGGACGCCAAAACAGACAGGTAGCTTGACGCGGCCGATCGGGAGTGCCTTCTTCCTCGGGACGATCCCGTGGAACCCCCCCCCCCCCCGCGCTGGGCAGGAGCATGGTCCTCGGGATTCCCAAGAGGTTGAGGGTCTCAGCGTAGATGACGTTGAGGCTGCTCCCCCCATCCATGAGTACCTTTGTGAGGCGGGTGTTGAGGATGATCGGGTCAACGACGAGCGGGTAGACCCCTGCGTTGGGGATGTGCTCGGGGTGGTCGTCCTGGTCGAAGGTGATTGGCGTGTGTGACCAGTCGAGGTACAGAGGAGCCTGGGCTCGGACAGAGAAAACCTCTCGGCGCTCCCTCTTGCGCTGGCGCATGGTGAGTCGATTCGAGGGTCCCCCGTAGATCATGTAGCAGTCGTGGATTTCGGGGAAGCCTCCTTTTTTGGCATCGCCCTTGACGTGGATGTCACAGGGCGGGTCCTCTTTGCCGTTGTCTCTCCTGAAGCCAGGAGGGATGAAGTTCTTTCGAAGCATGCGACAGTCCTCGAGGCGGTGGTTGGCCCGCCCCATATGATAGGGACAAGGCTCCTTCAGCATCTTATCGAAGACGCCCCCGTCGGTAGGGGGCCCTCGAGGCTTCTTCTTGTCTGCCACAGCGACAAGGCCGTCGGGTTCGTCGTCGGGCTCGACGTTGGGCTCGACGCAGCGCCGGCCCGGTTGGTTCTTCTTCTTCTTCTTCCTGCCACCGTTGTCGTTGTTGTTGTTGTTGCTTCTGGGCCCGTTGTTCCTCTTGGGCTCGTTGTCCGAGCCCCCAGGCTCATCCGCCTTGCCTTTCCCCTTCTCTGGAGGTATCTGGAAGAACGCGCCGACGGCCTCTTCGCTAGCTGCGTAGTTGGCGATGATGTCCATGAGCTCGTTGGCGGTCTTGGGGATGTTTCGCCCCAGCTCCCGCACCAACTCCTTGCAAGTCGTTCCGGCGATGAACGCCGTAATGACCTTGTGGTCGGAGATGTGGGTTAGTGCGGTACGCTGCCTCGAGAATCGGCGGGTGAAGGCGCGGAGGGTCTCCCCTGGCTTCAGCTTACAGCTGCGGAGGTCCCAGGGTTGCCCGACCGCTCGTAGGTGCCTTTGAAGTTGCCCTTGAAGATCCGGACCAGGTCGGGCCAGTCTTGGATCAAGTCCGGGGGCAGCTCCTCGAGCCATCTGCGAGCGGTGTCGGAGAGGAACAGTGGGAGTTGCCGAATGATGACGTGGTCGTTGTCGGCCCCACCCAGCTGACATGCCAGCCTGAAGTCAGCAAGCCAGAGCTCTGGCTTGGTTTCGCCGTTATACTTGACCAGGCTGGTGGGTGGTCGGAAACGGACGGGCAGGGGGGTCCGCCGGATGGTTCTTCCGAAGACTCGGGGGCCCGGAGGCTTCGGAGACCGACATCGATCTTCGTCGCTGTCGTAGCGCCCACCTCGGTGAGCGCGGTAGCCTTGAGCCTCGGCGTCGCCGTACCGGCGTCGATTGTTCACCCGAGGGGGTCGATCATCGACGAGGCGTTCCCGAACTGGTCGTCGCTCGACCGGGCCCTGGGGCGCTTTGTCCTGGTGGACGGATACCTCTTGATTTTGTCGGGGGGGTGCTCCCTGTCGCTCGAAGGCAGCCCCTCGATGCCTCGAGGCTGAGCTCTCCGCCTGCTGCACGGCTGCAGTTTGGAGAAGCCCCTGGATTTCGTCCCTGATACGCCGTGCTTGGGGGGTCGATGGCGCCGGCATGTCGCGGAGCAGCATTGCGGCTGCTACGACATTCTGGCTGGCGCGGTTGAAGACTCGGGGTTCGTTCGCCCCCTCCTCGACGATTTGCCGATGGACTTCCCGGGCCCGCTCGCGAGCTCCTCCACCCTGCGGACGCCCTCGATCCCGCTCGAGGGCGTGCTCGAGTTGCTGAAGTTGCAGGCGCTCCTCCTCGAGCTTGCTGAGAAGCTCTCGGACTCGCGTGATCTGGACGTCTGGGGGTGGATCGGCTCTATCAGGACTCGGGGGGTTGGCATCTCGTGCTGGTGTAGCGTTGGCCCCTCCTCCTTCTTTTGTGGTCGCGGTGTCGTTGACGTCCTCCTGGGGGTCGGCTTGCTCGTCGAGGTGGAAGCATTCCTGGGTGGAGTCGTAACTCTCGTCGGGAGAGTCCGAGTCGGGGTCGGCGTGGTAGAAGTGGGGGAAGGATCCCCTGCGCTCCTCCGCCAGGCGCTGCCGTAACGTGCCCCATGTCCGGGGTAGTCTTGGCTCGCCCGGTAAAGAGGTGGTGACGGGGTTGATCGTCGCACGTGACGGAGTCCCTGGAGACCTGCTACGTGTCTGTATCTGCACTCCCGCGAGGGTAGAACAGAGTCTTGCGCTGTTGTGGAGCCCGTACGGGAACAGGTCGCACGGTGGTGGCGGGGTCGAGTGCCTCGGAGAGGCCACGGGGACCCACGGGGACGACGATACGGCAGAGCCAGAGTCCCGCTCAGAGGGGCGCCCGCCCCCGGCCTGCAAGCATGGGTCAAACAGACTCCCGAGGGGAGAGACTGTGTCGCCAGCTGGGGCCGGGGAAACAGCGTCCGGCGTCTCGGAATCCGCACGACGACGAGCGCGTCGGAGTCGCTCGCGCCTCCTCCTGATCGCAGGCCAGAGGCGCAAGCGGAGGGACCGTCGCCTGATCCTTGCTGGCCCCGGCGTACCGGAGCTGCTGCTGTCCAGGCCACGAGCAAAGGGAAAAACTATGAAGTGGCCCTGGCCTGTGGATACGAACCCTAGACTGCCGAACCAGACAACGGTGGTGAACGGAAACGGTGGAAGGGTGGAATCCATCTGAGAGAGTAGTTCGGAGTTGATCGACACGCAATTCTCCCTACCTGGCGCGCCAACTGTCGGTGTTATGACCCGGGGGTCAAGACCACCAACTAGTAAATTTGTATATCGCATGCTCCCTCTCTCAGATGTGATGCAAGATGGACACAAGGTTTATCCTGGTTCGGGCAAAGAAGGCCCTACGTCCAGCGGGGGAGGATGACTTGTATTATCTCGCAACCCAAAGTGCTCGTACAGGGGGGGTACAAGCTGTGTTACACGGGTCTGCTCAGAGCGAGCTACGGCCCAAGGCTAGCAGTGCTGCCCTAGGCTGCGGGTTGGCCGCTCGAGGGGTCGATCGAGTAGCGGGATGTGTGAGGTGTGGAGACCAGAGCTGAAGTCTGAGTGTGGAGCCAGAAAAAAGTCTCCTGAGCGATCAGAGATCTTCGGATCCTCCTTTCTTCTACCTCGGCGTCCCCTTTTATAGACCAAGGGGAAGTCCGAGGGTACAGGGTCCTAACTGTCATAGTATGGGCAGCGTGTCTACGGCATAGTGCTGGCGAAGGGACGTCGAGCATTGTGGCAGCGTGGCCTTCCCGTCCTTCTGGCTCCCCGAGTCGTGGTGGCAGTAGAAGTCGTCGCAGCACGTCGCGGCACAGCTTCCGCAGACGGGCGCGAATCCCACAGCTGAAGCGAGACGGGGCGGATGGGACGGGCCCCATGCTGGACTTGTTGGAGGGAGGGATCGAGCCCCTCGGTCGAGGGGGGGGTCGAGCCCTGCGTGGCTCTGTCGTATCCCGAAGTTGTCGTCGAGGGCTGCACTGTTCACGTTCCGAGGGGTGCTGCTGGAGTCCGTACCCGTGTCGTGGCGACAGTAGCATCACAGTTGACGGGAGGCCGGGTCATGACGGAGAGTTGTTGGATTTGACCGCGGACATGGCCACCCATGGCGTTAGGCGGATTTACTTTAACCCATGCCGGGAGCAGTTGAGCTGATCGAGCCTCCCGGGTGGGGGTCGTTCGTTCGACCCCTGGTCTGTCACTCGTCGAGGTAGGGTCGGAGCAGAGGCGGAGTCGGAGGGATCGAAGTAGGGTCCGAGGGGTCGTTCGTTCGGCCCCTCGTCCGTCACCCAGTGTCGAGGTAGGAGCCGGGGGGTCGTTCGTTCGACCCTCGGTCCGTCGTTTGATGTCGAGGTGGAGGCCGAGGGGTCGTTCGTTCGGCCCCTCGTCCGTCATTCGGCATCGAGGTAGGAGACGAGGGGTCGTTCGTTCGGCCCCTCGTCCGTCTCTTTCCGTCGATGTAGGCCGGTGCGCGACTGGTTGCCATAGCTGGCGTGGGGGGTCCTCGAGTGATGGGCCTTACTTTACTGACTTGAGCAGTGGGCTGGTCCCTGTCTTAAAAATGGTTGCTATGTTTAGCGTTAATTTAACGAAGGGTTTAGGGTACCCCTTACCTTCGTACCCGACACTAGCCTTTGTGGCACCTCAACAACGTGGACTTATGCAAGCCTTAGTGGCAAGCTGAACCACGGGATAAATCATCGTGTTTTGTGTGCTGATCCCTAGGGTTTACTTATTGCAATATATCTTGTGCTAGGGTTTGTGTTGTTGATTTGAGGAAAAGAAGAATATATGTGGTAACCAGTCTTCGAGATGGTTCTTGTGTTGAAATTGTAGGGAAGGACTCATCTTGGTGCATAGTATCTCCCTACCAAACCTCATCTCTTTTTGTTCATTATCTGTAGGTCGGCAGTGCCGCCCTCTATAGGTCGGCAGTGCCGCCCTCTATTCTCACATCTGCTCGAGTTGATTTTTGACAGGCCTATTCACCCCCCCTCTAGGCTATTTACCCTTCCTAAGATCCTACAAGTGGTATCAGAGCAAGGATACTTCGTATACGCTTCACCGCGTGAAGTATGGAAACGGGTTAAGGTTCGGTGGCGCCTCAAGTTGGTGAGGCAGCGGCAAAGGTGGCAGTGAAAGATGGGAGTAGCAGCAACCTATCCGATTCAAGCTACTCCTCACTTCCCGCTGTCAACACCACCGAAGTGGAAAAGAAACAAGCAAAGAAAGAAAGAAGAGCACTTAGAGAAAAGAAAAGAGAAGAGAAAAGAAAAGATGAGAAGAAGGAAAGAAAAGAAGAGATAAGAATCAAGAGAGAAGAAAGAGCCAAAGGGCAGCAAGGAAGAAGAAGGAAGAAAAGAAGACCAAGGATGCTTTATCTAGTGAGCTATCAAGTAGCTCGGATGATGGTGATGATGATGCATCCTACTACGACTCCAAGGGTGGAAAGAAGAAGAAGGAGAAGGATGATGGCAGCAGCAACTACAAAAAGAAGTATTCCGCCGTCTCTTTCAACTATTCTTATTTGATTAACCGAGACCGTAAGTCTTTTGTAAATGTTCCCACCGGAAAGTTACCTCATTTCAATGGGACTAACTTTGCTAAGTGGAAGCATTTGATTAAGGCTTACCTTATTGGTCTTCACCCCGGTCTTTGGAAGATTGTTGTGAAAGGTGTGCGTGCACTGATTGCAAAAAGATGATGATCCGATCGAATCTGTGTTCTTGGTCAACTGATGAACACACACATCGATGATCAGGCATGGACAAGTGGAGCAGGAGGCAGCTGCACTCGCACTCGTACCGGACGCTGGACTCGTTCCAAGACCAAGTGGTGGTGGTGGTCGGATGCCACCCGAGCGGCACGAACATCGTGCTGGAGCTCCGGGAGGTGGCGAGAGAGGTGCACATCAGCGTCAAGTCCATGGTCGACGCCTCCGTCGCCCCCGGCATGAGGCAAGCCGTGTCGAGGCACCACAACCTGCACCTGCACCTCCAGATCGAGCACCTGTGCGAGGACGAGCAGGTGACGTTCGCCGACGGCTCGCGCGTCGTCGCCGACTTCGTCATCTACTGCACCGGGTACGACTTCTCGTTCCCGTTCCTGGACACGGGAGGTGTGGTCACCGTAGACGACGGTCGCGTCGGCCCGCTGTTCGAGCACATGTTCCTGCCGGCACTGGCGCCGTCGCTGTCGTTCGTGGGGTTGCTGAGGATGGTGGTGGTGCCGCGGTTCTACGAGGCGCAGGCGAGGTGGGTGGCGCAGGCGTTGTCCGGCCGGAGACCCCTACCAAAGGTGGAGGAGATGCTGCGGTCCGCCGAGGAGTACCACCAAGCCAAAGAGGCGGTCGGCGTGCCTAGGCGTCTCTCGCACTCTATCTTGTTTGATTTGGACTACTGCGACGAGATTGGGGACAAGAGGTGTGGTTTCCCGCGGTTGCCGGAGTGGAAGAAGGAGCTCCTGTTGTCGTCCGTTGCAAGACTGTGTGGTTACACGGAGAGCTTTCGTGACGACTATGGTGACAGCGACTTGATCCTTGAGGGCTTGCAAGCACAGGGCTGGCTTACCGGTCGGCCGGCCGGCCGCCGCCGCCGCCGCCGCCGGAGCATCACACAAGAGTAGAAAAGGAGTCATGAGTAGCAGCTCATGGGCGGCCAACAAGTCTTTGGAGATCCCACAATATATGTTTGTTTTTTTCTGAAAAAATAAACCAAGATTGCCAAGCTCCTGGCTTATTTGATAAAGTACATGTGCTCCAGAAGTAAAATTAATAAACAAAACAAATAGTACAGTGTTCCAGCACTCCTACACATGTCTACCGATGCAACTCTAAAAAAACTCACTACACATGTCTACAGATGCAACTCTAAAAAAACTCAGTGTTTTTCTCTCAAAACAAAACAACCAAAACCAACCTCAACTAGCTTATCAGCCACCGAAACAATAGCGAACATGGTGCAATTAAGGGGGATCCCAACTCCCAAACTAATGTAGACTAAAATATTTTAGTTATCTTTTAGCATCTCTTTAGTGACTAGTGTAACTAAAGTGTTCTAGTCATCTTTTTAGTCAGTTTGTTTGCCACTTTAATTCTTAATAAAATAACTAAAGTTTAGTCCAATTTAGTTTAGAAGATAAGAACTAAACATGCCTAGATACAACTTAACTAGGCAGGGGAACGCGTATCTCACCATTAGCATTTGGGACAGCTGCCGCCTGGAAATGAATGTCCAATGGCCATGTGATGTGCTGACAACAGAGCACGCCGAAGAGCAGTGGTGGAGCTATGTTTTTTGCATAGGGTATGTTGAACCAAATTTTTTCATATGTACTCTAAACAGGTAAAACCCATTTAGAAATTTGCTAAAGTTTCATTAAAGATGCCCAATAATTCTGTACACAACTACTAAATGGTAGGTCTTAAATTACAATACAAATAGTTTAAAGGAGCACACTAATAGTTTGGAATATAAACGATACATCTTTCTAATGACCATGAAAAAGTCTTGATTACACCGTATTCATCCACATATTTCAAAATGTCTCTCTCAATGAATGTGACAAGGCAACCATCCAAGAGACTATCACTTATCTTATCGATCCGCTTGATTTTGACAAAACCCATACTAGAAAATGGCCTTTCAACACTTGTCGCCGCCACCAGTAGAAGCAGTACCATTTTTGAATTTTTGAGAAGCAAGTAAATTAAACCACAGCATAAAGCATAAATTACACTGAAAAAATATTGTAATAAATATAGTAATAAGGCGATGTAAATTACACTGACCGGTACCTATGGTTATTACTATTATTTCTTCTGATGAAAAATCTGTGCTAAAGTATGTGGGGTCCTGATCTCTTTCTTTGTCTTTCATCCCCTTCTTTCTAATTCAAAAAATAAAGAGGAATTTGGATCCTTTGAGTCTTACTGTATATCCCCGATTTAGAACTTCCTATCAAAAGATATGACTGAATAGTTGAAAAAAAGCTTATTGAATCTTCCTAAAATGCTCAATCCAAAAGGACTATTTCGTTGTTTGTGCCAAAAAAACTCTTTAAAGCTAGTGAAATCGGCTCATAAGCGCCCGGTGAAGTGGCCAAGAAAGGCATGCATGGCTCTTCCTATTCTTCACGGGCGGTGGGATATCTCGTAACCCAGCTACCTTGGCAACTAGCTCTATTCGCTTTCCTCGGGTGATCGAGTTCTGTTCAATAATTAGAATTCTAAAGAAGAAGACTTTGTGCTTTTTATTTGACCATAACAATTGATGTCTTGTCGCAAAAAAAAAAAACTATTGCTGTCTTTGAGATAAGTATTGTCGTAACTTGGGTTATAAGATAGGCTTGTGCATGCTGGGATTTCAGAATTAAAATGTGACATGAGTTGGGCTGGTCAGCATGTGATGGGCTGTACATATATAGTTTGTAATGGGCCAAAATGCACAAAAAATGGATCCAAAATTCTTAATCTCAACCAAATTAAAAGCAGAACACAGGTTACATGGAGGTTTGAGTGAAGTCAACCAGTAGCACCTTTGTGCCTATATCATCAACTTTATTGACCAATGGATCAATCAACATGCAAACGACCACCACAATCTTTATTCATATACAATATATTCGCACACAAAAATAATGTGCAAGAGGTACATCACTGTTGTTGCTAATCAGATCGATGGGATTTTTTTTAAGAAAACTGGAGGGGTTTGCACACTTTGATTGAAAAAAAGGAAGGTACAAATTACCATCTTACAAAAAAAAAAGAGCATACAACAGGTTATGTGCCACTGCGTCTGCGCTCAGCACGTCCTCGAGTAGCACGCGCGAGTAGCTCTCCAGGATCGGAGGGCGTACCTGATCGACGTCCTGCAGCAGGGAATGGATCGGATGGATGTGATCAACAAAGCCATGGCCGCCATGACCGGAAAAAAAATTCTATACAACAGTGCTGTAGATGTTGATTCATACAGCACCTCATCATCATCGTCCAAGTGAGATCAAATTAACCCTCACACGCATGCATATGGTGGAGGTTACGATCCTTAAATTTAGGATCGAATCGTGATATGCAATGCTGTGAATTACTAGCCGTTCATCAAGTCACATCAATAGCCGTTAGCTGCAGATGTTGATCGTACAGCACCTGGTTGAGCGTGCTAGCGTAGTCGTTGTCTCCTTCCGGTACTGCAGCCAATTGCGCGTCAGCATGGTGTCCGTGCTTTCCACGTTTCTTGGGTGGGCTTGGCTGCCTCACTTCCACGCATACAAAAGCGTTATACTGTTAAAAGTCAAGAGTACGTACTGAAATAAATGCAACTATATGTATGCAAGTTCAACGCTGTGTATATTAGTAATAAGCTATACCTCTGACATATCTATCTTTGCTGGAGCACGCACGCACGCACGTTTTTTTGGCTGGAACAGCACGTTGAGCGCAAGCGTCGTATACATCGCTGGAACACTTGGTCGCTGAGATTTGCGTCTTTGAGGCATACGGTTGTCGAGAATGAATTAGCGCTGTTGTACGTACAGCCAGGTACAACAGCTACGCTCGAGAAAAGAGGCCGATCTAGCATCAAGATCATTGGAATCAACCATCGTCTAGTTCTGGATCTGCTACCTGCGAGGAGATTAAATTTTAGGATAAACATATCGATAACAAACAGAAAGGATTAGGGACGGTCTCAACATATGCCAGCAACACACGGGACCCAAATATCGAATATCGTGGTGCCTAGCTAATGAGGCGATGAATTGCCGCCGCTGCCAAATATTATATTGCCTCCGAACGCTGGCGCGGGGACTGGTTAGACACTACTACCAGAGACCGGAGTAGATACACGCAGAATAAAAAGAATATATATATATATATATATATATATATATATATATATATATATATATATATATATATATATATATATATATATATTATATCTTTTTTTTTACTTTGCGTGGTACGGTGATATATGATGAGAAGAATTGACCAGCTCGTCGATCGTACGTCTCACCAATTGATCCAAGAGTCATTGACCCTGACAGAAAAATCATGCATAATTGCATTTGTATAAATCAGTCACAATCGACTTTATCTCTTGCTACTCTAGATCGAGAGCGACAATAAAAAATGAATCGTCGTCGTTATTATTATAATAGACTAATTTATACATCTAATATATATAAATAATATTATATAATTTATACATATGCTACTTCTTCATTCTTAATTTCGTTGTTATTTTGTACGTACTGTTGCTGTTTATTTAACATGTATTATGAGGTGTCCACCGCACCGCTAAAAAAACTGTAGAAATTAACGACTATTTTTCTAATTGGTGTGGCTCAATCACCACTAGCCTCTTAGAGCGTCTGTAATGGTTAACTATTTGGCTAGTTAGATGTGACGTGGCAAGAAAAAAGTAAGAGAGAGTAGTCACTAGCTACGAGCAAATAATCTATCTATTTTACGTAGCCCGAGACTATGTGAGAGAAGCATGTGAGTCCAATAGTATATATTAGTCTCTTTTGTTATCTCTCACCTTCACATCAGCTGGTTATATAGCTAGTACTAGCTATTACCATTACCGAAGCTCTTAGTGCCTAATTAAGCTCGATTACATGGACACATTTTTAGATGAGCTTGCATTGATGGATAAATGTGTACGCGTGGCCATGAACAATAAGGTGGTGGTGGTGGTTGGAAATTTGGGATGCGAGCTGGTGGCCAAGACACAGTAGATGACGTGTACGTCAGGAATGAAGATGCGGAACACGTCGACGTGGTGAATCGACGCCTCTCACGCGCGTCGTCGTGGCCAGCCAGCCAACCGGTACATACTACAGCGAGGAAACTCTTGGCCAGCGCGCGCTGCCTTCACGTACGTGCGCTCCGAATACGTCTTATTATAGTCGCCGCTCCCGCAGCTAAACTTTGTTCAGGCCATCAATAGAAAACGAATAACGTTATTATTAATATATTAACAATGGGTTCTGAAAAAAATCCATACGTGTCCATTCACTGTATCTTGCTAATTAATAACGTCTCAGCTTCTTCATCTCGATCTGAACTACTAGTATTTTAATCCAAAATATACGCTGGTTACCTATATGAATGAAATTAATCACACAATTAAAAAATTACAGTGTTGGTACATACGGAGTATACGTACTGGATCAAATTACTGAGGCCATCTTTGGTTCACAATAAGTCACCTATTTATAAGTCCAAAAGTGAAAAAAAAATATTTTACTAAACACTCCTAGCTTATATAGTTAAAAGTCACTACTGAAATTTGACGTTGTTTTATCCATGGGAATTGGAGGCAACCTTGACCGGTCACCTCGATCGCCACCTCCACTACTATAGAAATGATTTGTAGCAACGGCAGCATAATTCTTTTAGAGGCGGTTCTATCAAAAACCGCTCCTACAGTGTGCGTGCACGGGTCCCACGAATACAACCGCCCTTAGAAATCCAATAACAGGGGCGGCCGGTAACAAAAGTCGCCCCTACAAATGGGACTATTTGTTGCGGCGGCTGATCATCCAGCCACCCTTGCTGCTTCATTTGGAGGGGTGGCTCAATCTGGAGCCGCCTCTAAAAAGGAAACAGGATAAGAGCCCGCAGCCCCCATTCTTCCTCCTCGGACCAGATAGTGTAGCCAATATCTCCCATACTATTCAATATAGTGGTAGATATGTTGGTTGTACCAATTGCTAGAGCAAAAGAAACAGGTCAAATAGAAGGGGTCATTCCCCATCTGATTCAGGATGGTTTGTCCATTCTACAATACACAGATGACACAGTGATTTTCATGAACCATGATGTTGACAAAGCAGTTAATATGAAACTCTTATTAATCACTTTTGAGCAACTATCTAGCTTAAAAATAAATTTCCACAAAAGCGACTCTTTTGTTTCAGAAAAGCTAAAGTTCACGAAGAGTTCTATTTGCAGTTGTTTGGATGTGCCATTGAAAACTATCCATTTCGCTATTTGGGCTTACCAATGCATTATAGAAGTCTATTTAATAAAGACTGGAAATGTATTGAAGAGAGAATTGAGAAAAGACTTAGTGGTTGGAAAGGTAAATTGCTTACAGTCGGTGGTCGATTGGTCCTTATAAACTCAGTGTTTTTTAGTTTATCGATGTTTATGATGTCTTTTTTTTAGCTCCCTAAAGGGGTACTCGAAAAAATTGACTGCTTCTGATCTCGTTTCTACTGACAAAATGATCAACATAAGCGGAAATACACGTTAGTAAAGTGGGAAGTTATGTGTCAGTATAAGGACCAAGGTGGTCTTGGGATCCAAAATTTAGAGGTTCAAAATAAATGTTTGTTGAGTAAGTGGCTTTTTAAGCTACTCAATAACGATGGTTTGTGGCAAGAATTATTAAGAAATAAGTACATTAAAATAAGACGCTAGGAAGTTGTGAAAAGAAACCAACAGACTCGCATTTCTGGAAGAGTCTGATGAATGTTAAGGATACCTTTTTCAAGTTAGGGCGCTTTAACGTCAAAGATGGGTCACAAACACGTTTTTGAGTTGATACTTGGATAGGCAACAACCCTCTTAAAGATAGGTTTTCTGGATTGTTTAATATTGTAATAAGATAATAATATACAATTGCCATAATTATGAGTTCTCCCTTACTAAACATTTTTTTAGGAGAAATCTAGTGGGTGCAAACTTGACAAACTAGCTCTGCATTGTTGCTTCTTTACAACAGGGTAACTTACTACAGGAAAGAGGTGTGTTTGTTTGGGGCCTAAAAAATCTGGAGTTTTCACAGTCAAGTCTATGTATGCCACATTAATTAACAATGGGTGAGGGTGTCGCTAGATATTTGGCAAACGAAGCTGCCAGCGAAAATAAAAAATTTTATATGGTATTTAAAAAGAGGAGTTATTCTAACCAAAGATAATTTGGTTAGGAGAAATTGGAATGGAGATAAGCAGTGTTGCCTCTGTAATCTCTCAGAAACAATTCATCACCTCTTCTTTGATTGCTTCTATGCTAAATTTTTGTGACGTTCTATATATATAGTTTTTGGGTTAACACCTCCTTTAAATATCGATGATTTGTTTCATAATTGGTCTAAGTTGGGGAACAAAAGTACAATACATTGTTATTAACAGCAGTTGTTGCCCTTCTTTGGATAACAAGGAATAAGATAGTTTTTGACAAATGCAAACCAAAATCTCTTTTGCAGGTACTATTTCAAGGAACACATTGGCTGCGTCAATGGACAATCTTGCTACGGAGTGAAGAGCTTCAGGATCATTTGACCTCCGTGGCACAACATCTAGAAACGCCGGCATTAGTTTTTTTCGATTCAAATGGTTGGCTACTTTCAGCCGAACTTTGTGTCAAGTGTGGAGACTGTATTGTGCTTGATTTTATCCTTGGATAGATGATGTTGGATTTTATTATTCTTTATCTAAAAAATGTAGAGTAATAGGATGGCTGAGGGTGCGCCGGCGATTCTAGAAGCCATGCATGAAAAAAGTACCAGGGTGGAAACCAGGCCGGGTAGCTTTCTGCCCGCGTGCGGGCGGAAGCTTCGTTGTTTGGCCTCAGTTGGGTCGATACGAAAAAAAAAAGTCCACAACCACCCATTTCGCTGAAAAAAATTGCGTACCCTGATGCTGTGCGGACTACCAACAAGGGCATGACAGGTGGGCGAGATTGCCGCTCCTCTCTCTTTTTATATTATTACTAGTAAACGTGTTCGTACGTTGCAACTGGATTCATACATATTGAAATATGATATCATATTGTTGTTGGGCGTGAGTGATATTGTTGTTGGGCGTGAGTGAGTTGTAGCAAGAGTCATTAGTTTAGTCACATACAAAACATGTCATTAAATTAATACAGTGATAAAATCTCCGTTTCTTACATAATTAAAGATTAAAACGTTTCTTACATAATCAAAGATTAAAACGGTTGTTGTCTTTTTTTTTACTCTTATATTATATTTATAGCAAATATGTTAGTGTATTGTAATAGGAGACAAAATTAAATATTTGACTTTGTTTGCTTCTAGATTTGGCGTGCTTTGAGAATTTGCAACAGGTTTGTTAAGAATTTTATTTGAATATAGAGTTTCTGAGCCTCGCGTCTAAATTATCTACATAATCTGTTCCTAAATATTTGTCTTTCTCACCTACCGATATGTCTTGGTACGGTATAGTGCTTGCATGCATGCAAGAAGTAATTAATTTAGGAGAAAAGAGTAGAGTCCGATTGGAGCAAGAAGTACATGACGTGAGTTAAATTTGGAATTTTTTAGTAATCAGACATAGCACACGTGACGGAAAGGAATCGGGAGTCCAAGTGAATCACGTCTACATTAATTTTGATCGGTCGAATAGAAAGAGGAAATAAACAGAAAAAAGAGCGTAGAGCGTAATCAAAATATGGTGACTTCTTTTTCTGACTTTACCTTTCGTAACCCATGGAAAGACAAGCTATCTTTTATATATATATATATAGATAGGGAGTTCGATAAAGAATGGATGGATGAAAAAAAAACACCTGAAATTTTATATATAGAGAGAGAGTTCGATAAAGAATGAATACACGAAAAAAAAACACCTAAAATTTTGTCTCTTTATTAATAAATATAGATTACATGCAAAACCCTCCACTCCACCGTTTCCGATATATCCACGCACTCTCCACCAGCTCTCCCCATGCAGGCCAGTCCACTCCCGCGTGCAATGCCGCTGCAGCAGCTCTTACGCGGCCCACGCCGGTGGGTGGCCTTCTTCGCCGCTATCCTGGTGTTCATGGTCGCCGGCGGAATCCCCTTCCTCTTCCCCGTCTACTCCAAGGCCATCAAGACCTCCTTGGGCGGCGGCTTCGACAACAAGGCACTCACCATGCTCGCCTTCTCCAAGAATCTCGGCGGGAGCCTTGGGTTCCTGCCGAGCGCCCTCATCTACGACGTCGCGCCGCCGTGGGCAGTGCTCCCGTCCGTCGTCGCCATGAACCTGCTCGGGGTGGTGGCGTACCTCGCGCCGTACCTCGCGGCATCATCCGGGCGCATGCGCGCCGCTCGGCCGGCCGTCTCGTCGTCGAAGCTCATGCTCATGTGCTTCTCCGTCGCCGTGGGCGCCAACTCGCAGTCGTTCGCCATGACCGGCGCGCTCGTCAGCTCCGTCAACAACTTCCCCGACCACCGCGGGCCTGTGGTCACCCTGCTCTTGGCCTTCTCCGGCATCGGCGGCGACATCTTGGCGAAGTTCGGCCGCGCCTCTGAGGACGGAGCGGCGCTTCTGCTGCTGCTGTTGCCGTGCCTGTGCTTCGTGATGCTGCTCTTCACCTGGATTAGCATCATCCGTGTCATGCCTGCCTCCGGAGCGGCACCGCGTTCGGGAGACATCGAAGGGCGGAGAGGCGTTATGCATTTCCTGGGCGTGTCGGTCTTCCCTGGTGCCTGCCTCCTCCTCATCTTCCACGTCGTCGACCTGGCCGTGGCGGATCTTCCTAGGCAAGTCTACTACGCCACGGCCATCTTCGTCGTCGTCGTCGTCATCATCTCCCTACTCATCGTCGCCGTAAAGCAGGAGTCGGAGGAGGAAGCGCGCGCACGCGGGGTCGTCGTCCATGGCTTGCCGCTCAGCAACAACAACCCGCCGCCGCCGTCGTGCTTCTGGCAGCAGTGCTACTCCATCCTTCGTGCTGTTTTCAGTGTGGACATGCTGCTTATCTTCCTCGTCACCTCGGCCATCGGCGGCAGCGTGCAGACTCCGATGGACATGATGGACCAGATCGGGCAATCGCTCGGGTACAATTACAAGCACGGCGGCACCACCTCCAAGTTGGTGTCTCTGGTGAGCCTGCTAGACTACGCCGGGCGACTGGTGGGTGGATTCGGCTCCGACTACATGGTCGCTCGTTACAAGCTACCCCGCCCGGTGGCGCTGACCGCGGCGTTCTTCCTCGCCTGCTTCGGCCACCTGCTCATCGCGCTAGGTGTGCCCAACGCCCTCTACCTCGCGTCGGTGATCATGGGGTTCTGCATCGGCGCGCTCTGGACGGTGGTGTTCGTCACCATCTCAGAGGTGTTCGAGACCCGGCATCTGGCGGCGCTCTACAACTTGGCCGTGCTGCCCAGCGCCGTTGGGTCGTACATCCTCAACAAGCAACTGACGGAGCGCCTCCTCTACGACCGTGACATGCGCACCACTGCGGCGGCCGCCTGTGCCAGCGTGCAGTGCTTCAGGAACTCTTTCTTCATCCTCGCCGGCGTGACGATGGTCGGCGCGGTGGTGTCCGGGATGCTGGCGTGGAGGGTGTCGTCGCCGTTCTACAACCATCGTACTCCAATCGGTGTCGGTGTCGCGCCTGTCGTCACGGAAGATGGTGGCAGCAGCAGCAAAGTAGAGGTGTCGGTTTCATCCACATCCATGAAACTTGAGGAGGTCGCCAACTCGCCATGAATATTATTGTGGTCATCATATGTCAGTTTCAGTTTTGTCTGTGTCTGTACCAACACCAACACGCAAAAGACGATCCAGAGATATGATGACGAACTGAACTGGCATACTTATATAGCTGTCGCGGGGCCAGGTGCAGCGACCGGCGGCGACGACCGGCCACTGATGGCGCAGCACGCCTATATACTCCTGTCATTTGTTTTCTTGATACAGAATTACTAATATAACGATGTTTGGCCTTGTGTGGTAATCAAGGTGAATGTGTACGTGAATTGACCAGCTCGATCGATCGCCTGTCCTTGATGACAGAAGCATATGCATCATTATTGTATATTATTAGTAATTCAGTTACGACTAGCTATCACGATCAACTCGATCTATCGTGGCAGCAGCCAAGTAGATGAGGCGGCTTCATCCATCATCAAACTAGAGGTCGCCATCAATGTCTCATCGTTCGCGTCGGTGATCATGGGGTTCTGCATCGGCGCGCTCTGGAAGGTGGTTTTCGTCACCATCTCGGAGGTGTTGGGGACGAGGCACCTGGCGGTGCTCTACAACTTGGCCGTGCTGCCGAGTGCCGTTCATTCTCGTCGTCGTGACGCTGTTCGGCGCGGCGGTGTCCGTGATGCTGGCGTGGCCGTCCTACCGTGCGCCAATCGGTGCTGCTGCAGTTGGTGTAGTGGCACCACCTGTAGTCACGGTAGATCGTGGCAGCAGCAGCGAGGTAGAGGCGTCGGTTTTATCCATGAAACTAGAGGGGAGGTCGACATGAATATTATTGTCGAATCGTTCGTTTTAGGGAGCTGAGGCGGCGCACCGTACCAGCATGTTCAGTTTCAGTTTTGACTTTAATTTGTCTGTACCAACACCACCAAACACGCAAGACGATTTAGATATATACTATGATGACGAACTGGCATACTTATACAGCTGTCGCGGGGCCCGGTACGGTGCAGCGGCGGCGACCGGCGGCGCGAGGACCGACCACTACTGTACTGTACTGATGGCGCACCACACGCTTATACTCCTACGTATATGTCATTTTTTTTCTTGATACAGAATGTATAATATAACGATGTTTGGCCTTGTGTGGTGGTAATCAAGGTGAATAATGTGTGAATTATTGACCACCTCGCCTGTCCTGATGTGATGAAAGTATGCAGAGCATTGTAGATAATCCGCTTAAAAATCGCGAACGTGCTCCGACCGGGATTCGAACCTCGCACGGTACCTCCTCTACCACTCCACTTATGACTCACTTGTGTCTAGATTTGGTTTTAGTTCACATCATTCTATACTAAACCGAGTGTAAATTGATTGTTTGAACCACTAAACGAATTCAAATGAAAAAAGTTATGAACTACAAAGTTTCATAACTTTTCAAGCTCTACATCTTTCATGTAGCAAGTTTTTCCATCCGAGATCGTTTACAAAAATTTGAATTTCAAATTTGACACATTCAAACTTATTTTTTGATGACAAGATGATTTCAAATGAACAAGTTGTGAACTACAAAGTTTCATAACTTTTCAAGATCTACAACTTTCATGTAGAAAGTTTTTCCATCCAAGATCGTTTACAAAAATCAAAAAATTAACAGGTATATCACCGTCGGTTCCGGCGGCAGTAAAGCGCCTCATCAGTGCCGGATGAGCTTCAGTGTCGGTTCATGGCTGGAACTGGCAGTGAAAGGGCAGAGACGCTCCACTGATTTTTCCAGCCACGAACCGGCAGTGATGAGGAGCTTCACTGTCGGTTCTACAACGAACCGACACTGAAGAGACATCACTGCCGGCCAAAACAAAACCGACAGTGATTGCCAATTCTGTAGTAGTGTTAGTAATTTAGTTAGCTATCACGATCAAATCTCTGCTTGCTGGATATATTACTAATGATGAAGAACCAAACCAAACCACTCAAGTGCAAAAAAACTGCTTCCCAAATGCAATGCAATGCATACACGTCGCGTGTCAAAATTTCAATGAAGAGGTTTCCATGTGGATTAGTTTAAGGTACGTATAAGTATATCCATGACCATGACAGAGATCAAGTGGATTATTATTAGTTTATATAAGGGGTAAGTAGCCCTAGATACGACGACGTGACACGTGTTGTTGATACGTCTCACGCCTTGAGTTTAAGGGTAAGTAGTGGATCGGAATTAACACATGCACAGCAAGCACATCCTAACCAAACCATATTCAAACCAATTCGTTCATGCCTTGAGTGTTTGTTGTCTATATATGCACGCACGCACGGTTAGGTTTATAATTAGCTGTAATGTTTTTCCTCATGCATCCTACAATTAATTCACGATCGAGAGCCGAGCGCCGTACATACTCAACAAGAAACTGACGGAGCGCCTCTACGACCGTGCACAGGCGCATGCGCCCCACACCGCCTGTGCCAGCGTGCAGTGCTTCAGGAATTGTTTCTTCATGCTCGCCGGCGGCGTGACGCTGGTCGGCGCGGTGATGTCCGGGATGCTGGCGTGGAGGGTGTCGCCGTTCTACCACCGTACTCCAATGGCAATCGCCGGTGCCGCTGCGGTCGGCGTCGCACCACCTGTCACGGCAGATCGTGGCAGCAGCCAAGTAGATGAGGCGGTTTCATCCATCATCAAACTAGAGGTCGCCATGAATGTCGAATCGTTCGTTTAGAGCCGCACCGTGTCACCCTCGATCCACCCCAGGTTTAATTTTGTCTTTAATTTGCCAGTACCAATGCAACACGCAATGCAAGACGATCGCAGGGCCCGGTGCAGCGGCGGCGACGACCGACCACCGATGTGTGTGTGTATATATATCCACTACTAAAAAAAGATTTATAGATACGATTTCGTACTGGTCGTAATGCATGACACGGTAGATAGATGACTTGTCAGGGAATGAAGAATGATATATGGTGATGATTATTTGGAGAAAATGGTTTATTAGGCCACCAGTGTCGCACCAGCACCACTTGGAAAACGACATGATGACATGCACTTTTGAAAACGGCCAACTACATACTAACCTCTCGCGCGCCCGCTCTGTGGCCATCTATACACTTGGACAACTGGAACGCTCATCAAACATGCATGCGTCGCGTCAAATGTCTCTCTAATCCCTTCCGTAAAATAAAAATTTCTATAGTTTTGTATTTATTCTTTTGCATTTGTTTATTTTGTCTCTCTAGACTTACATGCATACCCATTGGCGGATCCAAGATACGATTAGGGCCGGGGGCTAAGTAATAAAATGATGATTAACAATGAAGGTTTAATGATGATTTGATAAATTTTATAGAGATTTAATGAAAAAATAAGTGGATTTTATAAAATTTAATGAATAAAAATGAGTGAATTTTTATGAGGAATATTCACTAGATATGGACGAGGAAAAATACACTTATCATCATATATATATATACGTATAAAATATAATATATGTAGGTAATGAAATTGTACTAGTATTTTGCACGTCAATATGGACTAATTCTGATCCAAATTAAACCAGGACTTAATTTCTTTCCATGCTACAGTCAGATTCTTTACTATGTATATTCCGATATCGATGGATCGAGATACAAGCAAAAAGTCACTATCAAGTGGATCAGATTTATACTATACCTTCATTTAGTCCACTTGATCTCTTAAAAAAGGAATATCTAGTAGTCCAAGCAAGATGAGCATCCACTGTTGTCAGGTACGAGTACGACACCACATTGCGGCGCGCTGGTCTCGATCGACGACTAAGTAACATCTTCGAGAAGCTAAGCCTAGCTAGATACGAAGTGCGGAAGCAAAATATTTAACTGTGCTACGTCACTCTTGACTTTTGTTCTACGTCACTCTTGACTTTCGTGGTACGGTCAATTCACACGTTCAACTCAATTCATTTATTGTAAAAAAAAACAATTCGTACGTTCATGTGCCTTCAGTTTGTTGTCTATGCACGCTTAGGTTATTGAGAAATTTTATAGTGTTTAGAAAAAAAACTAGAGCCATGAGTTGATCTAATGGTTATAAAATAAGAAGAACCAACAGAGAAACTTAAGTTGTGGGTAAGAACCAAAATCATGTGGGTCAGAAACTAATTTTAGATTAAATTCAAAGGGTAGATTAGTAATTTTCATTTCTCTCATGTCTCCAGCAGCTTCTTCCCTCTCCAAGTGCGGGTGTCACGACAGCCTCTGCCGCTACTACCGGGAACAGGACGTTTGTCGAGTGTCCGAGGCTTTGCCGAGAGCTTTATATCTTGCACTCGACACAAAATTCTTTGCCGAGAGCTGCTCTCGGCAACATACAGTACTCGGCAGAAAACACGTTGTCGAGAGCCAGCTCTCGGCAAAGAATTCCCTTTGCCGAGAGCTAGGCCGTTGGCAAAAAAATGCCTCTCGGCAAACGAGATGGTAGCCTCCTCTGTTATCCTTTGCCCAGAGTCGACCGTCAAGCTCTCGACAAATCTTTTGGACGGTGTGAGGTTGTTTTCCCTTGCGATTTCTGTGCCGAGAGCCATGACGTCAACCTCTCGGAGCTTTAGGGTTACTCTCGGCAAAGAATTTGTAGCGCACTTCTAGTCGGTATCCAAGAACATGTGCGAAATTTTAAACATCTTATTCACCAAAAAACTAGATCAACAAATTACGTGTGACTTGTTTTTTAAATTGTATAAAATACAAACGAATTCCAAAAATCATAAAACTTGTTGAGTGAACTTGATATCACATGTGTAGGCTTAGGAAAAAAATTGAGACGATTTCGAAACGTACAGCGACAGCGAGCTCGTGTGAGGCCCGCACATCGCTAGCTCGCACGGACCAGTTTTTGACTGACGCGCGGAACGATCGTCAACGCAAGAGATTCCGTTTTCAGCCCTGGTTTGCATTGGCTTCTTTTTCGTGAAGACGGCAGCACGGGAGCTGCTGCGACTGCGAGCTAGCGATGTGCGGGACGGCACGGGCCTCACGCGGGCATGTGCGAGCTCGCTGTACGTCACGGAGGGCATGTCGCTGACGTCAGCGCAGCGGGCGGCCGGCGCGAGCGCGACTGTCACGAAGAGCGACGCGGTGATGCGTCACGAGAAGGGCAGCGACAAGACACGCGTGCCGATTTTTTCTTGGATGCTTAATCAGATCGTAGAGGACTTTGAGTTATGGCAGCTCAGCATCAGCATCATACCAGTGTACGATAATCAGACATTTTCAGATTTAATTTAATTCAGAAATATAATGACAATAATGTAACGGCGTGTATAATATCATTACTGCTATCAGAGAGATATAACATTAAGAACAAGATGAGCAGCCATTCCCACTAGTTATCATAGTGAGTTGCTCGAAGTCGTGGACCACAGTCGATGCATGAAGATGTACACAACCGCCAACCGGGAAGTAGGGTACTGAATCTCCGGGAAGAAGATGAAGGAATGTCGCAAGTATATAGAAAGAAACGGGTGCGGGAAAGGGAAAGCCAACCGACAGACTTGAATCTCGGGAAATCAATTCCCTTCCTTTTCTACCGTAGCGTCTAGGTTCAACGAATCCAATGAGTCACAAAACCAGACCACACGGCTTGGCTCGCACGCCATGGCTCGGCGGCGGCGGCGCTCACGTGTGGCACCCAGTCATCCTCCTCTCAACTCCTCAATTGGTGCACATAAAATCCACCTATTTAAGTTGAGTTAACTTATAGTAAATATTCCGTATGAGACTATACTAAAATGCAACATAACATATAATATGAGATTAGGATTTATTAGATTATTAAAATATAGTCCTAATTCATTTTGTTAGACTTTGTGCTTTTGATTTGATCATAATAACTATTGTTTTTCTTGAAATCAAATATTGTCGTAATTTGGCCGGGTTTTAAGATGGGCTTATGCATGCTGCATCAAAATGTGACATGAGTTGGGCTGCTCACCATGTGCATGTGATGGGCTGCCCATAGTTTGTAATGGGCCATAAGGCCCAAAAATGGATAAAAAAATTCTTAACCTCGACCAAATTGAAACAAAACAGGTTACATGTAGATTTGGGTGAAGTTAAACACTACTGACTTTGTAGCTATGTCATAAACTTTATTGACCAATGGATCGATCAACCTGCAAACGGCCACAATCTTTATTCGTAGACAAAATACTTCACAAAAAAAATGTGTATAAGAGGTACATGATTGTTGTTGCTGATCAGATCGATGGTCGATCGAAATTGCAATAATAAATACTTTTGCCGGTGAAAATCAGTATTTGATCATGCCTATGGTCCATAACATGGGTCACAAATTGGCAGGAACATGAATCTAGTAATATCGTTCAGTTGATTCTCCCGAGCACTTCGGATTTGTGACGGTACGGTAGTGGCACGGCCGGTGTTCAGACTTTATGACTTATGTTGATCATGAGGCCCTAGCCGTCATGGCAGTGCAGCTACAGCCAGTAACTTCTGATCATCATGAGGTTGATGATGCATCGTGCGCTGGTGTCAACGCCGCCGATGCCATCCACGGCCTGCAGCATGTATCTCCTCCGGCTACAGGAGCAGGCCGCGACGCGGTTGTCGTCCTCCTATCCTTTGCCATGCTCTTCTTCTTTTATTCTGAAACTGACTGCATGGTGGATTTTTCAAGGTCATGCATGGTCACCAAATCCACAAGCAAGAATTTTTGGCAATCGAACCCTGATGCTGATCTTGAAAATTCTGCCGTCTGTGCTTTGACATGAGTCCATCTTCCTGTGCTGCACCTGCACAGAAGACAGAACCAGCCAGCTGATGGGCAAACTATATGCCTAGGTGGTCCTGTGATCTTCCTGTCCCCACCAACAAACTGCAGCCGGATCACCCTCCAGAGCTGATACAAGAGTATTAAGCTCCTCCATGCTATATCGAAAGAATGCGGTTTTCCTGTCCATTCCGCATGAACAAAGAAGGTTTGTATGGTTTAAGCAAGCAAAGTGGTTAGGTCTGCACTGGCAACTGACAGCAGACAAGTGCAGATCATAGAAGCATGAAAAGCACTCCCGCTCAGTGGAATCGTAGTCCTTGTCCATCTTCTTACTCTTCAAAGGAGCATTCACCTCCCATGCATCACCCTCCATTTTAACTCTTGTCTGAAATAAATAAATAGCACAATATAAAATATGAGTATGTTATAAGTAATTCATTAAGAGACAGATAGTAGTAAGTTCCAATATTAGTGATCGAGTTACTACCTTAATTGCACTTGTCAGGACTCCATCCTTTCCACAGGTGTTCAGCCATCTGTATTCTCCCTTATCACTTTTGCGATTAATCCAAAGTTGTCTGGCAGCTTCTTTTGCAGCCTTGAGTAATAACTTGTCATGTGATATTGATGTCTTGCGATGCTGCTGTCTGTAGAGCTCAACAGCACACTGTCCATGAGGCAGCCAATCCACAGGAGAGACGTTTACGGCCTCTGCACAGTTGAAACCACAGTTGAATCCAGAATGGTATGCTCGCGGTAGTGTCAGGACGAACTCGCCTGACTTCTGAATTGCACGGCAAACAGAAACTCCTTCTGATTTTAGAACAGATGGAGATAACTGTGTAACCTGCTCCAAGAAAAATCAGAATGGAAATGGATGAGATACATATGTTCTCTTGCACGGAAGAGGTATTTTATTCTTTCAGATAAATAATTGAAAAACATTGTTTACAGGAATAGACAGCCAACAAAACATCTCTGACAGCTAGGTCATCTCATAATGTAGTAATAGATCCTAAAAATTATATGATCAATACCAGGTAATATAATAACACCAAGAAGTTTGGCATATTTCATGAAAAAAAGGCACAATGTACTGCTTTTAATTTAAAATGCTTAGTAATAGTTTTAGTGGCATTCAACTATGTTATGTCAGAACAAAATAAAGATGAACTTGGCAATAGATCACTACTACATATATAGCGATCTGCCAGACACATAACAGAAAAAAGTTGTTACCAGCTCATGAAGTAGATCAGGCTGTTCTTCAAACAGTTTGGGTAAGTTTTTCCTCATAGATTCTTCCAGCTTTACTGCCTCACAACCGGGGACACCATACCAAACTTTCGGTTCACCAAAATGCATGTAATTCAGAGAATAAAGAAAATGGTCTTCAACATGCTGCAGCAAAGTAATATAAAAAGACAGATTAGAATGTGCTCCATGAACAAAATTGTCATAAATCACTTAACTATATGTACTTTTGTTCCAACCACCATATATCAGTCTAATCAAAACCAAACAATGAACAGCGCCAGCACAAGATAATTTTTTGCAAAGTCAAAAGGGCTCCACATTTCATGAGAGAAATGTGGAAACAGATTAGCTAAGAATCTTACCCAGCAAAATGAAGAGAAGCACATTCCTGCATAAAGCCATGGAACTACAACACCAGGTATATCCTCTTCTTCAAATGAGGTAACAGAGCCTGGCAGCCGTGGCAGAATATTCAAGTTCCAACAAGGCACACCATATGGATCTTGCTTATTTCCATCCAAAGAAGATAATTTATCAAAACCACTACCAAACGTTGCGGTGTCCAAATCAGCACCATAATCCACCTAGGCACAAGAAGTTTGACATATGTAAGTAATATATAATTTGATATAATACATAAGAACATAATCTGCTTATAATATCCAGACATACCTCAACTTCATCAGTAGAGCCTATGACTATCCGCCAATATTCGCCCTCAATTTCCTCCACTGATGGTTCCCATATTTTTATGTGATTTCTAATGTCGGAAATGGAAATTTCATCAACCCCTTTCATTCCAAAATATTCCTGCTTGAACTCATCAGCATATTTCTGAAACTCCTCTAATGTGAAATCAGACCCAGATTGAAAGCCAAACTTCTCTTCGGAGTCTACACTCGAACTAGGACGTTTGGGTGTCATCCCAAACCTCAGTCTCTTTCTTCTCTTTCTTTTCCTCTGAACTAGAGATTGGTTTGTTTTCTTTGTGGGCTCCCTGTTTTGAAGCTTGTCAACTTGTTGAACTCGAGTATTGAACTCTTTAGTTTCCCAGAAACTCTTCTCCTTCAGGTGACACGGAGGTTTCCAACAAGATGGTGGGATAATACGACAAATTCCATATCTTTCTGCTTGCGGACGAATGCTAGTAATGTACCCGATTGGATCCTTAAATTCCTGTTAGAAAAAAATGTAATCCAAATGAAACTATAATGTTACTTTCTGTAGTACTGCTAGAAAATAGAAAAAGTCATAATAGTTCTTGCAAGAAACATCAAGTTATCTAGTTTTTTCATGTCCAACTTAGTTAACCTTCTGATAGTTTTTAACATGCTGGTGGACAAACTTAAATTTTGACTACACATCAATAGAAAGAACAAAGGAGTCCTATCCTATGTACAATAACTCATTGCAAAATTTTGTGCAGAGACTATAATCCACAGAGACAAACCTCTTCAGTTGGAGTGAAAACGGGAGCATCATCAATTTCAGGTCGCTGTGATTCATCTGGACACCACTTTCCACATGTCTACCCACGAAAAGTGAAGGAAAGTAGATAGGTTACATACATAATAATCACACAAATATTTGTATCAACTGATTCAAATTATAGCATTTTAAAAACACACAAAATTGTTTCCGCCCTTAATTAAGGCCACATTATTATCTAATCTCTGCCTGAAACTCTGAAAGTTCTCCCATCTAATCACAACGCCCCCACCCACCCACCCAAAGAAGAACCTACATCAATCTGTACATTCCCATCAGAAAATCAACATGTGATCGACGCAATCACCTAACAGTGCTATCCAACTTACTCAGGATTCCCAAACGACATAATCAGACCTCATCGCAGGAAGGCATGCATGAGCACGACAAACAAACAAACAGCACATGCAGAGAGAATTTATTTGTATCTCCTCAATGCAACCAGCACATCATATATAATATATACTACTCCAATCTCCGATCCTCTATAATAATAATAATATAACCACACGAAAATTGCGTCCTGATTGACAGATACACGCGCGGTCGCCATTGAGACCATCTAACGAACACTTAAAGAGCATGCATATAAGGACGCACGAAATAATGCATGGGTGCAAACAATGCCAGATGGATCTACATGCGTGCGTATCTTGCAGGCGACCGACCCGTACCTGCGAGGGCACGGCCACGGCGCTGGGCTCCGGCGAGGCCACCTCGCCGCCGCCGCAGCGCATGCGCTTCTTCTTCTTCTTCTCCTTCTTCTCACCGTGCCGCGCAGGGCTGGCCGCCTCGGCGGATGAGGAAATCATGGGCAAGATTTGGTGACGAAGAACAAGACCTCGTGCTTGGTTTCGCCGGAGGGATCGGATCGAATCGATCGGAGGTAATAACGACGATGCACGCCGATCGCACGCATGCACTCGGCCGCGCCCGGTGCGGTTTTCGTTTTTCGGCTTCGACTGGGTGTAGGAATCCGTGTGGATTGTGGAAGGCGGTGCCGTGGTGCCTCGTGTGGTGTCACAAATTAATTCAGCCCAGCCCAGCACAGCCCATGGAACTAATCCTTTGTATTTTAGGGGAAATTCTTTTGCAGTTAGTTTTTTTTCTTAGGCCTTATTTATATTTTGGAATTAAATTCATTCTAATAGTTATAGTTATAGTTATAGTTAACCATATAAGGGAGATATTATTATTAGCTATTCTACGGAGAAATCCTTCTACAGTTAGATTTTTTTTCTTAGGCCCCATTTATATCTTTGGAATTGAATTCATTATAATAATTATAGTTAACCATACAAGGGAGGTACTATTGTTAGAAATAATAGGGAGATAATTATAGTTGTAGAGTAGAAACATAGCATGGATATCCATCTTCCACCCTATGCATTTAAGATAGGCTTATATGTGAATTTTAGAAAGTGGTGGAATATCACCAAATAGATTAAGTTATTATAGTATATTTCAATTCCTCCAAATGAAAAGATCTAAGGGCCCATTTGGATCCTTGGAATTGAATTCATTTTAATAATCATAATTTAGACACATATTAATTAAGTTAATATGGTTGTATATGGATTATATTTGTATATTATTGTTGGCTATATGAGAGAAATAGTTATGTGTTGTATTTCTATCGTAGGGGGAGTGAGTTGAAGAGTATGCTATAAATTACAAAGTAGAATCAGAACATAGTGATCTATACAATCAAATTATATCTCACACCCTATGAATTTGAGGTAGGCTTATATGTGAACTTTAGAAAGTGGTGGAATGTCACAATCCAAGCTAAATGACATCATTAATTAAGTAGATTTCAATTCCACCAAATGAATGGATCCAAACATCCCCAAATGACTTCTTAGCAAAATTCCTTCTACACTAAGTGACACTAGTGGGCCAACTCCGTTTTGTGACACCAACAGCTTCAGTTCAAGGCACATTATATTATTTGTGTTTGTTAAGATCAATCATGTGTTGCTTTCATACTAAGCATCTATTTAGCATGGCTCCAGCAACAATTTCTTTAGAGGAGCTCTACCAAACACTTTTTAAAAGTCATTTTTTGTACATAGTAGAGGAGTTGGAGCCGTTTTCACACCGAGATCCATAGCAACAAAGAGTGGGTGGAAGACATCAGGTCCTAAATATTAATACATCGTTGGATATCAAATTGACGTCCTATACTGGCGCACTATCTGGTTTGTCATGGAAATCAACACACATACCCCTACCTGACGTACAAACTGTCCACGGGATATCGTCGATAGTCCACCCAAGGGTATACCTGCGATGGTATATTGATTGGAATAGGTGCATGTGATTAGGAACCAGATGACAATAGAGATATAAGATTTAAGTAGGTTCAGACCGTCCATACGATATGTAATACCCTACATCATGTGTTCTGGTGGTTCGCATTGATTGATTGATAATAGGTTGTGTTTTGACGGGTCCACTACCAACCTTATATAACTAGGGATATGGTTATAGGTCGGTTAGATCCAGATCTATTCGGTTATATGGTAACTGGTAAGTATTTACATGTACAATATCTAACATATCCGAATAGATCTTTATTCATCTTCAAGATATCTTTTTATAGTCTTGCGGTGCACACTGGCCAGTTTCATGCGTCATGCGCCACTAATTTTTTAAATAGAAGGCTAAATTGTTTAGTGGTATATCACTAATAGAGAAACTATATTGTACATGAACACAAATAATAACACCCTGCCTCAAAAGGCTATAGCAGGCTCTAGAGGCAGCTATAGCGGAAGATTTAAAACAATGACCAAAACTATCATAGGAGGAGGGGCACCATACCTAGGGTTGTGGGCACTGGATCTACCCGTGGAAGGCATGGATCTAACTCATCATTGGCAATTCCGATTGCTAGCCATTCTATAGCAGCATAGCAAAGTTTGGAAAGATTAGAGGGAGGAGTGGAGGGGATAGGAGAGATTGTGTCATGTGGCCAGTCGCCTTATTTAGTGCTACAACCATCTCTCACCAGTGACCAATAGTAGCGGCGACCAGATGAAGCAATAGCTATACATCTTACTAGAGGTATATTTCCTTGTAGGACATGAATACACCTATAGCACTATCCATGGGTCAATCTAGTAGAGAATGACATCGGGTTAGATGCATTGAACAATGGGGTCAAGCTTAGAGAACCTTGGGAATATCTAATATTAAGAAGTAGAAAATTTATAGAATGTCTAGGGTTAGCAGACCTTGAAAAATAAATAGGCTAAATCCACCCCTTGTACTCTTCTGATAACACCAATGTGAAACCTCCTCGCACCTTCCCCCACCAAGGTGCCCCTCCTTATTTCAAGCCAACGACCAATCTTATCTTGTTCCTCTTCCGCTCAACTCTCGAGCTACTCCTGCACCTACTTAATCATCCACTCGCTCTATTGTCCTCCATTCCCTCCTCTCCTTGCTAGATCCATGCTCCCTCGGTCATAGCACCCGATCTCACGGTGCCACTGTCATTGGATCAACCACCAACACCACTAATCCTATGGTGACATCCACCCGTGCCCCCTCGTCTTCGCCACTATCTATCCCGATCTTGGCATTACCGTAGGACCCACCTCCCTCTATAGCTGTCACGGCTAACTACTACTAATCTAATGCACATGTCACCTAACCCTCCCCAACCAGCCTCCATCGTCGCTATGAGCGGTGGCACCATTGCTTTCCCACCCACACCCATATACCACAAGCGCCATGCGTCGGGCAGTCACTCATGGAAGTCCCTTTAGATATGTCATTCATAATCTCCACCCCAATCCTAAATCTTGAAACCCTAACCCCAAACACTGACCCAAAGTGGAGCTCGTAGGAGTTGCAAGAGGTCTTTGGAGAAGGAGGTGCTTTCCTTAATTAGAAGAAAAATGTCACTCGTGATAAAGGTGTTGGCCGGAACTTGAACTCAAATTATTACGTCTTTCTTATTTCCCATATTTTTGGCATTTTTTCTAGCAAGATTGGTTTTTCGTAAATGGAAATGCTTTAAGTTTGAATTGTGAGCCCTCTTGGTTTAGATTTTACATCCCATCCAACATATATAGTTCGTCTTTTAATTATTCTACTATGTGGTGCAACCAATTCTCTTATATATATATACACCTCAAGCCATGGCACCGACCATGCCTGCTAGACATTCTTCTACAGTGGTTCATCAGTATTTACATCGCCCATGCAAAGTGTTTATATATAGAAGTAAAAATTATTTCACCCTTTAGTTCTACTTACTTGTGTCATAACTTTGTTTGTCTTAGTCTTATCACTGATCCTCAATCTAGAGATATATGGTTTCCTAATTTTTACAAAGATTTCTCTCTAATTAATATTAAGATGCTGCAAATTTCAGTGCGGACAAAAGGAGCAAGAACGCCGTCAGAGGATAAATGGGGGCATTTTTATTTACATTTTCAACACGACACACACAGTCATGATGATATTGCAGGGATGCACCGAAAATAATAGTTTGACTCATGCATCCTCTAAATTTAGGACAACATATATATAGTATGGATATTATGATATCCCGAGGATATAACAAAACTACAGTAGCCCACAGGGATATAAGCAGCAGCATTCAGTACGTGTGCAGGCGGCGTCTTCTACAAACCTAGCTATACTGAGGTATTCTATATCGTCCACGCCTTTATTTGTAGCATTTAATAAATTTTAAAAAAGAAGAAAGAAAAGAAGATCTCAATGCATTAGTCAAACCACCTAAGAGCAGCATATATAGTGGCTGATAATAGGGCTATAGTGCTTATTTTATTGTCATATCAATCAATTTAATAGATATTTCCTCAGTCCCAGAATAGATGACGATATGAGATGTTTGCATGTTAAATTTTCTCAACTTTGACTAGCTGGGTTAATTGAAAATACGCGCAATATTTATATATCCAAATAAATTTATTATAAAAGTACACTCAACAAACTATTTAATGGTACTAATTATGTATTATAAAAATTATTATTCTTTTATATATAATTGGTCAAACTTTAAAAATGTTGACATCTCAGAGGGAAGCGAGAATGACTTCTATTTTGAGACGGATGGAGTATCATATTTCATATAACAGTTGACTACAAAAGGATACCATATTCATTAATATTTTGGACACTCATTCGATCCATTCTATCATCATTAAGCTTAATTTTTGTAGCCAATTCAACCATAGCCAATAGATTTGCAGCCTGCTAGCGGCTCTATGTGTATCTTGCTATATAAGTACTGTAGGAAATGACATTTGGCGTCCTTCAAGCTAGCGGCGCTCTCTGTGTCTCCCACCTCCTTATTATCCCAAGGCAACAACAAGCCTATATCCAACACAACACAAGAAATATACCAATCTTGGAGGTGGCTGCAGCAATGGCTGGCCAGCGGTTTGCGGTGCGCGTCTTGTGCGGCCGTTGGTTCATGCTCTTCGCTTCCACCATGATCATGGCCATGAGTGGCGGCGCCTACATCTTCGGCGCCTACTCCAAGGCGCTCAAGGCGTCGTTAGAGTACGATCAGGACACTCTCAACACCATCAGCTTCTCGAAGAACATCGGCATAAGCCTAGGCATAGTGTCCGGGCTCATCAACGAGGTAGCCCCGCCGTGGGTGGTGCTGCTGGCCGGCGCCGCCATGAACCTGGTGGGGTATCTCATGGTGTACCTCTCCATATCCAGGCCCGCCGCCGCTCGACCATCGGTGTGGCTCATGTGCTTCTACGTATTCCTTGGCACCATCTCCCAGACGTTCGCCAGCACCGGAGCCCTGGTCACCAGCGTCAAGAACTTCCCGAACGACCGCGGCGTCGTGCTCGGTATGCTCTTGGGCTACGCCGGCCTCAGTGGCGCCATCTTCACGCAGCTCTACCGTGCCTTCGATGGCGGTGGTGGCGAAGACGACGATGTTGGCGCGACGACGCTTTTGCTGATCTTGGCATGGCTCCCCACTGTCGTCTCACTTCTCTTCAGCTTCACCGTCCGCGTCATCCCACCAAGTAGCAGCAGCAGCACCAGCGTCGTGGCGACGACGGGGCTCGGCGGCGGCGGCCGGGAACGGAAGGGTGTGTTGGGTTTCCTTAATGTCTCTGTCATCATTGGCGTCTACCTCCTCGTTCTGAACATCGTCGAGGTGAAGCTGTCCCGACTCCCGAGGCATGTCTACCACATCACCAACACCTTACTCCTTGTCGTCCTCGTCGTCGGCCCACTCATCGTCGTCGTGAAGCAGGAGTACCACCACACCTACACGCTTCAGCCGCCGCCGTCATCCTTGCAGCAAGACTTGTCGATTCATCCCCCATCAGCTGCTATGGTGGTGGAAGAGCAACAAGAGATGATCGACGACTACTCGGTTCTGCAGGCACTTTGCAGTAAGCACATGCTACTACTCTTCATCACCACCGCCTGCGGCGTCGGTGGCATAATGACGGTGGTGGACAACATGAGCCAGATCGGCCAGTCACTAGGGCACTCACAACGGGCCATCTCAATGCTGGTGTCCCTCGTGAGCCTGTCCAACTACGCCGGCCGTGCGCTCGCCGGCGTGGGCTCCGACTACGTGGTGGCCCGGTACAAGATGCCGCGGCCACTGGTGCTCGCCGTGACGCTCCTCGTCGCCTTCTTCGGCCACCTCCTCATCGCCATGGGTCTGCGTGAAGCTCTCTACGCCGCGTCGATCGTCGCCGGCCTCTGCATCGGCTCCTTTTTCACGGTGTTGTTTGCCGTGGTGTCAGAGGTGTTTGGGCTCAAGCACTTCTCCACGCTCTTCAACTTGTCCACGCTGGCGAGCCCTGTCGGATCCTACGCGCTGAGCGTGCAGGTGGCAGGTCGTATGTATGACCGTGAGGCACGCCGGCAAGGCCATCTTCGCCGGCAAGCGGCTGATCTCACCTGCGTTGGGGTTCAGTGCTTCAGGGCATCGTTCGAGATCATCGCCGGTGTGACGTTGCTCGGCGTGGTTGTGTCCCTGGTTATGTCGTGGAGGATGAGGGCATTCTACCATACCAGGTTCAGTCGTAGTGCTGGTGGTGTCGCAGCAATCACAGACGTCATCACAGTTAAAAACATCAAGCAAGAAGGCACGGCGTTGGCTGATCAAAACAAAACAATAGCTACAAGTCAAAGCTAGTCTGAGTATTATTTGCTAGATAGCACTATACTAGTATATTGCAATATCTATATATCTCGTTTATATACATCTAGCTATAACATAGTGTCAATAAGGATTATTATTAGCATTACATGATGCTGCATTACATTATTAATGTGACGATGTTATATACTCCATATGTATTATCATTACTTTAGTGTGGTAATTGGTTCATTTTTTTCATATACATCATATATTGAAGAACCAAATACTCTTGTTAGGATACATTGTAATTTTAGTGATTATAGTAGTATGCCCATGCTAACGCTATGGTAAAAGTCAAAAAATAGTATTTTTCTAGGCACAAAACTATTTGTATTACTGGTGCATTCATATTATTGCACACAATTATCATTATTTGCAACGTTATTTCTCTTGTCTCTACGCTCCATGTTTGCAAAACTGCTGAAAACAACCCTCATCTAATGCCCTTACTAATGCTACGGGATATATTAAGTAATACTTTTACAGGTAGGCAAAAATCTACACTATATTGTTAGCATCTCAGCTCCTAGCTAGCTAGATTTTCCAAGTGTGAAATTTGTTATATTGGGTAACAGCCAAGTATGGAAAAATATGAATAATTGAAGGGACAATATTACGTAAGTGTGTAAACAGTTAATACACTTTTGAAGCCAATAACAGCCTAAATAGATTATGACATGCACCACATTACTCTTGTGCTAGCGCTACGGTGTCATCGACCTAGAAACACAAATCAACCAACCAAAGCATAATATATGTTCTGGCAATCTATTTGTTTTCTGTTTGCGCTTTCCAGATTTGACAATACTGGAATCTTGTATAGGAGGCACTGAACTGGATTCGGTATGTTGACTAGGTGGAGTAGCAACCATTGGTCGTCCATTTCCAAACTATGGTGTCATGAACGGCTGGGGTTAGCTAGACATGTTGGATTCTAATCCAAAGGGCGACAAACTCCTCAATGTGAGTAGCAGTGGCGATCTTGCCCCTGAGAGAGCAAGATTTCTCTCTTAGAAGATGGAAATTTCAGGACAGATAAGGAAAGTAGTAAGAAAACAACGGTTCATAAGGTATATATATATTTCAATCAATCAAACAAGTAGTAATAAGCAAGAAAGAAGACTGTCGATATGGTATTCTGAACCGAACAAACATGTAAGATAAGAGACAATTTATCTATCTCTTGACGACTTTTTTTTTTGACACGAGGACATTACTCATTTCCATTGAACACAGCGGAAATACAGAGTTTAGAGTTTAACAGACCAACCCAAGAGAAGGAGACGTTGTTCAGAGAGCCAATCGCCTGTATCAGACGACAATAGGAGCAGAAAAAAACAGAGTGTCCGGACAGAGGAAGGCATATTACAGTCTCACAACAGATCACTCGAACTAAGACACAAACAGAAAGAAGACAGAAAACAACGCTCTATCAGCAAAGGCTTCAGGCATTAAACCCCCCATCACGATCCTTGTCTTGAGTGTCTTTCAGCAACAGCTGGGCTTGTTCCTCCTCCTTCTTCTTCATCTCTTGGCGACTTTTGGCTCGATGGTCAAAAGGTGTTGAAAAGATTTCAGATTGAATTGCAGGAGTGCCTGTAAACAGGTTTGACTCCTCTGAACTTAGAACAGCATGCTTATAAGTATAGAATTAGAAGCAGCGCGCAGCGTTCAGTACGTGTGTTGCAAGGCAGCATCCCATCCCTGATCCCTGTGTCTGAGCCTGAGTAGCGTAGAATTTTATATATTTCTCACATCTAATAAGTACAGATTTATTTGAAGTGTGGTTACATTAAAATTAATTTCGACTCTGAAAGTACGTTGATGGATCATGGATGGATTGTTTTTTGGTTCGGATCCCAAATATCATATAAAAATGGCACGACAAGTTGAAGCAACAAGCTACAGGACTGATGACAATTGAGGCTGGTACTACACACAATATATATATATATATATATATATATATATATATATATATATATAACTACTCTGTTTCAGTGACATTGTGTGACTGAACGTATAAACAATGGTGGGACTAGCTGTTTGGTTGGTACAGCATGGGCAGCAAGTAGCCTGCTTGCAGTAGTACTACGTTGATACAGTACTGACGACTGTGCTTTTCAGCGCGGTTGCTGCTGCTGACTCAGCAGTCACTTCTCAGCCGGTACTGTACAGAAACAGAACATTACCATCCTCATCCACAGCTCAAACGTACAGCTGTTGTAGGAACTGGCCGGACGAGAAGATCAAAGGTACTGTAGCTGCAAGCATGGTGCGCGCGTGTGTGTATATGCATAGGATTTTAGGAAAAAAATATAGAGGTACTGCACACGCGCGCAGCTGATCAGTTCATCTACGTACTGCCTGCGCGAATCCCGTGTTGCTCTTTCTTCTACGATGGCAACCAACGTAGTAGTATGCAAACTTCACTTGACGTACGTGCATTCTTATCCAAGTTTACCCAATGGTAGCTAGATTGTACAACATACACCACCAAAACAAGATCGAGATCTAATATACTCTCATTGCAGTAGTGAACCATGCATATATAATAAAACCTAGCTATATATATAGGCTTAGAAGCAACTTAATAAGCTTGTCTTCTCACGCATACTACATAGTACTTATTACATATACATCCACATATTCATCTCATCCGAAGACATGATTGAAATGCAACCTCTAATACACACTACATATGCATGATAAGGAAGGAAGGCACATACTACTATATATATATATATATATATATATATATTCTCGTAGCTAGTATTCATTCATCCAAGCCGACCCCATATACCGTCTTTCTCCCGCCTAGCATCCTCCAATCCTCCAGTGAACCGATCCGTCCATCGGCCGTCGTCGTCGTCGTCTTCAGGCTCCGCAGTCTCCCAACTCTCCACGGACTCATCGCCGTCTCTGCTGGAAGAATCATCATCGGACTGGTACTCATCATCATCCTCCCTCTCCACGACGTGCACGCCGCCGCCGCGGCGGATTCGGCGGATGCGTTTGCCGAGGAGACACGAGAGGTAAGCGTCAGCGGCGGCGTACCTCACCTGGCCCGTCGACAGCCGGTCCCCATCCCACACGCTCGTGGCGATCCGCTCATTCTTCTCCACCATGCCACGGGGGATCCCCAGCAACCTGTGCGCAATCTCCGCCATGGACGCGCTGCCCAGCCCATCCCCGGCGCCACGGCTGCGGATCTCAAGCGTGGACGCCACTTCCAGCCCGTGGTGCGCTTGGAGCTTCCGGCAGTCGGAAGCCACGTTGTATGCGGCGAACGTGACGCGGGCGTCGGCGAGGAACCGGCGCAGGATCCTGGGCACGGCGCCGGCGGACGCGATCTTGTACACGAGGCACGTGTTGCCGGCACACAGCTGAAGCGTGCCTGGCCGCGGCTCGGTGTCCGGAGGGGATAGCTTGCGGAATGGCGGCGTCCACTGCACCCCTAGACCCACCGTGAGGCCGGCGGTGGTGTACCGGTGCTGTCTCCGGTGGCGCCATAGCGTGGTGTGCACCCACCGACGCGCCACGCCTGGGTGCGACGTCACCGTGGTCACCACGGGGTTGCGGTACACGCGCAGGGTGCTCCTTGGAACGACTGGGTTCCCGCGGCGGCGGCGGCGGCGGGCAACCATGGTGAGGTGGTGGACGACGGTGGAGTTGCTTTGGGTGTTGCACGCGCAACAGAGAGATGGAATGGAAGGATATCGATTGCCTAATGGCTAGTGCTCGAGGAGGTAGAAAAGTTTTTGGGTTTTCAACTGAGCCATGGTCAGTATATATAGGCATGAAACAAGGCTTCAACTACTTTCCCCTTGTTTGAGGCTCGGTTTAGATCGCTTCGAAATTCCAAATTTTCTGTCACATCAAATCTTTAAACGCATGTCATGTAGTATTAAATATAGATAAAAATATGAGAGCGACTAACGCACGCACGTGCATGCGTTTGTCTTTCCACACGCACGGTCTATTTTTGTAAAAAGTGATATTATTATATTACTATTTTCGGCAAGGATGCTAATTGCTGCTTCATGGTGCGCAAGATACGCTTTCCGGCTGTTTTCAAATTGATTTGTTGGCGCGCACGGGCGCACGGCCTCAGCCCAAATGCCAATTATAAATATAATTACACAAAATCATCACAACAAAAAAGAAAGCAGTTCAGTTATTTTACATCATCTGATATCAGATTTGTTACTACAAGCAGATCTGACCAAAATGATAATCAATTTAGTTATTTTACATAAACAATTCAGTTGTCTTTCTTAAGCAAATCAATTCACAAAAAAATAGTAATACAATTCTTACTGCTGACTGTATAAGCAAGTCTGATTCATACATGTTCCTACTCCTTACTACACATTTTGTAATGCTATTGTACAATTATCTCCAGCTGCAACATCATTCTTTATCCCTCAGCAAAGAAATAACATTTTGTCACGAAAACCTATGGATCAAAACAATATATTAGGTATCACTCATTATATCAAGAGACAAAGTCTGCAAAAAGAACATCACATCATTACATCACACATCTTCAAATTGCACATTATAGGAATCATAAGTGGGGCAAATTAAATTAGAGGAGCGTCGGGGAAAAATACAGTCACATAAGCTTCCCTGCTAAATACTTTATATTTGATTCCTACACATGACCAACATTAGTGTCGAAAAATGATATAATCAAATATAAAACCTTAAGTTACCTACTTAAGAACACATTATTGCCTAAAATCAGTAGTATTATTGCTTATTAACTAAGGAGTTTATGTTGCCTTTTAAAAAGAACTGTTGCTCCTACAAAATTACTAACATGTTGCTACTGCTACGAAATTACATTTGTGAAGTGTTTCTATATAGATTTACATATTTTCTCTTGGCTCTTGGCGCTGCTAGCTAGCTGTTCCTACCAGTAGTGGAAGGAAAAAGCACATGTAGTAGGTGTGGCAGGGTAAGGTAGCAGGAAAACAAAAACAAAGTTACAGTAGTGGTACTGCAGAGAAAAAGGGCTTTGAACACTACTATAGAAAAGCAGGATGCTTGCTTCTCTTAGTCTATATTGTTGTTGCTATAATTCATGGAGCCTTAACGAAATTGTAGTAGCCATGAATTGCATGTAGCAGGGTAATCTGATCCATAACATAACACTCAGGAGTATTTCTTACACCATATATATTGATTCATAACACAAAACCGCCTTAACAAAATTAAGAAAACTACTAAATGAAAACATAAAAAAAATACTATATACGAAAAAAAGAATTGCTTTGGTACAGATTTGTAGTAGAAGAATAATAGAAGCAAAATATGAACTAACCGAGAATTGCCCTTGGACGCTTGGAATTGCCGATACGTTGTGATGCAGTAGCTTCACCTTCTAAAATGTGAACCAGAGCAGGACTGACTAACAACTGTGTTAAGCCAGCAGTGGTGAGCATACTTTTTTCTGCAATGGACAAAAAAAGGAAAAGATTGGTGTAAGTAATGGAATGAAACTACCCCATGCAAATTTTAGACAAAACCCAAGAAAAAGAGTGAAAGTGAACAAGAAGAATGAGTGGTCTCCACAGGATTCATACAAAGCTTGTGCAGACCCATGAAGGGTGAGGGAAAACAAGTAGAGTTATTAAGCAATCATATAAGCAACAAAAGGGATGACCTTTTTTTACTAGTAAGAATATGCTAAATTGACTATTTAGGAACACAGTGTTGCCTAAAGAATGACACTTAAATTGTCTAAGAAAATAAGAAGATGATAAAATGGGGCTGGTTAGAACATGTAGTGCTACACATATGTTCAGTTTTTAAGTCACATAAATAGAAACTAAAAATTATGCATGAACTTTTGAACCTGCAATAAGCTTCCTAATGTGAACAAACAAGAAGGCAATGTGAACAAGCATCAACTCAGCTGGATGATACAGTGTCACCTCTAGCAAGAGCAGGGAATGATCACTTGATAAGGATGCATCTGGTCGGTGCACCCTCGGCTCCAACCAGTCTGAGAGGTAAACAATGCAGCATGTATATTCCCGTCTCAATGTCGTCTAGTTTCAGGCCTTCAACCAAGATTATATCCTGGTATAATAAAGGGAAAATTAATCAATGGTTTAGATGCTATGCGATAATCAAACATGGTTTTTTAGTTATTATGTACTCCCTGCATCCTAAATTGTAAGTCATTCCAAGAATCTTGGAGAGTCAAAGCATCTCAAGTTTGACCAAGAATTATAGACAAAATTATAAAGATTTATAACATCAAATAGGTATATGATGAAAATATAATTGATAACGAATCTAATGATACTTATTTGGCATCATAAATATTATTATATTGTTATATAAGTTTGGTCAAACTTGAGAAACTTTGACTTTCCAAGATTCTTGAAATGACTTACAATTTGGGATGGAGGGAGTAGTCACTAGTCAATAACGCCACTTGACAATTGGCATGGGAATCTTCTAAGGTAGAATAAAGGAACAACAGAATGAGATTACAAGTATGCTAAATGCAGCCTTAAAGTTATCTGGGTGTGCTTGAAATGTTTTGTTCAGCAAACTATATGTATCTTACCGGGGTTTTAAAAAAGACCACATGGGCAGAGATCAAGTGATCAGATGCTGCAACTGATAGAGCGTCGATTCCTGCATAATTGACAGTAGCAGTATTTTGTAAGTTTCAACTGACCCACCAACAAATATCACAGAACAAATTGAATGTGAGTTTGTCCCCGATTATGGATTCCTGGCAAGTGTGTGTCCAGTTCATGAAAACGAAATGTTATGAATAGATAGATGACAACCAACATGTAAGGAAAACAAAGCTTTGTCAGGGATAAAAACCAGGTTTGCCACTTGTATGCAGTCAGGGACATAATTTCTTACCAACTAGCTTTATGTCAGTTTTGTCAACTAACCATTGTGCGCCATCCTCTGTAAATCCAACATAGCTCATGTCACCTCCCTTCCTCCACTTCAACTTCCTAAAAGACATTTGCCGACACATTCATTACAGTCCATAAAATGGTTGTCTAGTGCAATTTGAATGTTGTAAACTCATAAGCCACACCTGTCAGTATTCAGTGTCCTGAATAGAACTCGGTGAACTCCTCTTGGGATATTTAGGAATTTCATTGCTTCAGCTGCATAGAGTTATTGGGGTTTAATATTACTAGTAGTAAAACATCCTGTTCACGGAAAGAAAAATGGAAGTGGTGTACCTGTTATATTTGTGTCCCTCGGAACATCAACTAGCAATGCAGGTCCTGTCCAGAGAAAGAGGAGTCAATCATGGTCATGTACAGCATTTAGGACATGAATGGACCATATATAATCAAGTATAACATTTTCACCATGGAAGAGAGTCTGATAAAACTATTTTAGCAAAAATGTGTTTTAGTTCTAAGTTTGATGCCCAGATGGATACATAACCACAGGAAAATATGTGGGAAAAAGAGAGAAGAGGAAGTAACCCACAAGAAATCTGTAGGAAAAAGTAGAGAAGCAAAACAACCCTGCAATCTAAGAACTCAAGATGTTCACTGAACTTTACTTGAGTTCATCAGCTTGGGTTGATGCTTACACCAAGAAGCTAATGCTACTAGCTAAACTGAAAAATGAAAGGTCAAGGCACCTATATTGCTTACCTGCGCAAAACAGGGCAAAACAATCTCGAGCTGTTTGTACAACTGTTGTTGTACCTGCGATCGGCTGCTTTTGAGCTGCAGCTAGAGAGATTTGAGCTGCAGCAGGACCTTAGGAACGCAAAAGCACAATTTTTGCTACACAAATTCACAGCTTTGTCATTGTGCACCACCAGGAAGAACATATGAAAGGCAATTTAATGTAAATTCTTAGCTAGAAATCATTTTAGCAGAAAATAGAAAACCCGCCGCATTAGAGCAGCATATCGAAACTTGCTGTTTTGTTGCCCATATCAAGTGCAGCACATCAATGCAATGCCATCAAGGTATGGTGAGGTTTATAACATAAACACTAAATTTCTAGATTATAAGCCATGGAATGTAAGGTCCATTACTACTATCAATTTATTTACGTATTAGCATAAACAATAGGAGCTTTGCTTTTTCATTTCAGTACAACCAGACAGTCAATAATTACAGATAAACAAAGTCAAAGTTACACAAGTAGATAAGACTAAAAAAATAACAGGAGCACAGACCAAGTTGCTTGCTTAACCCATGATGAGAAACAAAGACCAAATTGCTTGCTATCAAATTTATTTTTTACTGAACCATCACCGTTGGTTCACAAAGCGTATAAGAAAACACATATTAAATAATTTTGAGCAATCTGCCAAAGATTGCATATTCAATATGTACTATTTTGGCATCTTCATTTTCAAGGTCGCAAAAAACTTGTAAGCCCGTGTTAGTACCAGGTTTTCAGTCGCTTGGTCAGATAAGAAAATGCAAAATAGCAGATTTACATAAGACAATTGCAACTGCTACCCATAAGTGCCCGAACGAACAAATAATCCAGGTACTTGAATGACAAATCCTACACCCCACTATATACTTTCTACACCAGTCAAATAAGCTATTAAGCAACGCTGGACCCTAACCTCACAAAATGGGCAAAACGATCCGAAATTTAAGAACCCAGAAAGCCCAAAAAAAATTCTCAAACACTCTTGTTTGCCACACCAGTGGATTCCTTGCACCGGCATATTACGCCGTAGCACCCGCTCTTCGACTGGTCCCCTAGAATCCAATCCCCGGATCCTCGGAGGCACCGATCGCTCCATCCCCCACGGGCAACGACGCCCCTTGTCACAGTACGATCCACCCGCAACGAGCGGAACAGGAGAAAACAAGGAGCGCGGTAGGGTTCACGGATCTCACCGACAAATACACACTTCAAGAAATACCATGAAACTAAGATGCATCATGTTTCTTTTGTCTCTACTAAAATTACAGAATATTTAGTTGCAAACGGCAGGCATCAGAAATGCTTCTTCTTTCCCCCCGAGCACACTAGCGCAACTGCACAAGTTCATATAGGATACCAGAAAATTCTTGTACGTGGCATTCATACACTAAATCACAAATTCATTCACAAATTCATAACCACCAATTACTCACCAGAGGAAGCAGTAGAGCAGATGCAGGCGGGCACTAAAGCAGCCGCGCACGACCTATAATTTGCGAGACAAATCTTTTAAGTCTAGTTACTTCATGATTGGACAATAATTACCATATACAAACGAAAGTGCTAGAGTTTGTGGAGTAATACCTCTTTAGGTACTCTCACAACTCCACCTTTTTTTTTGGAGTTGTGTGCGAGGAGCTGAAACCATTTGGTTAAAAAACGTGGAGCATAGCTGAAAAACGTGGAGCGGAGCAGTCCCAAACAGGTCCTTATTTGAACTTGTTTCCTCTCACAATCAGACGGATTATGTACCAACTAAACAGAGCCAACAAGATTTTGAAAAACGATACTTTAGCACTTTTGCACAAAATATTTGTCTCATAAATTACTGTGTAATTAGTTATTTTTATATATATATTTAGTGTTTCATGTATGTGACCATAGATTCGATGTGACAAATACTTATAAAGGTTAAAAAAATTGAAGGGGACTCAACAAGACCAAATAAAGGATTCTGAAAATATTTTCTAATTATGGTGTTGTTCTTTTACCTGAAATCTAGGTTAAGCTAAATGCTTAAAGGTAATTTGCTAAGAGAGATAAAAGTGTTACGCTCGCTCTGTTTGATGAAAAAGTACTGATAAAGTAATAGTGATATAGCTAGGGAGTCTAAGATCACGCGATTATATAGAAATCTATGGAATAGAGATTTGGGTACAAAAGTACCATTTGAACAATATCTTTTTTAGTTAGATCTTTAAATATTGTTGTTTGTTTAAAAGATTTCTAGAATATATACAAGATATAGATAAAAAATGTTGGAGGATGAAAAAAAAAAGAACGCTTCTTTGGTCTCATGATGATTTAGAGAGGATAAAATAACTTTTGACAATGCTTCTATAACTAGAAGAATATACCCCACGTGTTGTTGCACAACTTTCTTAGAAATAACATTGTTATACATCGTCATTACGTGTGTAGAGTATGAAATACAGAGTACTGTACGTACTTATTATGCTGGCAAAAAAAAAGAGTACAGTAGCTAATGGAAGAATAAAATAAAATAAAATGATTATAGAATATTATATGAATGAGAATGGTACGACCAAACTTTTGTTGTTTGCCCTTGTTCCCATCATCATCCCATCCCATGTACTAGTACTGGCAGTAGAGTAGTACAGTACGTGCTGCTGCTGCTGTCAAAGCCGCACGTCGCCTGTGTACACCTGGGCAACAGGCCGGCCCGGCACGGCACGGCCCGGTACCAGGCCGGGCCGGCCTGCTGGTCATCGGGCCGAGGAGGCCTGCGTGCCTCACGGGCCGTGCCTCACAGGCCTGCGGGCCTGGCCGAAGGCCCAGGCACGGGCACGTGGGCCGAATTTCGTGCCGGGCCGGCCCGTGAGGCATGGCCAAAATTCGGCTCGTATCAGCCCATAGCTCATTTTGCCTCTTTTTTTTTTTCGCGAATTTAGCCTTTTTAATGGTTTTACTTATTTTTTATTGCGAATTTGGTCCATTATGATGATGGGCTGCAATGTGAATATATGTATCTTTCAATTTAGAACTACTATATATTGGAATTTCATATATTACTTGATTTAAAGTATTTAACGAGCCGTGTCGTGCCGGCCCACGGGCTTGGGGTGTGGCCCAAGCACGGCCCGCACACCGGGCCGGGCCAGCCCGGGCCCGCACAGCACCGGGCCCGTGCCGTGCTCGTGCCGTGCCAAATTGACGGGCCTCGTGCCGGGCGCACGGGCCCGGGCTGCATGCCCAGGTGTACGCCTGTGTTTGTTCACAAATGTTGACAAGTGCATGCGCGTGGGGTCCGGCTGGCTCTCATGATGATGGGCCTGCGCCATGTCGCCTTGAACGTTCGACACCTGGCCCTGGCCGGCCTTAAAATAGCTGTTGACTTGGGGTGCTGCCGTCATGTTGGATCGGATACGAACGGATATCGTTGATATTGTATTTGTTTTCATGTTTATGTTCGAATTTAGATTTGAATACGAATAGTATGAGAAATATCGGATAGGATATGATTAGATATCGACATCATAAATATAACGATTTTAATATTCGAATACGAATACGGTATCGGATGTTAATCTTCAGATTCAGATACGGACATGTCTAAACTCCTATAAACAAATTTGGTTGAACCGACGGTCGAATAAATATTCTCCCTACACGCCGCTGCTCCCCTGCTTGACAGAGAGATCGAAGAAGGTTGGTTGTTGCCATGCATGTGTGCTGCATCCATGACTGTCTCAGCCATCCTCATCCAGAGAATTCCAATGGCCGGCTGCGAGCGACGACACGACATTGTAGGGGCTCCGACCACCCGGCCGGCCAGGTGCTGTGCGTGCGAATACTACATCTTGGCCGGCCGGTCTGCAGGGAGAGAGGTTCAGCTATCGCGGAAGCGTTGTCCACGTACGCACCGTGCTTTCCAATCGCTCGTCGCTTCCTTCCGTAGAACACAATCGTCTATCCACTCCACAGCAGCTGCTCTAGAGTCTAGTACGTAGAGTCGATGTTATCTCTTCTTTGTGCTGCTGCAAACCTTCCCCCTTGTCAGCTCGTCGAGTTCCCCTTGTCAACAATCCTTAACAACTCTTGTTGATTTTGGTTTTTAGTATATGTCTGTTTCATAGCATTTGACCTGTGGATGTCAGCTAGCTTTACAAAACTGCTGCATGTTCAGAAATTCAGTTTGTCAACATTGTCCTCAATATTTTCCAGCTGAGATGCTCTTGCTCGTTAGTACCTGCTTTTCATCTCGATCTTTATTTTTTTTTTTACAAGGCAAGCTACTGTGGTGTCCTGCACAGTGCACACCCACCATGCCTATTCTGAAATGAGTAGTTTCATGTTCGTTTTGCTTTGAATTGTCAAGTTTTGTGAATTGTCAGTTAATTTTGTCGATTTTGATGCCTGCTGCCACACCTTTGTTTTGTAACTACTGTAGTCAAGTGCTTCTGGTTCTAGTTACGAGGGATTCTTAGTTTCTGAAACTTTCAGGTTTCATCTCCGTGACACATCAGTTGCAAGGAGATTTTCTTTTTCAGCGTATTGATCCAATTAATTTTCAGTTGCAAGGAGATTTTCTTGTTCATCGTATTGATCTGCAAGGAGATTTTCTTGTTCATCGTATTGATCCAATTTTCAGTTGCAAGGAGTACTAGTACTGAAAGTTGGCCGCCCAAAGATCTGCTGTTAGATGTGTTGCGTGAGTGAGATGTGTGCGTCGCCTGTGATGACAAGTGCGCGTTGTTGAGTTCCAAGACGAGGGTTCATGTCCCGTCGACCCAGCTGTGTTGTCAACAAATTGATCTCCCGTCGACCCAGCTGTTGACCTGAATCGTCCCTCGCCCCATCCTGTTCGGCTGTTCCTGTCATGCACATCGCTGATGGAGACACAGCGGGTGGCCTCTCCTGCTCCTTGCTTGACAGAGAAGTGTCCGACTATACCATGCATGGCCACATCTTTGGGCGATTCAACAATTGACCGATGAAGCTGTCACATCTTTGCTTTCTTTGCGGGATGGCAGGTACATCCCCAATCCGTGAGAAAAAAAATCCCTTCATAAATCATTTCTTCATAATCTCTGTACTTTTCAATCCCTCTCTTTCTTTTAATCTAATCTGTTTTTTGACATGTTAATTTGTCTTCTTCATTTCTTTGTACAGGCAGCATTGATTCATCTATTATGAATTAGGTCATTTTACTTTTATGATTGAAAATGTATTTTTCATGTTTTTTTTTCATTATCTTTGCATCATGACGGTGCCTTTTATTTGGCTATATATGTGTTCTCTCTGACTCCATGCTGATGGTCATTTGATACTTCTAATCAATATCTATTGTTTTTTAAGGGCTATATATCGGTCATCGAAAACAATAGGAGTCAGCAATCCTTTAGAGGACTACGTTGAAGAAAAAAACAATTGTTGCTTTTGGTTTTTAATTAGAAATACTGCTCCATAGCATTAGCACTGCAACTTAACCTGTGATGTCAGCTAGCTAGCTTTAGAAAACTGCTGCATGTTCAGAAATTCAGTTTGTCAACACTTTCTCCTCAATTTTAGTTTGACCTATATATGTAACTATCCTGAATATGATGCTCTTGCTGATTAGCTGTTTTCCTGAGTGCTCTCTTGCTCATTAGCTGCTTTTCCTCTCTTTGTATTTTTTATTTACTAATAATGTGGTGTGCTGTCTTGCACACCATGTCTATTCTGAAATGAGTAGTTTGATGCTCATGTTCAGAGTTTATTTTGCTTTGAATAGCAGTAGATTGTCAAGATTTTCTTTGTTTAGTTTATAAAAATGCTGCTATCGTGTTTTCTTCTCCAGTTAGTTTTGTCGATTTTCATGCATTCCTGCTGCCAGCCTTTTTTTTTTGGTAAGTGCTTTTGTCGTCAAGTGCTTCTGGTTCTAGTTATGAGGGATTCTTAGTTTCTGTTTCAGGCTTATCTCTGTGAATCATCAGTTGCAAGAAGATTTTCTTTTTCACCGTATTGATCTACTTTTTTTAATTATTTGTGCATCTTGTGATTCATCAGTTCCAAGGAGATTTGCTTTTTCAGCGTATTGATCCAAACTTTTAAAATTATTATTTGTGCATCTTTTTTTTTTGTAGGTCTTCTTTGTCATGTTTTTCGTGCTCGATGCTGAATAGAACTTTATGACACATAAATAGTGGTCCTTTGTGACGAATATATAGGTTACTATTACATATATTGATGTATTTGAACATCCTTAAATGTACTGTACATACATTCTGTATCACGAATGTTATATATGTCGTATGACTAATTTGAAGTACTCAACTCTGGACATCGATGAACTGAAGCATGAGCTAGACAGATTTCATCATCACAGCATAGGCCCCAATTCCATGTGGCATCATCTCAAACAAGGAGCCAACGATTCAAGGGTCGTCATTTTAACAAAGTCGACGTTTAAAGTCCTATAATTACCAAGCGCATTGTCTGGTGGCCTATAATTGCGTTCCTAATCATAGTTGCTTGCCTTTTTCCCCACGTACAAATCGATGCTGAAATTGGAGAGAGAATGTCAAGGCACAACTAAAAAGGGTCTCATCGAGTCATGTAGGTTCCTCGATGCTATCCAAGCCCGCCTCTGCCTGAATCCGTCGGTCGGAAATAGGACATGCATCTTCTGACACATACTCAGTAGACATCGGTGCAGGTTGCAGAACATTTTTTTCTCAGGCACCGGCTACGCTGTGGACAGTCTGAGGCGCTGCTCTCATCCTGGGAACGTTCCGGCTGCAGAACCTGATGACGCTCACTGTCTGTACAACTTTGATTCGCCTCTGTTTAATTAATGAAAAACTGGCAAGATGCCCATTCTAGAAAATAAAATAAAAACGGTTGTCCTAAATCTAACATGGAATCCAGATATACGATTAGAACTACAACATCAATCCTAACTTGAAGTACTGAACTCTGGACGTTGATAAACTGAAGCATCAGCCAGACAGATTTCATCATCACAATTCACAAGTTCACAGCATAGGCCCCCATTCCTACGTGTGTTTATCTCTCTGAAATTCAGAACAAGCTGATAGCAGTAACTAATATAAGCGTGGAAACACATAGCAGGAACTAACTAATAACACATAAAACAGTCTTCAAATCCGAAGCACGAAGAACAGAAAAGAAAAAAGCGTATTTGCAGAAACGTGGCAAACTATGGATTGATGATCCAACTTGGCCGACGACGACGACAGAGGTTCTTGATCATCAGCATATCAGCATCGTTGATCACAGCAGGTAGAACTCTTCGAACTCCTGTTCGTCGTCCTCCTCCTGATCATCAAACCCATAGTCCACCTCCTGATCATACCAATCGTCTTGTGCTGCATCGTCCTCCTCGCAGCAGCCAGCATCGATCACCACCTCGTTGCTCACCAACTCTGCAGCTGATCCATCCATTCCAGCTGCTGCCCCAGAAGTGTAGTAGTCGTAGCCCTCCTCCTGATCATCCTCATTGCCCTGCTGGCAGCCTTCCTCATCCTCCTCCTCCTCATCTTCATCGCAGCCTTCCTCCTCCTCCTCATCCCCATTGACATTGCCGTCGACGTCATCAGCAGGAGCCAGAGATCCAGTCCCGGTGTAGCTACCATCATCTTCCTCCTCATCGGTGAAGGCTCCGAACCTGCCGTCGTCCTCGAACCCATCAGAGGAGTCGAGGCTGTAGTCCGAATCTGAAGCGTAAGCTCGGACGGGCAGACCACGGGTAGCAGCGCGGAACACGTCCATCTCGCTCTCCATGTCCGACTCATAATCCAGGCCGGCCTGGGCGCCCATGCAGACCTTGCTGGTGCCGGTGATTGCCGCGTCGTCGCCACCCACGGCTGGCACTGGCACTCCAATGAACGCAGGATGCGCCTGACGGGCGATGACCACGGGTGCAGGTGCCTGGCGCTGGCGAACGACGGCCGCGGGAGGAGGCGGCGCAGCGTGGACGACCACGGTAGCACGAGGAAGCGCGGGGTCGACGATGGCGGGGCGGACGCGTTGGACGGGAACGGGAGCGCGATGCTGGACGGCCCGGGCGGGAGGTGGTGCAGGCGCGCAGAGGAGGTAGACGCCGAGGCGGAAGGCGAGGTAGGCGTCGATGGAGGCGTACTGGACCTGGTCGACCTCGAGGCGGCGCGGGGCGTGCCAGGCGCTCATGGCGACGTCCCTGGGCTTATAGATCCCACGGTACCCAAGGAACCAGTCCGCCATCTGCTCAACGGAGGCGTTGTTCCACCCGAAACCACCAGCGACGGCATAGGCGGCGGAGCGGAGGTCCTGCCCGCGCGCGACGTCGAGGCCGTAGTGGTCCCACAGCAAGCGGGCGTCGTAATCGGATCCCGAGCCGACGAAGGTGATCCTAGGGTCGGCGAGGAACCGGCGGAGCGATTCCGGGACGGCGTCGGCGTTGGCGAGGTGGAACACGAGGCAGCGGTGGCCCACGCAGAGCTGCAGCGTGGCGGGGACCGGGGTCGAGCCGTGGAGGAGCGCGCGGCGGGTCAGGGCGGTCCACTGCACGCCGAGGCCGACGATGAGACGGCCACGGTAGATGAGACCCCAGTGGAGCCAGCGCGTCGTGGCCACCCAGCGCCGCGCGTCGGCGGGTCGCGCTGTCGCTAGGGACGCGAACTTCTGGTCGTAGACTCGGACCGTGTACGCGTCGTGGTAGGGCGTGCTGCGGCGGAGCCGCGTCGAGACGGGGATCGCGTCGGCCATGGCGGCGGCGGGCGGGGGTTTTCTTTCTTGGGGGTGGGTTTTGGACGGGGACGGGAAAAATAACGCGAGAGGATAATATCGATGTACTTACTAAGATGTTTAGGACAGAGATACGGTCTCTAAAACACAACTTTAACCCTTTGTTTTTTTAAAAATATTTATGGAAAAGTGATATACGTATACTTTTATGAAAATATTTTTCAAGACAAATCTATTCATATAATTTTTACATTTGCAAACTCAACAATTTAAAAGTTATAGATAATTTATATTCTCAATGTTTGACTCAATCTTTGTCTAAAACGTCTTCTATTTTCGATATAGAGGAAGTATGATTTAATTTGTTTTATTTACATCAGGGTCAGGACAAGTCAGGCGAAAGTTTCGCTATATACCCGGCGATTTTATAGCATTTTTTTTCGGATTTCCTATATATAGTATTATTCTTTTTCCTTATAACATATAAGACCGACAACATCATCAAGGAGTTTAAATGAGATAAGGAAAAGAAGAAACCGGTGACTCAAGGAGTGGTTTTGCAACATAAGCTTGTCCAAGAACATGAGATTTTATATGAAAAAAAGAGAGTTATGCTCATGAAAGCGGCAAGTGTAATAATCAGTTCATGAGTCTAATATAGATGCTAAGGGGGTGTTTGGATTCAAGAGCTAATGATTAACCCATTTTTTAGAATAAATTAGAAAGTCTAAACATGAGCTAATTTAGAGTTAATAAGAGCTAACGAGGACTAATTAATGGATAGAGTCCATTAACCCTTATTAGCCTAAAATTAACTTAAGTTTAATATATTTTCATAAGGTGTGCTAATTTTTAGTCCTATGATCCAAATAGGCCCTTATTAGTGGTATGTACTATGTGATAAATTACTGATCATTTAGAGGAATTGATATCTGTGTTAATAAATTAAGCTATTTGGTTTGAAATTTGACATTTCTCCATTTCTAAAGTTCACATATAAAGCTATCTCAAATTTATATGGTGACAGATGAAAATTGATTCTATATGTCACTATTACATGTTTTTACTTTGCAACTTATAACACGTTCTTCAAACTCGCTCTCCTATAATAGAAATATAACAAATAAGTATGTCTCTCATACACTGAACAATAATATGCAGATCTAATCCACATACAACCATATTAGCTTAATTAATCTATGTCTAAATTATGATTATTAAAATAAATTTAATTCCAAAGATCCAAATATGGCCTTTACTATTATTTTGACTTAGTAAAATCATAAATTTTCCTGCTTGGTATGTCGTGACAATGAGTTTGAGATGTTAGAACTAAGTCACTTAATTAACCCATATGGCCTTGATTAACCTGATCACATGAACATCTAGCAGAATTGTGATTGCTGATATTGCTAGTATATTAAATATTGAGAGAACTAGAGGAATGTGTATAGGGAGTTAGACTAAAAAAATCAAGGTACACACTATCTTAGATTTAAGTTTCCAACATATATGTGGTTCAAAGAAAAGGTATTAAATATGTATGTAAAGGAGTTTATTAACCAACTTGTTTATTTATTTGCCTCTCTATATCAATGGCATGCCGCATGCTTGCTGCAATGTGTAGCAGCTTGCTAGTGGACACTCACAACTCTTTACGAAACTCACAATTACAATTATAATAAATACAATAATAATCGAACAAGATAATATTCCAAAACAAGTAGGCATCACTCTAAATCAATAAGACACTACTCCAAGATAACACAAATATTACTCCCCTTTCAAATCATAAGTAATTACAACAATCTTGGAGGGTCAAAACATCTCAAGTTTAACCAAAATTATAAAGATTTATAACATATAAAATATGTATATTATGAAAATATAATTGATGAACAATCTAATGGTACTTAGTTGTCATTATAAATGTTATTATATTAGTATCATGTAAATTTGGTCAAACTTGATATGCTTTGACTCTTTAAGATTCTTGATTGAAGTGACTTATAATTTAGATAGAGAGAGTACCATATAATTGTCTAGATTGAGCAAAATATTTTTTTTTAAAAAAATACCACTACTTCCTCTAATGGTTGGCTGTGCAACGATCGATGTAGGCACTTCTAAATCAAAATTATCATTGGCTATATGTAAATTTGCCCCTCCATATCCTTTTGCCTGCTTCTGGTTCTGTAAATGTAGGCACAGACAATACATTATATTTGTTTCCGTGTGGCGCAGTAGGCCCACAATATTGCAGCATCAATTTTCAGCATCTGATTAGGCATGGTGGGCCAAACGTAGAGCACCTATTGTAAATTGCTTGTTTGACGTCCTAAACAAAATCAAATCAAAGAGTCGTAAAATACAAAATTTCATAACTTTTTGAGATCTACATTTTTTGTTTAGAAAGTTTTTCCATCCGAAGTCGTTTACAAAATTTGAATTTCAAATTCTTGAAATTCAAACGTAGTTTTCAATGACAAGATGATTTCAAATCAAAAGGTTGACAACTACAATGTTTCATAACTTTTCGAGATCTACAAAGCTTATTTTGGTTATTTGACCATCCGAGGCCATTTGGAAAATTCAATTTCTTAAATTTTGAAATTCAAACGCGGTTTTGCATGACAAAGGTGATTTGAAATAAAAAAAAATGGCAACTATAAAGTTTCATAACTTCTCGAGATCTATAAAGTTTATTTTGGTTGTTTGGTCATATGTTCATCTGACATGATCGTTCTAACAATGTTCATAAATTACATGTCTCTCTCGTAGTTTCATAAACTACAAATGATATATATATATATATATAAGATTTGTGAACAAATTTATTTTCACTTTGTCATATGAAATGAGAAAAACAAACTTTGTACACCATGACAAGTTATACAACTTTTTAGTTCAATTTTTTTTTATTTGAATTAATTTACTGCTTTAAAATGTATTTTGAAAATTTATTTACCAAGTGTAAACAAACTCTCGACAGAGAAGTTTTTTTTATCGAGTGTAAAAAAACCCTCGGTAAAAGTTTTGCCGAGCGTTCTTTTATTATCAACAAAAATTTCTTTACCGAGGATCCGAAACAAAACGCTCCGCAAAGAACTAAACTCTCGGATACGATCTATTCTTCTCCAAAAAATAACCAAATAAACCCGTACGTGTGCAACCGGGAGATCATTCGCAATCGCAACTAACCACCTCCTGCCCGCCGCGCGCCGTTACGATTATATGAGATGATATGACAAACCGAATGATTTGCCAATCTAGTCCCCTCCCCGGCCGCTACCTAGGGCTACGTAGGTCTGGCCGGCCGGCTATAAATAAGAGCCCTACACCGGTTGAGGCCGGGCACGCAGCCAAATCTCTTGTAGACACTATATCTTACTATTTCGTCCAAAGGTTGGTCGCTACTTTTATTTTTGTTTAGCATCGAACAGTTGGACGGTATATCTTATTAACTGCGTCCGTCGATCGATCGCTATATTGAATTGGGCCTGCTCGCCCAATCTCCCTTAATTTGGGCCAATGCGCCATTCGCTGGCCCAACTGACGGGCTCATAAGTCAGGCGAAACCCTAGCTCAAATTTCTCTTCATGCCGCCGCTAGAGCGTGCGGCGCTGTGCGCTCCGCCACTACCACCCGGTCTCCGGCGATGGGCGCTCCCCACGATGACGGCCTCACCCATTGCCTCCAGCTAGCTCACCGCGGCTGCCGCCCAGCTAGTGCTCCCACCACGCCCCCTCGTCCACCGCCCCCATAGGACCCTCAACCACCTCTGCCCGACGCTGCAATCTCTCTCCCTCTATCTCAGTCTCCCTCTCACAGATCCGGCGGCACAGGCCCCGGATGAGGCGGCGGCTGCATCACAGCAAGGACACGGGGGCGGGTCACAGTGAGGAAGCAGCGGCAACCTAGGCATCTACGCATTCCATCACTACATCCTCCACGACTCTTCTCATGCGTAAGTACGATTCCCTCTCCTCTCTGATTATGCCCTGGGTTTGGACTAGATCTATATTGGTTCAAAAGCAGTAAAATGTGACTACGTACTTTGGATTATTAGATCTTTCATTCTCTCTCGTGGCAGCCGAATTGTCACTGCAGTTGTTAATAAAATATGTGCAGTGTGGTGGGGGATATCGTCTGACAATTATAATTTGTAATATAAAAAGAGAGATCACTCTCGAGGCAGCCAAATTATCAGTGCTGCAACTATAATGAAATATGTGCAGTGTGTGGTGGGGAATACCCTCTGACAAATACAAATTGCTATTTAAAAGAAAAAACACTCTCAATTCAGCTACAAATACAAACAAGGGAAGAATTGAAATGCTAGTCGTTTCTGGGTTCTTGAGTTAACAATAAGATAAAGCCTGAATGCCAGAATTAGTACATCCCTGTTGTCATCTTGGAGTGACTGCACAAGTGTTTTCTTGATTTCACATGTCATTGTGAGCACAAGCAGTGGATTTTTTTAATGACAACCTGATAGTGCATATTTCACATGTTGGTGCCTAGTAGAATGAATGCTCCACATGCAGAAATGAAAAATGTATCCATTTTGAGAGTTCATTGATGAGAGCCTTGGAGTGCAAGAGCCAAAAGCTATTTTGATTTTCACCTGCTACTGCTAGTACCAATTGTTCATATTTCCAATTAAAAGTATGCGGTCAGCTAATTGTTAATGAATTACAGATTAATTTGTTGCATGTCCCTTGCATCAGGCTTGCACATTTCATACAAAAGCATGTTTACACGGAAGTACAGGCAAGGAGGGAGAGCTGATGCAGTTCCTCAGCTTGTGATCCATACTGGGGCTGCAAGGATTTTGGGTCTTAGATGTAATCTTACCTGCAATCCTTCTTTTGTTTGCTCTATTTTACTTTTTCATATTGGCATCCGATTTTAATTGACTCACAGTCTTCATAGAGTGTTCCTGACTTTACTGGAGTTTCTAAAATAATCCACCTAATTTCAGGAAGCTTTTGAATGGAGAGGTTTAGCAGCAACTTGTTTTACTGGTTGCTCATTCTCTATGTAGGTGCTAGTAGTAGTACTGCTAGCAGGTAGCACTTGTTGCAGACATGTTAGTGTAGAACGCAAGTTCATTGGATGCAGTAGTAATGTGCAGTCAAAACATTGCTTCAGTATTAGGAATCTGTCAAGTGATAACACTGCTTTAGTATTAGGAATCTGTCAAAATAACTGCATAGTGGTTGATCTCTGTGTTTAAGGGAAGCAACCGAAGGAAGGAATAGGAGTGATTCCATCTATATATATATATATTTATTTATTTATTTATTTACAAACACCGAGTTTGTCATGGTAAGCTATATAGCTGCAATTTCCTTTCTGAATTTTCCTGTTATAATTGCCTCTCATTCAGTTCAGTGAATCAACTTCAATTTATTTTTTGGCAACACCTAAAGTACAGGCAATTGGTTTTCAGAGAATCTTTTTCATTTCAGTGAATCAGCTTCAGTTGTTTTCAGTTCAGCAACTGGCTCTGCTCGATTGAAGAAGTCTCTATCTTGCTTTGGTCTGATTTCCTCGACAATTTGTTGCAGCTTGTTTCTTGTCTCCATCTGTTATATATGCAGGTACCCCAGATTGTAGTAGCAGCAAGCTAGCAACCAGCACAGTATAACAAGTGTTGGTCATCAGGTTTGCATAATTTATGATTGCTAGGATGTGCTTCTTTAATTATCAGTTGGGCTATGGTAACTACTACTTTTATTTTCCTTGGCCTGCAATTTAAAACAATGTTCCCAGCCATGAGTAGATGCTAAAACTGCTACTGCTAGTCTGTCATCCCTTTGCGTACACTTCAATCTGATCCAGAACTAGCTAGGTACTTCAGCATATTGGAAGAAAATAGCAGGCTGGTAGCATGATAAGAGTAGTTGTTCTGCATTAATATCTTAGCATTTTAGATTGAAATAGCAGCAGCTCAAGTAGAAATACAGTATACAGCAGCAGGCCAGCAGGGAGTGTCTCTTGCCAACTGCTCTTTTCATTTGATAGCATATAAGCTTGCTTGCTTGGTTGTGTACCTGTTGAACAATTTTTATTTGGATCAATTTTGGTAAGTGTATTAGGTGCCATTAACATGCATCTAATTCATGTGTTTGGTCTTTTGATTTTTCAGGCTACCAAACTGGAAGGAGAACTAGTAGTAGAGAAAAGGCAAATGCATTTGTTCGAAACTATCTTTTGTTGTTTTTAGTGTTGGATGACAACTTTAGTACTCTTGGATGAAAACTTGTATGTGATGCTAGATGAAAACTTGTATGTGATTGAAAATGAGTTGTTTCTCTATTAATTTGTATGTAACTTGTAGTAACTTATTAATTTGTGCAAGTTGTGGAAAATGACATAAGACAAATGTTTATGGATATAATATAATTGTGAGCTATGATAGAGCTTCATTGTCATGATTGTGTATTCTCCAAAATGGAATTGGTGATTTTATGTATCATTGATTGTATGTTTGATTGTATATGATTAGTATTGATCCTAAGGTTAATGTATAATTATGTTGTTAATTTTGTATGGACAACGTCTAACAGTTGGACGCTAAATAATATGTACTGTCAAATCGTTGGTCGCTATAAGTTCATAATTAGTGTTGAACGGTCGGTCGTTATATCTTTATTGTACTGTCCGACGGTCGGTCGCTATAAGTTTGGTCGGACGCTAAAACTTATAGCGACGTCACTTATAGGGACCAGCCAAGTTGGACGCTATATGTTTATAGCGACCGTCCCCATCCATAGGACGCTATAGATAGGTTGTGGTATAGTGAATGAAGGTCCTCGCCGCTCCTCTTTGTCAATGGTAATGCTATGCTAGCTTTATTGCATTATTGTCATATATATATATATATATATTGTATTTATCTATATACTTAGATATATGCATGTATGTAATGCAGTCGCGGAGTCGCGAGCAGTGGCCAGCGGCAGCAGTAACGCTGCTACGTCGTCCAAGGGCCACCACGACCACGACCACGGCGACGACGACGACCGGCCATCGAAGAAGCAACACAGCAAGCACAAGCTGTTCGTGTTCGGCGACGAGTTCGCGGACGTGGGCAACATGGCGTCAGAGGCGTCCCTAGGCGGCTACTCAAAGTCGTGGCGCTACCCGTTCGGCATGTCAGACGCAGCGCACGGCAAGAAGCCCACGGGCAGGTTCTCGGACGGCCTGGTGCAGTCCGACTACATGGCCAAGATCATGGGCCACCGCGAGTCCCCGCCCGCCTACGGTGACGGATGGGACGGCGACGTCGTCGACACGTCCGGTATCAACTTCGCCTTCGGCGGCGCTGGTGTGCTCCAGTCTCCCCCTAGCGCTGCCCCCGCTGGCGGCGGCGTGCCTAGGCTCCATGCCCAGGTCAGGCAGCTCCGTGACCTCGTCAGGGACGGCGTCATTGATGAGGATAAGGACTTGAAGGAGTCGGTGGCGCTCATCGCCTTCTCCGGCAATGACTACGCTCAAGTGGATGATGCAGACGCCGTAAGTAGTTTATTTCCATCTCCGATCCTGTATAATATGATCTATATCTATCTATCTATCTATATATATATATATATATATATATATATGAATCTGACATATATGCAGTTCGACGCGTTGATCCCGAGGGTGGTGGACACGCTAGCGAGCGTGGTGTCGCAGCTGCAGGACATCGGGGTGACAAAGGTGGTGGTGAGCACGCTGCCGCCGTTCGGGTGCTCGCCGTGGCTGGCGAGGGCGACCAACTACACCTCGTGCCTCGACGGCTCCAACGACGGGCCGGCCAAGCACAGCGCGGCGCTGCGGGACAGGTTGGACGGCGTCGACGACGTGATGGTGCTGGACGTGTACACGGTGATGATGGACATGGTGGCGCCGCCGGCGGAGGGGTCGGAGGTGTCGTCGCGGTTCGCCGAGCGGCTGCAGCCCTGCTGCGAGAGCTACCTTGACGAGGACGGCGCCTACTGCGGCGACCCCGACGGCCGGTACTGGCTGTGCGAGCGCCCCCAGGAGTACTTCTACTGGGACTTCGTTAACCCGACGCAGGCTGGGTGGAGGGCCGTCATGCAGATGCTCCAGGGACCCGTCATGGCGTTTCTTGGCATCTCACAGCTCAACCACTTTTGAGCTAGCTTATTAGGATTTCATCTACTATCTGCGCGCATAATTATATTGTGTAATGGAATAATAAACTATATATAATGGACGAAGACTACAGCTTAATTAGTCGTTAGATATTAGCTTAGCTTAGATTTGGAGCACAGTAGTTAATAATAATTCTTCGTCCATGATTTATATATATATATATATATATATATATATATATATATATATATATATATAATATGCATATCATATAGAATCAGTGATACAGTATCTATCAAGCAGTTTATCAGGGTTTGGAGTCCATCAGCCGATGCTGCCTTATATTGTACACTTTATTTCATTCATTCATTCATCATCTAATTAAATCTAAAAATTCATTCATCATCTAAATCTAAAAATTAATAATTAATAATGGGGGGGGGGGGGGGGGCATCAATAGATAGATATATTTCGTTGGGTTGAGTATATATACCTTTGCAGTCTTTTTATTAATTTTTGGCACAAATAACATATATAATACAAATATGACTTATTATTAAAAACTTATTATGCATGCTTAAATATTTTTTATACCTTTTCATTATCACATAGTAATTGCATTGGATGTCACACGTTTTTTTATACACGTGCAACAACCATACTATTTAACAAGTAATGTATATACTCCTTATTATATTAGTTATATATAAATCTCTTTGCTAGATGGGTCCTAGATCACACAGTGCGCCAACGAGCTAGTTAGTCTAGATCAACTCAAATACATATATGGATTCATATACAATGTACACTAGAAGGATATTGTGCGCGTTGCTACATGGATGGCAAATGATCGAGAATGAAATTCGACAATCTACATTTACTCACTACTAAATGTTGAGATCAAGCCATACTTCACCTCCGCTTAGTACCTCGGAGATATTTCCTTGCTATCTTCACCTTATCAAGTCATACTCAAGTCACATCATATCAAACATCCATTGAATAGCCATTTTTTCACTATTGTGATCCTTGCTTGAATATCTTCTAGATATAAATGTTGAGATCAATCAAGCTTCAATTTGACTCACATAGAGACATATGTATCTATATCAATATGGTCAAGCCAATTCACTATTCCTTATATCATCTTTATTTTGGCTTGACACTCAACACTTCTTGTTCATGTAAAGAAACCCATTGTAGAGACCAATGCAAAACTATCAACTCATGTCTCATTTGTCATTTGTCAAGTATGCTTGCTTTCACATGATACTATGATATCCCACAATATAGAAGTCAATTCATTGATTCCATTTGCATTGTTGTCTTTTGCTTAAACTAGATTATTTCCATGATCTTCCAATACAACAATATACAATTTGGCCTTCATTTCAACACTATGTGGAATACCATCAAGTTTGTTTTTCTTGTTGAACCTTTGATACACTTAGCAAACTTGTTAGACCTTTAATTGTGTTGTCACTCAATTCACCAAAACCCACTAAAGGGCTAGATGCACTTTCACTAACCATAAAAGTACCATTGAGGGAACCGATCTTACTCATAGTTTGACATGGAATTTGGTTGAGACCTGCCTAAATCCTTCTAAAATAGCTGACACGATTCCAGATATTTTGTAATACACACTGGTATAAGTTATGGTACATTATCTCGTCACCGCATGACTCACAAACTTTTTTTCTATTTCTTGTGGTTCAATGCGAGGCAGATTGAATATTATTCTAAAAGTTCTCCACAGGAAACTCTTGATCTTTAGACGTATTTCTTAGACTAAGACATTCTCTCTATATCATAACAACACTGATTGACTTGATGCGATAAAAAAGATCCCATTGTTCAAGCCCCTGACCGACTGGCTTCTAAAATCTAAACTTGACCTTTGTGTGTTGCTTCATTGCTTGCAGTAGCCAAAGGATATCATTTATAACATTCTTAATTTGTTTTCCCCCTTTTGCAGGCTATGTTGATATCAGCATCAGCAGTAGCAGGATGGGTGGCATCCCCTCTCATCAAGTACTTGTTTGGCAAGGTCGAAGTGTATCTCTCTGGACAATTTAAGTTTACCTCAAGGATAAACAATGACCTAAGAAAGCTTTATGGAAGACTTGATGAAATTCTGCTTGCTCTGAGTGCTATAAAAGGACCGACAGTGCTTGATGAAGCACAGTTGAAGGTTTTCAGAAAGTTAACAGATCTTGCTGAAGCTGCGGAGGAGGTTCTCGATTAGTTTGACTACATTGTATTGAAACAACTTGTTGTCCAAGAACACTTCATCAAGCATATAGTGTCATCTTCAAACTCAACCTGCAAACGTCTGTTTGGATTGAACCCAATGAAGGATAAACTAAACAAAATCATTAAGTTGTCTGAAGACATGAGGGAAAAAGCACAGTTATTTGTGTCTGTTATGGGTGGTAGTGGCACTTCACACACATCCTATATCATCCAAGATATGGAAAAAGCTCTCACCACAGTGTCCAGCCACCGTGGACTCATTGGCCGTGAGAAAGAGAACAATTTTCTGATTGGGGAGCTCATAAAAATAAAATCAAATACCGTGAACCCTTTGGTGGTGTCAATTGTTGGAAATGGTGGCATCGGGAAAACATCTCTTGCTCAACTCATTTATCATGATGAAAGAATCATGTCGTACTTTGATATTCAGATTTGGATTTCACTATCTAGAACCCTTGGACGAGATTAAGTACACCAAGCAGATTCTGAAGTCAATTGATAAAAGTCTAAATCTGGATGATATGAGATTGAGTCAACTTCAAGATTTGTCGGAGAAGAGATTGGAAGATAAGAAACTTCTACTTGTTTTAGATGATATTTGGCATTCTGAAGTTCTCAGTGATTATGTCAATATAGAAAGATGGATTACGTTTCTGGAGCCACTCAGGCGTGCTAACGGTCAAGCAATGGTCCTTGTAACAACAAGAATGTTGTTGCTAGCTGAAGTTCTTAATTTGGTTGTTATATGCAATCTAGAGGCCTTATGTGATGAGGATAGCATTCAGTTTTTGGTGATGAAAATCCAGAACTATACCCTGTCCTTAGAGATCTTGGGAGAAGCTATATTAGAAGATTGAATGGATATCCCCTTGTGATAAGGGTGGTAGGTTCCCTTCTTTCTGGTCAATTAATCTGTGAAGCATTGAAAGAAATTACGGAGATTGATCTGACAAAGGAGCAGAATATCATCTCAGTTCTACGCCTGAGTTATGACAGGCTGCCATTGCACCTGCAGAAGTGCTTTGCATACTGCAGCTTTTTCCCCAAAAACTTCATTTTTGATCTTGAGGTCTTAATTGGTTATTGGATAGCCTAAGGATATGTCGAAGTGGCAAACAATGAGGGAATAGAAATACCTGCTTCCAAGTATTTTAATCAGCTCGTGGCTCGATCATTCTTCCAACTTATTGAGACTCAAGATTGAAAATCACGATACATAATGCACGATCATCTTAATGACTTGACAATCAATCTAACTGTGGGGGAATTTCTAAGACCAGTTATGCCCTCAGATTCCATATATTGTTCGTCATTTTTTCATAACAGATGTCGTCCTATCCAGTCTGAAAGACAAGCAGGTATTAAGGAGATTGAAAACACCGATCGTATACTCATACCATTCTGCAGTGAACAACACTGATACGAGTCATGATCACAGCACTAAGTCATAGATTTGCACTAAAAAATCTGAGAAGTGTACGTGCCTTAGCGCTTCTATATCACAGTGACTGCAAAGTGCCTAATGTCTTGTGAGTTTCGCGTGATGGCCTGTGAGTTTCGCGTGACGGCCCAATGTTGGATCAAACCGACATGAAACAGTGGTCAAGATGCGCCGTAGAGGTCGGTTGGAGGCCGTCACGTGAAGCTGAGTCCTCTTCCTTGTGGGCAGAGGCCAACCGACCTAGGATGTGGGTCCAGCCGACCCCACTTGGTGGCCGCTGAGCTTCCGTTTCGTTCCCTTGTCTTCTCGTGTCCTCTAGAACCTTTCCGACAATTCTTGTGAGATCCTGACTTGATTTGGTTCGGTTCTTTGACTCCTCCTCCTCGGCTTATTCTGATTTAATCCATAAAAATTCATAATTCACCAAAGTTGTGGAAATTGTTATGTTAGTCCTTAAAACTCTTGTTTGGTGATGGTTCTAGAGTATTCCAGAGAATTCTTAGGCGTATCAATCGGAGACTCTCCATCAGATATCCAAATATAGCAAATGATATGTCCGTTTCGATCGTCTTGACGGGCTTTTCGCAATGGTGTGCTCTAATTCATTTTTCTTGGCACTAAATAGTCAATAAACTAGTCGTAACAAAAACAAGCACGGTACATCCAAATGAAATAAACTAGAAGAATATCCCCGCGGGTTGCTGTGATAATTTCTTAGAAATAAATGTATTACACTACAACAAAATTTATTTTGCATGACACTTGAAAAATCTTAACCATGATGGTCAAACGTATAAAGCGTCACAGTTAATAGGTCCCTCCGAAGCTCAGCCGAGGCTAAAGCTATTAACCGTGACCTTTGATCCGTGGCAGTTGGAAAAACCGCCACGGTTAATATTTTTTGACCACCTTCGTAAATATTTTCTGTAGTAGTGTTGTGTGTATAACATTACTACATGATACATTGGATACTATCTGTATAAATATAAGCTTGGTGTGCATGTTATTTTATTGCATCAAATTTGGTAAAAATCAGTAAGCTAGTACAATACTAGATCACATTTTAGAATGATAGTAAACAAATAGCATATGTAGATGACTTATATATGTTGAAGATTAAAAGTATTGCACATGTGCACATATTCAGATGGCATGGATATTTTTTTGTAATTAATTATTAAGAGATGCCATAGATAGTTTGCATGAAAGAATTGCGAGTTAGTGGAGCATCTAGTAAAGAATGATGTGAACATCTTGCTTGAAGAGATAGAATATCTAGTGGGGTTTAGCTTTATTAGAGTATTATATATATATAGATATAGATATAGTTTCCATGAAAATCTGGTTTTTATAGCATACGTTCCCTATATATAAATATAGATTAAGATCAAGATCGTATCATTATCCTTTAGAAGAATATTTTTTCTCTCTTGCAGTCAAACCTCACTTGGGTATATCTCAATGATTCTTTCCTCGAAGAACATTTTTCTAATAATGGTACAACATTTTCTTAAGTTGAGGAACAATGTTCCGTGTTCATGGTACAAATGCTCCATGTTTAAAATAAAAGTATTCCATATACATGAGAAAATAGTTCTAGGTTGAAAAATATTTTTTTATTATTTTTAGAAGTAAAGTGTTATAGCTTGGCTAAATCTTCATGTTGAAGAGAAAATGCTTCTAGCTTTAGTGAGATGAAACGTCCCAACTTAACAAAAACAAAACAAAAAATCCTTTTGATCTTTTTCAGTGTACTGATAAATATTACTATTACTGTATCACCAATTTATAAAATAAAAAAATGTTCCACTACCCATTTCCATGTTTTCCAAGTAAGGAAAAAAAGATTCCGTCTCTCAAAAAAAGGGTAAGAAATAAAGAAACGACACAAAACTGCATTTTTTTATAAAAAAAAAATTGCGTGCAAAAGAAAGAGTCCAGGGAAATCACGGCCCAGGAAAAGAACGGCCCATGAGTGTAACATCCCCACCGCCGTTCACCCCTCCCCGCGTTCTCTCTCCCTCGGCGACGGCTCGACGACCGCCGGCGCCGGCGCCGGCGCCGCCCTTCGCTCCAGCCTCCAGGTGCCCAGGCATTCGTGGGGCCCTTCGCCGTCGACTAACACACCGCTATCATGTATGACGCCCCTTCTCTTCCCTTCCTGCTCTACGAAACCTAGCACCAAACCCTAATTATTTGGCTATCTGTGTTCGGATTTGATCCAACTACAAATGTGGTGTATAGTATTATCCCTACTAACTTCGTTTTTTTTTTGCAAAAAATATCGGGTGCACACCCATGCCCTTTACTGGGTCCGCCCCTTGCCCAAGGGTGAGCATGGAGATCACCAACGAGATGCTCAAGAGCATGGAGATCGGCCTGGCCTGCCAAGATTACGTGAGTAGCCTGTTTTCTTCTTCATCACTCCAATTCATATGCTTGACCATGGACAGCATAACCTTGTTGCCGCCCAATAAGTGTTGAAATTGGCAGTTGGATGAAGGAACCTTATATTTTAAGTGGTGAGAAGCCACATATATATAGCTAAATTTCCAGGGTAAAACATAGTACAGATTAAATATTGAACAGACAGAACATGCTAAATGTTGCTTCATTTCCCCTGCTCCCAAATAATTATCAACTCAGCCACTCTCTTTCCAGTTCCTCTCAAATTTCTCCTTTGAAGCCTAGCATTATTGCCATGAAACGGGACATGTGTCAGCCCTGTCAAACTTTGGTGATGAAAAACTTGAAGGAAATAGTGGTGTTTGGGCTGCAGTGATGCCAAAGCTTGCTGCGTTTTTTATTTTGACATATAGGACTCAATTATCATCCAATTCTTTCTTTACTAGAATATGACAAGGGGGGACATTTTCTTTTGTAGATTTCATAGCAGGGAAGACAATAGTGAAAATGGTCCCCAAATTGGTCCATGGTTTATGTGTGATCTTTTGAAGCTAGATGATCCAAAGAGTCCAACATTTAATGCTGCTGATTTGGTAGCGCCACTGCACCAGTACTATAGCCATCTGCGCAGCCAAAATTTTGGCAGGCAAATGGCTTCCATTTTTGCAAATGAACTGGTGGACAGCTTGTCGTTAGCATTGCACACACTAATTTTGGCAGCAATCAAAATGCTAGCCAAATTTTTTTGGTGTTGCCAAACTTGGTAAGGCTCGTGGGGATCCAAACCAAATAGCCCTCGAGAATCGTATGCTGCCGCAGCCAAGCAGACGCCCGCTAGTCCCTCCCCTCCTTTCTTCCAGCTGCTCCTCAGGCCGCCACAGTGCTGCTTCTCCTTCAGCCTAGTGGAGGAGAGATCCATCCATCCTGGCCTGGATTGGCTGGTTCCTTCTACTGGTGAGCACTCCTTCCTTTGCTTGGATGGATTCTGTTCTTCTTAGAGTTGGATTCCCACTTGTTTTGTTGTGGATTCGCTTACAGCTACAAATCTGAATCCATCCATCCTGAGTTCCTGACCTCGATTGGTTCGTTCTTTCTATTGGTGAGAATTCCTTCCTTTGATTGGATGTATCCAGTTCTTCTCATGGTTGGATTCTCACTCAGTTTTATCCTGAATTTCTGCACTGCTACTAATCTGAATCCATCCTATGGATTGATTAGGTTCTTCCTCTCCTTCAGTTGCCAAGGCCATATCCTTGGTACCTGATTGATTAGTCACAGCTTATTTTCCAAAGATTTTTGGAGGGTTTGCTGCCATGACAAGTCGACCCAGGGTGAGCATGGAGATCACCGATGAGGTGATCAAGAGCATGAGGATAGGGCTGGTCTTCCAAGGCTATGTAAGGCTTTGTTCTTCTCCCAAATTACCCATGTCAATTGTCTGGTGGAAATTAAACTATTCTACACCCCTGGGGTCCAAAAATTCTTTATTTAGAGAAATCAGTGCTAAGTTGATACTTGAGTTGACATGCTTTTTGTACTAAATTTACTTCGCTTTGTTGACGGAGTTCAGTTTAGACTGCTGCATGAAAGTGAATGCAAGGGCTTGGAAGGTGCATTGGTTCATATATATTGCCCAAAGAGGTTTAGCCGTTATTTATCATGTTACCATATGTGGTGGTGGGATTGGGGTTCATGTTCTTTAGCTGTACTGGCAATTTTCTTGATATGATTATGTTTATGCCATAGCCACAAAATTAATAGAATAACATGCCCTTGCTACCATTTGACAGGCATTAAATTTTTAATTAGCTTGGCATGTACTAGTGTGATGTCAAATAGATCAGTTGGTCAAGCACTCCGGCGGCACCCTCTAGGTCCGGGGTTCGACTCCCTGTGGGAGCGAATTTCAGGCTGGAGGTAAAAAAATCCCCTCGCTGGCCCCGTGGGCCAAAGCACTGGTGGTCACAACCCGTTTCTGGCCTGTGGCAACGGTATCCTGGGCTACGGTGACCCGGCCTGCGGCTTTGCCCGGGCAACGGCGTCCTGGCCTGTGGACCAGCCCAGGTGACGGTCCCCATGGTGTCTTGTTCCCAGTGTCGGGCGGGGCCAGGGTTCGGGGGTTTTCTTGGTCGGGGAGCTGAGAAGTTTCTTCTTAGATGAAAACTGTGGGGCGGTCTTTCCCCACCGGCCGGGTTTTTTCAGACTGGATCAACCAAGTATCAGTGCATCGTAATGGACATAACCAGTTTAAAAAACAAATAAAATGATTGCATGGTGTGTTTTTATAGACTTGAAAATCTTGTTTGACTTATATTTTTGTTGTGACCCTTTCAAATGCACATCTCTATTTAGAGAACTGCTCAATATACACTAACATACGTAGGCACACTATACTCATTTTGATTCTTTTAGTGTATCATAATTTTATTTCAGAATGGCAGAATTTGCTCTATGGATTTTCACAGAAAGGCTACCAACTATCTCGTGACAGCTAGCGATGATGAAACAATCTGTTTATATGACACCCAAGATGCAGTGTGAGTGCGGATCATTACTCTGTCTTTGGAATCATTTTATATTTGAGTAAATAGGGTCATTATTGATTTTTTTTTCATAAAAGATGCAATTTCTTACATTCTAGTAGTTCAGTAGTTGTTTTGTCTAGTTGGCATGTTCACTGATGTTCTGTAGAATTTACTCTTTATTTTCAGTTTCCTAACAATAATACTGCACCAATGCAAATTCTTGTGTATCTTTATCACTTTAGTATTCTACACAAGAAACTTTCATTTATGGCAATGATTCAGTACCTTTCTTCTTTTTTTTTGCACTCTAAACTATTTCTTTCTTTGTGATATGTATTGTTTTTTTCACTAATGAAAATTTTCAGGTGTTTGAATACTATTAATAGCAAAAAATATGGGGTTGAACTTGTGTGCTTCACTGATAACCCATCTATTGTCTTATATTCATCAAACAATGGCCGGGATGGTAAGTCACTAAGTCCTGTGTTATGTCAACTTAAAAATGATTTATGTCATGTACTGAGAAGAAGTAATAATGCAGAATCTCTGCGTTTACTCTCAATGAATGATAACCGGTTTATTAGATATTATAAAGGTCACGTTAGCAGGTATGCCACACTATCTTACAATAAATTATAGTTAAATGTCGCCTATGCTAATACCAGTGGGGGATGCTAATGTGCTTTGTCTTGTCCAGGGTTGTCTGCATTGCACTTTGCTCTGGAAAAGAAAATTTTATCTCTTGTTCACTTGATCGTAACATTCTCTTATGGGATCATCGGGCTGAAAAATCGCAGGTAAACTAATGGTGCTGCACACAGTTATGTCACACGAGATTAACTCCAGATTCTGCTTCACTACCTGTTTATGACCAACTTATGAAATGCAGTTTTCGATGAGGAAGGCTATTTTGGATTTCTCTTTTCTTACTACTACTTTCCTGTTGAACCAACTCCTTGAATCACTTGAGAGTTGGAACTCAAAATGTATCATTGTTGCAACTGAATCATTAAAACCCTTGTTCCTGTGTACTATAAAGTAAAAACTGGATATGGAATTCAGGACATTCCTGTAAAGTAAAAAAATAAGTATCCTGGGTTTGGTCATTTTGTTTAACTGAAATCCGCAACATCTACTTCCTCCAGTTAAGAATATACTTCGTTTTAGGATTATTTTTTCTGCTTAAACCTTTTGGCTTTGACCCTAATAAAATATATAAAAATGTATGTAGATTGAAAACATAAGACTGATGTTACTGGATTTGTAATGAAAACTCGTTTATGATAACACTTTTTATATAAGGTGATCAATGTTCATAGTATTTTCTAGTCCAAGTACCACATTAGAGACCTGTCGGTGTCCTAAACAACGTGCATTTTTTATCAAGAGGGATCATTTAGCATTGGTCGGCATTAATTGAATTACCATATATTGCTGGTGTCTAGCAAAATCACGTCATGGTTTTTTCAGGGCTTACTGCGTGCGCAAAGGAGGCCTACAGTTTCATATGATGACCAGGGCAGGGTATTTGCTATCGCATATGGTGGTCGCATTAGAATGTTTGATTTTCGGAAATTTGGAATGGTACTTGTGATTGAATGTGTTGTGCTGTTTCATTGTTTGACCTTTAGTGTTGAACTCTTCTAACTTGTTATTATGTCCATAGGGGCCATTTGCGACCTTCTCTGTCGGTACTGATGATTCAGAACCCCATGTCGTAAAGTTCAGCAGTGATGGCAGGCGGATTCTGTTAACCACTAAAGCTGGGCGTGTTCATGTGCTAGATTCATTTGAAGGAAATAACGTAAGCATGCAACCTACTAGTTTATATCACTCACTAATGTGGTTCTTATGTTTTTTTTTTCCTTTCTTTCTTTCAGATTGCAACGTTTCATGCGAAGCCAATATTAACCAATTCAACACTGGAGGCATCATTCTGTCCTGAGGGAAACCATATCATATCTGGTTAGAAACCGTTCCTTATCGCCCGCCCTTTGCAGTCAGTGCCATCTTTTTGTTCTCTACGTAGCAACACGTAACCGTCTTCCTTGCAGGCTCTGGTGATGGTAGTGTCCATGCTTGGAACGTTGAGAGCGGAAAGGTGCAGAAGAACATGTCATGTTGATATTGAAACTACCTAATATGTTATATATCTGTTTGACTGATGTATGGTCGTGCTTGGACACCAGGTTGCACGCTGGAAAAGCATAGATACCAAACCGCCGCGAGTAAGGTGGTCTCCAGGATCCTTGATGTTCGTGACAGGAACAACAGAACTGTCCTGCTGGGTGCCGGATTTGTCCAAGCTGAAATCCTTTACCATCACCAACACCGACACCGAGTAGATGCAAATGGTAAGAGTAGGCATAGCAGGAGATTGCATAACCTACTTGTCATCCTGTTACAATTCAGTAGACTCTTAATTAGATCATCAGCTGTGGACGAGGAACAACAAATTATAGCGGAGCCTCTGTATGAATGATTTGTGATAATTGGGTTTTGTTCTTGATGGCAGTGATTTTGCTTTGTGTGGTGAGAAGTATATTATGGTACTCAATTATAGTGTGCCTATTATGGTCATATTATATGGTATTCTATCTAGGTGCGCAAGAAAATATCTTATTATTTTACAGCCAATCAAAAAAAAATCTAGTTTGGATTGGATGAGGTATCCGGTTTCTGTGATGAGAAGCGTTCGATCTTGCTGGGCTAGGCCAGCAACTTTACAGACAAATAGTTTTCCTGATCCTCTTAGCGGGCTGCAAAAGCAAAAGGCCATGGCAGGGGTCGGGCTGGAGACATCACATCACTACCTTTTCTGCTTATACTAGTTGAGTGCCCTTACATTACTACGGGATAACTCATTTGTATTAAAAAAATATAGATCGTACGATAATATAACAATGTTTTTTTATTAGAGTAGGCATCATTGATTCGAGTAAATGTAAACGTGTTACATGCCAATTCTTGACATTAGAATCAAACATGCAAATATAATTTTCCAATAAATATGTAGTGTGTATATATCATCTCCATGTAAAGCCCCTGCTCTTCGTCGGCCTGGAACGTGATCTCCTCGAACCGGCCGTGCATCTTTGCGCACCGGCATCCACGCCGCGCCTCCACCGCCGACGACATGTAGTCATCCAGTGACCCGCCCGACAATGCGCTGCTGGACCGACTGTTCTTGCAACGGTCAGCAGCAGCGCCTGACGCGCCCAGACAAACGCCGTCGTCGTCGTACATGCGAGGTCCCGGCCTCCAGTGCGGCAGCAGCGCGGCCACCGCGCCGTCGATCATCTCGGCGATGTGGGTCACCTCGTGGTCGGGTGATGTCCAGCTCGGCCACCATCTCGGTTGCCACGCTCAGCGCCGTGTCCACCTCCTCGTCGAACGGGAAGTAGATGTTTCAGACCCTCCCTGTATTGTTATTGTTCGTGGCACGGCGCCACAAGAAATCGAATGAAATTCCACACAAGTGAGAAAATCAAGGTCTCGCGTTGAAAACAAGATCCAAGAAATTTCAAACTTTGAATGGTCAGAGATGGAGCACCTGTGCCATCTTTGTCGGCGATGCGCAGGCGGAGGAAGATGCTTCCGTCCTCCATCCTCCTCTTGCCCTTGATGGTCTGGCTCCATCCTTGATGTTAGAGTAAACCATCAAGGGCATTACTCCATCCTCCATCTTCATGTGGTCTGGCTCTACATGAAGATGCTTCGGTCCTCCATCCTCCTCTTGCCCTTGAGGCAATTTGTTTTTAGTACAAATGTTTTATTATCCTGTAGCAACACACGGGCACGATACTAAAAAACAAAGTTCGTGAATCGTGAAGTTAACACAAATATGAAAAATGGCGTCGCGAGCTCACAAATTGCCTCTTTTTAGTTGTGGGAGATTGTAGTGTGGTGGAGAAGTAGAGAAATACCATGTATTCATCTCATGTCTCCCCAGTTTGATCTTCGTGATATTTTTCACCTTTGTGAATTCTTTATGTTCCCGCAAGTTGGCTGCATCAGGCTCCTCATGTCGTTGCTACCAGAATGATTGTGGTCAATTGGTCAAATGAGCAAGATATATTATTTGAATTGTATGCACGAGAGCTCATGCCTCAACCAAAATTCAGATAATAAGGCTTCACATAACAGTGGTTCTCACAAGTAATATAACAATGTTCTCACAAATTCAGAACTGAAACGTAATGAAAGTACATTTCTGATATGTGAGCAAGTAATAAAACTAAGAGACCCATGGATGCTGTTTTTTTTTCTTCTGAAATATCAATGTAAAATAGTCCTAAATCCAGGTTTTGAGAACATATGGTCTTTATAGTGACATGCTCTGCATATATCAAAGAATAAAGCACGTGAATCAGAATAATTACTCACTGAAAAATGTATACCTGCATGCCTGCCCAGAGCATAAACGGGGAAAAGATATTTGCATATCAAGGACACGACCTGAAGGAGTGACTTGGCGAGGGCAGTAGGAAAAAAAATTGTACATCAGACATCAGAACCATGATTTGCCGTCAGCGTCAGACATCAGGTAGCTCCTGATGCAGCATTTCCATTCAGAGTCCCGGAACCATACTGATGGGCATGGTTGATGAATCGACCGTTTCGTGAATGAACACGGACAAGGGCAACTGATTTTGCATCTGGCCGGCATGTTCTGTCATAGGAAAAGCTTCACCATTCACCAACGCGTACCCTGCTTCCGTGCTTCAAGTCTAGCTGAAGGGAGAAGCACAAGAGTAGAGAGAGACCTGACGAGTAAGGGCCCAAAGAAAACATGCTCCTGCTTCTGCTTCCAGCCCTCCATCCTCTCCTTCCAGGCCACACTGCCATAGCCGTAGGCGGCCAGATTCTTGGACGGGTCCATGGATCTCGGTTGCACTGCGGCACCACCAAGACAGTCATGGGAACACGACAGGTTTCGCATTGCCAGATTCTGACATCAAACAGCGAACAGCGTGAATCACGCACCTGGAAGGTTGGGATCTGCAAAGGGGAGCAGGTGGATCCTCATGCCCCTGCCGCCGGCACGAGCGCGTGCTGCTCCGGCGGGATGTCATCAACCTACAGCAGGACGCCGCGGGGGTGTCACGATCGAGCTCAATCTCAACCCAAAGCAAGCAATGCAAGCAACAGAGGAGAGGAAGAGGAGAGCAGGTGTGTACCGTCTGGCCGTTGGTGAGGAGCGACACGTTGGGGACGGCGCTGAAGCCAGCAGGGTGCGCGTCGCCGCTGTGACCATAGCTCATCTGCGCCCTGAGCATGGACTCAGCGACGTGCTGCGGGTCATCGTCGTGCCCAGCGCCGCCGTCTTGTAGGCCGAACTCGCCCTCTAGGTCGTCGGCGCCTTCCTCCTCCTCGTCGTCGGCCACACGCGAGAAGCCCTCGAGGCGCTTGTAGCGTGTCCGGCACTGCGGGCACGCCTGCGAGCCCTCACGGCGCTCGTACTCGTAGCAGGCACGGCAGACGGGGAGGCGCACTCATTCCACGCCACGAAGGGCATCCCGTCGAAGCCCACCCAGACCTCGTCGCCCGCCGCGCCGCGCCTCCGCCTCCGACTCCGCCCGCGGCTCCTGACTCGCGGCGGATCACCAGCAGCTTGTACCGGTTGTGCGAGCCAGCCTCCAGGCCTGCGCTCGCCTCCAACGCTCCGCTGGCGCCCCCGCCGGATCTCGCTCGCGCACGGACCCGTCAGCCCACGCTTTGGTCTGGTCTCCCCGCGGCGGCCGCCTCCATCGTAAGTCGCAACGCAACGGGGAGAAGGAGCGGAGATCGCACGCCGCGAGAGCGAGACTGACGACCCGATAACATCCAGCGGAGAAGGAAGCAAATCCACCTTTCCTTTTGCATTGTGCGCGAGGCGGACTTGCGTACATTCGTCGCACGACCGGCTTCGTGTGTGAGGCGAAATATTAGGTCACCAAAACCCATTACCTTTTCGTTTTTTTAGTTGTGGGAGATATACGGTCACCACGAGTACATCTCCTTATTTTTATTAGGTAAAATAGTCGTTTTAGCCTCTCAACTATCACCAAAGGCTCAAATTGACCTCTGAACTATCAAAACGACCACTTTGGCCCTTGAAGTTATAATTTTGGTCTCAATTGCATCCATTATCCCTGATCGATGGATACATGGACAGATAAACTACGAAAAGGTCAAAACCACCCCCTCATTATTTTCTTTACTTGTTGACCGTTCATGGCGTTTCCAACCCTACCGTTCCTTTTAAAAATACTAAAATCTGATTTAATGTTAGAGAATTCATAAAAAAATTTGTTCTACCAAAATTTAATGTTCGAAACCGGTTTTGTTTTACCAAAATTTGTTTTACTACAATCATGATATACCTTTTTATTACTTGCTTAGAATATTTAAAGCTTATATGATCTCATAAAATTCAAAACTAGGTTAAAGTGAAACAATGGATGCAAATGGAGGTAAATTCTAGTCTAGCTTAATTAGGTAAGCTTCATGTGTTTTGTAAAATCATGTCTCATGTGGATAGCTCCTCATGAAAAGTAACTCCTCAAATTTGCATCCAGGTTATATGTTTTGTACTATATTTGTTTAGGAGATTATTCTCTACTATGTACCTTCAACCATATGTGCTCATTGATTTTTTCTAAGATAAAATAATTTTTTTTATGAATTTTCTAACATTAAATCATATTTTGGTATTTTTTTTAAAATAAACGACGAGGTTAGAAATGTCGTTAGCGGCCAACAAATAAAGAAAATAATGAGGGGCAGTTTCGACCTTTTCACAATCCATCTGTCCACGTGTCCATCGATCAGGGATAGTGGATCAAATTGAGACGAAAATCATAAGTTTAAGGGCCAAAGTGACCGTTTTGATAGTTCAGGGGTCAATTTGAGCCTTCGATGATAGTTGAGGGGTTAAAGTAGTTGTTTTCATAGTTCAGGGGTGTTGAACACAAAAAACATCAGGATCTGCGAACACCTCGGGCTTATACCCGAATTCGATATCCGAGGGCGTGCCAGTCGATTTGACCAGTTAATCGACAATGACGATAAATAGAACAAGATCTGAACAAGACAACGGCGATGCGCCCGGATGTCAAGGTTCAAACCTGATTAGGATAACTAGAGCAGAGCTGAACGAGACGACAGCGATACGCCCGAACGTCAAGGCCCAGATTACTCCCACGCGGAACTTGCAAGGGTTGACGGAGGTCGATAAGATGCAGCCCGTCGAAACTTGAAGAACTCGTAGATAAACTAATACCTAATGCGGTAAAGGTAAATTGCTAGAAAGGTAAATAAGATAAAATAGATGTGTTTGATATGCTTGGATATGATCGTTTACAGCACCCCTAGATACCTATTTATACTCCGGCAGAGGGAGTTGTAGATAGATACGACTCGCACCTTTCCTAAACAAAAACTCCTAATTTTAAGAAAATAACTGACTCGCGCAGGAGTCGGACCCAAACAGAAACAATCTTTTTCTAAACAGATTTACTATTATTAAGAGAATAAAATGACTCATGCAAAAGTCGGACTCAAACTTCTATAACAATATCGGTATAAGATCACCAGTTTCCTTATGCCTCTTTCCCGATGAAACTTTCCATTGACATCCTTCCGATCTGCAACCTCCTTTCAGCGCCATCGGCAACCGTATGTTCACGTTAACCATGTCATTCTTCATCGGCAACTGTCAGCCACGTCATTTTACTTCCATCGGCAGCATCTACCACTCATCGGCAACAACCTTTAGCTCTCATCGGCACTGACTTCTCATCGGCAAGCTGACCTTTGCTTTTATCAAGTCCTTCTGCCTCCATCGGCAACAAGTCTGTCTTCACCAGCAACATTCTTGCCTCTATCGGCAGTCTGACCGATAATATCCCGATGCCAATAAGGAACAGCAACCAGCCTCTTGCCGATCGACACAATCCTTAGATTATATTGACATGTGCCAAAAAAACAGTGTCAACACATGCCCCCCAATTTCGGAGTATAAGATGTCTTATGCGCCGAAATTCCTTCTGCTGCTATCTCTTCTTTCTTTTGCATCTACTAAATCCATCGATAGCTGCTACCAGTGCACAAACTCTTCACGTTTAGCTTACCGATGCCCCTCAAGTGCAACAGTTGATATACCAGGGTTTATCAAATACTGCCCTCAAGCCAAAACACCCAAAGTCATCGACTCTGGTCATGTCATCGACAACATATTGACATCTACCGATGGATCCCCACCTTCACGCTTTGGCCTTCATCGCTTGCCTGAAGATTTCCCTCTTGAAGGATTATCATCGTGATACAAATCTTCTCGGCGTTCGCGCTGAATCCTCCTCTTCTGAGTCTTCGTCAGACCCTTGGGGCACCATCGAGGGAGCCTAGTCTTCCAGACAGGCTGGTACTGCTTCTCACTGCTTGTATCTGCACCACCTCTTGTGTCTGGATCCCTGGAGAAAATTTCTTCTTTGGGTACCTTGGCATCTGCCGTCTCTTCAAGCTCTTTTTGACAAATACGTCTGCCAAGCCTGTCGTGTGCACTGAGTTTGCCCCCCAGCCGATCATGCGCTGATTTCTTCCCTTTGATCGGCGTGCAACAGCCTGATGTCCGAGGCTCCTTTTCTAACCGATCCACAGAGTAGTATCCGTTGCATTCAGGGCAATCATCGGCAGTGGGTAGCTTGATGCCTTCTTCCCAACAGTGAATAAAGAAGGGGCACCTCCAATGATCTTGATACCGATGCCACTCTTAGCGTCTTTCATCCTCTTGCAACCGATATTGCTCCTCTCGTGACTACTGATACCCTTGCCTTGGTCGCCTATGCGTGATTACAATGCCATATGGTGCGTGCCGATGAGGTTTCTTGCTATTGCTTTCATCAGCAACCCTCCTGTCCTTTCTGTCATCGGCAAACTTCTTCACATCACCTTCAGCTATTTGATGGTCAAGATCCACCGATGCATTCTTCCTGGCAGCTTCCGATGTCAGCACTTCAATTTTTCCACTAGTTTCCACCATATTATTGGGAAACGAGTGTTGATTGATCTTCATCGGCTTCTGGGTTTTGGAATTCTCAAACTTAATCCACCTAGATTCAATTCTTGACTGCAGCTGCTGCCTAAAGACTTTGCAGTCATTGGTATTGTGCGAAGTTGCATTGTGCCACTTGCAATACCTGATTTTCTTGAGCTCTTTGGCCGATGGAATTACCTCATTAGGTGTCGGCTTAATCTTCCCTTCTTGGAGCAATAGGTCAAACATCCTATCGGCCTTGGTGATATCAAAAGTGCATCTTTCAGCTTCCTTCTGATCGAACAGACAAGATATCGGCCTTTTATTCTCTACCGATTCAACTAAACCGATACTTGCTTCTTCGTCTGAATCTGTCTTCTTAGTTAAAGACACCCACTCATCCCAATTTTCTCTAGGCTCGAAAACTTCGGTGTCTTGATCGGCAAGCCTTTGCACAATATGGCTCAAGCTTTCAAACTCTTGAGACGCATATTTGTCTCTGATGTGCGGCAGTAATCCCTGAAGAGCCAAATCCGCCAATTGCCGATCATCAAGTACCAAACTACAGCACTTGTTCTTCACATCTCACAGTCTTTGTACAAAGCTTTCTACCGATTCATCATTGCGCTGCCTCAGATCAACCAAATCGGTAAGCTTCTTTTCATGTGTGCCAGCAAAGAAGTATTTATGAAACTTTTCTTCTAGATCGGCCCAAGTGATCACAGAATTTGGAGGTAGTGAAATAAACCATGTAAATGCCGATCCAGATAACGATGATGAGAACAATCTTACCCTCAATTCATCTTTGTTGGCTGCTTCCCCACATTGGACAATAAATCGGTTAATATGCTCTATTATTGATATATCATCTTGACCAAAAAATTTGGTGAAATCTGGCACTTTGTACCGATTTGGGAAGGGGATTAAATCATAAGCTGGAGGGTATGGAGTCCGATAAGAACATGTATCAATCTTAGGCTTGATACCGAATTGCTCTTTCGCCACTTCGGCAATCTTATCGGCTAAGTATGCATCTTGATCCTGCAGATGCACTGGCTGGACATTAACTGGTTGAATAGATCGATGCACCTCTTCATACCTTTGCGGTAAATAGGCCGGGGCAATTGGCACATTTGTGGCACCAGTCTGTTGAATATTATGCATCGGCTGATTGGCCGATGGGCAACTTTGAACGTCCACTGGTTGAGTAGGTTGATGTACTTCTTCAGGTCTTAACGTCAAAGTGCTTGAAGTGATTGGTGCGTGCATAGTATCAGTCATCTGAACACTATGCATCGGCTGAGTTGCCAATGAGCAATTTTGCACACTCACTGGCTTGTACTGTGGCCTTATATTCATCGGTTGCTGTACGGATGTCTCATTCTGAAGATTCGCCGGATGACACTGCGGAGCTCTTGCCACTTGGTATCCAGATTGCACAACTTGCTGCTGAATCGGTAATTGACCGATCCAACTTACATTAGATATCATCGGCATATGACTTACCGATGACTGATAACTAGCTGGCTCTTGCCCTTGTACTCCTGGATGATAGCCTTGATTTGCGGGTATCATAGGTTGAGCAGCCATTGCCGATACAGGCTGATTGACAATCGGCATGCCTTGTTGCATCGGCCAAGAATTTGCCGATGGCTGATAACCAGCCGATGCCTGTCGTTCTTGTGGCGCTGGGTAATTAACAAAATAACTACCTTGGTTAGTAGGTACTCCAGTTTGAGGAACCATTGCCGCCATAGGTTGACTTGCAGCTGCTGGGCCTTATTGTATTGGCAAGTGATTTGCCGATGATTGGGCGTAAGGCACTCTGGGTATTGCCATTTGAAAATTCCCTGTCGGCAACTGCACCGTTGGAGAAGATGTAGCATAATGCATTACTGGGATCATCGGCTGTACAGGTGTTGCCGATGCCATGGGAATCTTCCACCCTGCATGGTTACCTTGGACCAATCTGGAATCAACAGATGGACTTGGAGACATACCGTATCTCCACCAGTTGGCAGAAGTTGGCTGACTCTGGGTCACAGGTCCAGACATTGTTGAGGCCACCAGACTTGTATTCACCTGAGTGATGCTTGCTGGGCTCGATATTGACGGCATGATCTCATCGGCAGACCGGTTCATGATCGGTGAAGACACCCTTGGAACCGCCGATGGGATCGCAACAGATGTCGATCTGAGTTGACGATACTCCAGACCAACATAATATGGTGCCTGTCCTCCCTTGAAAGTTTGCTTAACAATATTGCATACAGTATCGGACAACACATTGGATTGGCTAATTAATACATTATTTAATGCAGAATTAACCATCTCTTGTAATTTACCAGGATCGGCGTCGAAAGTAACCTGCCGTGGTGACGGCGGATCTTGCTTCTGGACTGCTTCGCCGATTCTGTTTAGGCTGAAGGATTTGAGATATAACCGTTTGTACTCCTCCATAGCCTGTTCCATAGCCTGCTTCTGATCATCTCTCAGATTGGCTTCGGAGACTCCGATGACGTTCTTCGGATTGACGCTGGTATGATCATCCATAGTAGATGTATAATTGGTCCCACTGAGCGTGCCAAAAGAGATGTTGACACAAAAAACGTCAGGATCTGCGAACACCTCGGGCTTATACCCGAATTCGATATCCGAGGGTGTGCCAGTCGATTTGACCAATTAATCGACAAGGACGATAAATAGAACAAGATCTGAACAAGACAACGGCGATGCGCCCGGATGTCAAGGTTCAAACCTGATCAGGATAACTAGAGCAGAGCTGAACGAGACGACAGCGATGCGCCCGGACGTCAAGGCCCAGATTACTCCCACGCGGAACTTGCAAGGGTTGACGGAGGTCGATAAGATGCAGCCCGTCGAAACTTGAAGAACTCGTAGATAAACTAATACCTAATGCGGTAAAGGTAAATTGCTAGAAAAATAAATAAGATAAAATAGATGTGTTTGATATGCTTGGATATGATCGTTTACAGCACCCCTAGGTATCTATTTATACTCCGGCAGAGGGAGTTGTAGATAGATACGACTCGTACCTTTCCTAAACAAAAACTCCTAATTTTAAGGAAATAACTGACTCGCGCAGGAGTCGGACCCAAACAGAAACCATCTTTTCCTAAACAGATTCTACTATTATTAAGGAATAAAATGACTCATGCAAGAGTCAGACTCAAACTTCTATAACAATACTGGTATAAGATCACCAGTTTCCTTATGCCTCTTTCTCGATGAAACTTTCCATTGACATCCTTCCGATCCGCAACCTCCTTTCAGCGCCATCGACAACCGTATGTTCACGTTAACCATGTCATTCTTCATCGGCAACTGTCAGCCACGTCATTTTACTTTCATCAGCAGCATCTACCACTCATCGGCAACAGCCTTTAGCTCTCATCGGCACTGACTTCTCATCGGCAAGCTGACCTTTGCTTTTATCAAGTCCTTCTGCCTCCATCAGCAACAAGTCTATCTTCACCAGCAACATTCTTGCCTCTATCGGCAGTCTGACCGATAATATCCCGATGTCAATAAGGAACAACAACCAGCCTCTTGCCGATCGACACAATCCTTAGATTATATTGACACGTGCCAAAAAACAGTGTCAACAAGGGGTCAATTTGAGCCTTCGGTAATAGTTGAGGGGCCAAAACGGCTATTGTGCCTTTTTTATTATTTACTCCCTCCGTTTCAATTTATAATTCGTTTGACTTTTTTGACCCCAACTTTGACCACTCGTCTTATTAAAAAAAAATTATGCAAACATAGTCAAATTCAAGTCATTTATGTAGACTATTTATTAAATAAGTAAACCACATCAAAATAAATGATATTTTGCACAAAATTTTGAATAAGACGAGTGGTCAAATTTATGGTTGAAAAAGTCAAACGAACTATAATTTGAAACGGACTAAGTATTTATTTACGGACATTTCTTTTCTATACGACAAACTAGTAGTACTAGCATACAGTAGTAGTTAGGAAAGTTAACTTAGCTTTGGCAGTTGGCACGCCATGTTCCTAACATAATAATCAACAGACACATCGACAGCCTAACAAAACATCATATGTCCACATCAACATCTAATGCTACCACCTTGCAGGTTGGTGACCCAATAAACAAATTCATCAGATTGGCAGGGCAGGTAGTAGTTGCCACAATATTTTTTTAATACGACTGGTCTTAGTCTTCTTAAAAAAAATTTGAAGTTGGTATTATACACCCCCGAACAGTTCACATAGTTCATTTACACTTGTGAAATTGAACCGACCAATGATATTTGCCCTTTCTCTATTTCCTTGTCGTAAAGTTGTGTTTAAAATGCGTGTATAGTTGGCGTCCCTGTCATGCCAAGCCAGATTCTGGAAATGGCCGAAGTGAGATATTGAGATGTTTGGTTTGTGAGCATGCCGAAATCAGAAAGGTTGTTGGCTGTGAGTGTGACATGTGGGCCCGACTTGTTTGGAAGCACCTCCTAGTACATGACTGTAATCTATATATACTATGTTGGTCTTAATTTATAGATTAATTTGGTTACAAGGGAATTCAGGTGGCTCAAGTGACTGCGTTTTGAGTTAATTTTCGTAACATTAGTCCTTTCTGCTAGTTCCATATTTCTAGTCGTTTATAAATTATAAGACATCAAAAAGGTCTCAAAACATATATAGCTTTGACTAAGATTTACTATATATTGTAATGCATAAAAAGAAAATAAAATTAAGAACACATTATGCATGTATGCCATGTATCTTAGAATACAATGTTTACTTTTGCAAGAGAAGAGATAAATATAACTCTCGTGAATATGTTGCTACAATTACCAATATACATTATGCATGTATGCCATCTATATACAATGTTTACCATCTATATACGCTGATGTTGTTGTAATGACGGTGTAAAAAAAATGAAAAGTGAATCGTTGGAGCAGCGACAAGTTGGTGCTAGAAGCGTGGAAGTGTGTGTGGTGGGTGTCGGTGCACATCAGCACACGTGGAAACGCAAAGCAAAAGGATCAGTCATCAGTGACTCGTCGTCAGTGGAGTAGGAGTGTGGCAAAGCGCCGCTGCTCAACTGTAAACAAAGAAGCAGCAGGAGGAGGAGGCACATGGCTTTCCCTGCTTCCTGCCCACCACATCCACATGTGGCCTGGATGCATCTCTCAGCTCATCAATGCCCTTATCACCAGGCTAATAATTTAATTCAGATTTATTTCAGAATTTTCCGACGATATGCATTAAGTGGTAGCGACGTTTCCGTCAACAGTGAGACGTCTGTGGTGACTTCGTGAACTTCAAGACTTGCCGGCTCAGTCCTTCGAAGGTGCTTATAGGGATAGGATTTACGTGCGTGTGTTCGTAGGGACAAGTGTACATATGTGTTGAGTGTTTGCGTTGTACTGTGTACTCTCAAAAAATGAAATAATAATGAACAAGAAAAGCGGAGAGAGTAGAGTCCTGAAGTTTTCACTCAACAACCAACCAAATAAGAACAGTGTGTAGTACAGTATACTGTACTAACTTAAATAAATAGAGCTCTTCATTCACACTTGAAATTGTACTACTAATCATCTTGTCTGGAAACTGCATAATACAACAAACTGGACTGGACTACAGAAGCAAGAAAACGAGAGAGAGAGGGAAGGGGTAAATGGTGCAAGAACCAACCAATAATCACGCAATCAATTCAAGAACGAGAGAAAAAAACTACTAGTAGTGATCATCCATCGATCTCAAGGGAAAAAATTAAAAAAAAAACTAGTAGTAATAAAGAAGAAGAAAGCTGTAGTGTAGGTGTAGCACCACAACTCATCAGCACAGAAGATCTGGATCCTGGACTGACTGATGGAGCGAGCCACATGACTGTGAGCACTCAGATCAGATCAGAGCATCCTGTTGAGGAGCAGAGCGGCGGCGGTAATGGCGGCGGGGGCAATGGGCGTGGCGGCGAGGAGCGGCGACGCGGCGCTGGACTTGGCCTTGGCCTTCTTGGCGGGCGGTGAGGGCGAGTCATCGGAGGAGGAGTCGTCAGAGGAGTCAGAGGAACCGGATCCGGATCCAGAGGAAGAGGAGGACTTGGCAGTGACGTGGAGCTTCATGCCGTCGTAGCAGTATCCGTAGCTACAGATGAAGTAGTAGTCTTTGGCCTCCTTGAGCTGGAATGCGTAGGTGGTGCCCTTGCTGTAGCTGCTCAGCGCGCTGGCCTTGTCGCAGTTGTCGTACCCGACCTCGCCCACCTGCACCACGTCCGACCGACCGTTCTGGTACTCGAAGACTGCAAGAACAATGGCGCACGGACATCATGTCATGACCATGGATCCATGTCAATTCCAATGCCATAGATGGACGACGACAACAAGAAGAAGCTTATTATATTACTGAGCCAGTCTCCCTTGTAGAAGGGCTTGTGTTTCTTCACCCAGGCCGTGTAGTCCACCTTCGGGTTCCACCCCTTGTCGTCGCCCACCGTGTAGTTGGCCGCCACCGCCGCTGACGGCAGCTGCCACGCCGCTACCACGGCGGCCAGCAGAGGGCCAGCGCCAGCCGCGTCACCGCCATTTTCCGCTGCCTGTGGTTGGTTTGCTGCTGGGAGCTAACGGGGTGGACCGGGCGGCCGGATGAGCTTGCAGCTGAGCTAGCTGGACAAGAAGAGAGGAGCTGAGCTATCTATCAGGAGTGCCCAGAGGACGAACAGTAGTGAAGGGTGACGACGAGCTGAGTTGGTGACCTCTGATCTGAATGAATCAATACAGATGCAGATGCAGATGCAGATGCAGAGACAGAGTTGAATTGGATTTATTCATCTGTCAGTAACTCTAGAGATTCGCACGTTTCTACGCCGTACACGTGTACAGATAACATTACTCCCACTGTAAAAAAGAATATAATTTTGAGTGAATTTTAGAAAATAGTATGTCTGTCAAAATATATTGCATCATTGATTCTAACAATACCTATTAGATTACTGATGAAGGCTAGGCGTGTGCAGTAATTGTTCAGACATATGGTAATCGATGAAGTAATTAACCATCTGGTAGTAGTAGTATTAGCTAACTATATATGTCATGGACTCACGCAGTCATGATCATTGATGCATCATTTCGCGCAGTCAGACAACAATTGAGCATGATCCATCATCAATTCATCAAATTCAATTGTTTGTATGTACAGTAATGTCAACTGCACTCTGTGACCAGGCTGAGAGGAAAGTGTATAGATCATATCTTGGTCCACTACCCATTACACTTCAAATATATATATATATATATATATATATATATATATATATATATATATATATATTATAAATAATACATTTAATTACATGTTTAATTTTTTAAACTTTTTTTTTGAGAATTATAGTAGTTAAACTTAAATTAGTTCAACCGAACACTATTATAGAATTGTATCTTTAACTTCCTTCTTTCTTTCTTTTTGGAATAGAGAGACTACAAGCTTGGGGCTGTTCGAGCACCGCACAACCAATGCAAAAGTTTTTTCCCCCGGGCCTTTCCTTGCTACCCAGCTAACTGGATGCATGGTTGCTCATTAAGCCATGGAGTGTTTCAGAAGCAAGCAACCTACCGAACCCAATGCATTATTTTAATTTATTTCCACATGGACATGGATGATATTTATAACCAATCAGATGGTTTCAATTCGTCCAAAGGAAAAAATGAAGTCGTGGTAGTTGTGACTCTTGGCTGGTGGTACTACAACTCATTTTCATCTCCGAATTGACATGTGTTGGTGATCTCGTTTAATCTCAAAAGTCATGCATGGTTGTTAGCATTATTTGGCCAGGTCACATTGTGCAACGTTTATCAGTATCGGCTATCACACCTCCTAAAAATACATAGATTGTTTTAGTTTTATCTTAAGAGTCTGTTGTGCACCACTCAGATTCACTAGTTAAATTGTTGTTTTTTTAAAAAAAAAAAGATTTAGAAGTAACTTTATAGGTAAAGTTAAACTGTTTTAAAAAACTGTTTGATATAGTTTCACCAACAACTTTATATATTGATAAAAGAGATAAATGAAGGAGACAACTGAAATAAGTTATTTTTAAACTTGATCCAACTTATGTTTTTTGAGAGGATGGAAAAAAACACAGCTCCATCCATGAAGTTGTTTTAAAAATAAGTGTGACAAAAAATTAGCTGATGAAACTATTATGAGTTATACCAAATAAACTCTAAGTCATACTATTTTTAATTAAAAAACACAAACATCTATCTATCTATAAAATGAAATTGGTTGGATTAAATCCACCATTGACTCTATGTTTTAGTGGCGCATTTCTTTGTTATTGTGGATACTGGTATATATTTTCCTATATGCTTAGTTACTGATAAAGAGGGGACATTTATTAGTTAGGCCCGGACATATGGGAGGTGATCGAGTGAGGAGATGCCGGGCCATATGCTCCTTTGTTTCCGACAATGCCACTGAAGTTTAGCAGCAACGCGTGGCCGGCGCTCATCAGTGTGCCTTTACGTTCAACCGACTGATCGTCTACTTTCTTGGCTGGCTCATATCTATCTCATATCTCATGAAAGCATGCACGATGGCACCATATTGGCCATGTGTGATGACCTTCTTTTGCTTTGATTTTCCTCTCATGGTCATATGGCAGCAACTTGCTGGACCCGGCCGCCCCTCTCTTTTCTCCAATTCTTTACCAGTCAGGTGCTCCCCTTCATGCCGACCAATTTTACAGCAAAGCAAGTAAAGGGAACAAATCTCCTTTGCATTGTCCCTCTGAGCACGCAAATGCAGCTAGGCTCACGTGAAGTTGGATCCAGATCTCCAAAGTGTAGTAAGTGCTCACTCTACCAAAGGCGGTGACTTACATCCACCAATTCGTTCGCCTCGCCTCTCAGTCTCACCACTCCATGCCACCCAACTACTGCATCCCTCCCTGTAATTTTTTTTACATGTCTTGCTTAGTACCAAGATAATATCCATGCGTGCCAGGTGTGTGAATTGGGGAGGGGTGGGATCATGTATGACCCCTACTCCTCCTGCCTCCACCATCGGTTGATGACTCTTTGCTATATCTTACCACCTCCTTTACATTAGGTTTTGTTTGGATACTTGTGTATCCACTTTTAATCTATATACGTAGGTTGGAGTGAAACTTAATTAGTTTAATTCTACTATAATCCACTTTAACACGTATACATTAAGAATACATGTGCATCTAAATAAGACCTTAGTTGTACCCACCACAATAGCAAAACTGGTTCTAAAGATATGTGCGAAGAGCGTTACCATATATACTTGAGTCTTGCTCAAAGTTCTAGGCTTCTAAGGCCATCTTCAATGGAGAGTTTCGTATTCCAGTTTTCAATGTTCTCATGTGTTGAAAACAATGTTGAAAAGTTTCATGGGGATGAAACACATTAAACTTTTATCATCTCTATTTTTATAAATATAGTGACATGTCAGCCTATTTATGTCAATAAAATTCTATGAAACTTTTATTAAGACTGACCTAGAAATCATCTCTCTATCGGTATTGACAGTTTTTTTTTGTTGTTGTTGCAAAACTAATATCATAGACACGGGGCAAGAGAGCTGTTGTACATGTCGTAACAACATCCCTATTTACGGGACGAACCCTCCTAGAGGCTAAGAGCCGGCTTTAACTTTTCTGATGGGCTGGCCCATTATGGCCCATCACGAGAGACAGCCCAATACTCGTCCCAGTCCATCCCGTCGGCCGTCGCCCTTTAATAAAAATCTGGCAGGCAGAACCCGAGCTGTAGAACCCTAGCCTCGCGGTCGCGGATCCGTCCTGCAAAATCTCCTCCCCGACTTCGCCGCCGGTGAGCAGCGACCACTGTGTTCCTCGATTCAGATCTCTTGAATTTTGTCTGCTCTCTGCTTTTTCCCCCGTTCTAATCTCTCCGTGCTCTTCTTCTTCTTACTACTACTGCCGCTGTCCCTCTGTTACGGTTAGGATCCCTGTGAGATTCCCGGAGATGTCGGACTCTGAGCACCAGTTCGAGTCCAAGGCCGACGCCGGAGCCTCCAAGACCTACCCGCAGCAGGCCGGCGCCATCCGCAAGGGCGGCCACATCGTCATCAAGAACCGTCCCTGCAAGGTGAGATTCATCATCTCCCACTCTGCTGCTTGTTAAGGCATGCAGTTGGTATTTTTAGTTCTCGTAGGGATTTCTGATGGTTATCTGTTGATTTAGATGTGCTTTAAAGTGCTAGATCTGCTACATCCACCCGCGGAAGGATTTTACTGCAGATGTGGATATATTTGTATACCTTGACTTGGAGTTTTGATCTGTAGGATAAAGATTTGATCTTTAGTTTGGTGCCTTTAGTAAGGTTTCAATTTTGCCACAATTTCCACAGTGCTCGATGGGGCTGTATCCCCTGTGGTGGTTCTGTGTATGTCATGTCCTCTGAATGTGTCTAAACATTTTTTTCAACTTGATTAATGATGATGACTGAACAACTAGACGGCCTTGTGGATGGGCACTATCCATTTTGAAATGTCACATAGTTGTACCAAAAGGATGTTTCAATTGGATATTTATTTATGAGGCAACAAGGTCCTGTTAGGTTATTGGGAGAAATCAAACTTAAACTAGGGCTTGTTATTTGGTGGTCCTGAATTATATGTTAGTTATACATACAATGGTGGTTAAACTAACACTATTTTCTTAGTTTTTCCTGGCTTCTACTTGGCAAAGGAGTTCTCTTTTTGCTCCTGGCACTTTTCCTTCCACATAGTTGCTATTTGTAGCAGTGTCATTTGACGAATCATTGTTTGGAGTCATTATCTGTTTGTGCTGGTATGGTATGAGTTGATAGGCGCCGTTCAACTTTTCTGTCATTATTAGTTTCTAGCTTGATTATACATGTTTTCATACTGGACTTCAATTTTTTCTTACGACTCTATTATTGAATTGTTGTTTAGAGTCATTATCCATTTGTGCTGGTAGGAGTTGATAGGCGTCATTCAACTTTCCTGACGTTAGTTTCTAGATTGATTCTACATGTTTTGATATTGGACTTCAGTATTTTTCTTACTACCCTATATTTGCTTACCTGGAGTTGGGGATGATAACTAGAATGACATTTTTATTACTTCATGTTCCTTTCTGGTTTGCACACTCTGGTAGATATATTCTCTCATTAGATCTACGAGCTCTTTTAGCATGATGCTCGTGTTTGATCCAGCGAGCCCTGATCTGACAATAATTTTGGTATACGCTTTGTTTCAGGTTGTTGAGGTCTCCACTTCCAAGACTGGGAAGCATGGCCATGCCAAGTGCCACTTTGTTGCCATTGACATTTTCACTGGAAAGAAGCTTGAGGATATTGTTCCTTCTTCTCACAACTGTGACGTAAGCTATCAGTATCATTCCTTGTGTTGCTTGTTCAGTTAAGTGCACATAATTTGGTAACGTTTTGTCTCATGGCCTGCACTGTACAGGTTCCACATGTTAACCGTGTTGACTATCAGCTGATTGACATTTCTGAAGATGGATATGTGTGTTTGCTTCCATTCCGACCTGGCCTTTCTATCTTTCCATTAAACTTTGTCTGTTTGGCAAACACGTTCCGGTTTATAACATTGATTATGGCATTTTACAGGTCAGCCTTTTGACTGAGAGTGGCAGCACTAAGGATGACACCAAGCTTCCCACTGATGAGGCTCTGCAAGCCCAGGTAAGTTAGCTGCACAAGTACAAGCCTATTGCTTCTACTACCGTTTTTGTTCCAAATCTCTTAGACACTTTACTTGAAATATGCAGATCAAGAGCGGATATGAAGAAGGAAAGGACATCTACCTGTCCGTGATGTCTGCCATGGGTGAGGAACAGATCTGTGCTGTCAAGGAGATTGGGGGCAAGAACTAAAGCTGCTGCTGCTGCTTCGCACCCGCTGTTTGAGGGCAATACCTGTTGTCTTGTGCTTAGAGTTGAGAAGCATACATAGGCATTTAAGTTATCTGTGGTTTTGGGTTTACCTGGAATTTGTTGAGACGGTGTTATTACTGTTATTACTTTGTGCTACTTGATTATCGATCACTGTTATCTTTTTGAACTGAGATGAGTCATGGTGTTACTCTGGTAGTGCATCAGTGGGAATTGCAATATATATTCGTTGAATTATTTGATTTGGCTTTGGCCACGTGTTGATTGTGATGTGCCCTGGTGGTGAATACTGCATCAAATGAAGCAAGCAATTTTGTGGACGCAATTCACTTGGGTTGCTTTGTGTCATTTCTCAAATGATGATGAAATATGTCTGAAACTTTCCTATTCTCTGGTATGACCGTTAATATGTATTTCAAAACTGGACATTAGTTAGCTGTGCAAATTTCATCAATAAACTAAGTATATTTTTATCCCTATTTAAAGAAAACTTTTATTTTATATATTTTATTCAAGTTCCAAAACCAGATCCCTTCCGTGTTGATCAGATCACCAAAGTACTATCGCTCGGTGAAGATACAGATAAGACACAGGCCACTAAACTTCTCCCATGCCCACCGGCGCAGCCGCCGTGCTCCCCTCCCCGGCGTCGACCAGACACCCGCCCGGCGGTGTGCAGCATGGCGCCCTCACGGCGGATCGTGCGGCGGCGCTACTGGCCGGCTGCGCGTCCGCGCGCCGCGCCTCGGAGCTCCACGCCGCGGCGTTGCGCGCCGGCGTGGACCAGGACAAAGCCCTGGCCTTCCGTCTCCAGCGCGCGTACGCCGCGTCGGGCCGCCTGGACCTGGCCGTGGCGCTCCTCCGCGGCACGCCGGACCCGACCGCCGTGTTCTACACCTCTGCCATCCACGCGCACTCCTCGCGGGGCCTCCACCACGCGGCGCTGGGGCTCCTCTCGGAGATGCTGCAGTCCCACGGCGGCCTCCTCCCCACCGCGCACACCCTCTCGGCCTCCCTCCCGGCGTGCAGGTGCGGCGCCGGCCTCGCGGTCGACGTCGGGCGCACGCTGCACGGGTACGCCGTGAAGCTGTCCCTCTCCGGCGAGCCGTACGTGGCCACGGCGCTGCTGGGCATGTACGCGCGCGCCGGGGACGTCGCGGCGGCGCGCGCGCTGTTCGACGGGATGCTGCCGGACCCGCACGTGGTATCCGTGACGGCGATGCTGACCTGCTACGCTAAGATGGGGCTGCTCGACGACGCGCGCAGCCTGTTCGACGGATTGCCTAGCAGCGGCAAGGACGTCATCTGCTGGAACGCCATGATGGACGGGCACACGCAGCACGGGCGCCCCAGCAAGGCGCTCCGTCTGTTCCGGCGGATGCTGAGGTCGGGGACGGCGGAGCCCGACGAGGTGTCGGTGGTGCTGGCGCTGTCCGCGGTGGCGCAGCTCGGCACGGCGGAGTCCGGGAGGTGGCTGCACTCGTTCGTGACGAACAACAGCCGTCGTGTCCGGCTCAACGCCAGGGTCGGCACGGCGCTCATCGACATGTACTACAAGTGCGGGAGCCTGGAGGACGCCGTCGCCGTGTTCGACGACCTCAGCGGCGCCGCCGACAGGGACGTCGTCGCGTGGAACGCCATGATCAACGGGTACGCCATGCACGGGCGTAGCCGCGAGGCGATGGAGGCGTTCGGCCAGCTCCGGGCGCAGGGGCTCTGGCCGACCGACATCACCTTCATCGGCGTGCTCCACGCGTGCAGCCACTCCGGGCTCGTCGACGAAGGCCGCGCGCTGTTCGCGTCGATGGAGGAAGAGTACGGCATCCAGCCTAAGGTGGAGCACTACGGCTGCATGGTGGACCTCCTCGGCCGCGCCGGGCGCGTCGAGGAAGCGTTCGAGCTCGTGCAGAGCATGAAGACGACGACGAAGCCCGACGTGGTGATGTGGGCGTCGCTGCTCACCGCCTGCCGGCTGCATAAGAAGATGGCGCTGGGGCAGCGGATCGCCGACCACCTCGTCGCCAACGGGCTGGCCAACTCCGGGACGTACGTCCTGCTGTCGAACATGTACGCGGCGGTGGGGAAGTGGCGCGGGTGCGGGAGATGATGAGGGCGAGCGGCATCCAGAAGGAGCCCGGGTGCAGCGCGGTGGAGGTGGGGAGGCAGGTGGTGGAGTTCGTGGCCGGAGACCGGAGCCACCCACGCGCGGCGGCGATCTACGCCAAGCTGGAGGAGGTGAACGGCATGGCTCGGGCACGCGGGCACGTGCCGCGGACCGAGCTGGTGCTGCACGACCTCGACGACGACGGTGATGATGCTGCGGCCAAGGAGCAGGCGCTGGCGGTGCACAGCGAGAAGCTGGCACTGGCGTTCGGGCTCATCAGCACGCCGCCCGGGACGGCGATCAAGATCGTCAAGAACCTCCGGGCGTGCGCCGACTGCCACGCCGTGCTGAAGCTGGTGTCGGAGGCGACGGGGAGGAGGATCGTGTTCAGGGATAGGAACAGGTTCCACCATTTCGTGGATGGGTCATGCACCTGCGGGGATTACTGGTGATGCGATGCAGCATTGGCTGCTGGGTGACTGCATCTACAGTTGTGTACGTAGTAGTTTGATCAAGGACAGGAACAGAGAGTATTTTGTCAGCCGAAGACAAAATAAAGGATGTTTAGACACTAATTAAGAGTATTAAATATAAATTATTTATAAAACTAATTTGTCAGCCGAAGACTATTTTACGAAACAAATCTATTGATATAAAAATAGTCTACAATACGGTGCTATAGTAAACATATGTTAATGATAGATTAAAAATGGACTTAATAGATTCGTCTTGTGAAGTAGTACATGGTGTTGTAATTAGTTTTATAATATAAATTATATTTAATTACCAAATATCTGACGTGACAAGGGAGTGAATTTGGATAATGCAGAAGCAGAGACGTACGAAGGAGCGAGGAGTAGAGAGTAGAAAAGTACCTCTGAGTAAAATTTGGATTTGGATAATGGGCAGCAGATGCAGAGATGAAGGAATAGATAGTACTAGAAAAAACAGTCCGATGAGTAAATTAGACAACGCAGATTAAATTTAATTAAACCGCCGTATTTACTGCTACGGCAATGACAGCAGACAACACGGTGATGAAGATCAAACAGACAGATACTCTAGGGGACGGTACACACGTTCCATTCCTCGATCGTCATATATATATATATATATATAGCTGGTGTCCGAGACCAATTACAAAATTGACAGGAACGCAGAGTTTCAACTTTAACGTACAGCAAACAGAATGTATAAGTAAGCTCACAAATAACAATCACACATAAGATATTATTGTTTCTTCATTGGATTTCAAACACCTACTAGTAGCACACTCGTATAGCAGTCGGCTATAAAGATAGGCTAAACCGTCAGCAACTGGCCCACTAGTGCGTTGCGCCATCTCCAACAAGAAGCCACCGCTGGAGTCGTCGGAGTAGGTCCGGACGAGGCATAGGCAGAAGGCAATGGTGGCAGCAACGAGTAGTCCGAGAAGGCAAGTCCAGGCGACCATCACACACGGCAGCTGCAGCAGCTGGTCAAAGAGGAGAAACACAACGACATCGGAGACGATGAGAGAGACGCCAATGTGGAAGAAACCGGCGTATTGGAGAGCTTGGAAGGCACCCAATTAATGGCGCCCGCGGCAAGAAGAGCACCGACCAGGTGAAGGCGCTGCCGAATAAACTGCATTGGCAGTGAAGGTACACGTCAAGGAGATGAGGATCAGCCACTCTACGGGACGGACCACCTCCGACTCCTGGATCGTCATCGCTGCTGCTGCTGGTGGCGGCGACGGCGACCGTGGTGACAGCCACGGCAGCTCCATTACCAACTGAATAGCCGCACAGGGTGGTGGAATTTCCTTCGCCGCCGCCGCAGGAATAGCCATGGCTAGCTAGCTAGCTCCTTCCGATGATGATCCGATCCACACCAGTCAGTCCGCGGCGAAGACGATGGATGGATCGAGGCAAGCGATTCTTCTTCTTCTTTTTGTCGGCGTTTCATCGACCGACCGATGGCTTGTATTCTACAGTAGCTTCTTACTATTATATAAGTCGTCGCTATAAAGTACTCCCATTGGCCAGGCAGACAGGCACGGGAGTCGAAATCGAATCCATCTATGTATTTATTTTTATATATATCTGTATAAGGCAAATAATAACGCACCGTACGAGTACGTCTACGACTCTACGTGTCCGTGTTGGATATGAGATGAGCTAAGCTTCAGCCTTTCCTTCCTGCTTGGTTGATTTCCTAGGAGTATTTCCTTTCTTAGGAGTATTTCCTTCGAGCTTCAGCCCCACCACAAATAGAAATAGAAATAGAAATACTATATCCAAAGATAAGATAAGATAGTTGAGTTGGAGGATTGCACACACAGTCGCTTCTCTAATGTGCGTGCACATACACACAGACAATCAAAATAAATCTTATTGGCGTTCAAGTGTTTATTACACAAAAGCCTTGCTCCAATGAACTGAAAAATGAATGTTCTTATTTTTCTTAAGTTACAACATTACAACATGCCTGCATACAACTCCGAAACATACAAACTTTAGCGAGCTGTGAAGAAATTCTGACAAACTAGGCAAAGCTGAGGTGTGTTTGTTGAAACAAATACGCTACCAACTGAAGCAAACCTACATCACTTGGACAGATTATTTCTGTAACCTATGGGTCAACAGAAGTTAGGGCCGCTACAACCGAACCTGTTGTGCTGAACGCGATGCTGACGTCCGTGAAGTCTTTCAAGCACCTGCTTAATTTTGTGGATGGGTACAGCCAGGGCTTGACAGCGCCAACAAATGTGTCAGGATCTGGAGACAGGATCGCCTCCCAGTCAACTTGGACATCGGGTGGGATGCTGGCAGTGATATCCATGTTTGCTGCCAGGAATAAACCGAGCAATACTACGTAGCCAACAACAGCCGAGCCTCTCGAAAGAGGCATAAAATTGTACCTGCAAAATCCCCCAAGATTGATTGCGATCAGTTTGCTGGGAGTGAAGAGAGACGGACAGTAGGAGTTGCAGTCATTACCAGTAATATGTCATCCGCAATATCGCGTCCTTCACAGCATCAAGCATACCAGGGTCTCGGGTGGGGTTTGTGTCATTACAATATGCTTCACAAATAGCCTGCACATCACAACAAATGTCTTAGGTTTATCATAGACTATATAAGCAATAAAACTCTGAAGCACGTGTGGTCCGATACGACTTAAACTCTTTCCATTACAACCATTCTAGAAATGTGATCAACGAAAAAATCCGGTATTATACAGTTGGAAAATGCCATGCTCTGCAAACGCTTCCCATATCAAACCTTGTCCAGTTCATAGTAAAAAATTTAAGTCATAGGCAAACATTACCTCCCAGGCTGCAGTCATTTCTTCATCATACTCCTCCCATCTCGATGGTGTGCAAGGTGTTCGTATTGCAAAGTCAAATCCTGTCTTGCCCCTGCAGTCCCATCACACAAGTAAGCTGGACAGCAGCAGAATTAGCCAAAAGAGCAAAACAGAAGAAGAAAGTATCTAGGAAACTTGCATGTTTTGAGTGGTAATTCTTGTCCCTTCAAGGCGCCTCCTGAAAGAAAGCATGATGTGTTAGTACATAAGCAAAGGGATAGTGTGACACTCTTCTTCTAAGTACTTTCTCTGAAGTCTGATGTAGGTAAAATATAAGTTAGTTACCCCCGAAATGCCATACTATCACATCTTGTAGCAACCCAGTAGGTCTCACCAACTACATGGTACAAATCTGAGCATGACGATGCAATTTCTATCTGCAGGAGTAATCTCTCATGAGAACATATAGATCTTAAAAAATATAGCATAACTTCCACATTGCCAAAATGGTATGACAAATTACTATGAGAATCAATCAAATCCTAGCCATCTTGCTCAACACATCCAAAAGGAAATCAGCCCTTGACATATAGTAAGAAATAGATCTAATGGAGCGCCAAAAAAAATACTATTACCACTCTGATGAGTCAATCCATTTCAAAACATGCTAATAGGTTCAGCATAATGAGACTCGTGGGGCTGCAATCGCTTGCTCCAATGGGAGGTATACAAGATGGTTTCACAGAATGGTGGCTAACTGAGGCTGGTGAAGGAGCAACGCAGACACAGCATATTGCATTCCATGGTCATCTTCTGCACATGGAGGATTTGGAAACTGAACATATGCGTCTTCGAGAGGGCAGTGCTACTGACATCAGGTTAGTGTTGGAGGGAGTCAAGCCTCTGGTGCACGGCAAGGATGGAAGGGAAGAATGTTCTCTGCTCTGCTGCACTGATAGCGTTCCTGGGTCATTTTTTTTTTCCTTTTGAGTGTGGTACAATTGTTTGGTTAGTAACCCCTGTGTACGTTTGAGTGAGTGAGTTTTGTTTTTGTTTTTTGTGCCGTTGGGCGTTTGTATTTGCAATTTCTTTTCATCTACTTAATACAGTGACCGAGAAAATAAATGGAGACATTGGTATTGACCAGGAGCTCATGTCACTCGACAGACTGTTGCATGGCTTACCTTTTTCAACTTCTCAATATCTGTAAGAAAAATTGCATGGTCCTCTGCATTATTGACATACTTCAAGTCAAGCATTATAGTCTTCGCAGTTTCCAAGACTCTGTATGAGAAAACAAGACCATTAGTGACTATATGAAGACAACAAATCAGCCTCCTTTTAGTCCCAGTCACGTTGGGTTAGGTAGACCATTTGTGGTTACAAATAACCAAATAACAAAGTAACAGATGATGTTCCAACCTTTGGTAGTATGGATAGTATCGAATAACTTTTGCTTGACCAAGAAGCATTGGGGTATGAGAACCAAATCCAGAATTGAACTCTTCACTGGTAAAAGAGAAAGTTTAGTAACAAATTGTTAAACAGTTTAGTATCCCATGTACAAGCATTTAGCTCACCTTAGCTTATTGACCCAAACAACTGGATCACAAGGTTCAGAAATTTGCCTCCACTTAGCAGCAATGTTATAGACATCCTGCCAGGAAATAGAGATCCCAGAGGAGACCCTGTCTTCATTTGGGCTCGAAGTTGGAGATCCAGCCAAAGTGCTAGTGCTACAATAACCTCCCCTGTTCTGGCTCATGTTAAGTTTATCCCTTTTCCTAACTAACTTTGCGATGTTCTTCGGATTCCTTAGAAAGCGCCAAGCCTTGGACACTTTCTGGGCAATCTCAATAGCAGCCAACCCGGCCATGCGGTACTTCAAAAGTAAAACAGAATGTTAGCAAAGCACGGAACTTTTGACCACAATGCACAGATAAAGCAAGAGTATCGGAATAATAAATTTTAAAAATACACAAAATGACAACTAGAAAATGTAAGATTAAATGAAATAACCAATAATCTGTACAGAACTACGACATTCCACAATTCCCAAACTGTGAAGCACTCTGGTATATAAAAATATACATAGCACAGTAGGGAAAAGCAAGCATAAATGAGTAGCCAAGCGCATCACTGGCCAACATCATGCAGCCCAGAACTTCTTTACTGCTCAATCTCTGCTAGAATGTCTAGAGAGGCAACTATGTAAAAGGCCATTCATCAAAACTTATCCAGATAAGAAGTGAGCCACAAAAAAGCTACACACGTATATTCTCCCAGCAAGCTTAATTTATCCTTCAATAGTATCCTCAACAAGAATTCTATGTGTTCACACACAGTAATAGTAGAACAAACTCAACACAGTATTCCTTGCATATCAACTAAAACAAAGCAAGGTAAGCATCACAATATACTTCCTTTATTATATATATTGGTTGATGCTTTACCATATCAGCTTCAAGAGGGATACCTGACGTTGATTTGGTAAGAAGCCACGACAATTGTATTGAATCTTCTTCCCAATTGAATCTGCAGCTAGAAGAAGGGTTGTTTGATGCTTTGTGAATTTGAAGTCTTGCTTGTTAAGGCGCCCATTTCTCAATGAGATCCGCAATGGTGGCTGGCGATAAACCTTTTCAGCCACATTTTTGGGATGTAATCGTTTGCACCAATATTCCTGTTATCCATATAGAAGCTCTTTTTAGGTTTAATGCACCACAAATGAATTGCAACAGGCGCATGGGATAATCTTAACCTTAAATAGTGGATCAACATCGTCATCAATGTTGAACTGAGAGAACTCTAAATTGGCCTTTGAAGCAATATACAGAGCCATTTCCTTCTGCAAGAAAACCCGGTAATATTATATTATTATAAATTAAGAGAGTAAATGAAATCTGAAAAATAGTAAGCTGCCATAAAATAAGAGACCACATTTAAGTAACTGGGGCTGAGGCAACAGCCAGCAAATATAATAGTGGATCACGCTGGTCTTTGTATAAGAAAACAGAGGAAGAAAGTTTACCCAGAAGAATATATAATCATCTACTTAAAGAAAAATTGGCTCTTGGCTCCATACAAACGTAAGATCAGCATGGCTACTACAAGTGTAATGTTTTTACTACCACAGTAGGGGATTCCCCTACTCCTGCATTTCCCTAAAAAAAGCGTAATGGTTTATGCATCTAATCAATGTGATTCTACAGGATTGCAGATTCATGATAAGTTATGGATTAGCAACTTCCCAAGGATATAAGGAGACTAGGGTTTTGTATCTTGGGATTTTAACCCACTTAGTAATGTGACATTTACAGAAAGCAAGTATTTGTTTTGTATGTACTCAAATGGCTTGAAATTTATCACAGAAATACATGGTTTTGACTTTTGACTTCTGAACAAAGAGCTGGCTCCATGGTTGAAAGGGGAAAGATTGCATACCTGGTAGAAGGACAAACATTGCAACACAAATTTATCCATGGAATCAAGTTCCAAATCAAGTACATCATCATAATCTTTTATCTTCACAAAAAAAAAAGAAAAAAAAATAAACATCATGAAAAAACAGAAGTCAAGTAAAAAACAGTAACTACAAGCTGCTGCTCAAATAGAACATGTGACACGTAGTATAATGATATAGATGTATCATGTATGCAATGCAACCAATGATGCACGCAGCCTAGAGAGATACTCCCTCCATTCCAATTTATAGGTTGTTTTGGCTTTTCTAGATACACAACTTTTATTATGTATCTAGACATATCGTATATCTAGGTGCATAGCAAAAGCTATATACCTAGAAAAGCCACAACGACCTATAATTTGGGACAGAGGGTGGTACCTATCATCCCCAATGAATGTTTATGCTAATTCACCAAATCAGATGGTAGTTTGCTAAAAAAACAGATGGTAACATACTGCAGCTTTATATTCTCCAACTGCATGATGGCATGAGGCACGTAAGTATAGGCACTCTATACTTGAACCTCCATATGTCAAAGCAATTGATAATTCTTTAATAGCACTCCTGCAAAAAGAAAAGGTGAAGGAGCACCTTAGGAAGCTACCAAATAAGCATTTGAGATGAACACTTGAATACTAGTACAAGCAAAACTGTTGATGCTAGCATTAAGCAAGGGAGAATCAATATGGAAAGAACGGCTTTGGCATGTATTGCAAGATAATTTGGTGAATCATGTTTGGGAAAAAGTTTCAAGGTGCCAACTGTAAACTATACATAATACAGAACCCAAGACAGTAGTATTTGTTATATCCCACTTGTGCTCTAATTAGCATTTGTGTCTGGTGCAACTATAATGATACCTAAACACAAAATTTTCAGCACAAAAAAAAGATAGAAAAGCATTGCAATCACATAGAAAACAACATCCCTATAGGAAATCCAGTATCACAGCAGCAAGAAAAAGGCAACTGATTCCATTCTGAACATTAAAAAATGATGGCTAAAAAGTACCCACCTAAGGCCTTGTTTGAAAGCACAAATATTTATCTCAATCCACATGTGTTGAAGTGTATTAGGTGGAAATTAAACTAAGTTCCACTCCAACACATGTGGATTGAGGTGGATACGTGCAAAGATCTAACAATTAACAGGCAGCAGAGAAGTAAAACAACTTAATATGTTTCATTGTTAAACAGTCCCACACTTAGAAGTAGAAGTATCTCTATGACAAACAAGACATAAAATCAGCAAAAAAGGATACCTATGTCGACCCATTCCATGGTAGAGAATTCCACGAAGATGGTATGCTTTTGCAAACCTGGGAAATACTCAAACAAATTAAATAAGTGACTAAATAGATTTAAAAAAATCCAGTTGAGCAGATGAGTAGATGACAAAACTGATTATATACCTTGAATCAACTTGAATAGCTTTCTCAAGGCAATTCAACAACTTCTCTGGATATGCCAAATCAAGATAAAGCTACAACACAAGAAACGACAGTAGCAATAAATCAATTACCCCAAAGAGCAAATCCACTTCTTGTTTAATAGTACAAAAGCACAATCAAAAGCTTCATTACAGTCTATTACAAGGTTACAAACCTATGCTAAAGCTCATTCAAGGTACCGACAGACTACAAACAATATGTGACCCTTCGATGCCTCTTCTAAAATCATGAACCGTCCTGGAGTAGACTACCAAATAAAATTTGTTGTTCACTGCATTTTATCTAAGAGATCTGCTACACTCTCAAACAATACCTTTGTCTACAGTTCACCAAATCATTTGGTGAGCCACAGAGATCAGCAATCCAATGGACACTAAGTAGTTCAAAAACTTGACAGAAGTAATGCAAGCTGCAATCTTCATATAAGTAGAATTATTATATACAGGTGATTTTCGTAAAATTGAGTGACTGTACATAGCTGAATCTGACAGTACATAGTTGGAACTATTAATAATGTTGAACAGCAGTACCCACAAAACTATACGAAAAGGAAATGTGTTCTTTTTTGTTGCTTTCATGTGCTTTATGATGAAAGGAAATGTGTACAAACTACACACATATAAGACAAGAAGACATGGAAATGCAGTGTTGGAAAATGGAATGTACCTGGGCAAGGTGAGCCCAACAGTCAAGGAAATTCTCATCATACTTTAAACCAATGAGATGCTCATCTTCAGCACGTTTGTACTCTCCGAGTGCTGAAAGTGTAAGACCCTATAACAATAAGACATTATTTGACAGAAAAACAAGAGAAAATCTTTAAAGTCCAATATTTATATATTTTTTGTTTTGCGTTAATATTAGTAACTGCCTGAAAACTAACAAAAATCAACAGTAGATGTACAATTGCATGCTTTTGAAGAACAAAAAAATAACATGATCTTGTTGCCACTACTAATACCTTGTTCACTCTTTTATCCTCTTTATTATTTTTAGTTACTGGGAGCTCAAGAAGAACAAAATTTCCATGATTTTGTTACTGTCACGAATACCTTGTTCGCTCTTTTATCCTCTTTACTGGTATTGGTAGGTCATGTTGAGCTTCCTCTCTAGCCTACCCAACTTGATTGAGACTAAAACGCTTTGCTGCTGCTGTTATTCTACGGTCTCATAAAATTTTATAGCTCAAATTTAAACATACTTTCTTACACTTAATTTGACACACCATTGAATTAAAAATATATACAAATACACAGGGAAAAGGATTATAGTTGAAATGGCCATTGTTGAAGGGAAAATGATGGGTGAAACTGTGAAAGGAAGTACTTTGGTACAAATGGAAAGTGTTCCCATCTTATTATAGGACCAAGTAGGGAATGGCAAAAGAAACATTTGGCAGAAAAGCATCTACTTACAAAATAAGTGTGAGCAGAGCTGTTCTTCTTGTCACGCTTCACACAAGTCGAAAGATCTTCGAGTGCAGAGTTGTAGTCCTTGAATTTGAAGTTCACAATTCCTATAATGAGTGAAGATATGCTATCATAAAAATGAGTACATGGCATGCCCCAGCCCTAGAAGCATAGTTATACAATTTTATTACTATAAAGACACGAGGTGAGCATAAAGATTTGGTGTCGTTTTGTTCCCATCAAAAGATATACGAGAAGTGGCATCAATGGCAATAAGAATTCAATCATGAGTGCAAGAGTAAGTAACCTCTTTCATGTAAAATATCAGGAGAATTTGGTTCAAATTCCAATGCTTTAGTCAAGTCTTCAATGGCCTGAAAAGTAAAGGATCCATATGTAATATAGATACATGTTTGAAAATGTGTAGCTGGATGATCTTTATTGTTTCTTTTTTTCCTCACTGACTAAATACAGGCTGTAATTTTGTTTACTCAATCAAAATGAGTTTTGAAATTAAGACAAATAGAGAAAGTGTACCTCCTTGAACTCTCCTAAAGCAGCACGAGCTTGCCCCGTCGCTTCCATGCCTCCCCAGCCGATGGGTTAGATTGTATAGCCTGCAAGAAAAAGAGAGGTTATTTTACATTTTACTATAACAGACATTGAAGGCGTACTCAATATCTAAAGGTCTACCTTGGTAAAATCAGAAATAGCAGAATCCAATTCTCTTTGAAATGCATGAGCTGTGCCCCTTCCAATCAGTGCCTCAGGATACGTAGGAGTTTCTCGCAATATCTAAATGGCCAATGGCAAATTATCAGGTTCCTTCTTTGCATCAGGATACATAATGGAGCAAAAATCATGGTAACAGATCAAAACCTGATCAAAAATGGATATCGCTTGGTCATACCTTCCTTCATTTACCTGAAAAGATGTAACTCATCCATTATGGTCATGATAATAATATAGCATCTCCTATATATTGTCAGCACCTTACAGAATATTTTATCAGAGTAAAATCATTTTGAATAAACAAATGTAGCTAATTGGTTGTAATGCTTGTTTTCTGCAGTCCTAAGCAAGCATTCCAAATACAGCCTTGGCCCTTGGCAAGCTTTCAGATGTTACTACAATATTTTTTTTGAAGCAAAGTTCCTTCACATACTATAAGAAATGTCACTGTGCTGAATAATTGGATTGTTAGCATGTCTAATACTCCGTATCTGGTATCTATAACTGTCGGCTGCCTCCTGGGATTCTGCCCAGCGTGCTGCCTAGGGGCTCTCCCGGCATGTTACCTAGGATTCTCCTATTAATTCTCTAGTTTAGCGTCTCCTAGTAATAATTGTAACAGAACTCTTCTTCACATATTGAGAAATACAAAATCACGTCAAAGCTCTAATATGGACGATACCTGTGCAATGCCTCTTGAAAGTCGGAAATCCAAGCTTATAGATTTTGATGACTTCGAAATTTTTGTAGCAAAGAGTGTTTGATCTAGCGAAATGGTTTCGCTTTCATCAGTGCTAGTTCTGACAGTTACACCTTCAGCTCGGCCATTTATTTCTTTCACTACTTTTGCTTTGTTTTTCTTATCTAGCTTTGGGCCTTCTTGGAAGCTTGATTCCCTGTGCTGTCTTTCACTGGACTGCTAGAGATTTTATTATGGTCTGCTTTTTTATTATAATTCAATGACTTGGTGTCACCATTTGATGAAACTTTGGAACTGCTAATGGCCTCTTCACAGACAACCGTTTTTGTATCAGCCATTGTTGTTGCAGCGAGCGACTTGTCAGCAACACGATCTTCTGAGATAACAACTTTGGTATCACAAGTTGATGCGTCCATGACATGGTCTGCAGACTCGGTTGTTTCGCAAATTTTAACAGAAGAAACCAGTTCTTCGAGCTCAAGCAATTGTTTCAAGTCTGTCGTGTCACGGACAGCGATCTCATATCCTTGCTTCCAAGCAGCTACAGCATCCTCTTTTTTGTCTAATGAAGACAGTGCCTTGCCTGGTAATAGTAGAAAACAATAGTGTTAAACTTACAGGTGAAACTTGCTTCAGAATAATCACCGCAATACAGGGATAGATCGCTATCCAGGTATAACGTGTTGTATTACAGAAAAAAAAGGAGTTCAAAGAAAATGCAGTGGAACTCCGCCTAGGTTGGAGTGCCTTTGGTGTTCCAGCATAACAGGTCCCAAGCCCTGGTAAAGGAGGAGGGTGTGATAGGCTTGGCGAGCCAACATCAAAACTTAGCCACTTTCATGGAAATGAGACCCAAAAGATTCCCGTTGGGGCGTAACCCTCTTAGCGATGCGCCATGCCGGAACCCGGGTATGGTGTTAAATGAGCAAGGGCCGGGTCGTCACCCCCGTGGCGCGCCGTGTCTTGATCTGGGCACGGTGTCAAGTGAGCAAGGATCGGGTCGTCGCATCCTTAGTGGCGCGCCACATCGGCGCCCGGATGTGGTGTAAAATGAGCAAGGGTCTTCACACCTCCCTCGGCGGGTGCGAAGGGTAAGGAAGCTAGTCGAACCAACCAAGATCCGTTTAGGTAGCTGGAATGTTGGGTCCCTCACGGGTAGGTTAAGAGAGCTAGTTGACACTATGGTTAGGAGGCGTGTAAATATCTTGTGCGTTCAAGAGACCAAATGGAAGGGTCAAAAGGCGAAGGAGGTGGACAATACAGGCTTCAAGCTATGGTACACAGGGACAACTTCGAGTAGAAATGGAGTCAGAGTTTTGATCGATAAGAGCCTCCAAGGTGGTGTGGTGGAGGTGAAAAGGCAAGGAGATAGGATTATCTTAGTTAAACTTGTCATTAGTGATTTAGTCTTAAACGTTATTAGTGCGTATGCTCCCCAAGTAGGCCTTGATGAGTGTGCTAAGAGACAATTTTGGGAGGATTTGAATGGCATAGTCAGGGCTGTACCAAGTAGCGAGAAACTCTTCATTGGAGGGGACCTTAATGGCCATGTAGGAGCATCTAGTACAGGTTACGAGGCAGCACATGGAGGTTTTGGTTTCGGAAGAAGGAACCAGGAGGGAGAGGATATCCTAGACTTTGCTACAGCTTTTGATATGATGGTAGCAAACACTTTCTTCCAAAAGTGAGAGTCCCACTTAGTGACCTTTAGTAGTGGCTTGTCCTGCAGTCAGATTGACTTTTTCCTTGCAAGAAGGGAGATAAACGTGCTTGCGTGGATTGTAAGGTGATACCTGGGGAATGTGTGGTGTCTCAGCACAAGCTAGTGGTGACTGACTTCCGCTTTCTGATGCAAACTTGTAGGGCTAAACAAGCCAAGATTGCAAGGACAAAGTGGTGGAATTTAGAAGGGGAGACATCAAAGGTCTTCAAGGCAAGAGTTATTGAAGAGGACCCGTGGAAGGACGAAGGTGACGCCAACAATATGTGGGAGAAGATGGCGACATACGTTCGAAAGGTTGCTGCAGAGGTGCTAGGTGTGACCAAAGGAAGTGGATGCGCTATGAAAGACACTTGGTGGTGGAATGAGGATGTTCAAAAGGCAATTAAGGAGAAGAAGGAAGGCTATAAGAGCTTCTTCCAGGACCAGAGTGCAGATAACATAGAGAAGTATAAGGTGGCAAAGAAGGCTGCAAAACGGGCAGTGGCGGAGGCAAAGGGACGTGCTTATGAAGATTTGTACAAGCGTCTTGATACGAAGGAAGGAGAAAAGGACATCTATAGGATGGCTAGGACTCGTGATAGGAAGACGAGGGACTTTACTCAAGTCAAGTGCATTAAGGATGAGAGGGAGCAACTCTTGGTGAAAGAGGATGAGATCAGACAAAGATGGCAAGAGTATTTTGACAAATTGTTCAATGGGGGGAACGAGAACTCCCCTGTTCAGTTGGACGACTCGTTTGATGGCAACAACAGGCGCTTTGAGCGGAGGATTCAAGAATCGGAGGTTAGAGAAGCGTTGAAAAGGATGAAAGGGAGCAAAGCGATGGGCCCGGATGGTATCCCAATCAAGGTGTGGAGATGCCTTGGGGATATAGCTATAGTATGGCTAACCAAGATGTTCAATAATATCTTCCGATCGAACAAGATGCCTGAGGAGTGGAGAAGAAGCACTTTGGTACCAATCTACAAGAACAAGGGTGACATCCAGAGTTGTAATAACTATCGTGGGATTAAGTTGATGAGCCACACTATGAAGCTATGGGAGAGAGTCATCGAGCACCGCCTACGAAGAAGGACACGAGTATCTACCAACCAATTTGGCTTCATGCCTGGAAGGTCAACCACAGAAGCAATCTTCTTGTTAAGACAAGTTATGGAGCGATTTAGAGAGCAGAAGAAGGACCTACATATGGTTTTCATTGACTTGGAGAAAGCTTATGACAAGATACCAAGAAATGTTATGTGGTGGGCTTTGGATAGACATAAGTCCCAACAAAGTACGTGACCCTCATCAAGGACATGTACAACAATGTTGTGACTAGCGTTCGAACCAATGATGGTAATACTGATTACTTCCCGATTAGAATTGGGCTTCATCAAAGGTCAGCCTTGAGCCCGTATGGACGAGATTACAAGGGACATTCAAGGGGACATCCTTTGGTGCATGCTCTTCGCCGATGATGTAGTGTTAGTTGATGAAAGCTTGGCGGGAGTAAATAGGAAACTTGAGTTGTGGCGGCAGACCCTTGAGTCTAAGGGTTTTAGACTAAGTCGGACTAAAACCGAGTATATGAAATGCGACTTTGGCACAACGGCTCAGGATGAGGGAGATGTGAGTTTGGAAGGTCAAGTCGTGCCTAAAAAGGACACCTTCCGATATCTGGGATCGATGCTACAAAGGGATGGAGATATTGATGCAGACGTTAGCCATAGAATCAAAGCAGGATGGATCAAGTGGCGTCAAGCTTCTGGCATTCTATGTGACAAGAGGGTACCCCAAAAGCTAAAAGGCAAGTTCTATAGGACAACAATTAGACCTGCAATGTTGTATGGAGCCGAATGTTGGCCCACAAAGGCTCGACATGTTCAACAAATGAGTGTTGCAGAAATGCGCATGTTGCGTTGGATCTGTGGTCACACAAGAATGGACCGAGTGCGGAATGATGATATACGTGATCGCCTAGGGGTGGCACCAATTGAAGAAAAGCTTGTCCAACATCGGTTGAGATGGTTTGGCCATGTCCAGAGGAGACCGCCAGATGCACCAGTGCGCTGTGGGTGTGGAGTCCCAAGCCAAGCTAATAATATAAGGAGAGGCAGAGGAAGGCCGAAGTTGACATTGGCGGAGGCGGTGAATAGGGATTTAAAAGCTTGGGATATATCTAGAGATCTATGTTTGGATAGGATTGCCTGGAAAGCAGCTATTGAAGTGCCAGAACCATGACTTGGGTATCTTGTTGGGTTTCAACTCTAGCCTACCCCAACTTGCTTGGGACTACAGACTTTGTTGATGTTGATGTTGTTGAAAGAAAATGCAGTGGGACAGCTGCATCTTTGTGTTAAGTTGGAAACGCGATTTGATATTTCTATCCAGAAAGGATCCCAGTTCCTGAAATACTCAGTGCTTTCCCAAGGGATTTCGAAGCCAAACATGTTTGTTTGATTAATATGTAGATGGGTAGTGCTTGGTTGGGAGTGGGAATAAAAAAAAGGTACTCATGTCATTCAGTGTATCTACAGTCTACACTATCTGCAAAGAATAAGCCTAAGCATTGAAGCCACTCAAAACGGTATTCCTGAGCTAACAATACAGAATTTACTACTCGATTTAAAAGTAACATATGCAGCAGACTAGTACACAGCCAAACAGAGACTAAGCGAGGCAGACATAATTCTCCACAACCAAGCCAAGGCAACCCGACCCTGGCAAACTAAGCCGAGGGGCAGAGGAACAGAAGGTTGCTGCGATGAACAGGGGAGCAATCACAGCCGAAGCGAACCTTTGAGGACGTAGGCCTGGAGCAGGGCGGGGTCGAGCAGCAGCGCGCGGTCGCAGTCCTTGACGACGTGCTTGTGGAGCTCGAGCTGGGAGTAGCAGAAGGCCCGGTTGCTGCGAGCGGATTCGGCGGGTCAGAGCAGATCGGAGGGATCTCGCGGATCGGGGAAGGGGAGAGCGTGCCATACCAGAGGTCGTGGATGGAGGACGGGGATCGGGCCAGAATGGAGTCGAGGAGGCGGATGGCCTTGGACCAGTTTCGTGCGCTGCAGAGGCGCGCGAGCTCGGCGCGTTCGGAGCCCATGGCGGCGGCGGCCAGTCGCCGGCTGCCGGCGGGGGCGGGAGAAGGGCGCAACCAGCGTGCGGTGGAGGGGAGGATTTGGCGATTTGGGGGTGGGGCTACTCTTCCATTCTGATGACGACTGGTTCGCTTTTTACGCACCGGACCCTCTCCTTTTTCTGATTTTCTGTTCCGCTTCTTTTGCTTTCTCTTTCGTTGGTGTGAATGTGACGCAATTTTCTTTTTGTGTCTAGTGCTTTCTTGCCGATGGGTCCCTGGTATTGTAGGGGGGGGTTAAGCACGTGATCTCTTTGCCAGATGCACGTGAGTGAATTCTGTTCTAGTACTCCCTTGGTTATAGAAAAAAAATGCAAAACTAGAACACTCTCGTGGTTTAGTATATCACAAATCAAGTTTGACAAATCATAATAAAAAATTATAAATAATTATAATATTAATAAATTTTATTAGATTAATTACAAAATATATTTTTAATAAATTAATTTGGAGTCATAAATATGAATACTATTTAAAAGGATTTTGATTATATATGAAGTGCTTTAACTAACATGTACTCCCTCCGTTCTAAATTATAAGACATCCTAAGAATCTTAGAGAGTCAAACTATCTCAAGTTTGACCAAACTTATATGACAATATAATAACATTTATGATGTCAAATGAGCATCATTAGATTCGTTATCAATTATATTTTCATAATATGTCTATTTGATGTCATAAATATTTATAGTTTTTTCTATAATTGTTGGTCGAACTTAAGATGCTTTGACTTTCTAAGATTCTTGGAACGTCTTATAATTTGGGATGGAGGGAGTATATCATAATTATATCTTCTTCTTGGAGACAGAGACAGTATATTTTAGTAGAATGTATATATAACCTACATAATAATTGCATTTATCATGGAGATGATGCCATCGGATCATTCACCAAACTCTAATGATTTAAAGGATTTTAGAAGGAAAAATATGCATAAAGGCCAAAGATCTAATAAAAATACTAGTTTACTGGTTCAATGGTCTAACTATTGGTTTTTATTTACAAATATAATATTTATTTCTCTTCACTTATATGAAAATATGTATAAATTTTCTACCACACATCCAATCAAGGACTTAAACTTGGATAAATAGGTTCCACCATAAGCAACACAACCGGATCGGGCTTCCCCACGGTTGGTGCGGCCGGATCGGGCTGTGCCGGACCGACCTAGGGTTTGTACGGTGAATCGCTCGGCAGTGATGCGAGATGGAGGCCTGCTCAACGGTGGAGCCGATCTGGCTCGCGCCTCGGTGGGCTCGGCGACGCGGACGGCGGCACAGTTTTCCCCACCGTTTGGTGGATGGACAGACTCGGTGGCCGACGTAACCGCACCGGTGAAGGGGTCTAGCGGCGGCGGGCCGATCTAGGTATCTCAGGCTTGGATCTGCCGGTTGTTGCCCCATGCTGCCCCCTTCTCGGTGTGAGTGGTGCTCCGGCGATGCAGACTCGGGCGGGCGTTGCCTCGGGTCGGAGACATTTTTCTCAAGCGGCGGCTTGGGGGTCGATTTGGACTCTTGGGCACCGGATGAGGATGCCAGTGTTGGCACCGACCATCTCGACAAGCCGTCCAACCCGCCCTCCACACAGACCACGTCGCTCCGAGGCAGCCCGTGAATCGGCTCCGACATTCACATCAAAGGACACTGTCGCCCCCTGTTTTTCTGCTGCCTCGCAGCATCTAGTGAAGACCCTGCCGATCATCTCCGACATCTAGTCGTATGCAGGATCGACTTGGATGTGCCTGTGCAGGTTTTTGGAATACGGGTGAAAATCCTGCCTGACGGTGCTGGGCCGGCGACAATGACGCAATCAACGTCATCTTCCCCCTTAGAGGCGTCGTTGTAATTCCATCTTCCTTTCATTGATGATGGCGTCTACGGACATCATTTACCTTCTTGAAGGCATCAACACAAGCACAACTGCTCCTAGCCATGCCCTACCCTACGACATTTGGGACTCAGCTGCGGCGCTAAGAGCAAGCCAAGGACGCCCTCTCATTCAAACAGAGGGTCGAAACATTTATCGTTTGTTATATTGTCCTTGTCTATGTATAAAACTACGATTTTTCTCTCTTTTATTTTTTCTATTTACTTTTGTAATAATTGGTTGTGTACATCCCCAGATGTAGAGGCCGGATATTGAATATCCTTTATCGAAAAAAATATGAGAAAAAGTTGTGAACATGTGTCACATATAGTTAGTTATTTAAATGGATACACATATTACCTTTGCATGATGCTTTAACAAAAAGAACAATTTCAATTGAATGGAGTTTTTTTTGGCTGAGTGTATTTTTGGTGGTGCCAATTAAATATCACTCATACATATACTAGTGTTCTCCCGTTACTACAATGCACATACACTTACGGTGGTAAATGGTAAGAACACTCCACATTCACGTGTTCACAATAGGTGGTGGGACGTGGTAGTACCATACTCCCTCCAAAAAAAAGAGTCATTCTCTCTTCCTAAAAATTCAACAGTTTGTTAACTTTGACCAACTATATTTAACAAAATATTAATACTTATGGTACATAATTAGTAGATTTTGAATATATTTTCATAACAAACTTATTTGGAGATATAAATGTTAGGTAAAGTTTAGAAAGTTTGAGCACCACGATTCTCACTCTATTTTTAGAAAGGGAGGAGTATTACTTTACCTACCCGGCCCTGCATGATGCATGCATACTGAAAGTGGTAACCACTACTAAACAGACGATTTTTTGTAGTCGGCTCCAATTCTTTTATAGGAACGCTTTAAGAAACTGCCTCTAATTAGGATGGAGGGCACCTTAGGGTCACCTTAGTAGTGGTCAGTCTTAATGCGTTGTTTCCAAAATTGTCACATCATATGAATTAAATAAAACTCGGATGGAACAACCACTCTCAATGTTCATTTTATAGTTTCATATGCATTTAATTTCATACTCAGAGAGAGTTGATATTCATGGCAAGAGAGTTTCATCTAGATGAAATCCATTTTACCTCTCGCTCTCTTCTTAAATGCACTGTCATGTCATTTAAAATGTCTATGTGGCAACACATTTAATGTGAATAAAACTTTAACGAAACTCCCACTAAGACTAGCCTAATACATGAACTATAGTTTAGCACCTAAACTTTAACCTCTAAATTTTAGTCCGGCTGGGCTATTTGGATCCATGGGCTAAACTTTAGTTCTTCACCCTGAAATGACTAATTTTTTCCTCTCACTACTACAAAAATGATTTTGCGATACGTTTAAAAATGGCCTCGAACTCTCGAAGGCGGGCGAGTTTTTAAACCGCCCCGGTTAATGTCTAAGATTAACAGTGGTAGTCATTTTTATAGACCGAGTCGGTCATAGTCAACCGCCTTGCAAAATCAATTTACGGAGGCGGTTAAAAATAACCGCTTACTAAAACATATTAACGAAAGCATGCATTATAATAGGATCGTCCCTAAATACCTCTATTTTTGGAGGCGGACCACTTATAAGGCTCATCTCGATTACACTACTAGAGAACAGGTCTTTCGTCGATGTCCAAAATGAGCTTTAGTCTCGAATTTTTTCTGCGTTCGGGACTAATAGGTCTTTAGTCTCGGTTGGTAACACCAACAGAGGCTAAAAAGTCTCCTTTTGTCCCGGTTGGTGTTACGAACCGGAACTAACACATCCCTCGATGCGTGGTTCCAAAGGGAAGAGTCTCATCTATTGACAGTGTGAGGGGGGGGGGGTCCAAGGTTCGAATCTCATCGGGCGCAAATAGGTGAAGGCTTTATTTTTTTAACTGAAAGGGACCTTTAGTCCCGGTTCCCGGATTCCTAGTCCTCGGGACTAAAGGCCGTCCCTGTAGTAGTGTTAATATTCTCGAAGCCCAACAAAAAATTCAGTATCTAGTCCAATATCTATTTCATATATATAGAGTGGGAGCTAGGACTTCACTTGTTCCCCAAACCCATCTCGTCATCCCTCCACTCTCTCCCTCCTGCAGTGGCCCCTCCCCTCCAGCGGCTCCCCTTCCAACGTCGCCCCATCCCATCTCATCCCGATGGTGTCCCCCTCCCCTTCTAGTGACACCCCCTCTCCTATCCCTTTGCTCTAGCGCCCATCCCGCCGCGAATCTGGCTGCAAACTTGGACGGCGAAGCGGCCCCTAGCCCCCTCCTCCCTCTGCTCCGGCACAACGGCGATGCGTGCTGGGCGTGGGGAGACGACAGAGGTGCACGGGTCCGCATCTGGACGATGATGCAACCTCCTCCCTCCACCGTCGCGGCCCCTGGCCAGATCCTCCCTCTTCGGCGAGGCGGCAGTGGTAGCGGGGCAGTGGTAGCGGGGCACAGGATCCGAATCTGGGTGGCGGCGGCCCCGCCCCCCGGCCCCCCTCCCTTTCCACCGACACAACGGAGGCGGTGCCCTCCCAGATCCAGGCCCGTGCATGTTTTTTTTGTTTCTTCTAAACGATTAATATAGTAGGGCAAAACAATCGCCTCCGTTAATCAGCATTTATCGTGACCTTCCATTGGAGCCGATTGCCCTTGCCTCCGAAAATAAAAAAACGACTGCCTCCGTTAAGTTTTATGTAGTAGTGTCTCCCACTCCAAAAAAACACATATATCACCTTCGGGAGAAAAAAGTGCGGGGCGCGAACGAAAGCACCATGGATCACCGCCTCACGCTGACGCTTCGGTCGACGATGAAGAACTCGGGGGCAGGGCTGTCCTCAAAGTGTCCATGCCCAACTCACACCTCGCCTCGGCACCGTCCTCCCACCACACGTCGCCGCACGTGTCCGCACCGGTGACTACTTCTCCAGCCACACCGGATCCAACCTCGCCCTCTTGCCCTTCGTCGCATCCTCCTGGCGCGCCTCCCTCTCTCTCCCCGGCGCTCCTTTATCTCTCTCTCTCTCTCTCTCCGCTACTACACAATTTATTTACCGTGACGGGCAAAAAGGTTTAACCAAGGCGGTTTATGTAACCGCCTGAGATCAAAGGTCGCGGTAAATTGTGTCCTTAACCGAGGCGGTTTGGATGCCCGCCATGGTTAATAAAATAAAAATATATAAAAAATCTAGAAGCCATCGATAGGCCCGTTGAGCCCATCGACGAGGGCCACCAAGCCCAAACAAGTGTCGTCGGGGTGCTGCCGCGGGAGTTCAGGTGGGAGCCGGATCCGCTACCCGCCGCCGCCGCCGGATCCATGTCGCTCCTCTCTGCCGCTGGGGACAAGGTGGCGGCCGGATCAGCCTCCAGGGACAAGGTGGCGGCCGGATCAGCCTCCAGGGACAAGGTGGCGGCCGAATCCGTCTCCCGGGACGAGGTAGCGTGCGGCTGAATCCGTTGCCGGACTCGAGGTGGGGGCGGATCCATCGCCGGGGATGAGGTAGCGGCCAGATCCTTCTCCAGGGAGGAGGTAGCGGCCAGATCCGCTGCCGGAGTCGAGGTGGGGGGCGGGGGGGGGGGGGGATCCGCTGCCGGGGACGAGGTAGTGTCCGGATCCATCTCCGGGGACAAGGTAGCGGCCAGATCCGCTGCTGGAGTCGAGGTGGGGGGCGGATCCGCACTGGCCCAACCGCCTCCACCTCGCTCGACCGTCACCATGGCAGCCGCACGCCTCCTTGTGGCGGTCCGAAGGGGAGGGAGGGGTGTCGCTCGCGTGTGGGGAGGGAGAGAGAAGAGAGGGGAGGGATGTAGTGGTGGTTGGGGAGGGAGTGGGCATGAGGGAGGGGAGGGGGAGACACCCCCACATGTTGTTATATATGAGCCCGATACTTCGGGCTTTTTGGGCTAGTAATTGAGCCTTTATTTATGAGCCCGATACTTTGGGCTTTTTGGGCTAGTAGTTGGGCTCTTATTTTTGGAGGCGGTTGTATTAAGAAAACCGCCTCCGTAAATTCATTTTTCGACGAGACGGTTATTTATGACCGCCTCTGTTAATAAAAAATAATCGCCTCAGTTAATGCCTCGTTTAACCTTCGCGGTATATAGTTTTGACCACCACAGTTAAGATTTCTCAAGTGCCACATGCAAAATAAATTATGTAGTAGTGTTCGGGCCTCCACATGTGCGCGAGCTCGTCGACCATGGCAGTTCCGACCACGGCTACGGTGGATCTGGCCCCACCTCTTCCTCCGGGCAGTCGCAAGCAGGGGCGCCACGTGTGTGGGGCGGGGCAGACACAACGCGACGCGGTGCGGGCAGGGCGGCGTGAGGCAAGGCGGGGATGAGCAAGGGTGTCCGTAGCGTAGGGCGCGTGCGGGCAGAGGCGCGCGGAAGGTGCACGGGGACAGGGGCGTGTGGGGGCATGGAGCGTCTAGCAACCGCCCTGAGGCAGTTTAGCCTAGTTTAGGGCCTCTTTGGGAGCAAAATATTTTAGCCCGGAATTTAGCAATTTGGTCACTTTAACCCTCCTATTTGGATCCATGCATTTGGCAAAAGAAAGTGCAGGATTAAAGTTTTGCCATGGATACAAACAGGACAGGACCTAGATGTAAACTGAGCAAGAACACTAGGTCCAAACACGCAATCACTACATGAGAAAAACATTATTACTGCTAGTTGTGCTGGAGCCGGGCAATACACTAGCTTGCTTATCATCACTGCATGTTCATACAACGAATTGTCTTAGATGTAAATGTGATCCAAAGATATCTTTATTTATTAGTGAAGAAGGAGGTTTATAGATATATATTATCGGTGTGAAAAATGACGGTCGTTGACACAAAAATAAATAAATTAGAACGCCCAGATACATACATAGAAATTACTAAGACCTTTACGCGATGGATCTCGATGGAGCTGCTTTTCCAATGACATGAGGCACCGTGGCGTGCCCCATATGCGTGCATGGCACATCATCATGCAATACCAAACCGCAAGCAAAGAATATATCCAAAGCTAGCGGGCATCATCTTCTCAAAAGAAACGAATAATAATCCAAGCATAAATAGCTAGCCGCGGACGAGGAATAGGCGGCACATGCCAGTTTATTAATCACCACCAAGAGGAACTAGCTAGTTAGCTAGTCTTATTATATTTTTATCATCGACGGTGATCATCGATCGAGGAGAGCCCGTAGTATATCAGGGTAAGTCAGTTTTTTCTCACACAACACACACACACCATTCAGTTTTTGCATGCCGTGCTTTGTTCCTCACCCTAATTAAAGACTACTGGGAAAAAGATGGGCTGTTAAAAACGTAGAATTAAGAGGTATGATGGATATAGTTGGTGAGATCTAGTTGGAGTCGGTGGCTCTCTTATATGCATACATGCCGCCTAACGTTTTAGCATGAACACATCATTCTTATATATTTGTTAAGAGTAGACTATAGCTAATAATAATATGTACAAAATTAAAACTGTAACCAGTTGTTGTTTGCCTGGTGAGATCGATGCATGCCATTCTAGAATACTGCAACTTTTCATATATTAGATTTCTATATATTCCATAGCTAATATGGGAGCCCCTGCCAGCCCAAACATTCAGGTCCGCAGAGCTGATGCATGCGCACAGGGATCAGCCGGGCGGATACATTAAATCACATGTCAAACTGAGTCGGTCGATGATTATTGCACATATTTTATATGGAAATTGTAGTTTTTGTTTGTTGCAATTTCTGTAAACATAATCTAGTTTATGTTTTCTAGAGACCTTAATTAACTTAGTTGCACAAGTAAAATGAATTTAAGTTTAGCTACTTGTGGGCAAATAAAATAAATGAAAAGGTTTGTTTTTTAAATTTTCTTGCTACAATATTGTTATCAACTTTCACTAGCATATTTGTAAATAAATAAATATGGCCGAAGCTACTACTACGTTATATGCATATGCCTATATTGGAGGCGATGGCCATATAGCGCAATATAATAGCTTCCTCATTTCTTGCACAATCATCATTGTGTCAACTTGTAATATTCACACACACGATCGAAACAGAGTTTCTCTTGGTTTTTCTAGTTAAAGAGAGCGCTAGCAGATCATATATATATATATATATATATATATATATATATATATATATATATATATATATATATATATATATATATATATATAGTTGTGGCCTCCGATCCGTATGTTATATATGTGCTAACATAAAAGTGTACTGTTATTATAGAATGCATATGTTATGTGTCCTCATCTTGCTGTGTGAGGAATTGAACCATGGGACCAGTACTTATGCATTTCTATCCAACTTTGTGTCAATTAGATGACGACGAACAACAGCTGTCCCAGTTACGCAGTGGAGGAATTCGAAAGGCGCACAGCTGGGATAGGACCGCAGATGCTGCGAGTGAACGGGCTCACGCTCGGCAACGCTGTGCTAGCTGGAATCCTTGTCGGAATAGGCAGCTATGGACTCGTTATCGGTATCGTGCTTTCGTTCGCACCTTATTTCTGGGAGCCAACACCTTATTCCTGCCAATCCTCTCCTATGTTGCCTCCAATGCCTTAACCACTGACTCATCAACAACCACCTCTTCAAAATCAGAGAATTATTTGTTAATCTTCACTCACTGTAATTCATCGGTGCACTTGTTTCTAGTCCTGATTTGGGCAGGCCTTGTACACATTGTTGGAATCAATACATGTACAACAGTCGCCGCAAGCAAAAGAGAAGGTCGAATTATTGGGATCCCTATGGTACTGCTTGTCTACGTTACGCCGATACTTCATGGAATAGGCGTATCGCGTATCCGATACGTATCGGATACGGATACGCCGCGGATACATATCAGAGGAGTATCCGTTTTTTTATTATTTTACGGAAATTCGGATACGCGTATCTGAGTTATCCGATACGGCCTGGCCCATTTATCCGATACGGCCTGGCCCACGAAGAGGCCTTCACGCCTTCACCCACGCGGCCACGGCGACTCGCGACGCGCCTGCCTCACTCCCGTCGCCCGTGCCGCCGCTTCCCCGCGCGGTGACGGCCGCCCCGCTCGGCGCCCGCCGGCAACCGGCGACGAGCCCTCGCCGGCGACGACCGACGAGCATCCGCCCCTGCTCGCAGACGACGTCGCGACGAGGGTCTCCTCTACTCGGCACTTCGCCCAGGCAGCCCGTGGAGTTTCCCCGCTCAAGCGCCGCTCGCCCCCCGCTGTCCGCCGGCCACCGGCGAGTCGGCGACGAGCATCCGTCTCTGCTCGCCTGGACCGCCCCTGCTCGGCTGCTCGGTCCTCTGCTCGCCACTTCGTCCTGCTCGGTGCTTTGCTCGTCACTTAGCCCAGCGGTGAGTTTTCTTCCTCCTTCAGTTCATCATAGCAGATTAGCAGTAGCCAGTAGATGTCTCTCAATTCTCTCAATTCGATCTATGCAGTAGATGTCGTCCCTCAATTTGAGCGCTGCTAGTGGAAGTGCAAATCCTAGTGTAGGCTCTGCAGCCACAGATGCAAGTGCAGTAAACATCAAGGCTCCACTTTGGAATCATGTAAAAATTTTAGAGAAGCCTAAATCTGGGGGAGGAAACACATTTTGGCGCTGCAAGTATTGTCCATTGGAAAAACTGAGTAGCTACTCTAGAGTTGAAGCTCATTTGCTGCAGATTAAGGGAAAGGGAATAAGTACATGTCCTAAAGTTTCATATGAAATGCTTAGTGCAATGAGGAAGGAAATTGAAAGGTGCAAAGATCTGGTGGAAAGATCCAAGTCAAAAATTGTTTCTCTACCTACTGTTCCTTCCTCGGGCAATACTGATGACACTTCCAAGAGGACCAAGAGGGGCCCAGCTTCTGTATTGGAAAAATCTTAGAGATTGGATGACCGTAACCACTTGGATGCTTTAATCAGTAGGTCAATTTATTCAGGAGGGGTAGCATTTAATTTTTTGAGAAATCCATATCTTCGAGAAGCTTTTAGCTTTGCTTGCAGCCACAACATGCAGGGTTATGTGGTTCCTAGTTACAACAGAGTTAGAGAGGGCCTTCTGAAGCAAGAAAGAAGACACATTGAGCGTTTGTTGGAGAGCACAAATAGCACATGGTCAGAGAAAGGAGTCACAATCTGCACAGATGGTTGGTCAGATCCTCAGAGGCGACCAATCATCAATTTTGTTGCTGTTTCTGACAAGTCACCTATGTTCTTGAGGGCTGATAATTGTGAAGGTGAGATAAAAACCAAAGAATTCATTGCTGAAAAGTTGAAAGGTATAATTGAAGAAGTAGGTAGAGATAATGTGGTTCAAATCATTACATACAATGCTGCAAATTGCAAAGGGGCTGGTCTAATAATTGAGGCTGAGTATAAAAACATATTTTGGACACCTTGTGTTGTGCATACCCTCAACCTTGCTTTGAAAAGTATTTGTGAACCTAAAATAGGAAACAATCCTTCTGATGATCAGATATTTGTTTGGCAGCAACTTGAGTTTATTACTGATGTCAAAAATGAGGCTGCTATGATAAAGAATTTCATAATGAATCATAGCATGCGGCTTTCAATCTTCAATGAGTTCAGTCATTTGAAGTTACTTTCTATTGCTGAAACAAGATTTGCCTCTGTTGTTTGTATGTTGAAGAGGTTTGTTGAGGTAAAATCAGCCCTCCAACAAATGGTGATTAGTGATAAATGGAGCATCTACAAAGAAGCCAGAGATGATTCTCCAACTCCAACAGCCCAAATTGTGAAGGACTTGATACTGAATGATGTATGGTGGGACAAGGTGGACTACATTCTTAAGATTACCATTCCTATTTATGAAATGATTCGTATTACAGACACCGACACACCATGTCTTCACTTAGTTTATGAGATGTGGGATTCAATGATAGAGAAAGTGAAGAAGCCATATATCGATTTGAGGGCAAGGGAGAAGATGAGGAATCAGACTTGTATTCAGTGAATTATGACATACTGATTGCTAGGTGGACAAAAGGAAATAATCCACTTTATTGTTTAGCTCATTCACTTAATCCAAGGTACAAATTGCCATTCAATTTTTTTTTCATTTAGTTCACATGTCTCTCCTGTCATCTAAGTACCATGTCATTCATAATTTTACCATTCACTAAATCATAAAGACAAATTGACAATTACAGATATTATAGCAAAAAGTGGCTTGAAGAAGGTGTTGGCCATGAACCACCCTACAAGGATAAAGAGGTGTCCAAAATGAGAATGACTTGCTTCAAGAGATTCTTTCCCAACCCAGAAGACTTAGCAAAAGTAAAAGAAGAGTATGCAAGGTTCTCTAGTTGTTCAGAAGAATTTAATGATCCCGACTCAATCCATGATAGATGGGCTATTTCTCCCATGACTTGGTGGACAAATCATGGACAATCTGCTCCCTTGTTGATGAGTTTGGCCATGAAATTGCTTAGCCAACCAGCCTCATCTTCTTGTTGTGAACGAAACTGGAGCACTTATAGCTTTGTCCATAGTGTGAAGAGAAATGCCTTAACTCCAGAGCGGTCTGAAGATTTAGTCTTTGTGCACTCAAATCTGAGGCATCTGTCTAGAAGAAGTGATGCATACAAGACAGGAGAGACAAGAATGTGGGATGTAGGAGGGGATGCTTTTGATTCACTTGGTGGTGTTGGCATTCTTGAAGTGGCTGACCTGTCCGTTGATGAACCTGATTTGCAAGCTGTGACTTTCGGTTTGGATGCTCAGGAGGTTGATGTTGTGGTTGACAATGAGTCAAATGAGGAATAGGAGCTTGCTGGTTGCTTGCTATTGCCTTTAGGATCTTGTTGGTTGCTTGTTGTTGCCTTTAGGATCTTGCTGGATGCTTGCTGTTGGCTTTTATTACTTGTGTTTGATTTGAGACTACTATATTTGTTTGTTGGAGACCTTCAGAATCTACTATCCTGTAATAATAGTACACTTAAGTTGTTATTTGAGACCTTGAGACCTACTGCTAATTTGCATTCTTATCTATTTTATTTTATTTTTAATATCAAACGTATCCGCGTATCGGGTTGTTTGGGATATTGGCGTATCTGTATCCGTATCCGTATCCGTATCCGTATCCGATACCGATACGCGTATCCGTATCCGTGTAACTTAGCTGCTTGTACAGGCAATTTGGTCAACTTACCTTGCGGTAACTGCAGTATCACTCCTACATTATGTCTACTTGCATCATTATCTACTCATCGTGATTCTTTTATCCATCATCTTTGCTGTTATCTTCACTAAAATAGCATTTAAGTACTATGAATTCCAAAAGGCACGGCGCTCTTTTGCGTTTGGACGCAACCCTCCTCTTATTGTCGGATATATGAAGCAAGTGCAAGAGCGAAGCAACCATGGCGGCATACCTGCACCAACAGCTGAGCAGCATTATTGTCCTCCTCCACTTATAGTTATGGGAGAGGACATAGATGAAGTAGAGAAGGGGGCTCATGGTTTCTTCTTCAAACGGATGTGCCATAACCAAGATGCCAGAATGACTACTACTAATAGTTCCGGTACCGGTTTGGTGACTATGGACAAAGTCTGGCAGTTCAATGATGACACGAGCCTGATGTCGTCAACAACGACATGGCGGCGCCTCAAAGAAGTTTGCCTTTCATCCACGTTGTTCAAACTACTGAGGTGTCGGTTTGCAGGCTACACGGTTGCTGAAGCTGGCTTTCAGCAAGTCCGTGACTTCTTCTTGCATGTGTTGCTTAAGGAAAAGGATAATCATGAAAGGGTGCATGGCATGATAACAGATGAGCTTTCTTTCCTACATGACTATTACTATTCATCCATCCCAATCCACTACTCAAATTTCTGGCTGCCCATACTAAACATCTGTATTTCACTCTTGACTATATGCCACTGCTTGTTGCTAGCTGGAATGGGCGTGGGTGGCTCCATTTCAGACATACTTTCCTATGGAAATGAACATCTATTTCAGGTTCACTGCCATCTAGTTTGCTTTTCTAAGCTTAATACATATACTACTGATTTCAAGCAGGCGAAGTTTGGAAATTTAGTGTACGATGTTGTTCCAGTAGCGATACTCCTTGTACTAGTTGTTCTTGCTGAGGCAAGGGAGATTGCTTCATACATCTGCTCTAACTGGACCAAAGTAGCCCTCTTCAGTCGTTGTGTAGTAAATAATCATGATGCCTGCTGGCAGCGATATCCCCGAATGGAAAAATGGATTGTTGGGCGTGTTCTCCGGTGCCGGTGCAACAAGCTGATGACCCAATGGGATGACAGAATGTACCGAGGCTCAGTGATAGTGCTCCATCCAAGAAGAATTGATCCAGTAATTTCCCTTGTCATGTGTCTCCTTCGCTTGCCCGACAGAAAGAAGAATGTCATGGTTCCAGGGGTGCTCAAGGCTAGGATTTTCAATGCACTGGCAAGTAACAATGGGCTCCTGACTGATCCCAAGACGTTCCTCTGCCGGATCCTTGAAGATGATGGCATTGGCAGGAGCAACAACGACTTTCTCTGGGCTTGTGAGAGCGAAGGTATCTCTGATCTCCTGCTCACATGGCACATTGCGACAAGCATCCTTGAGATAAGGCAGGCGCAGGGGCAAGGGCAACAACAATCACCTCATATTTCTGACGACATGACTGTTGCCACACACTTGTCACGGTAATAATGTGCCTACTTTTTTTCCCAAAACGGGAAGTTCTATTGATTTCATGATTGTTACATCAAGGTGAGACACAGGTACTGTGCCTACTTGGTGGCCTACGTGCCGGAGCTGCTTCCCGACAACGATGAATGGTGCAAGAGCTTGTACATGGCCGTGAAGAAGGACTGCACACGTGTGCTTGATGCCCGGGTAGCATCATCAGCGCCGACGGCAGCTGCTGCTACTACTAGGTACAGGAAGCTGCTGTCGTTGTTGCAGGAGCCAGAGTCGGAGCGGAAGCATCATGTGGTGCTAATGAAAGGCGTGAAGCTTGGTGAGCAGCTGGTGAACAAGCTGCTGCTGCCGCAACATCAAGAAGGAGAGGCCGCGGTGGCATGGAAGTTCCTCGCAGAATTTTGGTCACAGATGATCCTGTACATAGCTCCATCCGACAACCTCAACGGGCACGCTGAGGCGATAGCCTGCGGCGGCGAGCTCATAACACTGGTCTGGGCATTGCTGATGAACGTCGGGATTGCCAGCAGGCCCAGCGCGCGCGGCGCAGATCAGGGTTCTTCTTCGGCTACTGCTGACGACGGTGTTTGATTGGATTTGTTTGCTAGTACCTCTATATATATGCATTGCATGGATTGGATCATCACATGCATTGTTAGTTCTCTTAATTGGAAACTCCTATTTAAACTCTCTTATTTTTCTTCCCTTTCCCATTACCGCTAGTTTTATTTTGCGTGTGTTGATGTTTGAGGATTGATGAATGATATCATATGTGATATGCCATGTATTATATATTCCAAATGTTTGCTGCTTTGACGATCTTGGTAGTGTTCATTCTGTGTTACTGTTATCTCTATATATATGGGTAATTCCAAATGTATTATATATTCCCCACTATCTGATAATAGATATATAGATAGCTATTTGCATGCTAATAAGGTTTTTGGCAAATGACTATGTTGGCGTCCTTTTTGCCAGTACTGCTCGATCAAATCTGGGTCAGCCAACACCGATTCATCGATGCAAATGGCAGATAACTTATGTGTTACGTTTATCTGTCACATGTGTTATAGAAAGCACAAAGTACTGGCATTGCCTCTCTCTCTCTCTCTCTGTGTGTGTGTGTGTGTGTGTGTTCCATTTTTACTTTGATCGTGGGGGCTCAGGTCTACACGTACTTTATCTTCCTTTCTTTCTATTCTATGCTGTCTTTTCCTTTTGGTCGCCCAGGCCGGGTGCGCGCGGCGGCTCATCGAGGGCTACCGTACGTGGCTGTTGTGTCACGACGATGACGAGCACGCGAGCACTGACAGTCAGCTGAGAGAGATTATTGTGGAAGATTGAGAGCGTGCACGGTTGTTGATCGAATGTTGTTGAGGTAACTACTACTAGCAGTGTGCTGATGTTGAAATATGTATGCCCACACAAACAAATCTGCAACTATATATATATCAAGTGCCGCGCATATATATCTTCAAATTAAGTTCGTTGTTTAAAATGATGATCCTTCGATTCATCGGGAGAAGCGAGCGAGAGCGATTATATATATATATATATATATATATATATATATATATGTGTGTGTGTGTGTGTGTGTGTGTGTGTGTGTGTGTGTTAGATCGTGACGTGAATGACTGAACATATATGCATGGATGGCTCTTTATCTGATTGATTCATCGATCTATATGTTATATGTGTGATATAATATTCATTGCATATGTCCCCTTCTTGAATTTGCCCTTAACGCCCACAAGAGAATTCATTGTATTATTTGGGACAGACCACCCTGTAAGCTGACAGCATGCAACCAATGGGCAAGAATAACATGTGAATCCAATCAATGTTTGAACCATATTGAGAGCAGTCAATGTTGTATTAAACTGAGCATCAGGGAACCAGTAACATTTTCATGAATAACCATGCATACGCTCTGCTCTTTATCAATGTTTTTAAGGCGGTAAGGCGAGGCGTGACGACTGACTACCGCCTTACGCTTAAGCGACTAAGACGTGAGGCGAGGCGACGCCTTAGCAGCTTAAGGAAAACTTAAAAAAGCAGCTTAGAGCAGTAGATAATGAAGAAAAATGAAAAGGAAAAATAACAAAGAAAGAAGAAGGAGCCAGAAGTAGCCTGGCCCAGCCCACCAGGCAGCTCATATATGCCCCTAACCTTCCTAGGTCATCTCTCGAACTCTCAATCCTCTCCGGTCTCCAGCGCCGCCGCCTCTCTGTCTCTTGCCTCTCCTCTACCACTCTGCCTCCCCTCTCTGTCTCGCTTCCCTCTTTCCTCCGGATCTTTTTCTCTTGCTTCCCTCTCTCCTCCAGCGCCGGGAAGACAGCCGCCTCGATGGGGAAGATGGTCGCGGCCCGCACAGGCGGCTGCACGGCTCAGCGGCGGGCGGGGCGGCAACTTCTCCCATCGGCGCAGGAGAACGCGTCGGCACGGGCGAGCTGCGGCTTCTCGTTCCCCTCCTGCTCCCACGCTCTCCTGCTCACTGATGTGGAATCTAAGGCGAGTCGTCTGCTGAGGCGTCGTGCGTGCAGCGCCTTGGCGCTTAAGCGACGCCTAAGCGACGATTAAGCGACGCCTTGAAATCATTGCTCTTTATTCCTATCAACTTTAATGAACTTCAATAAACCAAGGGAACCAGTAGCATTTTTCCTGAGCAGAAAGTTATCGCGGATTGATCTGCAACTTCAATGAACTTTCTGCTGTTTATTCCTTCACAATGCAAAAAGCTTTCTAGTAGAGTCGCCACCAGATAATGTAGAACCACCCATTTACAGTGCCAAGTGCGTAAACTGAAGACTGGGAACCATCAGCACAACTCTGTAACTGAGGCCATACTAAGAGACAATCACACTGCTCATGGATAGGATGAGCTGACAAAAGCAGTAAGTCAAACTTCGACAAAAACACACACACACACAAGGCATGTAGGCAAGATTCTCTGTTGGAAATTAACAGTTGACAGTAGACAATTTGAAACTTGTAATTTTATTCCATACTGTGCTTTTCTGTAACACCCTAAAATTTGAAATAGAAATTAGATTTGAATTTAAATTAAATTTGATTTATTTCAAGCTTTTTTTTGTGATCATAGAATTAAATAAAACTAAAACAAATCTCATGCTAGGGTTCAACATGCTTGTGCATCTCATGTTGCTGCATTTTCTTTGTGTTGCTTGGTTTGCAAAACTTGAAAAGGATTTCAAAACCCTTTTGAAAATTCTATTTGCAAAAGAAAAGAAAAAGGAAAATAGAAAACCCTTTTCCCCCCTCTCTCTGTCTTCGGCCTCGGCCCAGTCGGCCTGCCTCCCCTCTCCCTTTCTCTCCCGCGTGGGTCGGCCACCTGCTCGGTCTCGACCCCCGCTTCGCCTCGCTCGACCCCTGCACAGCCTCGAGCTCGACTCGGCCCCGAGCTCGACCCCTCCTCGAGCCTCGACCCTCGACTTCCGCTCGGCCTTGACCCCTCTCTCTCTCTGACATGTCAGCCCCTCCCCTTCTTCCTCCCCGAGTCCGTCCGGACTCTGCCTCGCGCCGCAACCGCCGCGCCGCGTCGTGCCGCGTGCGGACTCCGCGCCCGCGCCTGCGTCGTATCCGCGTGGGACTCCGCCCTCTGCCGCTATATATAGCGCCGTACCCCGCCGTTTTTCCCATCTACTCGCCTTGCCCTCGCCTCAAGCTAGCAGTAGCGCCGTCTCGCCGCCGAGCCGCCAACCGCCGTTCCGCGCAACTCCGGCCGCCGGGAACCGCCGCCGCTGTTCCACATCGGCCGCCGTCCTCTTCCGCCTTCGAGCCCCTCTGAGCATCTAGGTGAGTTCGCGGCTTCATCCTTTTGCTCCCCGACCAAATCCCATGCGAAACCGAGCACCCTAGCTCGGAATCATCTCGCGCTGCCGTGTGCAGGACCTCCGCCGCCGCTGCTCCGCGCCGTCGGCCCTTCCCGACCGTCCTCGAGCCCCTCCGAGCTCCTAGGCGAGTTCACCTCTCTCTCCTCTATCTCCCGGTGCCCTCGGAGTCGAAAACCGAACACCGTAGCCTCTGATCGACCCCCGTCGGCGAGCACGGGCTCGGGCCAGCCATGGCGCCGCCGTCCTCCGCCCTGCTCCGGTGGAGCGCCGCCCTCCCCCTCCCCTCTTCTAAACTGAGCCGTTCAGATCGGATCCGGTGGTCCAGGATCAAAGATACCCCTTCGCAGGGCTATTTTGCTAAAGAGACCCTCGGGTTTCCAGCCCTCAACCCGCAGTCCTAAAGTGGATTCCAGCAATACGCTTTTCCCTCTGGAAAACGTATTTCCTTTTAGATCTGTTTTATTTCGAAAATAAAAGAAAATCCCTATTTACAGTTTTGCCACTGATTTTAAAAACCTTATAATTTGCTCGTTTTTAATCCAAATCGATTCGTTCAAGTTGCGTTAGATCCGTTATTTTATGCTCTACCCAGTAGTATAGATTTCATCTATGTTAATAACTTTTGAAAATCAAAGTAAATTAATTCTTTTAATGCTTTAATCTTGCCCTTTTCAAAATCTTGTTTAATCTATATCTTCTTCGTTTTAGATCCGTTTTGTCCCGTTCGAGTTGCGTTGGTTTCGTAACGATAAGATCTACCTGTTAGTAACAATATTAAATATGTTTTATTCTCTGAAATAAACTGATAATTGATTAATCTATATGATCAATGGTTTTCCAATTTAAAATCAATTAGGGTTTTCCACCTTGGCTTTTCATAAAACAAAACATACTTAGTTTAATCTTGTTTTTACAAAGCAAAGTAATGTGACTTAATTTAATTTGGGTATTTCTCTGAAGTATCCAATATATGCTTTTTAAATAAAATAAATGAAGTTTAATTATCTTATAAAAGCTAATCTTCGGTAGACGTTTCTTTTCCTTTATAGATCCGATTAGTGTGATTCTCGCGTCTGCGTGATCGTAGCAAGACGTAGACTTCTTTTGAATCTTTTTCATTGATTGGTGTATTATTCTAAAGTAGATATATTGTATGCTTTGTATGATTGTTCAGATGCTTGTGTGGTGTTTATGATCTTGTCCAATCAGTGAGATTCACGTGGAGATCAAGAAGAAGTCATCAGAAGATCGAGAATCAAGTGAAGAAAGGATCTAAGAGTTTAAGGCAAGTTTAACATGGGATCATCCTTGTTACCTATTCACTTTAATTCATCTAATCATATTGCATGTGTCTAAATTGATTCCTATTTAGATCTATACCATAGCTTGTTACCTTGTACCTTGTCACCATGGGTTTCTATGCATATGGGTAGCTCTGTTATGCTTTACATGATGAATATTGAATCGAATATTGATTAATGATATATGCAACAATGAGATAAAATTGGCTTTTATAGCAACATGGAATATGACCCCACTGTAGGGCAAAAGCTGGGACTCAAATGCAACCATGAGTGCTATAATGGCTCTGGCTTTAGTCAAGTATGAAGATTCGTACTAGCATGTTGACAGTTCGTGAAAGGCATCATTGCCGAGCTGGTTGTAGGGCATGTCCTAGGGTGGTTATCGCTTCGAAAGGTACCATCGAGTAGGGGCTTTACATACCCCTTGTCATTGGGTCCGTAGGGCCTGTCAACATGTTGGGAAGACTTTTGAAAGACTTTATAGTGTTCCCTGCCCGCTTACCTTGGAAGTGTTTTGGGAGTTGCAAACCCGGGCATATGGGCAACACGGCTTGTGGGTAAAGTGCGTAACCTCTGCAGAGTGTAAAACTATCATGATAGCCGTGCTCACGGTCACGAGCGGTCTGGAAAACTCACAGTGTTAGTAACTCATGTTGTTGAACAACTTATGATGGTAAGTTTGGAGATATGAGATGAAAGATTGTTTCATTAATGATCATGTGGTTACCAACTGGGTTAAGCATAACTAAAGCTAATTGTTGTTAAAACTTGACCAAGTTAAAAGCAACCGCAGTAAGACAGTGTCAGCCTTTTGAGCTTCATAACCCTGTGTTAATCTTGCTGAGTACTTTAAGTGCTCACCCTTGCCTTATCAACCATATCAGATTGCAAAGAACAACAGTTAAAGGAGTTAGGTTTGTGATCAACCAGTCAGTTGTCCCTGTGAAGTTGGAGTCTTCATCTGAAGTTCGGAGTTGTCTTTCCGCTGTTCGCTGTGTTGAGGTTATCCTTTGACCTTATATGTTCTGTATTTAAGTATTGCCTTTTGATATCACCTTAATTTGTGGCTATATGTGAGATTTGACTTACTGGGCTCACATATGGTGTAAATCTGGTTTTGTTCTTAAAACCGGGTGTGACATTTTCAAACTTGACACAGCCACCCTTTATAATGACTTGTAATTCAGAAATGACACACACCCATGAGCTCTCAATTGATGAATGTTTTGTAGAGAGCATAGAGCATTCAGTTCAGTTTACCTGGAACTACTCTTTTTCTGTTAAACTCGTTCAGAATTCTTTGTTCTTGTCCAGTATGAATTTTATGCAGTATTCTTTATTCACCATTGTTGGAAAGTTCCGTATTTAGCTATTCTTTAACAGTTCAGTATTCTTTTTCTGTTAAACTCGTTCAGTATTCTTTATGCACCGTACTCCCGTACTGATAAATCTTGCAGTCAGCTCAAACAACACTCAAAAGTCAGAACTTTGTTGTGTGTAATACTTTCAGATTATTATGTACTGCATATTAGCCATACTTTCATATTATTCTATACTTTGAGGATTCTGTTCACACCTAAATTTTAATTACAAAAATTTGACCAGTGATCTCTAGTAGGGGAAAAAGGGGTTCATTATGTCAGCTTCGTTGACTTCGCTGACGGTTTTGTTTAGTACCTCATTATCCTGTGTTCCCAATCAATATAATACTCTTTTCAGGGTGTGATGGTTGCCAGTGGACATTATAGTTGAGGATCGGGCCTCTCTTTGATCAAGTTAGGCAACATGTTGGATTGTTGGTGCTTTGAACTATTGCTGAAAATCAGTTCCAAAATTGTGTCTGTACATTGAACTTTTTCTGTGTTTCAGCCTTTTAGGGAGTTCCATCATATTTTATTCTGCTAGCAATGCTTCATTCTTAGTATATTACAGTGTTGGTGTGTCGGACTTCCTTCTGAAGTCGTCACTACAGTCTTGAGAAAGTTGCTTCAAACTCGTATAGTACTGGTTCCAAACTTTGTGAACAAAGGCTCTGTAATTTAAGTAGTTTTTCAGCACTTCCGATATGTTGGAGGCACACCAATGAAAATATGCATGGACAGTAGCATGATAATCCAGGTACCACTTGTACTATTTTTAGTTAATTGTTTGGTACTTGTTTGAAGAGTAATTTGGTAGTACTTATTGTTCTGTTCTATTTTTAATTACTTGTTTTTTATGGATACTTGGTTATTTTTGGAAGCATGGACAAAGTAATTTGGTAGTTGTAAGGACCCTGCTTGGCAGCAGCTTTGGTAGGTTCAGACCGTGGAACACAGGTTCGAACCGTGGAGCACCGTGGAGCACCGGTTTGATCCTGAAAAGTGGTTTGGGTTGACCCTGAACCTTTTTTAATTAAGAGTGGAGCACATGTTTGGGAAGAGGAGCGCTCCGCTACACCCCCCTTGCAGGGCGATGCAAACTACATGTCCTGCCAACTTGTCACGCGTACGTGGCGGCTAAGTAGGCCTTGTGACTGACTGGGAGGGAGTATGGGCATTGGGCGTTAGGCCATTCCAGCTGTGAAGTGGTTACTATACGGAACAAGTGATATATAGACCCAAAGTTTTGTATAGGCGAGGACAGGAAATGAATAACTCAAACTATGATTCCCAAATTCATCTGACTTTTTCCTCGTTTCTTGATGTTCTTCTTCTTCCAGATTCCAATTCTAGTTCAAGTTATCGTTACTTCCTCGGCATGAACGTAAAATTTTGGTTTCGATCGAGAGCAAGGATTTTTTTCCCGGGTGCACTATCTTGATTCTGTAGAGCCTTTTCACCGCCCGATGAAGTTTGAGCAGACTATGACAACATCCATGGAGGGTCTCTCGAAGCCATTCGAGAGAGGTGCTGATGCAGCAGTCAATGGTTAGCTCAGCTATCCGAACCGGAGGTGTGGCGCATGACGATGGATGTGTCGTTGGGTGCTTTGTTGTCCAAGATGGATGACTCGGCGACGCGGACCGAGCGATTGGAGTTTGTATATGTACCACCACAACCACCGCCGGCGTCGCATTGGTCGGCCGCTCCACCACCACCACCACTGTCGACGCGTTCTTGGATCGTCCTTAATCTGGGACTGCGCACATCTACGGGATTAGGGCGCTGCACCATTATTCCCTGACTCCGGCATCCGAGTTAAGGGCAAGCGGGCAACGACAGTTTGGGACCCGTACAACATCGACCCACGGGCTATATGTTATGCCTCTCAAGTCTCCTCTCATGAGTTTTGGGCATTCTAATGCAGGGAATTGTGAGTAAAATAGTTCGCCCACCCCCTGTACGTCCCTAAGTTGGAATTTCCCAGATTTGATGGCAACAACCCTAGCCCCTAGGTTGTGGAAAGATGGCTGTGAGATGTACTTTGATGTATATTTTCTTGATGAAACTGGAGGGGTGTGCACCCCTACAGGAATTTATTGAAATGAAGAAAGTAACAAAGAAGTACATATAAAACAGTTACAAGCAGGAGACCACTGCTAACTACTAACTAGGGGATTAGGAAACCAAAAAGGAGAAGAATAAGATGAAAGCCAAAACTGACAAAAGCCTTGCTAAGATAGATTTGCTATCCATTGATTAATCCTTGGAATAAACTTTCTTTTTGTCCTCAATAGCAAATACTGAAGCTCAGACTTGAAGTGCTCTTTTGTTGATTGAAACTTTGGGTTCACCTTGACGGAAAATGAAGTCGTTTCTTACCCTCCAAATCGTCCGGCACATCAGGATTATTACCTCCATGAAAAATGGAACTTGTAGTTGGTCCTTAAAGTTCTGGATATTCTGAAAAGGGTGAGCATTTTGATCCACCTGAATGTTGATCCACGCCCAACATTGAAAGGCAAAAGGGCATTCCAAGAAAAGCTGAATCATAGATTCTTCAATGTGGTCATTACACAAAATGTTGTTGTATTCTTTCTTTTCAACAGTTCCCTAGTGCTTAGCTTAGCCTGTCCTTTATGAGCAACCAGAAAAAAACTTTGTGTTTGTTTTAGCACTGGGTGAAGTACAAGATGACCACTGAGATGATGGTAAGCCTTTTTACTGAAAAGTTGATTGAATTCCAAATGAAGACCCATCTGTCATGTAAGTCATTTAACTGTGATCCGTCCATTATCATCTGTAGTTGGACCATTTTTCCATGAGCTTGTTGAGAGAGAGGTAGGTAGAAGAGACTGTGTATTGGGATTTGGTTCTTTCCATCTGCAAACACGTACTACCCTTCTTCTTTGCAAAAGAGAAGAGCTTTGGAAATTTATGCTTAATCAGTTCATCATTCCAAAGGCCCCCCACAATTGACAAGACTTTCCATTTCTGACCTCAACTCTTGCCATTCCTTTGAATTTGTCAAGAAGTTTAATAATATCTCTCCACCAAAAAGAACCCTTCTTATTGCTTCCAGGAAGCTTTCCTGAATCATATATAATATTTTTCCCAAACAAGAGAAACTCAAGGTATGTCCTCTTTATTGAAAATTTTATGAAGATGCATGCTTGATTAAAAGTGCCTCATTCTGAGTTTTAATATTAATCACCCCTAGGCACGCAGCCTTAGGCTTTTGCTTTGCATTGATATCTGACTTTGATGTCTATTTGGTTGGGGAGAATACGATGAAAGCTAGGGCACATCGTAATCTTGACCAGTAGGATACTAGGATGCACTATGGTCTATGTATACTGCTTTCATGTCTAAGATGGGAAGTCAAATCATAAAGGAGAATCGATAAAAAAAATACTAGCTAGCTAGCTGGGCTGGGCATATACACGTAGGAAGCTTATGCCGTTCGTCCTGGACTCCTGGCCGGGGTGACCAGCACCCCTTCGTGAGCATCAACTAGCCAACAGCTAGATAGTACAACAATCATGGAGGACAATACAGACAAAGGGGGGACTCAAGCTCAGTATCACCTCTGAGAGGCTCCACACCACTGCTCATGCCTATGTAACTCAAATGAATGGTTAAACGCAAAATTGCAATTTCTGAAAAATCATGCCAGCTGATTGGCGGATGATGACATAAAGAGGTAACAACAGTTCTAGGGAGAACCAAAAACCTACAGCGACGGTACAAATGTTACTGGAATTTTTCTAGGGGCCTATAGAAAATTTTGACAACATTTAGGGGCATATAATAAATTTTCTCTATTTTTTTTATAAATAGGGCCTTGCCTAGGGTTTCTTGCACACACCAAGTTAGCTCAGTCCACACCCCTCTTCCTCCTTTGCATCTCTGCCGCCGCCGCCGTCCCACACTGCCCACCTCGCCCTCGACCATAGTCGTCTTAATCCAAGCATGCTCCTTTAGATCCAACGCGAGCACACTCACCTCCCTGGTTGCGAAGGCGCACTGCCTCCCTCCACCGCTCCCCGATGAGAAATTCGATGGATCTCGATGCCCTCGCCAACATCCCCACCCAAACGCCATCCCCCAACCAACTGCTTCACCGTCATCGCTTCTACTATCGCCGCTTGTCCAGTGACCCCTCTAAGCCTTGAAACCATGGACATGCCCCTTCCCTCCCCCCTCCTTATGGGCAACCCCGAACCATAGCGCCAGTGAACCTCGTTGTCTACAAAGGCAAGGGTGAGTTCTTCGTCCTTTTTCTTAATTTATTGTTTTCTTTATGTGTCTCAAATGCCTAAATCATGCATGTGTTTACCTTACTAACCTCCATCATATGGGCACCTTGTAGCCACTAGCATGCACATTTTTTTTATAAAAAAGTTATGTATTTACTACCAATCTATATAGCTAGTTCATAGCCACTAAACCAATAAATTCCTCTAAATCTAGCTCACTCCAGAACCACAATGACTCATGTCACCTCCATATTTATTTCAACCCTTGGACCACACCCAATAAGATTTCATGAGAAAATTATTTCAATTCCATTAGAATCTTTAACTCATCCCTTATATGACGTTGGTTGTCCCATAATTTGCATCATTGTTATTTGTACTAAGCCTCACACTTGCGCTGTTATGGCAACTCTAGCGCCCCATCGATAAAAGCAACAATGTGTACCCGTCGATAAAAGTAGCATTGTGTTCCTTCGTTTCAAGGAAACAATGTCTGAATCACCTTTGGAGGTTCAGTAGCTCCACATTGTACTTGGGTCCCACCTAGAATCTCAGATTATCTGAGACTTGTTATGTATTATGAAGGTTAGGTAGAGGCCCTCCTGTGAATTCGTCCCTGGGAACGGTGGTCATTCCCACCCCCGCCACCTAAATCTAGTCAGAACATTCCTATCTCTTTATATGAAAACACATGCGCAGAAATTAGGACATGGAGAAATAAACTGAGTATGTGAGTAGTTCAGCATGTACATAGGTATGGAACCTAACATCATCACATGACAACAAATGCTATTTGATAAGAGAGAGTTGAATGCATATGCAAAGGAGAGAGAGAGAGAGAGAGAGAGAGAGAGAGAGAGAGAGAAGACAGAGAGAGATGAATGGATATGCATAAATAGGTGAGATCGACTCTTGTTACATCTGATGGAAAAAGCAAGCATACTTGACATGGATTTCTAGTAAATACCAAAAATTCTCAACTTGACACAATGCATATATGCACATGACTAGCTTCTAAACAATACCCTCATGTTCTTACAAAAGAAATTTCGTTCTACCAAAGGGTTTATACAACAGATCGAATTTCACATATGCCATCCTGTGCAATATTGCAATGATAAACAGGTGGCAAATCGCAATGGACACTTCAAGTAACACTCTTCTCCGGTTAAAACAAAAGAAAAAAAAACATCATCCGACAAATTACAATGTTCCAGGGAAAAAAAACGTCAATTGTCAAAAACACACCATGCAAAGTAACGTACGTACTAATCAAATCTGAGAAGTAAAGTATATAGCAAACACATGAAAAGAATTTATACCGAGTCATTGCTTACTCATCGATCAAGCACTTCACCGATTAAAACAAAAAATAGCACTTAGTCTGTGACAAACTACAATATTCTTGGAACTGAGATGCCAAATAATGTCAAACAATAAAAAGAAATGGCTATAATCAGGTTTCTGTAAAACAGCATAGCCTAAAAATCAGCCCACCTTTCAAACCTTACAAAGGGGTCAATTGCTGACAAATCATGTGCTAGCGCATTATCCATGTGCCCGAAGACACGATAAATAAAATTAAACGGCGCAGTCATCTTGTAGGCCTTATTTTCCATCTGGAGAAGTCTGCGCTGATTTTCAATCCATTCATTGGTAGTGTCAGGCACTTGACAATAATCTAACTCATAATACATTGGCCCCGAATATATCTGAAAAACCATCGACTCTAGCAACCTTGCATTAAGCATGAAGAAGTTGGCAAAGTTGGCATGTGATTTGTTGCCTTTGTAGTCTACCAACACAATTTTCTTGAGTCGAATGTCAATGGTCCTGAGAAGATTCCGCTATTTACGATACCACGCATTTGGCTCTCCTGCTTTTGTTGTCTGGGAAAAGCGTACAAGAGACATAAAATGGTGAAAATCGAGGCATTAGAAAAGGCATCGATGCCATTGGAATAAGTGAGAATAAAAGAACTAATGAAGATGGGAGCTATAGGTTCTGTCACGCACCTTGATGTACAAGGTCTCCAGGCAAGGAAAGCATTTCATGATCTCAATAACCGCATCCAAACTAAGACGGCTTTGCATTAAAGCTAAAATCTTCACTGTGGGCATCACAGTCATTGAGCTAACAAGGCGCGATCCCTACAATGCAATAAGCACAGATGAATACGTACAGATCGAGGGTTATAATAGTAAGATCATGATCGGTCAAATTAATTAAGAATTTTGGATTCCTTTGAAAGTGAAATTGAGGAGATACAGATATATATACCTGAAAAATTGCAGACTCAAGCTTGAGCATGGGGTTTTCTATAGAGAGTTGCCCCAAAACATGCAGCTTTGGTGCTGAGACTACAGTGACGACCATTTCCATAGGTTTCCAATGTGGAAAAAGTATCAATCTTTCTAGACTTGGGGCATCCTCCACTGTGATCTGTTTGCACGTGCCCCTCCAGCATGTCAGAGCCAGCACCACACAGATGCTTCTAAGTGTAGGAGACGCGATTCGGACTCGGGAGCACTCAATGCCGTAGGATAGCATGAAGCTCTGCAGGTTAGGGCAGCCAGCGAGCAAGGATTGTAGAGAGCTCTCGGAGATCGTGACATCCAGAAGACTGAGCTGCTCGAGAACCGGCAAGTGAAACAGACCGCTGGCATCGCTGCTTCCATCCGGGAATCCACAGCAGCCACCGAAGTTGGCAACGCGAAGAGTGGACGAGAAGCGGCGCACCGATGCCGGCAGCGGCGGCGGGAGCGGGGTCTCCTCATATGGACGATGGCCGTAGTTGAACGCAAGCTCCTGGAGGTTGTCTAGGGCGGGGCACCGGAGCCATCCTTCCAGGGTCGCGGCCGAGGCGGTGTCGCTCAGCTTATTAAAGTAGAGCGCGGGGACGGTGAAGCGGCGGCCCGTGCCCTCGTGCTTGGAAAGGATGCTCGAGATCTCATCGAGGGAGAGGTCGGGATCGTCGTAGGGCAGCAGAGCGGCGAGGTCGAGGTTGAGAGGGGAGTTGCGCCATAGGGGGCGCCAGCGGGAGGAGAGTACCTGAGTTCGGGCGCTCTCCTTGGGTGGAAGGAGGGAGACGATGTCGCCGAGGATGCCGTCGGGGAGGCTGCTGATCCGGTCCTCCACGCGATCTCCTTCACCGGCTTCCTCCAGCCTTCTCCTCCACTTGGCTGCGGCGACCCTCCACATGGCGGCGCGGTGACCGGCGATCGGCGGCCGACGGGATCGGGAATGGGGAATCGGAAATGGCCAGCCGTAAACCCTAGTCGGCTGTCGAGACTGCGTGACAGCGTGAGTAGGTGAGCGTGGGCGTCCATTTTATATTTTTAATCTTTTTTATTTTAGTAAATATTTTAAAAATAACTCTATTAAAAAAATCAAATCTAACCCTTTTCTGTCGTGTCAGCCCTTAGATAACGTTTTCTACGTGAAAAAATTTGTCGCGTCACTCCCGTTGGCGTGACAGTACTGCTTTGTCGCGCCATAAAAAATGGTGTGACAAGACTGAACTTTCTAAAAAGTATAACTCTTTAATACGACATCGGATGAAGATGATTTTTATATGAAAAAAGATATTATTTTTTAAATGCGGCAAGCAATAATACATGATTATTAGGATATATATCTTATATAATTTTTTGAGCATCTTAACATCCTCGAATCAAAAAAAATAAACTACAAAGTTATAGATCTCGTCAAATTATATAAGATATATATCCTAATAATAGTGTATTATCGCTTGCCGCATTTAAAAAAATAATATCTTTTTTAACGGAGTCAAATGAATATAAATTTTATATTAAAATTGTCACACACAATAAGACTTAAAATTCTTGAGGTCACTTCTATCATAGGATAATTTAGTGCACGGCTTACCTAACCCTGGATTGATGAGTGTTGTTCCATCTGCCCATGATGAGCTCGTGCAATAACTTGATTTCTCCCACCCCACTCAAATCGACGTTGTCACCACATACAAGTGACCTAACATGGAATGAAAGAAATAAGAACATATGAAGTTCCAACAAACGCCAATGGCGATGAACATCCACAACCAAAGCGCAACTGAGTATATAACTTTTTTTTGCGACGAAAGAAGAATTATATTATATGAAACCTGGGTACATCAATACGTTACAAGCACTTTGCAATACGAAATAGTACCCACACTGTGAATAGCACACCTGAAAACCTAACATGTTAATCGTTTTGCAGTGTAGATGACCGCACAGGCAAACACTCGACAAATGGTCTGAGAACAACTGTCCAACGAACGACGACCAACATTCCTGTATGTGGAATTGAAGATCTTTTTCTTCTTTCTGTTGTTTTCCTTCTTTTTCTTTCTACCACCGAAGAACGAGAAAGATAGATTTGAAAAATGCTCTCCCTAGTCTTTCATCGTGGCCAGATCTAACCAGGCCACAACAAAACGAAGAAGAGACCGGAGAAAATTATTCCATGCGGCGACATCATCTCCACCTTGATGCCGCCGTATGGAAACAAAAATCTCTATGTCGTCATGTCGATGAAGATGGTGACGATGAAGTTGTCGTCCTCGTATTCAACGAAACCAACATGGAGAAGACGATTCCATCCTTCTCCTTCACCATTGCCGGAGAAGAGGAGATAAAACTTCAATACCAAGAACTTTGGCATGAAAACCCTAACCCTAATGACTCAATCTACTAGAGAAACTTATTAAAATCAATGGATCCCCATTCCCTTCAGTCCCCTGATGAGATACCGGAGGGGAAGGGAGGGGACCAGCGGTGGTGGACAGGGGAAGACGGCGGCGACGGCGGTGGCGGCTCGTCACACCCCTCCACTATGGACAAAAGCAAATGGTCGAGTATATAGCTTATGTATCCTCACATACGTGCACACGACTTGCAGCCTAGGTAGCATGCACGACCACGATCTCGACATCTGCATGATCCACTAGTGGTGAAACCCTTGATCCAAAAAATGTGTGACTCAAATTGTAAAGGAATGATTACAAATCCATAAAAAACCACAAACTAACATTTCTTAGGAACCTCCTCCAAAGAAATGAAGATCAAAACCTCCCCCTTGTATTTGGTGAAAACTGGACCTCCAAATCGCCTATAATGGCTATTGTGGCATGAACAGTTGGGTCTGTCGGGAGGAGGAAGAAGGGGAGGAGGAAAGGGCACTTATGACAGTATTTTCACATGCGGTTGGTGTAATGAACCGCTTGTGAAAGCATATTTACACATGTGGTTCTCTTAATCCGACCGCCTGTGAAAACAACATATTTTCACAGGAGGTTTGGTTAAGTAAACCGCCTGTGAAAACATATTTACACAGGTGGTTCTATTGTAGGATGATTTAGTGCACAACTTACATAACCCTGGATTGATGAGTGTTCGATGTGCCCATGAGATGAGCCCGTGCAATAACTTGATCTCTCGCACCCCACTCAAATTGACCTTGTCAACACATACAAATAGTGACCTAACATGGAATGAAACAAATAAGAACACACGAACTGAACGCCAATGGCGATGAACATCCACAACCAAAGCACAACTGAGTATATAACTTATGTACTTATGTATCCTCGCATACGCTCACACAACTTGAGGCCTAGGTAGCATGTGCGACCACAATCTCTACATCTGCATGATCCACTCACTCATGCACAACCTGTTATGCATCTCACGCATGAGAATCGCTCTTTCAAACTTACCAGCAACCATGACACAACATGCTTCACTAATCCTATGCGCATATACAACTAGCTATGCTGAGCAAGTATTTTTGGAATGTCTTTTTGCAGAATAGGACAGGGAGTCGCTCGAGGAGTGAATACTATGTTGAAGTTAGCCTTGGGTATTCTTCCATCCAAACGAAGCAAGATGACATCTGTTGTGGATGAGCTGGGAGACGACGTTATAGACGAGCAGCAGAGAGTTAATCTGAATATCGAAGTCGTCCTGATGATGGAGGTTGTTGGAATGTTATGTTGTTGTTATAACGAATACCGTACGTTGTTTGACTCTCAGTAGGCTAAGAAGATCTTAGTGACACTACAATTTATCCTGTGATGTTGCCTTAGCTTCCTCTTGCACTGGTGGTGAAGCCCATGCTATTTCGGTTCATTGAATGGGAATGGGGAATCTCCCCGTATCAAAAAAATATACATCTAGCTATCTTAAATATCGCTCATCACTTGCTCGACCTACAAGCTATCTAACAACCTGAAGACTAGGTCACTTATTCATTCATGTTGCACATATGCTAGCTAACTAGACCAAACACCATGTGTGCTAGACTTTGTACATACACACAAGCAACAAGCTAATGCAAACACGTCCATCCAATGATGTGATTAAATACAAATATCCAACATTCTTAACTAATTGGAGCCAACTAATTAATTCAAGTCATGATTATTTCAACCATTGCCACCCCTGGCCTAGTCTTGACTTGCATACTCAACAAATCATCACATGAGACTATGAGAGTTGGATCGTCATCGTTTGTCTCAAGCAACGCTTTACTTCCTACTTTTTCTTGGGCATTCATTGAGTGCCCATGCTTACCATAATTTTAGCATTTATCTTTCTTGCACATTTACTTGCGATTTTTCTTCTCACAGTAGATACTATTGATTCTGTCATCGTCGTCATCATGGCCACCACTATGGCAAAAACTTGGTGCGATTGCATCACATACATTATCCATATTTGAACCCTGCGTGTTCTTTCACTGCAACCGGGCGCTAGAGGAGTCGCATCATGCCAACATATTTTCGCCCCACTACTTTATGAGCTAAAGGCACTTAGGTTAGCTCTCATCGATGATCTATTTGACACCATCGCCAAAACAATCACCTATAGTATGCAACCTGCTGATGAGATCCTCCACGGACATGTCATTGAGGTCCAACAACATTTCAATGATCACATCAACTTGAGAGTGTAGTGGTGGTAGAGTGTGAAGGATTTTCTAGACAAGGCACTTGTCTTTTATGGGCTTATCAAGAGTGCACATGTTCATGGCAAGACAAGAAATTCACATGAGAAGCTTTGCATGCTTGCCTCTTGGACGCAAGCAACACCATTCCTCATCGTCCTGATCATTCAGAGAAACTAGCAAATAATATGAAAGCATATGAACTACATGTGATGATGCACCCCCATGCATGGCATTGCGCATTCACACCATTGGTAGTTATTGAAGCTTGCTAGGTTCAAGAGATCTACCAATTGACATTCTCATAGGAGGTGAGTGTGCGGTATGGGTGGGAGATAGGTAGAGTGGCGCGACCTTGTGCTCGGATGAGGCAGAAGATGAAAGGGCAATGGGTCAATTAGATTTTTGAGTTATTTTGGGTGGGGTAAGGGGATGCCATGGCTGATGACCTTAGAAGGGTCAGGGATCTAGCAGTGGCTACCATCCGGTGATGGTGGGGGTTGAGGGGAGCTGTATATGAGGCAGCGGGAGCACCACCAAGAAAGTGCAAGAGACAACCGGTGGTTGGGAAGAGTCAGCAGTGTGGGTGAGAAAAGTGGTGTCTTCCTTCTCCGATTGGGGTTAGGGGATGGCAGGGAAGAGCGGGTGGGCGATGGTTGGGCGATGCTGGCTAGGGTGGTTGGAGAAGCTGGCAGCGATACAACGGTATAGAGATGAGGAACTCTGATTTGACACTACTACGATAAAACTTAACCGAGACAGTTAGCAAAGGAGCTTAGAGGCGTGTGGACATTTAAACTGACTTAGTTAATGGCTTGGGTTAATTGATGTGGTCATTTCTATTAACCAAGGCGGTCACAAACAACTACATCACAAAATCTCTTTATGGACCATCTCCTAAAAATAGATAATGGAGGAAGGTCTTATAAGAAGCACACATCCAAAATACCCACATTTTTTAGGCGGACCTCTTATAAGGCCCGATTAATTGTGGAAGAGCCTACTAGCAATGAGAAAAGCCCAAACCAGCCTGATATCATGCTCCACTATATATACTGTGACTTAGGGTTTCACCTCTCTCTCACTTTCTCTCCCTCACATCTCATCTGTCGGTTCTAGCCCACCTCACGAGCATAACGCCCCTGATGCCCCACCTCACAAGTCCGGTGCCCCACCACACTCCTCTCTTCACGGAGGCGCCCCACCTCTCCCATCCCCTCCTCTCCCGATGCTCCTCCCCTTCCCTCCCGTTTCTATCGAGGGTGTTGCGGCCTGGGGGAGTGGCCCCTCTGGCATGGGCGATCTCTGGTAGCAGTGCGACTCTATTATCTCTCCCTCAGCGACGACGCGAGAACGAGGCAAAGCCGCACCTAGATCCGCTACCGGACCACCTCCACCACCACCGATAATGACAATCGAGCAGATCCTCACCCATGGTGGCCGGATCTAGCGAGCATCGGGCGGATCCACCGTCGGACCACCTCCACCACCGTCGTCGATGACAACTGAGCGGATTCGCACCCATGGTGGCCGGATCTAGTGAACATTGGGCGGCCTCCTCCAGCGAGCGAGCGTGATGACGGTGCAGATTTGACAAGAGGCAGTGCGGGGTGTGGATGGGCTCAGCGGGCCCATGGGTGGGCTCATTGGGCTTGTCCAGTGATTTTCTTTTTTTATTTGATTTACTGAGGCGGGCGACCAATTGTCGTTGTTAAGGCCGGATTAACCATTACATTTTGCTTGGAGACAGATGGGATGTCTGCCTCGTTTAATCATTTTTGTCTGCCATGATTAAGTTTTCTATAGGAGTGTCAATGAGAGAATGGTGGAGGTCGGTGTGGGGTTGAACATTTTAGTGTCATGGCTTGCGATGGGATGACATGGGTTGGGGGCGACAGTGGAGGCATCAGGGTGGGCGGGAGGTAGGACGACCGTAGGAGACTAGCATTGCTAGTGTAAGCAACCCCAGTCCCCCACGCACTGGGAATGTGCTCTAACGAAGGCTCTTCTGTGTTTGTTTTGTACTTGAAAAAACAAGACATATCATAACTAAGTTTGCAAAACCAAAAAAATGGCATTCCCATTCATCCTAACATTAGCAAATTAAACCAGAAGCTTTTGGCTGGCTGCTTGTGAACTAGCAATGCAGGCCACACAATAAATGGCAAATTGCCTCCTACAGTTGAGGGGGCTCCTGTTTAGGCTCCAGTTGCGCAAACTATTTAGGACAATGAAAACCGGGATGCAAAACAGCACACACAGCTCTAGTGAGAGGCAAGGGACGTAAAAGTCGCCTAATTCTTTGATCGAATTAGGCGTCTTCTTCGTCCCACACTCCTCTCTTTATTTGTAATTTAGCACACTAACTTCTAATCTGCAGGATCTAAGCAACACTTGATTCAATTATGGACGGATTGGTAGGCCTCTTGAAAGTCCGGGTGATCAGGGGGATCAACCTTGCCTACCGCGACGCAAGAGGCAGCGATCCATATGTCGTCCTACGACTTGGCAAGAAGGTCTGTGTGCTTGTTGCATTCTTAACTTTTGTTCCGTCTAGGAGTACCCAGCATTTTTTTTGGCATTGTTGATTCCTTAGCGATCATATTGCAGATAATGTATGTGTCCTTATCTCACCTGTAGCCTGTTGTGTTTTATGATCGATCTGCATGCAGAAACTGAAAACAAGCGTGAAGAAGAGATCTGTCAACCCCATCTGGCATGAGGAGCTAACTCTGACCGTCACAGATCCCAGCCAACCACTCAAGCTTGTGAGTGAGCAGCAGATCGATTTTGCTTGTTGCCATGCATGCATTCTATATATTGATATCTTGTGATACACAGGAGGTGTTTGACAAGGACACCTTCAGCAGAGATGACCCAATGGGAGACGCGGAGATCGACGTCGCGCCATTGATGGAGGTGGTGAACATGAACCCGGAGGATATCAAGAACGGCGCCATCATCAAGTCCGTGAGGCCGAGCACCAAGAACTGCCTCGCCGATGAGAGCCACGTGTGCTGGAGGAATGGCAAGTTCGTGCAGGACATGATCCTCCGGCTCAAGAATGTCGAGAGCGGGGAGATACAGTTGCAGCTGCAATGGGTAAACATCCCTCCTAGGTGATAACAAGTGACCTGTGAATGTCGGACTGACAGGCACAGGAATTCTCCCAATCGGTGAGCACGGGCCGGACTGATGCCTGCCTATCTGTTCATCCACGAAAAGAAGCGCGTCCCGTTTCAATCGCATTTTCACCTCTTGTGAATGTCGGATTGTATGTAAAGTAACCAGCAATGGGGTCAGGGTAGTTGGTGTTGCTTCGTAGGGGGGGAGAAGAAACAAAAAAAAAGGAAATAATGTCGGATGGCGCTGCCAAATGTATATATCCGGACACGCACGGCTTTGCTTTGTAAAGTTTGGGACAGCATAATTGAAGTCAAGTGGTAGGATCCTGTTTGGTGACAAACTTACAAAACAACGTCTCCCTGTCTTGAATGGAACAATACTTGTTTTGGAACCATGCGGGACAATGAAATTTCTACCACAAAACTTAACATGCTTGAGAGAGAGAGAATATACTCCGATCCTTCATCCTTGAATTAATCAATTTCTAGAATCCATGTTGGTTAAACTTTTTTAACTCTGATCAGTTCAAAAGGTTTGATTTAAGACAACTCTATGAATCTATTTATTCAAGGACTGAGAGAATATTATAATGCTTGTATGAAGTGTCATGTCAGTTCCCATACCATTGATCCCTAATCAATAATGTTTGGGATCCATTAGTGTCCAATCAGGTGTGGACCAACATAGTGCCTACATAGCTTGCCACCATGGATGTTGGGAGAAGCGAGCCAAGTCGTCATGCAATTTATTGTGACAACCCTTCTATCTATGAAAATGTTTCATTGCTAGCCATTCTTGATTTGACTCTTCATCTTCTCTGCTTCCGGCGAAGGAATCAGGGGTGCGCCGCTTCGGGCATCGCTGGCAAGGGGAGGGGGGCACACATGAAGGAGATTGGAGAAGTAGGAGGGACCGCCACTAGACAAGCACGCCACGACAATCGAGAAGGATGACAACACCATATAGCGATGGAAACAGGATGCAGAACCTTTGTACGGTGAGTAGATGAAGCCCTAATATCTGAGCTTTTCTTAGATTATGTACTCGCAGGGCGGGCATCACATAGTGTTGAGTTTGGAAGACTCGTTATTGCCTTGTGAGATAGTTGATTTTGGGGCGGTTTCTAGGGTTTTGTTGGTATTGATAAGATGATGTTTTTGTGCATAATGTAGGCGGTGGTAGTGAAGAGTTCATGTTCATCTAGTTCACTATGGTGGATTTTTTGTTGGGTATGGTCATCTTCAACAGATTGGACATTTCATGAATAAAATTGATATGAGAAAAGTTATACTACAATGGAAAATTGCCAAACTACAACAAAAAGGGATTGTTTTGGTGGCGGGAAAACCCGACAATTATAGAGAACTGCAAAGATGTCACAAAGGTACTGATATGTTGGACAGTGTGGTCAACAAGGAATGACAAGATTTTAGAAGGACTCTAAAAAAATGTACAAAAGAGCGAGATGTTACTTAAAAAAAATAGATATCATTGCTCACTTTAACAGCGACCTCAAGAAAAGCAACCCCTCTTGGCTCTTTCTTTATAAATGGATCCAAAATCTTGTGCAATACGTTGCTTTGTATCTTTCTTCTTTTTTTTTCTTTGTCTCTTGAACCTCCACGTATTAGTACTCCCAACTTTTTTTATATATATTTGTTTAAATGAATAGTGTAGAGACTAAAAGCCTGTTTGGCAGGGTTTGTAGTGACTTCGGCTCTTCCTAAACATGCCACTGTAGTAAGGAGTCATTTTTCTCTCTCCTCACAGAATGAACTAGGAGACAGATGAAGCCATGTGTTTTTTTGGCTCCTCCGGCTCTGGCTCATCCGGTGTAGCAAGGAGCCGGAGCCGGAGCCGGTAGGAGCCCTGTAAATCCCCTCTCAGATCCTTCCAAAAAAGGGTCCACTGGTAGGATCCTGTTTGGTAACAAATGTCTGTCGTGGTACACTTGTACCATGTGGCACAATGAAATTCCAACCGTAAACTGAACATACTCTCTTTTTTAAAGGAAAAAAGAAAGAAAGAAAGAATATAGCAGAGTACTGTTTTTTTTTATCCCTAGCAGAGTACTGTTCTACTGTATAACATTAGCTGCAACCAAATGTTCACTCTGATTCCTGTTTGAAATTTTCCGAACAAGCTTCATTCTCATCAGAGCCAGTGGACTGTTGTTGCGGTGGTTCAGGAAAAGCTGATGCAGCAGTTCAGTGCTTTTTTTTTTGTGCTGTGAATGGTGATGCCACTTTCGTTCTCATCAATTGCAAAAGCTGCATGATCAGAAAGGAAGTTGGCTGGAAGTTTGCTGCTGTTCATTATTGGCATCGCATCGCAGGATCGCCGGGGGCTTCTCCACCGCATGGCAACCGGGCGAGGCGATAACCCAAACCAATGGCCAAGAAAAATACAAATCCATCCACATTATCCGCCTGCCTCCCCGATTAATCGATCTGCAGTTCTGCAATGCGACAGGTCCATATATTCCAAATCTCTCTCCCTCCACCCACTTCACGACGGACGGCAGTAGAGTAGAGTACAAATCCTCACCTGCTCCCCGGTCTGCTTCCTGGTTTTCGTCCCCATTCTCTCCCCGGCCGCGGCACGTGACTCATCCATCCACTCCACTCGCCACTCCACGGGAGGGAGGGAGGGGAACGGCGGCGGCGGGGGGAAGATGGCGAAGAAGCCGCTGGACTACGAGGAGCTGAACGAGAACGTGAAGAAGGTGCGGTACGCGGTGCGCGGGGAGCTCTACCTCCGCGCCTCCGAGCTCCAGAAGGAGGGCAAGAAGATCATCTTCACCAACGTCGGCAACCCGCACGCGCTCGGCCAGAAGCCGATCACCTTCGGCCGCCAGGTGGTGGCGCTGTGCCAGGCTCCGTTCCTGCTCGATGATCCCCACGTCGGCCTCATGTTCCCGGCGGATGCCATCGCCAGGGCCAAGCACTATCTCGCCATGGCCAAGGGCGGTCTAGGTGCGTTACCGTTAGTTCTCGCCATCATTAACTGTTCTTGTTCTTGTTTTATTTAGGGGGGAAAACAAGATCAAGCCATTTGTTTTAGTTTAGTCTCCTAGATAGAGTTATCAAGCACGAAGTATCAACTATCAAGCTTTTTTCAGTCTGAATAATCGAAAAAAGAAGCAACTTTTATCTGTACTCTGACCAAACTTTTCGTCTGACTGACCACCAGGTGCGTACAGTGATTCCCGTGGTATCCCTGGAATTAGGCAGGAAGTTGCTGACTTCATCTACAAGCGTGATGGATATCCAACGTTGAATTCTTTACTGCTGCTGAAAATTTTATTTATCAGAGCTGTAGACCATTCTTTCATCTCTAACGACACTTCTATATGCTTTGCTTACTGCAGTGATCCAGAACTCATTTACCTGACAGATGGTGCCAGCAAAGGTGTGATGCAAATACTGAGCACCATCATCAGAAACGAGATGGATGGGGTACGTATGATTGTTCTTCAAAAAACACGTCTTTTTTCCACATGTCAATGTGATGCTATTTCTACTGAAGACTGAAGAGTAGTAAAGACTAATTTTGTTGATAAATAAATCTTCTGTGGCAGATCATGGTCCCTGTTCCTCAATACCCACTTTATTCTGCTTCCATTGCCCTCTATGGTGGTTCTCTGGTACCTTACTACTTGGAAGAAGAGGCTAACTGGAGCCTTGACTTTGTAAATATCCGACAGACAGTGGCGGAGGCACGGTCAAAGGGAATCAATGTGAGTGTTTTATTAGTTCTAATCATTGTGCTAATAAAAATTCCCCATCTCTTGCTACATCGTTTCTACAATTTTAAAATATGGCATTATGAACTTGCCTGTTCCCATCCATAGTTACATATATACATGGATACAGAAAGTGATACCAAGTGAAATGGCAACAACATAGCATTTATCGATTCTAGTATCATTGAGTCATTTCCAGTGTTTCCTTAGTGGAATCACTCATGAACTGTAAAAATTTCCAAGTAGGAGACCAATTATCATAGTCATGCTACTCTGTAAAAGTTTGGCCTCTCTCTCTCTCTTTATGTATTCCAGTCTGATGATTTTTTTTAATGTATTCCACTCTGATGATCACATATTCAATACTACTCATGTAAAAATGGGGCCTCTTTTTTATATATATGTATTCGGCTCTGATCATTTTTTCCTTACCTACTATGCATGCTTAGGTTCGAGCAATGGTGATTATAAATCCAGGAAATCCCACTGGCCAGTGCCTTAGTGAATCAAATATAAAGGAAGTTCTGCAATTTTGCTACCATGAAAACTTAGTTCTGCTTGCAGATGAAGTGTATCAGCAGAACGTTTTCCAAGATGAGCGCCCATTTATAAGCTCAAGAAAGGTACTTTTCATTTCTGGCCAATGATTCTTTGTCATGAACTCATGGTTGCAACTTGACCTAAGCTTATGGTTTTCATCTGACAATCCTATAATATTTGGGCTCACCAAAACATCCCTTAGAACCACATATATATGAACAATATATTAAGAACTAAAACACAAGATTATCTCTCTAACATGGTATACTAAAAAAATTGTTAGGCATTCCAAAAATCGTTGCTGATGTTGCCTTTCTCGACTTTTTTCAGGTTATGTTCGACATGGGTCCGCCAATATGCAGGGAGCTTCAGCTTGTTTCTTTCCACACTGTGTCCAAAGGGAACTGGGGAGAGTGTGGACAACGTGGTGGATACTTTGAAATGACAAATCTTCCTGACAAGGTATAATATACTAATATGTCATTGCAGCATTTATCAGAATGTCACTTGTCCCAAGTATCATTGAAAAGTTTCTAGCTAGGTTAAAGTCAATGAGGCAATGAGTGTATGGAAAGATATAAATGAGATATTGGAAAATATTGAATTTTTCACACCCAGCTGCAAATACATTAAGTAGACTGCACAGCATAATTAATTGGCCATGCTATGCTGTTTAACTTTGTTAATTGTGAATATCTTGTACAATGTAATTTAGCTCATGCATCACTATCTTACTTTTACCAAAGTCTCCTTTGAACAACTTTCAGAGACTGTAGAGTAATCAATAGGGTCTGCTGGAGTTACATATTTATGCCACCATGATGTGCATTACAACTGGTTTCCTTGTCCAGTCTAAACTGTAGAGTATTGTTAAAACTTAAACGCTCTGAAAACCTTTAAACCTTGCCAATTAATATTTTCCCTTTAAACAAGGTAGGTTCTTAGGCTTATGCTAGATTCTATTGTACAAAAAGGCCCTTTGAAGGTCATTTTCTGAATATAATGTTCAAGGTCTGATGCTAACCACTCTTTTAATTTGAGCTTGCAGACAGTAGATGAGATCTACAAGATTACATCAATATCACTGAGTCCAAATGTTCCTGGGCAAATTTTTGTAAGTGAAACACTGCTTTTGATTCCTTTTTTTTCCTTTCACTAAACACGGTACTCTGTTTTGGAATGACATATGTTTGGATTCATCCGGGACCTCAATTAGAAGTTTTCAAATTCAAATTTTGTCAGTCACTGATGTTATTCATGAAGCATCAAGCAAATTCTACAAATTTCTATGGATCAGTATAGTTATAGGATGCAGATAATTGATTGAGCAATGAGCATCTTAATAATCTCTTCTTTGTGGTTTGTTTACTGACAAGTTTGTTCGTTCACATAAACCTGCAATGCTGTACAGGTTATCACTATATGCATGTTTTCATCTTTGGACCTACACCAATTTTTCTTAACCTAACTCAGTTCAATCTATGCTAATTTGCTTGAAGCTTCGTTTCTTTGCTTTACCAAATTACAAAGCAGTTCTGAATAGCTGCTTCTGGAAAAAAAAGGAGGGTTCTGAATAAGTTTTCCTTTTACAGATGGGAGTAATGGTTAACCCTCCTAAACCTGGAGATATCTCATACATCAAGTTCGTAGCTGAAAGGTTAAATATACTGCCCCTCAGAAGTTTTAGTCTGCATCCAGTTTCAGTAGAAAAATGGAACTATGCGGGATACTGAATACTAATTTGTCTTTTTTGTACATTCTTAAGTTTGATGTTTTATGTGGCTCTAAATGATGTTACAGCAAGTCCGTCCATGAATCTTTGAGGAGGAGAGCACGCATGATGACAGATGGTTTCAACAGTTGCCGGAATGTCGTGTGTAATTTCACAGAAGGTGACATCAAAATTCTAAACTTTATTGGTTTGCAGAAATGAGAGTATGGTTATTGCTTACTTGATTCTCTTGCAGGAGCTATGTACTCTTTCCCCCAAATACGGCTGCCACCAAGAGCCATTGAAGCGGCACATAGAGCCGGCAAACCAGCAGATGTTTTCTACTGTCTCAAGCTCTTGGAGGCAACCGGAATTTCCACTGTTCCTGGCTCTGGTTTTGGGCAAAAGGAAGGGTAAGTGATTTTTTTATATGATGAAGTTTCATAACTTTAAGACTTCAGAACATAATACATAGTATGAAACCAGATAAGTAAACTTCCCCTTTTGTGTCACTGAAAAAAAAAAAGAATGAAGCGTAGTTGAATCTACTTCCCTTGAGCTTCATCTAGTTTTTTATACTCTTATCAGTATCTTTTGAGACATGTTACTTTGACTTTCTTCTGGGATCTGTAAATAACAAGAGTAGGAAATCTGAGAGGACGTTACTGAAGTGATGGATTTGTTGGGTTTTTTTTCTGAACACAGGGTGTTCCACCTTCGGACAACTATCCTTCCAGCTGAGGAAGATTTCCCTGCCATCATGTCGAGCTTCAAGAAGTTCAACGACTCATTCATGGAGCAATACGAGGGCTACTCCAGGATGTGAACAAGAGCAGAAAACAAGATACGAAAGGATCGGCTGAGAGATTCGTTGTTCCAGTCTCAGCGCGATGGAAAGTATTTCTGAAGATACTATTATTTGTTGAAAGTTAATTAGTTGTGACTCTTAAAAAGAAGCAATTGCTGCCTTTGATTGTATGTATAGGGAACAAAAGATCTGCAGGTTATTATTGAATAACAGACCGCCATTTGCTTCTACCGCCATAGTACATAATTGTCTTATACCTGCTGGAAGATGTAGTAATGCTGCTGCTGCTGCTGGACCATTATGCCATACAAGTATACAACTATCACAGTTGACAACAGTCTATATGCCTGCAAAAGAATGTTTGCTCCCTCCATTCCAATATTCATAGGACTAATGGGAGGGAGAGGGTTGCCTGCTGGTTGCTCAATCTGCACATGGATCGCCTGGCAAATTGACTGTTGGTTGCACTGTCCACTTATAACTGCTGGGAACCTGCTGCTTCCTCCAGCAAAAAATTACTGTTGCGGAGTTTTGTTTTGGTGTGACTACTCTCGATGTTGTTTTGGTTGTATTTACAGTACGTGGTAGCCTGTTGTAAACATATATATGTGCCCTATTATATTGGTTGCTTGCTGGTTTCAGAAATTCAGAGAGACTGAGCAGGCGTATAGCCAATTCAGATTTCAGAGACCACCAAGTGTGTCTTAAACATGCTCTGATGACATCGTGGAGCTGGAGCAGTGAGTTGTAAAATTCTAGGCGAATGCTCGCAGCACACAGCAGATATGATGTTGCTATGATCACGCAGACAGGCATTGCTTGGAAATTATTGGAGATCGAGTTTAATCATTCATTATTCATAATCAGTCTACCTTGTAGAAATTGGATGGCGCTCGATATCTCTGACTTATGACTTTTTGAGGCCAAGTTTTTCATGTCAGATTTGTGACTTGGCCAAGGTCTTGACCCATGTGTGTACCTGTAGCCCCTCCTCCAGGCCTGGGCCAAGTTGCATTTCAGTATATATATAGTCATGGCTGCTAAGCAAGAGTCTGATACTATTACTGTAATACTGTTTATGGAATTCTTGTACTAATTAATCATTGCATGATATGTAAAGCAGAGTGGGATTACAGTATGCTAGTGCACTAGTAGCTAGCTAGTTTGTTGGAGATGAGAAAGGAATGCATGAGAACATGTCAGATTATTCCGGCTGCTGCACGAATATATTATGCCTGCTCGCTAGCTAGCTGCAGGTCTTTGCGAATGTTTTTTCTAATGCAAAGATATTTGACAGGAACGAGTCTTAGTCATCAGTCTGTAGTTCATCAGCTCAGAGCGAGAAGAAGAAATTAGCACGGTTGAATATATATATATATATATATATATATAGCCACCACACAAGACTCTAGCTAACTGCATGCTTGCGACTAACAACACATGTACACCGTGCATACATACATGTCACAACAACTGACTCCTTAGCTCCAACAGGTGTCTTCTTGTCAAACAGAATTTTATATATATATATATATATATATATATATATATATATATATATATATATATATATATATATATATATATATATATATATATACTCCTGTCATCCACATGTAGTAGTACAATGTAATTGAGACCCATTCCACCATAGTGAATCAACTATTGGTATTTTGACCACTCAACTCAATGATATATATGTTATATTTAGCAAAAAGTTATGTCAGTGTATATAAAGAAAGTAGTATCTGCATGACAAGAAAGACTATTATGCATGGTGGAACAAAGTGCACAGCTAGCGTTGAGTGTTGACGTGGACCAAGCTAAGCTTGCTGCTGCGCGCGCTAGCTGGGGCCCTCCATCGTCTGGTCTGCTAGCTGGTGGCTTTGTATATATAGCCTATAGGGATCGATATGGAATTCCTATATATAGTGCAGTGCAGTTGGTTGGCGTGCAGAGTAGAACGAACCAACGGAGCACACACAAAGCCAGCCATCGATAGAATTGGAATTGGAATTGGAATTGGAATTGGAATTGCTGCGCCAACAATCTGCCTGCCATATCGTCTAAACAGACAAGCAAAGCAAAGCAAAGCTAGCATTTCTTCCATCTATCTGTTCCATCCACTAGTGGCAATGGGTGAGGAGGCAGCTGCTCCGTTGCTGGTGCCGGGGGGCAACAACAACAATGGTGCCGAGGATCATCTCCGCCTCGACCTCACCGTCACCATCCATGGAGACGAAGGAGATGGAGCAGCTGGAGGCAGCAGCAATGATCCTCAGCGGAAAGCAGGAGGAGAGGCGCCGGCGTCGTCGGCGGTGCTGGGGTGGTGGGGGGACTGGGCGGAGGTGAAGGGGCAGCTGGCCTTCGCGGCGCCCATGGTGGCCACCAGCATGGCATACTACGCCATCCCGCTCGTCTCCGTCATGTTCGCCAGCCGCCTCGGCGACCTGCAGCTCGCCGCCGCCACGCTCGGCAACTCCTGGGGCACCGTCACCGGCATCGCGCTCATGGTATGCTACACATCGATTCATTAAATTAAATCGGTGTCCACTAATAAATTAATATAATTGTAGATCGAGATCGATCGAGCACTTTGTTATCCTAAAATAAAAAAAGAAAACTAATTCCTTCCCAAAAGAAAACAGGAAAAAAAAAAGGAAAACGTGTTAGCCGACACTGCTGCTACAGGACTAGGAGTATGATATTATCATTGCAGGCACATCACATGGCCATACGAGTGCAACTGACAGGGTTTATTTGCCTAATAACACTGATTCTCTGATTATATTAATTCTTTATTATCAATTATATGTATATAAAGTACCCAGTGATCGAGTCCCTTGCTTCCATATTTGGGCCCAAACAAAGAAAGAAACTAAAAATGTCGCTCTATGTAGTCCTTGTGCCTTCCATTGACTAACAAAGCTAAATAACCAGCTTGCTGATGTGTGAATGAATGGGTGCAAATTTGGCTTCAAAATTAGAATTTTACAACAACCATCATATATACTCCACCAAACATTCCGCATGAAATTAAAAAGAATACATTTTTCTATCCAAAAACAGAAAATTAAAAGAAGGATGTACTACTACATATATACAGCAGGCCGGATATAACGATGAACAATATATGAACTCTGACGACGATGTGATGTGAATGCATGCACAGACTGGGTTGAGCGGGTCACTGGAGACGCTATGCGGACAAGGGTACGGCGCGAAAGCATACCGAACAATGGGCGTACACCTACAAGCATCGCTACTGACCTCATCACTAGCCTCAGCCATCGTCTCCCTCCTGTGGCTCTACTCCTCGCCACTACTGGTGCTCCTCGGCCAGGACCGGGAGACGTCGCGTCTGGCGGCGGACTTCCTGCGCCACTCGGTGCCGGCGCTGTTCGCCTACGGCTTCATCCAGTGCTTGCTCCGGTTCCTGCAGGCGCAGTCCGTGGTGTTGCCGCTCGTCGCCTTCTCGCTGCTCCCGCTGGCGGCGCACGTCGCCGTCGCGCACGCGCTCGTCAACGTCCTCGGTTTCGGATTCGCCGGCGCCGCCGTGGCCACCTCCGTCTCGCTCTGGTTGTCGTTCCTCATGCTCGCCGCGTATGTTATGGCGTCGGATAGGTTCAGGGAGACGTGGCCGGGGCTCACCACCGAGGCGTTCAGACATGTCCTCCCCGGCATGAAGCTCGCCGTACCATCCGCGGTCATGGTCTGGTTAGTTTTTCACTGCTGCATTTGTCTTGTCAGCTCTACTACTCAAATTATTCGTGGTGGTTTTGAGCTGATGAATGGCATTGGCATGCAGCTTCGAGTACTGGTCGTTCGAGATCCTGGTGCTGTTTGCAGGGCTGATGCCGGAGTCTCAGCTCAGCACTTCCATCATTGCAATGTGGTAAGAAATGTTCGGCTGGTACTGATTTGAATAGTTTTCTGTGAGAGATAAGAAGTAAGCTGGTATGTAGTCTTTGCAATATATATATATATATTAATGGGTGTATATAAATATATTTGGTGGGCAGCCAAAACACTGAAGCAATATCATACATGATCACCTACGGCTTCGCGGCCGTGATCAGCACAAGGGTGGCCAACGAGCTGGGAGCCGGGAACATCGGCACCGCCAAGAAGGCGGTGACGGTGTCGCTGGCGCTGTCACTGATGCTGGGTGTGGCGTTCCTGCTGCTGCTGGGGCTCGGCCACGACGTCTGGGTGCGGCTCTTCAGCAGCAGCGACGCCGTGGCGAGCGCGTTCGCGTCCATGACGCCGCTGCTCATCGGCTCCGTGGTGCTGGACTCCACGCAGGGGTGCTGTCGGGCGTCGCCAGAGGCTGTGGGTGGCAGCACCTGGTGGCATGGACCAACCTCGTCGCCTTCTACGTCGTCGGCTTGCCGCTCGCCGTCCTCTTTGGCTTCAGGCTTGGGTTCAACACTAAGGGGCTGTGGATGGGCCAGATTTGTGGCCTCCTCTGCCAGAACTGCGTCCTCTTCTTCATCACCCTAAGAACCAACTGGGAGGAGTTAGACCTCACCATGTTCAACAAGGACAACGATTTTGTCTGCTGAGAATAGGCTTCAGAGACCTGTCTGTCTGGTGTTTTGCTCATGAGCCATCTTTTTTAGTGTAAAACACTACAGATTGTACTAATAGATATACAGAAGCAACTTACAGTGAGGAAAATGCAGGCATCCATCAATCACTGAAGCACTAGTGCCTCACTTCACTTGTAAAACAGAGTTTTAAGGCAGAGGCTTCAGGAGCAAGCTAGTGCTAACTTTCACAGGCTATGAGCAATTGAGAGGCTAGGGAACATGAAGGCTGCCAGCCTCTCAAATACAGACCAGGTAGTGTAACACAGCAAAATTAGTTCAGGGAACATTGTGCATCCTGTACACTTTCAGGGCATTGCAATTCTGTATTCCCTAACGCTGGCAGAGTGTGGACTTGGAAACCACATATTCCATGTATGGTACACTGGGCTATCTCAAGTCATTAACAAAGCATATGGCACACAACCATCTTTCATACTAAGAAAAAGGAAAACTCTACTCCTACCTCGACAGGCTATCCATCTAACACTAACATGTCTAATTCCTATTGAGACTGGATATCCTAGGTAATGTCTGGCTTCCAAAGACGACGTGCTTCATTCAGCCCAGAGCTCCAGTAAAACCAGTATGTTCAGTGGTCTCATGTTCTTTGAGAACTCCAACCTCCAAGGCTCCAAGTTAGTAGTAGTGCAGAATCAAATCATTCAAGTACCATGCATATAGAACAGCCCAGCACGTGATCCCAACCAAGCTCCCCAGCTGTGGTTTCGATCAAACGGCAAAGAACTGCACGAGTCATGGCTGCTTTCGGGCCAACAAAATGCCGTGAAGGGACTGAATACTATGCTCCGTGCAAATATTAGCTCCCCTGTTTTGATGCTCCAAATGCGAAGAGTGCAGTCCTCCCCACCTGCCAATGAATGAGCATGTTTTGTGAAATGTGAATTTCATACCCTTGAAACAGGCATTGTCATTTGCTAACTTCACATATGAACCAATTAGTACACAAGTAATTTCACAAATCATAATTCAAACCAGAAAATCAGTAATTCAACATTAATCCACATCCCTTGGTGATATTATCATGCATTTGAGTACAAGATTCAGAATCCTAGATGGCCATGCAGTAAGCCGTAACCCTTCTTCCACTACAGCAGTTGATGGATTTAGGCCATCAATTGAGAATGCAAGCAAACTATTGTGTAAGTTTCTACTGATCAATAACTACGTCAAGTGAAATCTAGAGCGTAAGTAACAAACTATTGCATAAGCTTCAAAGAGCATCCCCTGGCACTAAATGACAAAATAAAAAATATACACACTTATTGGCACACACACACACACACACACACAGCTAAAAATGAACAAACCTGATATAAGTAAGGTCTCAGATGGATCAACAACAATTGGTAAATGTTTGTGTGAGTTCACATGCCCCTCATACGACTGTATACCTCCCTTCTGAATGAGACGAAGATCGAAGAGTTTGATCTGTACAACAAAATAATTTTAAGGTGTTTTGTCAACTTCAAACTCTTGATCATAAAGAGATGCAAAAATACTAGACAATAATTTTAGTTTAGATAACTAAAAACTAGTTCACAGCGATGGACATTGTTTGCCCTCATAATATTTGAAATATCAATGTCCAAATTATTATTCAATCAATGATGTTTTATTTTAATATGTGCCTGTCATTGTAATAAAGATGAACAAAAAATCTGTGAAATTAATTTCATGCATGATAATCAAGTGTCAAATTTGAAACCTGGCCCATTACATGATTACAACAGATAAGTGGGGAAAAGACTAAACACAACTCTAATTAAAATATTGTTACCGCATCGATGTGTGGTGTCATCAAACAATTCTAGTTTTGAAATAAAGAAATCCTAGCATATTCCGAGCAAAGTGTGTGTTTGAGAGTTTGTCACCTAGCTTAGAGCACTTTTGCTCGCTAGTGAGGATTTCTATCTTTGGAGTTTAACCTGGGCTAGAGGCGTCTCAATCCTCTTTGCTGTTGTTGAGTTGAGTTTTTTTAGGTCAGGTCATTTTTACCTTGGGTAAAGGTGCTATTGTTGTATGTGTGAGTTGGTGTTGAGTTCGTGTGGATTTGTAAGGGCTTTCACCCTTTTTTTTTTTTAATATAATGATACGTAGCTCTCCTGCATGTTCGAGAGAAAAAAATCTTGCTCATAACACTAAAAAAATTGATCACAGTATAACTTACAGATCCATCCATGGAGCTTCCTAAGAAGTAGTTCTCATCTGATGAGAGTGTAACCAAGCTGTGCAACAATGTCAGTTTCAGTACTAGGGAACATAAACATTGTCCAAAAATACAATTAGCAACAAGGAAAGAACATTATTGTTACCTACAAACTGCTGAGGGCATAGAAATAACTCTTGAAAATTTATCCTTGCCAGCCTGCATGACAAATTCGAAGAGACAACAATAGCATCACATTTTTTTAAGATGTACACCAGCAATCAAAATAAATATGTTTCCCATCATACATTTACATTTTATTCTAGCTCTATATCAACTAGGACGAACCTAACTTGACCAGTTTAAGGGATGGTGATTCACAGTGGCAGGAAACACATGTTAGAGAACTGAAATTAAATTTCTAAATTTTTGCAATCCTTTTAGCCATTTAGAATGTCATGTGAACACAGTGCTCTAAAAATAACTTGCTTCACCTGCACTGTGAGTCTGACCTCTGACACAATAAGCCCAAAAATTGAGAAGTACGGCATATAGATCTCAGACCTACCCAGATATCTCAAGACCTACCCAGATAACCACTTCAACAAACGAATCAATTAATTTCATGTAGCAAACATATATGGTAATAATGAATGTTAGTATTACACACCTGGTTTCTCTGCTTCCCATCATGCCTTGTGGGCAGCATGGGAACTCTCCTCCTAGCATTGCTAGATGAAGCTACTCCAGTCGGCTGATTATGCTGTTTTTGCCGTACATCAACAGGGGCTATACTCCCATTCCGTAGACCACACAGCACAACTTTTCCCTTAAAGGAGTGAGAAAATTCAGTGGGCATAGCAGAGACAGGAATAGCATGTCACAGTAAATTCCAAATTGATCATGACATGGATACAGGGTCAACAAGAAAGAATAAAATCCTACTTAGGTCTGAAGGTTATCACATATGCTGCAACAGGAAAGGCCACATCGGTAGCATATTGCTTTCCTTTGAAAACTTTGAGAATCATGTAGTCATGCATTAGACAGACCAAATTTAAGCTAACTAGAAAGTGGGGGGCAAAAGGTTGAAGCATGCAAAATTTCCAATAACTCTCATTTGACAACAAACCATAAAATGATATCTGGTCTAGTCAAAACTACAAAGTGGGAAGAAGTTTATGTAGATTTAGATTATTACCGAGTGCAAAAATTTCAGGGAAAGAACGTCACTTTTAGATCGACATAGCCACGACAATCCCCTTGTTTCCAAATCGATTAGACCGGCACCAATGTCCGAACCTACAAATAAGATGAACAAGTGACAAGTGAATCCCAAGCAAAAAGATACTCTATTGTGCCAGTAACATAAGCAGGCTGCAAATTGCAAAAACTGTAAGAATGAGTACAGCTTGCTATGCCAATTAAATTAATTCCTCCAACTATAGCAATGACTAACCTTTTTGCAAGAAGGCCATCACAGTAACCAAAATTAACTGAGTTATGGTGGAAGGAAAAGTATATAGGTATACAAGTACCAATACCAAAAATAAGTAGGTCTTGCTATATGGATTCAATACTCAACTGTCAAGTTTAAATTCTAAGAATTTAAGGAATGCTGATTCGGTAGCAAAATTGTCAGTGAATGCATCCAACTTGATAGAGTTATGTAACACAAAGTTAAAACAGAAACAAATTACAAAAATAGTGTATCTATGTGCAAGGGAAATTTTAGTTGTCTCCTACATTTAAGCTCTATCTCAATGAACTCACCGAAAGCTGCATGTGTGCCATCAGAACTACAATCAGCCGTCCACATTGTATTATCAAGTGAATGAACTCTATAGTTAGTCCATGATCCCACTGCAGAGTCAATAGCTTCAGAAAGATCCATAGTATATATAGAGCCACCAGATTCTCCAGATCCAAGAGTAGCCACCATGTTCCACAACGTCAAGGGACCAAAGCTCACAGCATATTTCCAGTTAACAATAAAGAAAACAGAATGCAAAACATGTGCAACTATGGCAGCACCAAATACATATAGAGTACAATAAGTAACGAGTTTAGGATACAATGCTCGCTGAACTGATGAATTGGTGTTGGATGCATCAGGGACATGACGTCCAAGCTTCTTTATACATGATATACTGGATGAGAAAGTTGTGTAGCCTACTTCAGATGACCAAATGCTGGGGAGTGCGCCTGCCTTGTGCTTTCCCGCAGGAGTCCAAGCAGGTTGGGGCAAAAACTCTGCCTCATTCTCAAAGTTATTCAGAGCAGTCCCTAATCCATATAACCTGTGAGAGGATTATAGGAAAATGTACCATGGCATTGGACATCAGTAAGGCCATGAGCTCATGCTCTTACAAAGAAGGGCGTTGAGAGAAAAAAACAGATTACGGAATGTGAGACTTGAAGGATAAATAAACAGCACATGTTCACTTAGAGCAATCAACAGTCTAAGATGAAAGACAATTTGTGCGAGCAGACAATACAGAGGATGTGTCATGGTGATACTGAGATAGGCTCAAAAAGGTTTGCATACTACAATTTCAGTCTCAGGCTACATATGGTAAAGTCATAAATCTACATAACTTGAACAAAAGAAAACAGATGGATTCAAATACTAGATTTAGATAATAAACAAAGGCTCTTACCGAACCGAGCCATTCATGCTGCCGGTGACTAGCATCCTGGACTCTTTCAACCCTTGCGGTGTCTGAACCATGGCATCCAATAGTTCGATCGCCTTATCAGCCACAGAGGTGGTGGCTTGGTACTTCCAGACCTGCCAAGCCGCCCACACGATGATGAAAGATTATACTCATATATAACTCATCAGAGTATAACAATAACAATACAGTAATGCACAAGAAAAAAACAAGGAGTATGTAGCTCGGGCAATCACCATGGGCTGAGACGCCTGCGCGTAGTGGAACTGCTGCTTGAACGTGGACCTGGCGGAGTTATTGGTGAAGATGACCCCGCCGCCGCACATCTCCCTGGCGCGGAGCAGCTCCAGCCGCCTTGCCCTCTTCCTGCTGCATCCCGTTGTGTCCGCGGGCGGCGGTGGCGCTGGGGGAGGGGGAGCGCGGCGGGCGGCAGCGCCCGGGATGGGGCCCCTGATGGGGAAGTAGCGATTCTTCTCTGGGTCGTAGTAGAACCCCGGCAGCTCTGCAGGCAAGCAACCGTCGTCTCTCGACGTCAGAGAAGCGCGGGGAGGGGTAGGACAATAGGAGGAGAAGAGGACGGACCTTTCGGCGGCATGTCGCCGGCGCGGCGGTTGGAACGGCGAACGAGGGGTGGCGGCGTCGGCGGTGGAGCCGGGAGCGGTTCGGGAAGCGAGGCGAGGCGAGGAAGAGGAGGAGAAGAGGGCCCTGGGAGTGGGCCACTTTTATCTTAGCAGCAGGCCGGGCCGGAACGGGCCCATATATGCGTGGGCGATGTTAAATATTCTTTTTACGGTAAAGAACACATTATTTTGTTTTAAAACAATTTGCTACTTGTGGCTACTTCCTGCTGCTATGATCCAAACTCATCTTCAAGCTGCACCTGCACCAAACATCTTGATTCTTGAGGGGAACAAGAACATGTTTCCAATTCATTGACAACACAAAGCGACAAACGGAAAAAACACCCATGTTTCAATTTCCGTTCCACCACACACCCCTTTGTACACCAGCGTTTGAAGTAGCAACCAGGCACAGGAAACAAAAGGATGCTATCAACAGTTCATGACGCAGCAAGCAAGCTGATCTGATGCTCCTCGACGCTCGCACAACCCACAAAATGTCAAACAAATCAAAACGACAATAACAGCGATATTATGAACAAACTTAATAATCTCAGAGACTAGAGAGTACTGTACAATCGAGCACACGCACATCTCTTGAAACAGGATTGATTCCAGTATCTGGCATCGTTTCAGGCACAAAAGGCACATCTGCATTCTGAAGTGTCTGTCGAACATATGCTAGCTACAAGCTACTGCATGTCTAAAGAATACATATGCCAACAGCAATAGATGCATATATGACAGAGCTTCAGTATTGGATGGCAATTTTGCTGATTACAATGACCTAATCCCAGGAAAATAAATAGCTTTGCTGTAGAAACAGTTCATTCAGTTGAGCAACAGATATGCCATGTTTTAGCAAGTGTCGATGCTTCTGCGGCCATCAAAACTGCAGTTTAGGGCGATTTTGATGTGGCCAAAGATATCCAGATTCCAGAAGACGTGTATACTGTGTACTCGTGGTTCACAAAAATAGGTATATCCAGCCAAAACGGCAAAACCTATAGTGCAGACAGTAAAACTAATGAATTATGTATTCTTGGCAATTGGCATCTGGCGTTTTCAGCGCTGCAGTTTCCTCCTTGCAAGGGCTGGGGTCTTCTTGGGTATGTAGACCTTGTAGCTGACCTATAAAAACAGAGAGAAAAAGGAATTAGATTGGATGAATATAGTTTCAGCATGACAATTCACAGTGAAGGTCTGCTCCTCACCTCCACTGCCTCCCCATCATGCATTCTAGAGAAAGTCTTCTTCTGGAAACCATCTTTATCCTCAATCCTAGGCTGGCTCTTGTCCTCGGTAGGTGACAAAACGGAACCGTCAGAGGCTGAAGCTTCATTTGTTTTTCTGTTCTCTCCATTAGTTCCTTCAGCCTTGTTAGTGTCATTCAGAGGGAGTCCAACTTTGCCACTGCTTTCAAAAGGGGAAGAATCTTCAGTTGGCCTAGGGGAGTAGTATGTGTGCTACCATCAAGCCTTTCCCTAGCGGGTATGCTCACAACTGATCTAATCCTTGGAGCTCCCTTGACATGATTCAGCCCTGCACTGCTTCCTAACCTTTGATTTATACTTGCAGAACTACCTGGAGGGGGGCCCAACCTTTGCATTACACTACGACCATTCCTAGCATCCAGTGGTGACAAAAACTGAGAGGCCAAACGAGTCGGTTCTACCGTTCTTCCCTTCAGTTGAGTTGAGCCACCAGTCTCAGCAGGCTCAAGTATTCCAAATGATCCAGCCCCATAACTCAAGTCAGCACTGTTTTCCTGCTTCCAAGAATGACTTGCACCATTCCCAAAATTCTGTGATCTAGGTGATCCACCAGAAAGTCTGGCTACAAGATTGCTTCCCTGACTCTGAAAATGGGTGGCTTCAGCAACCTTTGTGCCAGCATTCTTTAGGCTATCATCTGTTAATGCTTCCTTCCCTGCAGCTCCATTATCTGTTTTGCCTCCCATGGTCGCTGCTGCCCTGAACTTTCTTAAGTTCTAAAGGGGCTTTCTGCCTAAGAATCAGCTCCAGATCCTGAGCATCTGAATTTCCACCGCTGGCGGATACAACTTCTTCGGTTTCAGTGGCATTTTTGGAAGGTGAGCCCTCCAGATCCAAATTCTTCTTGTACCTGTCAATATCATTGTCCACCTCCTTGGCAATAGCGAGTTTGTCTCCATCCCTATCAACATCCTCATCCGTGTTCATGTCAGACCGGGAAGAACGGTGATCAGTGTAGTCCTTATCCATCTTACCCCTTGTAGTGCCACCAACAGTCCTCCGCTTCCTGCTCTTGCTCTTGCTCTTGCTCTTGCTCCTGCTCCTGCCACTACATGCTGAGGTGCCAGATGGACTTGCCGATCTCTGCAGCTTTCTCCCCTTGCGATCCCTCTCTCTGTCCCTCCCCCTCACCTTTTTCTTCCTAACATCTCTGGACCGGCTCCTGGGCGGCGGGCTCACCGATCTCTCAGAGGCGCTGCTGCTGCTACATGAGGAGCCACTGCGTCGGGCTACCAAGGAAGGGCTGCTGTGGCTACGGCTAGGGCTAAGACTACGGTGCCGGCGTCTGCGGCTGCTGCTGCCGCTGGCCTTGCTCCTCTTGCTCTTCTTGTCAAGAATCCTCTTGCTATGCTTCTTGGAACGTTTGCGGGGCGGAGATTCAGAACTAGAGGAGGAGCGGCTGTGGCGGCGTCGGCGGCGCTGCTTACTGCGTGAGGACCGGATCTTCTTGGGCTCGGCATCATCCTAGCAGCAAATTAAAAAAAAAAGGGAGATTCAGTCAGCAGAGTTTTGGGACAAGATACAGCAATATAGACGGTTGAAGAACCAGCAACTCAATTTTACAGTTAATTTCATGGCTTCTGAATTCTGGGCTTCCCTAATTATTATCAATGAACAGTTTTTTTATGGTAATCAATGAACAGTTTGAACACATGATCCTAAACGATGTGGAGAATCATCGTGAATCTGGAGTACAAGTACAGTAAAGCAGCAGTTTTGTTCTCCAAAACCGGAGGAAAGTACCCTAGCTAGGTTTTAAGAAACCAACCGAAGTGTAATAATAAAATAAAAGGAGAAAGATGGATATGCGGGCCGCGATGGTTACCTCGTCGGCGGCGGGTGCCTTGGCCTTCATAGGGGCGGGCGCCGGTAGGGCCGGCGGCAGGGCACCTGGAGCCTGGAGGGGAGCGGGACAGAAGCACAAGGAGAGAGAGAGGGTGAGGGAGAGGCAAAGTGAACCTGGAGGAGTGGAGATGGATCGATCGACGGCCGACGGAAGGAGAGGAGGAATTCGGGCGGCGGCCGCACCTCCCTGCTGGCCGGGCCGGGCTTCTCTTTTCTTGGCTGGGGCTCTTCTCTTTCTTTCTTGGTAGATGGAGGATAACTTAAAAAGAGAAAGGGACCCAGGATTCCCGACAGGTGGGGACACCTGTCCTTTGGATTTACAATGTTTCGGCTTCGAGAAAAAAGGTTCCTATGTTTTGGTACTCCTATGTCCTATGTTTGTGAGCAAATTCTTAACCTTTTTCTTTCCGAAACGAATTCTCAACTTTGTTGTCTTTTTGGTGAAAAGAATCATCAACTTTTCTATATTCCTTGTGTGATATATGGCTATGTATGAATAAAAATTACTCCTTTTTGCCATGCCAAGAGTGTGATGCAGTCGAGGTTGTTGGCCCATATGTATCGCTACTAAGGGCAAGTATATTGCTACACCTCAGCGGTCTTATACACCGTCTCATGTAATGCCACGTAGGATTTTTACTTAGGTGGAGAAAATAGAAACGTGAGAGAGAAAGAGGTCGTTGATTCGCGAAACAACCACCTTATGAGCTAAGATTTAGGACTATGAGACAACTATTACACCATTGTATGAGTTGTTGTTGCCATGCACCTCAGAAATTAATTTTCATTCCATGCATAAATTAAGAAATCATGAGTTACTACGAGTCAACTTAAAAAACCAACCATTGTATACGTGGTCTGTTAAGTCTTCTTAAATTACGTAGTATTATACGAGACGACCTATAAGACAACACCAATGTACTTGCCCTAAGAGAACGGCTGCCAACATGAAGATCCAATTCTAGTTTCTAACCAAAATGGTAATGCCCTTTGCATATTCAACTCCCTTCTTCGGTAATGCCCTTTGCATATTCAACTTTGGTTTGGAATTGGTTCTTTAGTGAGCAAAGGCAAAATAGCCGTTTTGGCCCCTCAACTTTTACCGGAGGCTCAAATTGGCCCTTGAACTATCAAAACGGTCACTTTGGTCCTTAAACTTATGATTTTCGTATCAATTTCATCCATTATCCCTGATCGGCGACCACTTTGGCCCTTATAAACTTATGATTTTTGTCTCAATTTCATCCATTATCCTTGATCGATGGATACATGGACAGATGAACTGCGAAAAGGTCGAAACCGCCCCTCCTTATTTTCTTTACTTGTTGACCGCTCATGGCATTTCAAACCCCACCATTTGTTTTAAAAATACCAAAATTTAATCTAATGTTAGAGAATTCATAAAAAATTGTTTTACCTTAGAAAAATATGAAACCGTCGTGAGCGATCAACAAGTAAAGAAAATAAGAAGGGGTGGTTTCGACCTTTTCGCAGTTAATGTGTCCATGTATCCATTGATCAGGGATAATGGATAAAACTGAGACGAAAATCAAAGCGGTCGTTTTGATAGTTCATGGTTGAATTTGAGCCTTCGGTGATAGTTGAGGGGTCAAAGCGGTCGTTTTGATAGTTCAGGAGTCAATTTGAGCCTTCGGTGATAGTTGAGGGCCAAAACGGCTATTTTGCCGTGAGCAAACATCATCCAATTATATGAGCTAGCAGTTAAATATATTCTGAACAGTACTTTAACTCCATGCATATTCATTGGGTGATTTTGTGGGTTTGTCTCCAACACGGAGCACCAATCATGCGCCTGTCTCTTGTAGGACATCGCAATCACCATGATTATTCATAGGGGTGGTTCGGTACACTAGCTGGTTCCAACCTTGGTAGTGTTGAGATGTTCTTAAACGACATCTATTACGGGAGGGAGTACACGGGAGATGTACAGGCAAGGATGAGTCGTGGCATGGTGGTGCGTGGAAGCGTGAGCGACTGGAGATGACTGCATATGGGCATCGCATGGTGTTGTGTGCAATCAAGGACGGGCCGGGTGTCCATATTAAATTGGACTAATTTGGTCCAGGGAGCCGGCCGGGTTGGGTCCAATATTGGTGCCGAGCCGAGAGCAGGAAAGGGCGGCCGGTGCAGTGCGTGGCCGAGAGTACGTAGGAAAGGGTCCCGCAGCGTGCGTCTATCTGTTGGCCGGCCGTATATATAAGTACGCGATCGAGATGTGTGCGAGTCAGTGAAGAAGACGAGGCAGAGGCGGGGCGGCGACGGCTGTTTTTAGGGTTATATAGGATATTCATTATTCATGGAGAATTCTTTAGTGGTAAGCAACATCTTGTGATGAGACACATTTAGTTTTTATTGATTCAATAAAGATCAAGCTTATTTGTAAGTTGATGATGTGTTGGTGATCTGGTTCCTCGATCTCTCGTTCTTCTTTTGATCGATTTGCATGTCTAGCCCTTCCCTTTTAGTTTTAGATTTGATTTCAAATGTTTTGATCCATCTAAAACTGTGCTAGCTAGGATACTGTGCCGCTATTGGAGATCTGAGGAGTTTGATTGATTAATTATAATATTTTATAGGTTTTGCTAAATCACGAAATTAATTAGGTTTCACTAATCAGCTGATGTGGTCCTCTTCGCCTCTGACACATCAGCCTTTTTATTTATATATGACGTCATTCTAGTTGGGTTAGTTTTCAATTTTCATCTACTGTGATCCGTAAAAAAATGATGTCAATCGGAGATACAATTTTTGGTCATTCACTCCCTCTGATTTACCTATCTAAGTGCATGCATGTGAATCGCTCGAACAGGAACCAATCATGGCGACGGTGCCGGCCGACAGCAGCAGTACAACCGCCGCCGCCACCACTGGTCATGGTCAAGACCCGGACCCCCTACCCCGTGCTATTCAATTGGTACTGTCGATTTCGTCTCGTTTCAAGTCTTCTACAACTACATCATCATCGATGACGAAGACGGTCGGGGAACCTATGATGATGGGTGCCCGTATTTTCTATTGGTTCTTGTTTATTGTCGTGCCGTCCTTGCTCATCGCCGGTGCAGCAATTCTCACCTACTACACCGTACTACGTGACGACGACACGGAGGAGGAGCTCATCTCGGGCATCGGCGGCTTATTCGTCCTGGCGGTTCTCGACCTACTCCTCGTCTACATGGCGGTGTTGCAGGCAGGGATCGGCCACCTGTCCATCTTCGCGCCACGCACGCCCTACGTCGCGCTGGAAGCTCTCCATAAGGTGGGCGTCGAGTGGATGGGTCTCCTCGTCACCTTAACCTCTGCCGGAGTCATGGCGCTCGCCCTGGCGTTTAAGCAGGCGTTGTTGTTGCTCGTCGTATGGACTTTCCTTCTCGAACTATTCGTTGTTGCCACCATTGCCTTCTAGATTTGCCTCTTTTGGACCTATGGCGACGGCGGCGACGGCGGCCCCCAAATCTCGAGGGAGCGAAGGCTGGCCCTCGAACAGAGTTCGACAGCCGCCCTCGAGTACCCGAGTCAGGGATGACCCAGGGGGAGCCAACACGAGGCCCCGCTCGAGAACGAACTCTCGAGACCCCCCGGGACATATCCAAGGCAAAACCTGGTAATACCGAAGGATCCCCACGACGGGAGGCATCGAGCCACCGACTCTCAAACGAACGGAGTCGGCACCTTGGTAACCCATACGGTTTCGCTTAATGAGGACGCCTCAGGGCTCCTGTCGACCCCTATCGAGTGGGGTACGAGTTCTCGCTTGGATCTCCCCGTTACCAGCTCACAGGGGACTTCGAGGCTCGTCCAAACGAGGATAGCTCGACGCTCTTCACCCCACAATCCAAGCGCAAGGATCTGTGGGAATGATGCTAAGAGGTAGAAACGCTCCAGCCGCACGAGGCTCGGGGGCTCGACTACGCACGACACCTCTCGACGAAAGAGGGTCGAAAATACTCGAAGCCTGGCAGACAGAGTTGACCCCTCAATGGGGCACTACAACTCCAGTTAATATCATTCCCCCAGGTAAGCCACAAAACAAAGCCCCCAGAGAAGTCCTTAATCACTCCTCAGGGGCCTCGGGGGCTACCCCCGCGGGGTGCGCTCGCGCGCACCCCGCGGAGAATCAGACCCTATACTAACTCTGCAGGTCGTCGGCAAAAGCCCCTATACGGATTCTTCTTATCCGCATAGAGGCTCGGGGGCTACTGTCGGGTACAAAGGTAAGGGGTACCCTAACCCGTAATAATCTAATGCTTAAACATCCAGGCAAATCCCAACAGTCATCCGATCAATGGAGGAAGGCCCACCAGGCGGAAGCCTACCTCACCAGCAAAAAGGCCAGTCATGGGCCAACCCATTACTAGGGGGACAATAGGCAGGGCGACCCTCGACCTCGATCCCTCGAATGACGGAAGGGGGATCGATCGAACGACCCTCTGCCTTGACCCCTCGACCGACGGAAGGGCGATCGATCGAACGACCCTCAACCTCGACCCCTCAAATGACGGAGAGAGGTCGACCGAATCCCCCTCGACTTCAAGTGACGGACAGGGGGTCGAACGAACGACCCCCGAACAGGAGGCCCGATCAGCTCACCGGCTCCCGGTATGGGATAAAGGGGATCCCATGCCGGTGTCTGCCCCGCCTAACGCCATGGGCGCTCACTACCTCGGTCAAATCCATCAAATCATCACCCATACCCGGATTATCCGTCGACCGTACAACCACTGCAGCCACGCCTCGAGTACGGAGGCCGGGAGCACCCCCTCGAATCTTGGGTGAGGCAGCCCTCGACCGTGTTCTCAGGGATGCGTCGGGGTCACGCAGGCCTCGATACTCCTCGACCCGGGGCTCGATCCTCATCCCCGACTATTGCGGCATGGGGCCCATCCAATCTGTCTCGCCTCAACTGTGGAGCTCGCAGGTTCCACGCCATAACCGCCCGGCGACGACCAGTCCGCCATCACCATGCCTCGGAACACCGGAAGTATAGGAGGAGCATGCCGCTACAGCGATCGACGTCCCATCGCAGGCATGGCGCCACGAACACGTCTCCCATACCGATATGTACTAGGGTTTCTGTACTCCTAAGCCTCTCCTTGGCCTATAAAAGGGGACGCTGGGATAGTGAAAGAAAGGCAGACGATCATCAACCCCGCTCGCACTCGCATACAAACTCTCACCAGAACCAAAAACAGCAAGACATCTGCTCGCACTCGCAATCCACTAGTTGCTAGATGAAAGGATCAAGATGCCCAAGAGGGGGGTGAATTGAGCTCTTTTTAATTTCTAAACAAGAATTAAACCTATAAAGAGCCAATTAACCCCCTAGTGCCTACCGCTTGTGTGCCCTAGCTAGAAAGCGGTAACAAGGCAATGAAAAGCGAAAACTTCCTACACAATTCTAGTATGAAATGAAAGACAAGTGCGGAAAGTAATGCGGTAATAAAGAGCTAGGAAAGAGATGCTTGACACGGCGATGTTTTGCCGAGGTATCGAGGAGTCGACACTCCCCCCTAGTCCTCGTTGGAGCACCTCGCAAGGTATAGCTCCCCCTCAATCCCGCGCAAGGGATGAGTGCTCTCTACGGGCTGATTCTTCGCCACTCCGGCTCGGTGAATCGCCCACAACCGATCACAAACGTCGATGGAGAAGGTCCGCCGACAATCTTCCGGCGATCACCTTCCTCCGAACACCACCGGACCGTCTAGGTGATGTCGATCACCAAGAGTAACAAGCCTCGATCTTCGCTTGACTTACTCAAGCTTCACAACTAGAGGATGCACACTTGAACTCTTGGATGAACTAGAGAGAGGATGGATGGATTCGCGAATCACTCTCTCTCTCTCTAGGGCTCTTGCTCTCTTCCCAACCTTCTCAACAAACTCAGCAACTCAAATGAGCAAAGGCCCGGTGGGAGAGAAGTGGGAGGGGCTATAAATAGACCCTCTGAAAACTGCCTCGGGCTGGCATTTTAAGTTGGCGACGGACGCTCCGTCGACTAGGCGACGGACGCTCCGTCACATGCCCAACGGCTAGTTTCTGTTCATAATTGAGGCGACGGACGGTCCGACGCCTAGGCGACGGACGGTCCGACGCCTAGGCGACGGACGGTCCGACGCCTAGGCGACGGACGGTCCGACGCCTCTGTCTAACGGCTAGTTCTGACACACTGTTCCCAGCGACGGACGCTACGTCACTGGGCGACGGACGCTCAGCCACAGCGTCCGACGCTGAGCTCTGGCTAGGGTTGAAAAACACCCTCTCTGGAAGGTCGACAGACGCTCTTCCCAGCGTCCGACGCCTGGCCGACGGACAGCGTCCGACGCACCCTGAAAAACTTAGCCAGAAAACAACCTCTCTGGAAGGCCGACGGACGCTGTGGACTCAACCACCCGGCGTCCGACGCCTTTGTCCGATGCCGACGGACAGCGTCCGACGCCCCTGCCAGGAGCGTCCGACGCCCAAAAAAAGATTTTGACAACTCCGTTTTTCGTTGCGATGAAAATGGAAGTTGTTCTAGGCTATCTTACGGTCACCATAGGCTTGCTTAGAGCTAAGGAAGTCAAGTGTGCACCACACCTAAACATGAAGATTTCCTAAGTCAAGCTACTAATCTCAACCCCTCTTGATAGTATGGTCAAAGATAAAAAGAGAAGCCCTATCTAATTCTAAGTGCCCTTCATCTCCTTATGGCACCTAGCCTATCATTCTAGGGTCTTCATCATGTCTCCTTATCAACCGAAACGATATCCATCTTGGGGGCTAAGTGATGACCTTTAGAGCCCATTCTCCTTGATCACTATGGCTAAGCTACGCATAGCCTCTGCAAAACACACGTTAGCCATAACAATCTCTAATTGTCGTTAATCACCGAAACCAACTAGGGCCATGATTCTTCAATCTCCCCCTTTTTGGTGATTGACGACAATAGAACCTCGAGTATGGATAAGAGTTTTGGTTAAAATTCAAGGGTGACTTGGAATGGTTGAGCAAGGGTTAGTTAAGATGTAATGACACATACTTGCTCATCCAAGCCAAATCACAAAACATGGTACTTATGAAAATGAAAGAAAACGCAGTACATCATGATATTCTCAAAGGATGTATCGGAGTAAAGCGCGGAAGCTCAAATATCGTTAAGCAAAGAGATATATCATGAACCATGAGACAACTCACAAGATGTATTAGAGATAATCAAGAGTTTGTCACATGCAACCATATATACATCAACCATCATCACATCACACATAGAGACAAATGCATAAACATAGACATGATGAAAGAGTATGGGGAAATAAACATACAAAGATCCAAATCCCTCCCCCTATCTCTATACAAAAAACATACAAAGATCCAAATCCCTCCCCCTATCTCTATACTCGACCCTCTCTCCCCCTTTGGTGTCTAGCACCAAAAACTAAGAGTCTGGGGCTGGAGAAGAAGGCGAAGTAGCGGCAGCTCGGCGATCCAGCATGATGAAGTCCTAAAGGTCGGACTCGTCTGACTCATCTGACACGGTCTCTGCCGGTGTAGGTGCAACTGGGGTGGTCTCTGAAGCTGTCACTGGCACCTCTGGAGCTGCGGTCTCAACTGACTCCCCCTGAGGCTCTGCTGGTGCCTCTGATGGTCCTGCCTCAGTGGTAGCGGGCCTGGGGGCCCAACGAGTGAAAACTCGAGGCGAGGGGGACGGTGTCACTGCTAGTGCCACTAGGGACACTGCCGCTGCAACCTCTGCAGGCTGAGTCTGACCGGGAGAGGACACTGCCACTGTAACCTCATCTGCAAGAGATATGGCATCCGTCTGAACGGTAGCTGGAGGTGTGGTGACTGTCTGTGCCGACTGCTCAGGTACGATCTCCGACGATGCAACTGAGGACTGGTGAGTGCCTGTCGCCGGAAGATCCACTGCAGTCTCTGGAGCTGGTGTGACCTGCTGAGGTGCTCCTGGTGAGTCTTCTCCCGTGATCTCAAGATATGAAGCTGACAGATCTCGCGAGGCCTCTGCTAGAGTAGTTCCCCGGGTGGGAGTGAATCCCGTCTGGAACTCTTCGGGTGAAGCTATCCAAGAGGACACTTGGGTCCTCGGAGTCTGGTACTCTGGAGAAGCTGTCGGCTGGAATGGAGGTGTAGCTGGTGCCTGACTCTGCTGTCCTCTGGACGGTAACGCTGGAGTGGGCACCACAACTACTGGAGGCTGCGGTGGCGGAGAAGTGAACTGCTGCTGCTGAGAGACGGCGGGCAACTGGAACTGTGGCGTGGAGGTCTGCCCGGAGCTAGAGGCCAGAAGAGCTCAAGTAGAAGAGTCTGAATCTTCTGGATCTCTGCCTGCTACAGCTGATAGGCTAGGAACTGGCGCTGGAACTCATCCTGCCTAGCCTGTGTCTAAGCCTAAGCTACCAACTGCTGCTCAGTGAGCCTCCGTAGATCTGCAGCCTGTCGTCTCTGCTCCTCTGCCTGACGAGATTGCTCCTCCTGCATCCTCGAGAGTATAGTGAGCAGGGTAGCCTCTGAAGAACTGGAGCCTGGAGCTGGAGCTGCTGCGGCTGTGCTGGACCCTCCAGCCTCGTGGTCATGTGTCATAGGTGTATACTCGTGCACGGGCTGGTAGTCCTCGTCAGAGCTGTCAGAGTCGAGATCCTCTCTGAATACTGTCTCTGCAGCTGTATCGATCTCAGCATCCAAATCTGCTAGCTCTGCCTGAGCAATTTGCTCAACTGTGGCATCGGTGACCTCGGCCGACTGTGGTGGAACTCCGGCCTGCCTCGTGCCTGGTCTGTAGGCTCTGCTGGGGCGAGGTAGCTATCCATGGGCCACAAGCTGGCTCATCGAGTAGACTGGGAACTCTGTAGCTGACCTCGTAAGGGTGACTCTCATAACCCCTGACCCAGTCTTGGCAACTATCAAGTATGAGATCCAATGTGCGAACTGTAGCTGCCAATGGCCTCTGAATCCAGCAGCTATGATATCCTCGAGCTCGCTCACTATCAAGTCCTAGAGGTCGAACTGCTCTTTCCGAACAATGTGAGCTAGGAGCCAAAGCTGAAGACGAGTAATAGTATCCCTAGCTCCAATCCTGGGTAGAATAGTCCGTCTGAGGACCTCGTGGAGGATCCGAGCCAAAGGAGTGAGGTCTCGTGACGTACGGCTCGAACCCTCAGTGAACGACTGCTGAAAGCACGGACTGACAAAGTCTGTGGATGGCACTATACCATCGTGAGGTCGGCGAGGGGCCTCCTGATCCCCATAGCAGAGACTGTGGATCCTGGTAGGTGAAGATCCAAGGTGAAAGAGCTCTCGGAACCTGGCAGCTGTAACCCTGAAGTCACGTCCCTGATAAGCGAAGTGGAGGAACTCGTGATCAGGTGAGATCCACAGAGAAGCATAGAACTGGTAAACCCACTCCTTCTGATATGCCCCTGAGCGTCCCATCAAGTCAGTCAAACCCTGAATGTACTGGAGATGCTGCAGGATCTCTGGACCACCGATCCCCTCAATCTGAGTAGATGGGCACACCCTGTGGGCCCTGAGAGGAGCATCGGTGTCAACGTATGCTCTGTAGAAGTCCTCGTGCACTGTGGTATAGAACTCTCGTCCGGCACGGGGGTCCCTCTGAGGTGGGAACCAAGACTGGAAGTCGACAAACCGAAGCAGCTGAACTTGCTTCGCTGTAAGTGTCCTGACCTGGTGCCTCACGGGGTCTAGGAGCCGGGGTCCTGGAGGGCTGGGTGGTGCACCTGAGCCTCGGGAACGAGTAACTCGACGGCTCATCAGCTCTCCAATAGTAGAGTGGCCCTCGGCCTCTGTCGGCTCAGTCACTGGGACTGGCTCTGTCGCTGGTGCCTCTGAAGCCTCGACGGGCTCTGACTCTGGAGGTGGAGGGGACTCACGACGCGCTCCACAGCGAGGCGAGAGCCTCAAGCCGGCGTGACGTCCTCCTTGCTCAGCTCTCTCGGCTGCCTCTGCTACTGCAAGAGCGGCTACCGAATCCGGATCCATTGCTGGCCTCTTGCGCTTCCGGGAGATGACCTTCTGCTTGCCCTTCCCGCGGTCAGTGGGTGGACGCGGTGGAGGTGGAGGGTCACCACCACTGCCGGGAACGGGACCTGCGTTCTTTGTCCTTGCCATTTCTCACGCTCTTGCAATCAACTCACTGACAGGAAACCTCAACAATCAAACCACAACCCCACTGCCAATCAAACACTGTCATGGAAACCACTGACAATCCTCAGAACCAAACAGCTGAAAGAGTGGCACGCCGGCCCTGGACTGTCCTCGCGAGGCTTTGCCTCGATCCGTACTCGCGGGCTTTGCCCCGAGTTCACTGACACTGACCACGGTCTGAATCTCTGATCAACTGACCAACTGACCCTACTCGTCGGAAAAGGATAGAGATATATATATGAACCATAAGCATATAGCTAAAAGGGAAGTGGGTCTATAGAGGCATGAAATTAGGAAAGAAAAGAATCGTGATATCCACTGCCAATACCTCAAATCGCTGACCAAAAGGAGAGAAGATGAGTATTTTCCCGATCAATCGACCACAATCCGCAATCCGCACCCTAAATAGGGCAATAGGATGAAAGGATGGTGAGAGAAAGGCGAGGTGATTTGCAATTGCAGAGGGAAAACACAAGGATTGAAAATCACCTTGAAACACTGCCGAGATTGATTGATTTTCAAATCAAGATCCTAGAAGAGAGCTCCTTGGGCTGGAACTACGCATGGGAGAGGTGGTGAAGCAAGGATCAGCTCTGTGGTGTTGGTGCATAGGAACACAGTGGCGTAGGGGCGGACAGAAGCTCTGCGCGGTGGTGCTGTGGGGCAGGGTGGTGGAGCAGCGGCGCAGCAGGGTGGAAGGGCGGCGCAGGGACGGAGGAGCTCGCCGGCGGCGCAGGAAGGAGGCACGCAACTGAGCAGGCACGAACCACGGCGGCGGTTAGGGTTTCGGGCGCGACGGCGAACTGAAATCAGATCGGGAGAACAGAGGAGAATGGGGGTTTTCTAAAAAAAAATTCGCCGTTAAGTTCGCGACGGACGCTCCGACGTGGAGCGACGGACGCTCCGTCGGTATGCGACGGACGCTCGGGGAGCGTCCGACGGCATCGTCCGTCGGGCTTCCAGAGCCGATTTGAAACGCCCAGTCGCATTGACCGCGACGGAAGCTCCGCGACGGACGCTTGGGAGAGCGTCCGTCACCCTTTTAGCGGGCAACTTTAATCTCCGGACGATCGCGACGGACGCTGAGGCAATTGACACCGAGCGTCCGTCGGCAGCGTCCAACGCCTTAAAAACGGAATTTTTCAAATTTTCTTTTTGCGGCTTTCTCCCAACCAAGTTCCAATCCCAATAATATCCAAATAACACTTGATTGGACTTGATATGAGAACCATCTCTCAAACACTCATTTTCAATTATTTTGCCATAGGCTTAAATTTAGTTTTTAGCTCAAAATATTCGAATGGAACCGCCAAGGAGACATCATATGGCCACAAGAGGGGTAGTTGAGTGATTTGAGCTTGGAATGCTCCCCCTAAGTGGATTATCATAGAGGATGCTCAAGAAACTTAACCGAAGAGAAAAGGGCAAACAACACACATGCATATGCTTATGCAATACGAAAAGTGAATCTAGGTTGCTTGCAAGTTTAAACCGCGGTTAAGCTTTGTCACACGCTTTGAGGGCGGTTATCTCAACCGCGTTAGCCAAGCCTAAGTGCATTACCATATTTAAACATGTTATATTACATATGAATGCATGGTTCACACAAACTCATCTTTTAGTGAAATTAGAGTGATCAAGCACATTTAACTCGCTTCTCAACCTACAAAAGGTTGTTTCATCGAGTGGTTTAGTGAAGATATCCTCCAATTGCTCTTCGCTCTTAACTCCAACTAGTGTTATGTCTTTCCTAGCCACATGATCTCTAAGAAAGTGATGGCGAATATCTATGTGCTTGGTGCGAGAGTATTGAACCGGGTTGTTTGCAAGCTTTACGGCGCTTTCATTATCACACAAAAGTGGAACTTCTTTTAAAAACATGCCGTAATCAAAGAGTGTTTGGGTCATCTATAAGATTTGTGCACAACTTGCTCCCATGGCAATGTATTCCGCCTCGGTGGTTGACAATGCCACACTATTTTGCTTCTTTGAGGACCAAGAAACAAGTGATCTTCCTAGCATGTGGCACCCGCCGGAGGTACTCTTACTATCAACCTTACACCCGGCGTAATCCGAATCGGAATAGCCAACTAGTTGGAAGGGAGCTCCTTTGGGATACCAAAGACCCATGCTAGGGGTGTGCCTTAAGTACCTAAGGATTCTTTTAACTGCACAAAGATGCGACTCCTTAGGGTTTGCTTGAAACCTAGCACACATGCACACACTAAACATGATATCCGGCCTAGAAGCGGTGAGGTAAAGTAAACTACCGATCATAGAACGATAGAGAGTTTGGTCGATCGGTTTACCTCCCTCATCGAGATCGAGATGCCCATTAGTAGGCATTGGGGTCTTGATTGGCTTGCAATCCTCCATCTTGAATTTCTTGAGCACATCATAAGTGTACTTCTCTTGAGATATGAAGGTGCCCTCCCTCAATTGCTTCACTTGGAAGCCTAGGAAGAAGGTTAGCTCGCCAATCATCGACATCTCGAACTCCTTGGACATCAATGCACCAAATTCCTTGCTATGACCTTGGTTTGTTGACCCAAATATAATGTCATCGACATATACTTGGCAAACAAAGATCTCTCCATCTAGCACCTTGGTGAAGAGTGTGGTATCCACTTTCCCGATCTTGAAGCCCTTCTTGAGTAGGAAGTCCCTTAGCCTCTCATACCAAGCTCTTGGAGCTTGCTTCAATCTATAGAGTGACTTGGACAACCTATACACATGATTAGGACAAATTGGGTCTTCAAACCCGGGAGGTTGTGAGACAAAAACAAGTTCATTAATGAAACCATTAAAAAAGGCACTCTTCACATCCATTTGAAAAAGTTTCATTTTATGGTGTGAAGCATATGCCAAAAGGATACGAATGGCTTCTAGTCTTGCAACCGGTGCAAAAGTCTCCCCAAAATCCAAGCCTTCAACTTGGGAGAACCCCTTTGCCACCAATCTTGCCTTGTTTCTCACAACCACGCCTTGATCATCTTGCTTGTTCCTAAACACCCACTTGGTGCCAATGATTCTTGCTCCTTTGGGCTTTTCTACTAGTGTCCACACTTCGTTCCGTGTGAAGTTGTTCAACTCTTCGTGCATGGCGTTCACCCAATCCGGATCCGCAAGTGCATCCTCCACACTAGAAGGCTCAACAAAGGAAACAAAAGAGTCATGTTCAACATAAGAAGCAAGTTTAGATCGAGTTGTTACCCCCCTTGATGGACTCCCTATGATGAGGTCTTGAGGATGTGCTTGAAGCATAGGTGTAGATCTTCTATTGATTACTTGGGGAGGAGGTTGCGGTGCTTCAACATTGCTTGCTTTGGCCTCGGCTTGATCTTGAGGGATGTGAGTGTCTTCTTGAGCTTCCCTCACTTGATCTCCTTCATCAACTTGAGGCGTGTGAGGTGGAGAAGGATCTTGATTTGCTTCATCTTCAACTTCTTCCACCTCTTGTGGGTTGATAGCACCAATTGGCATGTTCTTCATTGCCTCCCTCAAGGGTTCATCTCCTACATCATCAAGATTTTCATGTTTTTCTTGAGAGCCATTAGTTTCATCAAACTCCAATTCATACGTTTCTTCAACTAAGCCGGTGGCTTTGTTAAATACACAGTATGCCTTGGATTTAAGTGAATACCCAACTAAGAAACCAATGTCACATCTTCTTTGGAACTTGCCCAAGTGTTGGCGCTTCTTGTAGATATACACTTTGCAACCAAACACTCGGAAAAAGGATATATCCGGTTTCTTTCCATTCACAAGCTCATGGGGGTCTTCTTGAGAAGCCTTTGGACAAATAGCCGGTTGGCCGCATAGCATGCGGTGTTGATTGCTTTGGCCCAAAACTTCTCGGGGGTGTTGTATTCATCAAGCATTGATCTTGCAAGAGTGATAAGTGTCCGGTTCTTCCTCTCTACTACACCATTTTGTTGAGGAGTATAGGTGGCGGATACTTCATGCTTGATCCCAACTTCATCACAATATTCTTCAATCTTTGTGTTCACAAACTCGGTCCCATTGTCACTTCTTATCTTCTTGATCTTCACATCAAACTCATTTTGGGCTCTAGTTGCAAATTTCTTGAATATTGATTGAGTTTCTCCCTTGTCTTGAAGAAAGAACACCCAAGTGTATCTAGAGTAGTCATCAACTACCACCAAACAAAAGAGATTGCCGCCAAGACTAGCATAGGTGGTAGGTCCAAAGAGATCCATGTGGAGTAGCTCTAGAACTCTTGAGGTTGACATGAAAGCTTTGGTTGGATGAGTGTTTGCTACTTGCTTGCCGGCTTGACACGCACTACAAAGTTTGTCTTTCTCAAACACCACATCCTTCACACCTCTAACCAATTCCTTCTTGACAAGCTTCTTCAAGGTTGACATTCCCACATGTGCTAATCTTCTATGCCATAGCCAACCCAAAGAACTCTTGGAGAATAGACATGTTTGCAAACTAGCTTCATTTGAGGTGAAGTCCACTAGGTAGAGATTGTTGTGCCGAAATCCTTTGAATATCAATGATGAATTTTCAATCTTGGACACAACTACCTCATTTGGAGTGAAGAGACATTGGAAACCAAGATCACATAGTTGTCCCACCGATAGCAAGTTGAAGCTCAATGATTGTACTAGCAAGACATTTGATATTGATTGATCATTTGAGATTGCCACTTTGCCTAGACCTTGCACTTTGCCTTTTGAATTGTCCCCAAAGGTAATCTTGTCTTGCCCTTCACAATCTTCCTCAAGTGTGGTGAACATCCGGGAGTCACCGGTCATATGTTGAGTGCATCCACTATCAATCACCCAATGACTTCCACCGGTCTTGTAGTTCACCTACACACAAGCAACTTGGAGTTAAGCTTGTTGTCTGGGAACCCACACTTGGCGAGGTCCCATGGCCTTGTCCACCAACTCCTTAGCAACCCATAGCACTTTGGGCTTGTTCTTCATCTTTGGACCGAGAAATACAACTTGAGGTCTACCCTTGGAGTCCTTGTTGATGATGAAGTGTGCATCATGAGCGAAAGGCCTTATGTGCTTGGGCAAGGTCTTGGGAGGTGGAGTCTTGCATTGGGATTGAAGATGACCCTCTTGACCACATCCAAAGCACTTCTTGGATTTGGGCTTTGGTGTGTCATAGTTGCTTCTCATAGCTTTGTTCTTGTAATAGTTCTTGGCTTCTATTGACCTTGGCCTTCATGATTTGGTTCTCCTTGAACCCAATGTCGGTCTTGTCGGTCTTCATGATAGTGTTCATCAAGAGCTCACTTTGAAGGTTGTGGCCCTTGGTGAACTTCTCCAATCCACTTGTAAGCTTGATCTTCTCAACCTTGAGCTTTGCATTTTCCTCTTTGAGAGACTTGATCAAGGTCATTGCATCTTTGTCATCTTGTTTGGCCGACTTGATAGTGAGTGGCTTGCTTGCCTTGAGGTTGATTAGCTCTTCCTTGAGCTTGGAGTTTTCTTGCCTCATCTTCACATAGTCATCATGCTTATCGGCCTCAACTACCTTCTTGCCCTTGCACTTTACATTTTGCTCACTAGCAACTTCATCAAGCAAGTCCTCACAAGAAGTAGCTATATCACACTTAACAACCGGGTTAATAGCAACATGTGTAGCAAGATCATTTGAAAGCAATTCATTAGCTATCACAAGTGTGCCATGTTCATTTTTAACTTGGTTGTAGTCATCTTTTAGCAAGTTGTATCTTGATTGGAGCTCTTGTGTTGACCTCTCAAGCTTATCATGTTTCTCATTTGCTTGCTTGAGTGAGGCTTTGAGCTCCCTAGTGCTAGATGAGAGAGATTTGTTCTCAAGCTTCAATTCATCATTAGCACTAGTCAAGTCATCAAGCTTAGCATGCAAGTTACTATTGGCTTTCTCTAGTGATTCACTTTTGCCTTTATACTTCCTAATGAGCTTAGTGTATTTATTGCAAATTTCAATTAGCTCATCATAGGAAGGTGCCTCAAACTCATCATCACTATCATCACTAGAGCTAGCCTCATCATCACTATCCTCTTTTTGTACCTTTTTGTCACCTTTAGCCATGAGGCATAGGTGTGTAGAGGATGAACCCGGAGATGATGGAGGGGGTGGCGGTGGAGTAGATGAACCAATCACCAAGGCGGCCACCTTCTCTTCTTCACTTTCATCTCCGGATGAGTCACTTGAGTCTTCAATGTCGGTGAGCCAATCACCAACAATGTAGGCTTTGCCATTCTTCTTCTTGAATGGCTTGTCATCCTTCTTCTCCTCATCACTTGACTCAACCTTGTTGCCCTTGTTGTACTTGAACTTGTTGTTAGCTTTCTTGCTCTTGTACTTGTCTTTCTTTTCTTCGGGGCACGCATGAGCCAAGTGTCCAAGTTTACCACAATTGTAGCAATCCATCTTGGAGAGGGGCTTTCTTGAAGAGCTTGTGAAGAATTTCTTCTTCTTTGAGTCAAACTTGACTCCATTCTTGCTTAGCTTCTTCAACATCTTGGTTGTTTTCTTCACCATGAGAGCGAGATCATCATCATCATCATCGCTTGTGCTCTCATACATGACTTGCATCTTGTGCTTCTCCGAGGAAGATGCCTTGAGTGCCAAGTCCTTCTTTTCTTCCTTATCTTTTTCTTTCTTCTTGGAGGAAGAAGATGAGCCACCATCACCAATCTTCATGTACATCTCATGGGCATTGATCTTGCCCAAAATTTGTGTTGGTGTAGCGGCGAAGAGATCTCCTTGGTGAAGCACCGTGACGATGTGGCCATACTTCTCAATGGGTAAGACACAAAGAATCTTGCGTACCACATCGGCCGGTTCCATTTGGTTGAGACCGAGCCCATTCAATTCCTCTACAATAATGTTGAGACGTGAGTACATTTCATTTGCATTTTCATTTGCATGCATAGAGAAAGAATTGAGCTTAGCCATAACCAAGTGATAGCGTTCTTCACGCTCACTCTTTGTGCCTTCGTGAAGTGCACAAATAGTGGTCCACAACTCAAATGCGTCTTTGGCATTACGCACTCGGTTGAAGACATCCTTGCTAATGCCACGAAAGAGTATGTTCTTTGCCTTGGCATTGTGCTTCTCAAAGTTGAGGTCCTCCGCGAAGAGAGTACCTCCCTTTGTGGCGGCTTTGAGCACGCCCACGTCAACGGCCTCTAAATAGGCCTCCATACGAACTTTCCAATAAGGAAAGTTGTCTCCATCGAACATGGGAAGTGGTCCATCCCCATGGGACATCTTACTCTAGGCGGTGAAGCCTAATTTAGAGCAACCTTGCTCTGATACCAATTGAAAGGATCAAGATGCCCAAGAGGGGGGGTGAATTGGGCTCTTTTTAATTTCTAAACAAGAATTAAACCTATAAAGAGCCAATTAACCCCCTAGTGCCTACCGCTTGTGTGCCCTAGCTAGAAAGCGGTAACAAGGCAATGAAAAGCGAAAACTTCCTACACAATTCTAGTATGAAATGAAAGACAAGTGCGGAAAGTAATGCGGTAATAAAGAGCTAGGGAAAGAGATGCTTGACACGGCGATGTTTTGCCGAGGTATCGAGGAGTCGACACTCCCCCCTAGTCCTCGTTGGAGCACCTCGCAAGGTATAGCTCCCCCTCAATCCCGCGCAAGGGATGAGTGCTCTCTACGGGCTGATTCTTCGCCACTCCGGCTCGGTGAATCGCCCACAACCGATCACAAACGTCGATGGAGAAGGTCCGCCGACAATCTTCCGGCGATCACCTTCCTCCGAACACCACCGGACCGTCTAGGTGATGTCGATCACCAAGAGTAACAAGCCTCGATCTTCGCTTGACTTACTCAAGCTTCACAACTAGAGGATGCACACTTGAACTCTTGGATGAACTAGAGAGAGGATGGATGGATTCGCGAATCACTCTCTCTCTCTCTAGGGCTCTTGCTCTCTTCCCAACCTTCTCAACAAACTCAGCAACTCAAATGAGCAAAGGCCCGGTGGGAGAGAAGTGGGAGGGGCTATAAATAGACCCTCTGAAAACTGCCTCGGGCTGGCATTTTAAGTTGGCGACGGACGCTCCGTCGACTAGGCGACGGACGCTCCGTCACATGCCCAACGGCTAGTTTCTGTTCATAATTGAGGCGACGGACGGTCCGACGCCTAGGCGACGGACGGTCCGACGCCTCTGTCTAACGGCTAGTTCTGACACACTGTTCCCAGCGACGGACGCTACGTCACTGGGCGACGGACGCTCAGCCACAGCGTCCGACGCTGAGCTCTGGCTAGGGTTGAAAAACACCCTCTCTGGAAGGTCGACAGACGCTCTTCCCAGCGTCCGACGCCTGGCCGACGGACAGCGTCCGACGCACCCTGAAAAACTTAGCCAGAAAACAACCTCTCTGGAAGGCCGACGGACGCTGTGGACTCAACCACCCGGCGTCCGGCGCCTTTGTCCGATGCCGACGGACAGCGTCCGGCGCCCCTGCCAGGAGCGTCTGACGCCCAAAAAAAGATTTTGACAACTCCGTTTTTCGTTGCGATGAAAATGGAAGTTGTTCTAGGCTATCTTACGGTCACCATAGGCTTGCTTAGAGCTAAGGAAGTCAAGTGTGCACCACACCTAAACATGAAGATTTCCTAAGTCAAGCTACTAATCTCAACCCCTCTTAATAGTACGGTCAAAGATAAAAAGAGAAGCCCTATCTAATTCTAAGTGCCCTTCATCTCCTTATGGCACCTAGCCTATCATTCTAGGGTCTTCATCATGTCTCCTTATCAACCGAAATGATATCCATCTTGGGGGCTAAGTGATGACCTTTAGAGCCCATTCTCCTTGATCACTAGCCTCTGTAAAACACACGTTAGCCATAACAATCTCTAATTGTCGTTAATCACCGAAACCAACTAGGGCCATGATTCTTCACTAGATCAACATCTCAAGCAATCATCCGGGTCACCTAGGATAGCACAGCTAGCCTTAGGCCTCGACCCCCTCCGAGTTCATCCATGTAAACCAGCTTGTACTCCCCCCTGTACGAGCACTTCGGTGCAAGATAATACAGTACCCCCTCCTCTTGCTGGATGTAGGGTCTTCTTTGCCCGAACTAGGATAAATTTTGTGTTCTTCTTGCATCACATCTAGGAGAGGGAGCACGCAATACACAAATTCACTAGTTGGTGATTGACCCCCTAGGTCAAAGCACCGACAGTTGGCGCGCCAGGTAGGGGGGCTTTGCGTGTCAATCAACTCCCAACTTCTCTTCCAGATGGAACCCACCGTCCCACCACTCTCATTCGCCACCATCATTTGGTTCGGGAGCCTAGAGTTTCTGTCCCTGGGCCCCGGCCATGACATGGTTCTACTCTCCAGAGGTGATGAGGGTAGCAGCGGCTCTGGTACACCGGGGCCAGGGAGGACCTCGCGACGGTCCCACCGCTCACGCTTTCCGCCCGCTATCAGGAGGAGACACGAACGACTGCGCCGCAGCCGCGCGGATGGCGTGACACCTGCCGCCACTCCCCTGGACTCAGCTGGTGACACAGTTACTCCCTTCGGAAGCCTGTTTGACCCAAGCTTGGGGTCAGAGGAGGAACCCTCGCCGAGCCTGACTTCGACTTCGTCATGCCACCACCTCGGAGGGCCCCCACGGCCTCTCCGCCGCGTTCGGTCGCCCCGCCATGCAGCACACTTCCACACTGCCCCGATTCGGACTCTCCCGATGAGGATTACGATCCCACACGGGAGTGCTTCCACCTCATCGAGCCAGTCGACTCCTAGGAGGAGGGGCCAACGCTCCCCCAGTGCGAGCCGCCGACCCCCCGATCCCAGTCGAGACTGATGCACCTCAGGACGCCCAGATCACGCAGGTCCGAGAGCTGCTCGCCAAGCTCGAGGAGGAGCGCCTATGACTCTGACAGCTCGAGCGAGATTAGGAGCAGCCACAGGGTGGAGGAGCCCACGCCCGGGCCCGCGACGTCCATCGACGAATTGTCGAGGAAGGAGCAAACGAGCCCCACGTCTACAATCGTGCCAGTCAGAATGTCGTGGCAGCCGCAATGCTGCTCCGCAACATGCCGACGCCCCAAGCGCAACGCATTAGAGACGAAATCCGTGGGCTCCTCCAAACCGCGGTCGTACAACAGGCGGAGAGCTCAGCCTCGAGGCGCAGAGGAGTTGCTTTCGAGCGGCGGGACGTGCCCCCTCATCAAGACCGAGAAGCATCCGTCCACCAAGACGAGGCGCCCCAAGGCCGAGCGGAGCAGCAACCGGCTCGAGACCGCATCCTCGACAATCGACAGCCGCGCGACGCGCGACACGACATCAACGACAACAAACGACGCCGACACGGTGACGCTGAGGCTCTAGGTTACAGTGCCCATCGAGGTGGGCGCTACGACAGCGACGAGAATCGACGTCGATCCCCGGAACCACCGGGGCCGCGAGTCTTCAGCAAGGCGGTCCGACGAACCGCTTTGCCGGGTCATTTCCGTCCACCCGCCAACTTGGTCAAATACAATGCAGAGACCATGCCAGAGCTCTGGCTTGCTGATTTCAGGCTAGCATGTTAGCTGGGAGGTGCCGACAACGACCACGCCATCATTCGGCAACTCCCACTCTTCCTCTCTGACACCGCTCGAAGGTGGCTCGAGGAACTCCCCCCGGACTTGATCCATGGTTGGCCTGACCTGGTCAGGATCTTCAAGGGGAACTTCAAGGGCACCTACGTGCAGCCGGGAAATTCCTGAGATCTCAGCAGCTGCAAGCAGAAGCCGGGAGAGACCCTCCATGAATTCACCCGACGATTCTCCAAGCAGCGCACCGAGCTACCCCACATCTCCGACCACGACGTCATCATGGCGTTTGTCGCTGGGACGACGTGCAAGGAGTTGGTGCGGGAACTGGGGCGCAACACCCCCAAGACCGCCAACGAGCTCATGGACATCATCGCTAATTACGCAGCCGGTGAAGAGGTCGTTGGTGCATTCTTCTGTGGATCCCCAAACAAGGGGAAGGCCAAGGCGGACGAGCCCGGTGGCTCGAGCAAGGGGCCCAAGAGGAACAACAAGAAGAAGAAGATGAAGAACCAACAGGGTCGACGCGACGTCGAGCCCGACAATCTTGTCGCTGCGGCAGACCGGAAGAATCCTCGAGGTCCCCCTCCAGACGGGGGTGTCTTCGATAAAATGCTGAAAGAGCCCTGCCCCTATCATAAGGGGCCGACCAACCACAGTCTCGAGGACTGTCGCATGATCAAGAGGCACTTCGACTCCCTTGGCCTCAAGAAAGATGACAAGAAGGAGGACCCACAAGAGAGGGGCGATGGCAAGAAAGAGGGCTTCCCTGAGATTTTCGATTGTTTCATGATCTTCGGAGGACCCTCGACCCGACTCAGCACGCGTTAGCGCAAGAGTGAACGTCGGGAAGTCTTCTCTGTTCGAGCTCAGGCCCCTCGATACCTCAACTGGTCGCACATACCGATCACCTTTGATCAGGACGACCACCCCGAGCACGTCCCCAACGCAGGGGTCTACCCACTCGTCGTCGACCCAATCATCCTCAACACCCGCCTCACCAAGGTACTTATGGATGGGGGGAGCAGCCTCAACATCATCTACGCCGAGACCCTCGACCTCTTGGGGATCCCAAGGAACCTGCTCCTGCCCAGCGTGGGGGGGGGTTCCACGGGATCATTCCAGGAAATAAGGCACTCCCGATCGGACGCGTCAAGCTACCTGTCTCCTTCGGCACCCCTCGAACTTCAGGAGCGAGGAACTGACCTTCGAAGTGGTCGGATTCCGCGGCACCTACCACGCCGTCATCGGTCGACCTAGGTACGCCAAGTTCATGGCGATCCCGAACTACACCTACCTCAAGATGAAGATGCCAGGGCCCAAGGGGGTCATCACCGTCAACACCTCCTACGAGCATGCCTACGACTACGACGTCGAGTGCGTGGAAAGCGCCGAGGCAGTCGAGGAATCAGCCATCCTCGCGGCCCTTGACGACTTCTCCAAGGAGATCCCTGGCCCCAAACAACGCGCCGACAACTTTGAGCCTGCGGAGGACACCAAGACCATCTCGCTCGACCCCAACCACGCGGATGGGAAGGCGCTGACGATCAGCGCCACCCTCGAGCCCAAAGAGGAAGTTGTGCTCGTCGACTTTCTCCGCGCGAATGCTGACATGTTTGCGTGGAGTCCCTCGGATATGCCGGGCATTCCGAGGAAGGTCGTCGAGCACTCCTTGGACATCCGAGCCGGATCCAAACCGGTGAAGCAACGGCTGCGCCGCTTCGACGAGGAGAAGCGTAGAATCATCGGGGAGGAGGTCGACAAGCTTTTGAAGGCCGGATTCATCAAGGAAGTTCATCATACTGAGTGGTTAGCAAATCCTGTGCTTGTCAAGAAAAAAATGGAAAGGATAGAATGTGCGTAGATTATACTAGTTTAAATAAAGCATGTCCTAAAGTTCCTTTTCCATTGCCACGTATTGATCAAATAGTTGATTCCACTGCGGGGTGTGAAACACTTTGCTTTCTCGATGCGTATTCTGGCTATCACCAAATAAAGATGAAGGAGTTAGATCAGCTCGCGACTTCCTTCATTACCCCATTTGGCATGTTTTGCTACCTCACAATGTCATTCGGTTTGCGAAACGCCGACGCCACATACCAGCGATGCATACTTCATGTCTTTGGACACCACATAGGGCAGACCGTCGAGGTCTACGTCAATGACATTGTAGTTAAATCCAAAGAGGTCGGGAACCTGATCAGGGACCTTGAAATCGCGTTCGGGTGCCTCAGGGCGAAACACATAAAGCTAAATCCCGAGAAGTGCGTCTTCGGGGTCCCTCGAGGCATGCTCCTAGGGTACATAGTCTCCCAGCGCGGGATCGAGGCCAACCCCGAGAAGGTATCGCTATCACTAGGATGGGTCCGATCAAGGATCTTAAGGGCGTACAAAGGGTCACGCGGTGCCTTGCTGCCCTCAGCCGGTTCATCTCACGGCTCGGGGAGAAATCCCTTCCCCTTTATCGCCTCCTTAAGAAAATAGAGCACTTCATGTGGACCGTCGAGGCCGAGGAGTCGCTCTCTAAACTCAAAGTCGTGCTCACCTCGCCACCTATTTTGGTGCCCCCAAACCCAGCCGAGACCCTCTTGCTCTATGTTGCTGCAACTACCCAGGTAGTCAGCGCGGTGATAGTAGTCGAGAGGGCGGAGGAGAGACACACCCTGCTGGTTCAGAGGCCCGTCTACTTTGTGAGCGAGGTCCTTTCCGAGACCAAAATGAGATACCGCCACATTCAGAAGCTGTTGTATGCCATCGTCCTCACTCGGCGAAAGCTCCAGCACTATTTCCTGGGCCACCCGGTAACCTTGGTCTCGTCTTTCCCCCTCGGGGAGATAATCCAAATCCGGGAGGCATCAAGAAGAATCGCCAAGTGGTCGGTCGAGCTCATGGGGGAGACTCTCTCCTACGCCCCTCGGAAGGCCATCAAGTCTCAGGTATTGACAGATTTCATTGCAGAATGGACCGACACCCAACTACCCCCGGCGCAGGTTCAGACCGAGCTCTGGACCATGTACTTCGACGGATCGTTGATGAAGACGGGGGCAGACACCGGATTGCTATTCATACCTCCCTCAGGGGTCCACATGCGCTACGTCATATCCCTCCACTTCCCCGCCTCCAACAACGTAGCCGAGTACGAGGCCCTCGTCAACGGTCTGTGCATCGCCATCGAGCTCGGGGTTCGACGCCTCGACGTTCGAGGGACTCGCAGCTGGTGATCGACCAGGTGATGAAAGCCTTGAGCTGCCACGACGATAAGATGGAAGCCTACTGCAGGGTGGTCCGAAAGCTCAAGGAAAAATTCCACGGCCTCAAGGTCAACCACATCGCCCGTTGGTACAACGAAGCTGCCAATGAGCTAGCCAAAATCGCATCCACTCGAGGCACGGTCCCTCCCGATGTCTGCTCGAGGGACCTTCACAAGTCGTCTGTCGACCTAGGCTCGGGGGCTCCCGCCCTCGAGCAAGGGGTCGACCCTTCCTCCTCGACCGATCCCCCCTCGAACGAAGAAGAGGTCATGGAGATCGACGAAATAGCAGCAACCCAAACCTCCTCGACGGACTGGCGCACACCCTACCTCGAGTATCTGATACAAGACAAGCTCCCAGAAGACCGCACCGAAGCCCGACGCATAGCTCAACGCGCCAAAACCTACGTCTTGTACAGGGATGGTCGCGAGCTGTATCGACGCAACCCTACTGGTATACTCCAACGATGCCTCACCATCGAGGAAGGGAGGGCACTGCTAAGGGACATACACTCGAGGGCTTGTGGCCACCACGTGGCGCCAAGGACTCTAGTAGGGAACGCCTTTCGACAAGGCTTCTATTGGCCGACAGCTGTCGCCGACGCTACCAAACTCGTCCGTCTTGCAAGGGATGCCAGTTCTATGCAAGACAAACTCACCTCCCGGCCCAAGCCCTTCAGATGATACCTATAACTTGGATGTTTGCTGTATGGGGGCTCGACATGGTCGGCCCCTTAAAGAAAGCAAAAGGTGGCTACACCCACCTCCTCATGGTCATAGACAAGTTCTCAAAGTGGATCGAGGCTCGACCCATCGCCAACATCCAATCTCGACAAGCCGTGCTATTCTTCACAGACATCATTCATCGCTTCGGGGTCCCCAATGTCATCATTACTGACAATGGCACGCAGTTCACCGGCCAAAAGTTCCTGGACTTCTGTGACCACCACAACATCAAGTTGAACTGGTCCACAGTTGCCCACCCTCGAACTAACGGTCAGGTCGAGCATGCCAATGACATGGTTTTGCAGGGACTCAAGCCAAGGATCTTCGTCCGACTAAACAAGCACGGCAAGAGATGGGTCGATGAGTTGCCTTCTATCCTATGGAGTCTCAGAACAACGCCAAGTCGAGCCACAGGGTTCTCCCCGTTCTTCTTGGTCTACGGGTCCGAGGCCGTCCTCCCCACTGACCTCGAGTACGAGTCCCCTCGATTAAAGGCCTACAATGAGCAAGCCAACGCAGCAGCCCGAGAAGACTCCCTCGACCAGCTCGAGGAAGCCTGGAACATGGCCCTCTTCAAGTCAGCAAGGTACCAGTAGGCGTTGCGGCGCTACCACGACAAGCACGTACGCAAATGGGACCTCGACGTCAGCGACCTCGTACTGCGCTGCCGACAAAACAAGGGGCGTCACAAACTGACGCCACCTTGGGAAGGACCCTTCATCATGGCGGAGGTGCTAAAGCCGGGGACTTACAAGCTGAAGAACAGCAAGGGCGAAATCCTCACCAACGCGTGGAACATTGAACAACTACGACGCTTTTACCCCTAGGGTTGTGAGGCCTTGTACATTTTCCGCATTATGTACATTTAGCGCATCATGAATGAATAAAGTGTTCCCAAAATACATTTCATGTCCGTTCATGACTCTGAGGTAGCCTCGACCTTGCTCCTGCAAAGTCAAGCCTCCCTCGGGCCTGACAGGGGGGGACCCCCTCCCTAAGTCCCTTAAAAAACCCAAACATTTTTTTTCAAAACTCGACACTTCTCCTTCCATCTTTGCCTCGAGTACGCTCCGTGACTAAGCAAAAAACACGTCGAACTCCCTAAGGGTCGAGGGTCGTCGAGCCAGGGGCTCTCCTATGCCTCCGGGCTATGGTAGCCCCACTCGCTCCCCCCTCGAGGGATATGAGCGCGCGTCGAACACTTAGTCTAAAAAGAAATTCAGGCAAGGAAAAATAGAGACGGCTCGAGAAATAAAAACACATGCATCACAAATAAAATGCATTAAGGTTTTAAAGCCCCTAGGGGCTCAATATTATACTATCACAAAAACTAACCTATTACATGGACCTTCTTGTCCAGATTTGGTTCACAGGCCTCAATTACCGCCACCGCCGTCTCCACCCGCTGAGGGAAGCACCTCAGGCTCGAAGAGCTTCGCCAACTCCCCTCCGGGCACCTCTCGGCGTTGATCAACTCATGGCACCTTGCCACGTTAGCTTCATCGCTCAGCTTCGGGTCGACGATGAAGCCACGAGCGACGACGCTGAGGTCGTAGGAGTAGCCCAAGCGGACGACCACGAGCGCCCGCTTCACACCCACGTGGAGAGCAGCACGGGCATGCTCCGTCACCTCGCGGGTCATGGAGTAGAAGCGGCGCAAGAGGGAGTCTCCTCGCGCGTCGCCTACAACCGACGGCTCCGGCTCGACCCCCCTGTCGTCACAGAAGGCGGAGGTGGCGCCCTTGAGCCTCTCGTTCAGGGCCGCTTCCGCCCAGTGGAGGCTCTGGAGGCTACCCAGATCCTCATGGGCTCGGGCCTTATCTTCCTCAAGGACTGCCGAAACAAATAAGGAACTTCGTCAAAATCAAAAACAGGGGAAGGGTCGAGACCAAGCAAGTTAGTAATGATTCTAGAAAGCTCACCTTCGGCGTGCGTGTCCAGGGTGACGTAGGCCTGCTCGACCTCTTGAAGTTGGCGGCGGACGTCGGCGAGGACTGTGGCTTGGTCGCTCTTCTCAGCCCGGAGCTCCTCGATGAGCTTACCGGTGCCCTCAAGGGCCCTCGCCTTCGCGGCCACATCCTCCTCCAGGGTGGCGATCCGGGCCCGCGCCTTCTGCTCCGCGACGTTTAGCGCGTCGTGGTCCCGGGAGACGACGTCGACGTCCGACTGAAGCCCCCGGACCTGCTCCTCGAGAGAGGCGCGGTCGGTGGCCGCCTCTGCCAAGCTTCCCTCGAGCAGCCGGGCACGGCCCGTCGCCTGAGCCAGCTCCTCCCTCAGCAAGGTGGCCTCCTCTTTCAGCCTTACGCTGGGCCTCCCGGGCGGCGTCCCGTTCCTACCCAGCCTCGGCGGCCTCCTTGAGGGCGGCTTCAGCCCTCGACCGCGCTTGAGAGGCCTCCCCCTGAGCGGCCTCGACCTCCCCCCGCGCAGTGGCCACCTCGACCCTTGCCTGGGCGGCCTCAGCCTCCACCTTCTCCAGCGATGCGCGGAGGATGGGGAGCTGGCTCCACTACTCTTGAGACCGGAGGATGAACTGGGACTTGCCATGCGACCTCGCCCTCAACGTCTGCCAAGGATAAAAGGGAAGGTCACCAAAAAAGGACAGCAAAATAACCGAGACAAATCAGAGAGAAAGATCGAGGCTTACGTCCATCCCCAGAACATATCCTAGGAGGCGACCTCCACCACCACACGTGTCACGTGGGCAAGTCACGCCCGGAACTCCTCCAAGTGCTCCCACTCCCCGAGCTCGGCTTGATCGTCGAGCTTGAAGAAGGGGCGCCCTGGGTCTTGGGGGTCGGGCAGCTCGAGGGGCTCCTGCACCCAGAACCTGCTGCAACGGTCGACCCTCTCCATGACATCCCGCATGATTTCCTGACCCATGTCAAGGGTGTAACACCCCGGGTGTTAACCTTGTTAATCTCTTAATTAAAATTTGATCATGTCATCATATGCATTAAGCATCATTCATTTGTTTGGAAACCTGGATATGCATTGAACTAAAATGAGTTTACTTATTTGTCTTTGATCAATTGTTTGAATGCAGGTCATCTTTTCAAAGTCACAAAATTTAAAATTTGAATCCAAACCCTTTTCTCCGAGGGGGGTGGATTAAACCCTAAACACAATTTTCAAAATCTATAAAGTTTTTGCTTGTGGTTGTTTAAGCAAAGTTGTAGATCTTGAGGTTTTGAACATCTTTCGTGTTCAAAGTTTTTCCTGAAAACCCCTGGAAGGCTTGTGCATTTTTGCAAAAGAGCAGCAGGGTCAGTTATGTCTTTTCCTCGAGCAGCTGCATGGTGGGTCGTTCTCAACGGTGCCCGACGCCGACACCTGTCCAGGGACTCCCGTCTTGTCGTGGGTATGTGGAAATCTCACGGAACCTGTTGCCGTCTTTAAAAGCGGGACGCCGTCCTCTCTTCTTTCCTTTCCACGCCACTGCTCCACTCTTCTCCATCGTTTCGCTCTGCTCCGTTCTGTTCCGCTGAGCACTCCACCTTCACCATTGACGAACTCGTCCGAGCTCGTTAGCGGCTGCCAATCACTCAATCTTTCGTCATTGCCTTCGCCTTGACCTTGCGCATCTTCGGGGTAAGTTGGTTGGAGTCGTCGAGCCCGCGTTCGTTCAGTGCGGATCTGTCTTCCTCAGCTCCGACGCAACCGCCGCTGATCTGGTCCGTCTTCGACCGGGCTGCGCAGGAGCCGCATTGTCTTGTTGTCTTATGTTTCTTGTTCCTTGTTCATCTCTGAGTTTTGTCGGGTTCTCCGTTTTGCAAATGGTGGACCATAGCTCCGGGAACATCTTCGCTGCCGCGCAGTTCTTCGTCTCCGCCGGCGCGTTCTCCATCGACGGTCGTCTCTGCTTCATCTCCGGCCACGCTTGCTAGTGCTTCGTGAGCAGGGTGAGCTCCTCGACCTCTTCGCTGTACTCGTTTGTCCTTGTATCGGGCCTTAGCGCTCTGTCCTCGAGCGCCACCGCTGTTCTTGTTCGGCGCGGCGGTGTGTTTGTCGCCTTGTCGTTGTAGTTGATCTTTTCGAGATCTGAGTCTTGCGCTAGCTTCGCCTAGCCGTCCTGAGTCAGTCTCGAGGGGTAGTTTGCCCTCGAGCGCGTGCGTGTTTCCTTGGCGCGCGTCAAGCAGTTTCTCCGTCGACCGCCAGTGCTGTCGTCGAGAGTGTTGCTTTTAGCCCTGTGTTTGTTTGGCTTGCGCTTCGCGTTGTTTGGGGGCCGCTTAGCTTGCTAGAGTTGTTGGTTGTTTCGATCGAGGGTCGATCGAGGCCTGTGTCCGTCGGTATGTGTGCGGTCGAGCTCGGTTCACCGCCATTGCCGTCGACAAGGTCAGCTGAGTAGTTTGTAGTCTTGCTTTCCGTTGGGCGTCTTGCTCGCAGTTGTCCTCTGAGTCATGATCGAGGCCTAGCCTCTCTGATCGAGGGTCGGTCGAGGCCCAGTTTCATCGAGCAAGGTCTTCCTTCGTCGATCGAGGCCTCGTTTCTTTCGATCGAGGTCTGTCTTCGTCGATCGAGGCCTGGTTTTCCCCGATCAAGGGTTAGTTCTTCGATCGAGGGCTGTGTTCGATGGTGTGCGATCGGTCGAGCCCTGTCCGATCGTCAGCACCCTCGATGAGGTCTCTCTGAAGGTTTGTTTGGGTCGTGGCGTACCTCTTTGGGTTCAGCTCGGCAAGCCAAAGCAAGTTCGAGGGGTAGCCGTTCGGTTTGGTCATCGACGGCGACTCGCCGCCGTGTTTTGTGGTTCTCGACGCCACCGCTCGAGCCTCTGTGCCGCTGATGGTCGAGTCTTAGCCGTCCGAGGGTCTTGAGCAGAGTTCTTCCTGTTTCCTGTTTTCCTGTTTTTAGTTCTGTAACATGCCCTGTTTAGTTATAAAATGTTTAGAACCCTAATACCTTTAGGCTTTGAGTGATTTTGGATTATTTGATAAATATGGTCATTTGTCCAGTGACAAACACAAGTTGGACATGCTCGATGTAATGCTGTTTGCTCAGTTCTTTTAGGGTAATCTGTTTAGTTTTCTTTTAAGAGCCTGTTTGTTTGTGTTGAAGCATCATGTTTACTATTCAAGCATCATCTAAGACATGTCATTTATCGTGTAGATTGCTCGTTGGTTGGGTTGGATACCTCCAGTGCAGAGGTCTTCTCTCTTGAATCTGAGCCCGAGTTTGTTTATCCCTCCAACCAAGGCAAGCCCCAGTGCATTCAAACACTTCCTTGTATTTAAAATGTTTGTTTTAAATACACTTATGTTTATACTATTGCATTACGGTATTCAATAAAATTCCTACTTGATGCATAGCCTTACCTTGAATTATTTATTCCTGTACCTTGATACTGTTTAAAAAAATACGGTTGTTGCTTCATGCTGCTTAGCAATGCTTAGACCGATAGAGTCAGATGATTTCCTGTCATCTGCGAGATTAGGTGGTAACCTGTTTGCTTCGGCAATGGTTCTGTTTCTAAGAAGAATAGCGGATTGCTGCGGCAAATGGCTATGTCTTCTTGATGGAAGTAATAATCTGAAACCGGGCGGACACGGTGTTGGAGAGCCACCAGATATGGATATCTGGTGAGCGGGTTCTTTCTGCCTGTGTCGATTAGGAACCGTCCGATGATGCATGACTAGGGTTGTGACTTTGGAGTACTTATCACATACTCCGGGAAGCTGGACTCTGGCTATTCTCGCTTGAAGAACGGTTAACCCGCACTGGGAGTGGAGAGATGGCGAGAGTAGTGTGTACCCTCCAAGTTAGCGAACTGGATGGAGGTGTACTATGCTCTCGGGTGGCGGAACCCCGGTCTTGGTGAGAGGATCTAGGGAAAGGTAGTCATATGCGTGCTTTAAGCGGCTGTATATGTCGTGTGATAGGGAAGCCCCAGCTGGGATAAACCGGTTCGAATCGTCGTGTTCCTCGGATATGGAAACATGACCCTGTTTTCTTCTTCGTAGTAATACACTTTAACTGGATACTTGTTGGATCCCTTCATGGATGGTTATTACCTTGTTATCGATCATACATCCAGGTCGATACTTGAGTAATCTTATGAATAACATGAATGATTTCAATTCTTTTATAAATGCTCATTTATGCAAAATACTCGATTCTTGCAAACCACACCTTGAATTCCTATGACTTGCATACTGCTTTGTCCACCAAATACTTTTCTTTGTCGGATAAGTCTTGTGGAGTACTCCCGTACTCAGGGTTTGTTAACCCCTGTTGCAGATGAGGATCACAACCCGGTGTGTGTGGCTCCTTGCTGCATGACCGTGGTCAGTGTAGATGAAGATGAAGAATAACCTGTCTTTGCTTGACTATTGGGCAAGAGTACCTCGGTTATCTGTTCTTTCGCTATCAGCAGCTTGATGTATCTTTATCGTATGGCACTAAGTTATGTTTCAAAACTTACGGTTTGTAATATGACTTTAAATTTCCGCTACTTTGATGTAATATAAAAATTTCGTATTACTTTTGTCATGATTGTGATGAGGTGACCCTGTTCGGAAAGAGGTGGATGACCCGCTGCAAAGTGGTGACACCTGATGGGTTAATTAAGATTTGGATCATCCGTTGGAGATTAAGTTGGTTAATCCTGACAAGTGGGCCCTATCTTAAGAGGTTCTGTCACAAAGGGTGCCCCCATGGACCATCCCCCGCTCCGCCAGATTGGGGAAGGGGGTCGCCCCCTCGAGCTAGGAAATCCTGGCCTCGAGGTCATCTTGCAGGGCCGCCGGTGACCCCTCAGGGTCGTCACCCCTAGGCGGAAAAGGTCCCCACCGTGGGAATAACCCTGCGCAGTGAAGGAAACACACGTTAGCATCCATAGTGGTAGAGTCACCGCGGTCCGGTAACTTGTCCCCTCCCTCCACATCGACTAAGTCAGGGGGCGGAGCACCTCGAGATGATGATTACCCGACCTCAAGACGAGGCCGAGCTAACGCCTCGAACATAACCATGTCCGGCGCGCCGCTTCCTTGCGCTGCCGCGACCGTTCCCTCCGGTTCCGACCTGAAAGTGCAATCAAGCCTTAAGTGGGTTTTGGTGACATGACAACACAATTAGAAGACTAATGAGACTTTGTAAGTATGACAAGCAGGTTAATCTTAAGGAGGTTGATGAATAGGTTGGCGGACCCCTCCAATTACAAAAGTGCATGGCAACAAGCTCAAAGAGTAAATTCATTTTATACTTTGAAATTGAGTTAGGTATGCCATACTATAAAGAGGGATTCAACACGCATGCCAACGAGTGGACCAAATGCATATCTATCCAAATACACCACACCTCCACATACTTAGTGGGCAAAACAACCAGCTAATTTGAAGATCATATTCTTGTTGTGTCTGCCAGGCCGGCAGTGCCGGGCTACAGGCCGGCACTGCCGTGACTTGTTCTGCCCGTTGGCAGTGAGGAGGTATTTCTTACCCCCTCACTCACCCCCAACGGCTAGTTCTGTCATTCTAACTCTCATACTTCGTAAGAATAGAAAGAGAAGCTCTCCTCTTGCTCTCCCTTATCCCTTGGTGCTCAAACACTCTCCTCCATTGATCTCCAATCATTCTTTGAGAGATTGAGCCTCCAAGCTTTGAGAAGAAGCTTCTCCCTCGGATCTTCACTCCTATAAGAATTTGGTTTGCGTGGTGGCCGGCGGTTTGAGTTCTTTACTCTTGGAGCTTTTCTCCTAGCCGGCTAGAGGTTGCCCTTGAGCTTGCCTCTCTTCTTGTGGCAGCCTAGGGAAGTTTGTATCACCCATCTATTTGCTAATACACTTCTCTCATCTCAAGGGTTCATTCCCTTGACTTGAGACCGAGGAAAGAGCTAGCCTTTGTGGTGAGCTTGATCCTTGTGTGGCGCACCTCAACAACGTGGACGTAGGCAAGCCTTGGTGGCGAGCTGAAGCACGGGTCAAATCTTGTGTCACCGTGTGCTTGTTACTTTACTTTCATATATTTTGTGTGCAAGGTGATTTATAGGGTTTGGACTCGATCTACTCGGTGGGTGTGTTGCTGTCACTTTCAGGTGGTGCTAGAGGTTCCCCACACCTCTAGAAAGGTTTCTATTCAAGCACAATTTACATTAAGCATTTACATTTTGAATTGTGTTGCATTCTGTTCTGGTGACCAGCACTGCTGCCCAGAGGCCAGCAGTGTCGGCCTGTGTTTGACAGCAAGTTGTTAAGTTTTTGAAACAGGCCTATTCACCCCCCCCCTCTAGGCTAATCAGGTCCTTACACGACTGGGGAGCCGTCGCCGCGACCATCTTCGCTGGGCCCACCAGCTCCGCCACCATCGCAGCCACTTCCTCTGCCGTGGCCTCCGCCGTCATCGCCGTCTCTCCCCCGCCCAACGAAGAGGCAGCCGGAGCCGTGAGAGGTAGGGCCACGGCACAATCCTCCCCCTCAGACAACGCCGACTGTGGGGGAGGAGGGCTCGGCTGTACGTCTCCCTCCTGCCGCGCCTTCTCCTCGCGCTCGAGCCGCTAGCGCGCCTCCAGTGTTATGAGACACTCGGGCCACCGCAACGGCGCTGGTTGCTCCCGTGTCTCCTCTCCACCGGTGGCGGTCAGGTCCACCACCTCCACCTCAGCGAAGGGTTGGGGCTCGACCCCCGCCACCACGGCCGCCTCTGGCACCGATCCCGCACCCATCAAGCCCGTCGGCTCGACCTCCTCCACCACGGCTGCCGCTGGCGCCGGCCCTGCTCCTTCTAAGGTCGCAGGCGCGACCTCCTCTAACGGCGCGGTGAGCGCGGTTTTCGCTCGCCTGCCCGACGGACCCGGTCGAGGCAACGGATCGACCCGCCTCTTCCGCCGCTCGGGCTCGCTCCGCGGCCGACTACGCCTGCCTACACTCCATCGCCTCCCGCGCCTTGGTCACCCACTCCGCGTCGGAGGTGAGGATCGAGGGGGACGGTCCAGGAGAGCCGGCCCCAGCCGCCATCCTGGACGCGACCTCCACCCTCAGCGTTTTGGCCGGGGTAGGGGACGCGGCCTCCAACGAGCGCTTCACCCTGAAAAAAGAGCACACTCGCGACGGTAAACGCAAACTATAACCGACACAAGGGACATCCGAAACCAAAGGAGAAGGAACTTACCCCATCGGAATCAAGGGGGGCCGACCAGCGGACCTCGAGCCGCTCGGGGTCTTCTGAGCGGCACCGCGGGAGCCACTTGGCGGGGGGTCGATGGCGTCCTCATCGCCACCACCCTGGTCTCCTCCTGGGTCGATGGGCCCGAGGACCGGGCACTGGACCGAGTAGGGGCCGGCGGCGCGCTCGACCGACCCCTCGATGGGGACCGCGACAAACGGTTGCGCGTCCGCCGCGCCACTTCACCCTGGGAAGATGCGGGGCGCTCACCCCCCGACTCGATCCCAGCGGTCGGGGACGACCTCGACGTCGACCCCTTCTCCCCTCCGCTACCAGCAGTCGCCCCTTGCGCGGGCGTCTCCTCCTCCTCCTGCTCCGACTCCTCTTCCTGCATAAAGGCAACATCCGTCAGGTTCGAAGTAATGGCCGCATCCCGATGCTACTACATCGTGCTGCTATTCTTAATAACCTCGCCACCAACCTCGCCACCGCTCGTTTCCTCATCCTCATCTTCCTCCGAGGGAGACTCCTCTATGCGGTGGCCATCTCGCCTCTGCCGAGCCCGGCGTTGGTCACGCTCCGTTCTCTCAAGGGCTTTTTTGCCCTTATCCCTCTTGGCCGCGTCCTTGTCCTTTTTGGCCTGTTCGACCAGAAAGCGTCTCACCTGGGAGTCATTCTGCTCCTTCTTCACCGGTGGCAGCGACCTCCAGAAGACGACATTCCCCTGAGGAACACGAGGCGGTTAGGAGGCAGACAAAGGAGACAAACAAGACGGACAAGTGGACATTGACAGAGGAAGAGGTGTCATACCAACCGGACGTGGCCCTGGTCCGGCACCATGGGGATGCTGGCGACGTGTCCCTCCTCGAATGCACCGGCGAAGGAGGCGCGCACTCGACGGACCACCCTCTCGAGGGGCAGCTCATCCTCGAGGAGACGGCACCCCGTGAGATCCACCCCCAGGCGCATCTCGTCGAGGCGTAGCGGGCGAGCCATCAGCGGCACGACCCGCCGCTGGTGGAAGGCCGACGCGACGATCGCTGCAGTAAGCCCTTCCCGCTTTAGACGGGAGATCGCGCTGAGCAGGTGGTCGAGGCGTTTCTGTTGCTTCTACAGGACGCCGTGCTTCCAGTTGAAGGGCTTCGACTTGATCGTCCTCCCGGTGTAAGGGGGAAGCAAGCCGTCGTCGTTCCTCAGGTAGAACCACCCAGAGTGCCACCCCGAGTGGCTTGACTTGATCTTCACCGAGATCCAGTCATCTGGCCTCTTGAGGCCGATGCTGCAGCACCCCGCCTGGACCATCCTACGTTGGTCGGGCCCGACCGAAGCATGAAACAAGCCTGCCTCGAACAGATGAAGTCACAGCTCCCAGTGGGGCTCCATCTTCAGGTACCCCTTGCACACGGCGGTGAAGACCGCCGCGTGGGAGACGCTGTTGGGAGAGAGGTGGTGGAGCTCCACGCCATAGTGGTTGAGGATCCCCCGCAAGAGACGGTTGGGGGGAGGATCCCAGACCCGCCCGGTGGAAGGCCTCGAAACTGACCACGTAGCCCTCCGGTGGGATGGGCTGGCGATCCGACTCCGGCGGCGCCACCCACTCCGGTCGGTCCACCGAAGTGACAGGCCGGAGAAGGCCGCTCTTCACCAGATCTCCCAACCGCTCCGCGGTCGCCGTCGAAGGGAGCCAAGCATCGGGGCCGCGCAGGGTGTAGTTGGCCATGGCAGCAGGAAAGCGGACGTGCTCGAATGCAGAGATTGAAGGTGTGTTCCCGATTTTTCCTCTCCTCACTCGTGCGCGCAGATACGAAGCTTAGAGGATGACGAAGGCAATGGCGGGAACGAGGAGGCTAGGAAGGCGATAGCAAACTTGAGAAAGCCAAGCCCTACCCCCATATTTATAGCCGGAAGCGCAACAGGCAGATCCATCGAAAAGGCAGGTAAATCTCCGCATTAAATGCGCCCACCTAACGCCCCCTAGGGATCCATAGGGTAAGGGACACCCGTCGCGTCGTCGGGGTCCTCGCCACCCTCCACGCCCGTAGTGCGCAGACAAAGGGACATCTCCTGAAAAGGCGTGCCCACGACCGACGACAGGGAATATTGAGCGTTATCTTCGGAGGTAAGCAACGGACAGCGACCCGTCTGCCGAAGCCTCGGGGTCGATGGCTGGCCCGGTGATCTTCGGAAGTAAAACGGACTCCGGTCCACCCTCAAATCTCGAGGGAGCGAAGGCTGGCCCTCGAACAGGGTTCGACAGCCGCCCTCAAGTACCTGAGTCAGGGATGACCCAGGGGAAGCCAACACGAGGCCCCGCTCGATAACGAACTCTCGAGACCCTCCGGGACATATCCAAGGCAAAACCTGGTAATACCGAAGGATCCCCACGACGGGAGGCATCGAGCCACCGACTCTCAACGAACGGAGTCGGCACCTTGGTAACCCACACGGTTTCGCTTAATGAGGATGCCTCAGGGCTCCTGTCGACCCCTATCGAGTGGGGTACGAGTTCTCGCTTGGATCTCCTCGTTACCAGCTCATAGCGGACTTCGAGGCTCGTCCAAACGAGGATAGCTCGACGCTCTTCACCCCACAATCCGAGCGCAAGGATCCGTGGGAAGGATGCTAAGAGGTAGCAACGCTCCAGCCGCACGAGGCTCGGGGGCTCGACTACGCACGACACCCCTCGATGAAAGACGGTCGAAAACACTCGAAGCCTGGCAGACAGAGTTGACCCCTCAATGGGGCACTACAACTCCAGTTAATATCATTCCCCCAGGTAAGCCGCAAAACAAAGCCCCTAGAGGAGTCCTTAATCACTCCTCAGGGGCCTCGGGGGCTACCCCGCGGGGTGCGCTCGCGCGCACCCCACGGAGAATCAGACCCTATACTAACTCAGCAGGTCATCGACAAAAGCCCCTATACGAATTCTTCTTATCCGCATAGAGGCTCGGGGGCTACTGTCGGGTACAAAGGTAAGGGGTACCCTAACCCATAATAATCTAATGCTTAAACATCCAGGCAAATCCCAACAGTCATCCGATCAATGGAGGAAGGCCCACCAGGCGGAGGCCTACCTCACCAGCAAAAAGGCCAGTCATGGGCCATCCCATTACTAGGGGGACAGTAGGCAGGGCGACCCTTGACCTCGATCCCTCGAATGACGGAAGGGGGATCGATCGAACGACCCTCTGCCTTGACCCCTCGACCGACGGAAGGGGATCGATCGAACGACCCTCAACCTCAACTCCTCAAATGACGGAGAGAGGTCGACCGAATCCCCCTCGACTTCAAGTGACGGACAGGGGGTCGAACGAACGGCCCCCGAACAGGAGGCCCGATCAGCTCACCTGCTCCCGGTATGGGATAAAGGGGATCCCATGCCGGTGTCTGCCCCCGCCTAACGCCATGGGCGCTCACTACCTCGGTCAAATCCGTCAAATCATCACCCATACCCGGATTATCCGTCGACCGTACAACCACTGCAGCCACACCTCGATTACGGAGGCCGGGAGCACCCCCTTGAATCATGGGTGAGGCAGCCCTCGACCGCATTCTCAGGGATGCGTCGGGGTCACGTAGGCCTCGATACTCCTCGACCCGAGGGCTCGATCCTCATCACCGACTGCTGCGGCATGGGGCCCGTCCAATCTGTCCCGCCTCAACTGTGGAGCTCGCAGGTTCCACGCCATACCGCCCGACGATGACCAGTCCGCCATCACCATGCCTCGGAACACCGGAAGTACAGGAGGAGCATGCCGCTACAGCGATCGACGTCCCATCGCAGGCATGGCACCACGAACACGTTTCCCATACCGATATGTACTAGGGTTCCTGTACTCCTAAGCCTCCCCTTGGCCTATAAAAGGGGACGCTGGGATAGTGGAAGAAAGGCAGACGATCATCAACCCCGCTCGCACTCGCATACAAACTCTCACCAGAACCAAAAACAGCAAGACATCTGCTCGCACTCGCAATCCACTGGTTGCTAGATCAACATCTCAAGCAATCATCCGGGTCACCTAGGATAGCACAGCTAGCCTTAGGCCTCGACCCCCTCCAAGTTCATCCGTGTAAACCAGCTTGTAATCCCCCTGTACAAGCACTTCGGTGCAAGATAATACAGTACCCCCTCCTTTTGTTGGACGTAGGGTCTTCTTTGCCCGAACCAGGATAAACTCTGTGTTCTTTTTGCATCACATCTGGGAGAGGGAGCACGCAATACACAAATTCACTAGTTGGTGATTGACCCCCTGGTCAAAGCACCGACAATAGATATATATTACCTAGTACACTGTACATACCTTCCGCCAGCCAGCCAGGATCATCGGGTCCTCACATCGGAGCTTCAGTAAGAATCAATCATGGCGGCGGCGGCCGACAGCAGCACAACTTCTACCACCACCACTGCTGATCAAGACGAAGCAGTAGTAGTGAAGACTAATAATAAGCCCCTACCCCGTGCAATTCAGTTGGCAATGACGATCTCGTCTCGTTTGAAGAAGCCTTCTACTACATCTACTACACCATCATCGACGAAGACGACGATCGGGGAACATGGAGTGGACTATTTCGTCGTGTGGGTCAAGCTCTTCTTGGTGCCATCCATGTTCATCACCATCGCGGCAATCTCAACCTACCATGAACTCCGTGACGCCGACGCCAACAAGGTCATCTCAGGGAGCAGCTTCGTCTTCCTGGCAGTTCAAGTCCTACCACACGTCTACCTGGCGGTGGTGATGGCGGCGGGAGGGCACCTGGACCTGTTCGTGCCGCAGACGCCCTACGCCGCGTGGGAAGCTCTCTACAAGGTTGGCTTCGAGGGGATGGGTCCTCCTGTCATCATCGCCTTCTTGGGAGCTACGGTGCTTTACCTGCTGTTGCTTGACAAGGCCTGGCTGCTGCTCGTCGCCTGTGCTTACCTTCTTGGACTGCTCGTTGCTGCCACCATTGCCTTCTGGCTCTGCCTCCTTCGGACGACGACGAGAGAGCAGATGCGGCGGCTCTGGTGGTGAGGCAGTCGTTGATGGTTTGGCGTATCTTTATAGCCGACTATTATATGAGTATGCTATTAGGTTCCTTGCAGATGCAGACATGTAGGAGCCTGATGATGCTGATGTAGCACTAGTATAGAATCAAAATAAGCGTATTGTTTAGAGTCCTAAATATGTAATTTTCTCCAAAAGAAGAGTATGTTGCCTCTTCAAGGACACGTTTATTCTGGAGTAAGTAATGAACAGTCAGTTTGATGCAGCTTGACAGTAGAATTATATATAATAATGTTGTCGGAGCTTACTCTGTCCGAAAATTAAAACAAAACTAGTCAAAAGCGATCACCAGCAGGCAAGAAAATTGCTATTATAGGACACCAATTTTGTTTCAATTTAGTTTAATTAGTTTGATCAAGATTCTTGGAATGACTACCAAGATTCTTTGAGATGGTTTGATTCTTCAAGATTTTTTAATGAATTACAATTTGGGATGGATAGTCAATTATAAGATGACATACGCATCTGGAAGAAGATTCATAATGTGTCTTAATCAAGGATGACATTATGCATCTGGAAGAAGATTATCTTATACTCCCTCCGTCGCTAAATAGATGTCATTCTCGCTTCTCGAAAAGTCAACGTTTTTAAAATGCCATCAATTATGTATTAAAATATATAAGTAATTATACTAAGTAATTAGTATCATCGGAAAGATCTTTCAGTCTAGTTTTTTAACAAATTTATTTAAAGATATAAATGTTGCACATATTTTCTATAAATTTAGTCAAAGTTAAAAAAGTTTGACTGACACGCATCTCATAATGACCTTCTTTTTGGGACAGAGGGAGTATCTGTCAAGTATACATACTCAACGTTGCACGTCCTCCCCCAGAGTATTTGAGCAGTTTTTCTATATTGTATAAGATAAGCGATTCTGCATGTTGTCTTATCCCCGTGGGTTGAGTTTTTTTTAAAGATAAGAAGTGCGCCATCACACAACTGAAAAAAAATTCAAGGCAAAAACATCAATACCCTGAGATCGATGATTTAGTACTGTCGCATGACATGTTCGTGTGAGGTGTTATGCGGATTGATTTGAGTTTATGTGTTGGTGTTGCTTGAGACGGAACATAAGTTTTGGAGAGAAAAAAAACTAAGGTCCTATCGGCTAAGGATGTTATACGGGTCATGTGTTTGGTTGGGTGCATAACTCTCAATCACGCTTTCCGGTGACATGAAACTTATATTTGGTTGTCTGTTTTTGCCTGGGAGCCAGGCTAAGTCTAGCCAACCGTACACTCGGGGCCAGACTCCGCGGGATCGAAGAGGGGGGGGGGGGGGGTCGTTCTCCTGGAACCTGGCTGTGAGCGTTCCTCTCCTTCGCCTTTCCTCTCCCTCACCGCTCTTCTCCCGTTGCTCCTCCTCCCTCGTCGTCGGCCGCCGGTCCTCCTCCCCTACCGGCGCTCCGAGCCCTCGCCGCCGTCCGTCCGAGCTCTGCGAGATCTGCGAGGGGAGGTTGCCGTCCGCCGCGTGGCGGGAGCCCCGTCGCGAGCCCCGCCGCGTTGTGTGCTGGATCTGCCGTGAGATCCGCCGCGCGCGGGAGGGGAAGCGGGGAGGGGAGGCGAGCGGGGAGATCTCGTTCCGCTTGATGTACTCGCGGTACTCCCGGCGGTGCGACGCCCTGTGCAGCCACGCCGCGCCCCACCCCACCGCAGCTGGTCCTGGTACCCGTCGTAGTCGCAGTAGCAGGGGCACACCGCCGCGCGCAGGCTGCTGTTGTACGCCCCGCGGTGGAGGTCTGGACTCTGGAGGACGAATCACAGTGGAGGTGGTGTCTCCATGCTCTTATGGCGGCTGCTGTTGTACGCATGCGCACAACCGGGGAGGTCCCGGCGGGCGCAGCAACCCCTGCTCCTACTGCACAGCCTACACGCATGCCATTCCCGCCGTCGTCGTCCGTCGCCGGAGGACAAGTGCCTCCTCGCCGGAGCCCGCTGGAAGAGCACCTCCTCCCCGCCACTGCCACCACCCGCCATAAGAGCATCTCCTCCATCGCTGTTATCTTCTTCCCCCACTGCAACAGCACTCCCATGGCGATGGTGGAAGGTGCTCACCGGATGCTCGACAAAATGCTTGAACGGGGTAACCTTACCAGTCTTAGGATATGGTGATTCTATTCAAGTGAAAGAAGACAACCAAACACACCTAAACTTAACCTTACCAGTCTTAGGCTATGGTTGTGGCGGTTGTCGACCATTGGTCCACTGGCGGTGCTGCAGGCAGCGATGTGCCACCTGGCCCTCTTCGCGCCGCGGATGCCCGATGCCCTACGCCGCGTTGGAAGCTCTCTTCATGGGTGGTCACCAGTTGATGGGCCTCCTCCTCACCTTAGCCTCCGGCGGAGTTATGATGCTCACCATGATGCTTAAGCAGCAGGCGTGGCCGCTGCTCGTCACCTGGATTTGCCTTCTTGGACTGCTCGTTGCTGCCACCATTTCCTTCTGGATGTGCCTCTTCCGGACCTATGGCGGCAACGGCAACGGCAACGGCGGCAGCTCTGGTGGTTGTGAGGCAATTACTGACGGTTTAGCATATGTCTATGTCCGACTATTGTATAGGTTCCCTTCAGATGCACATCATGCAGGCAGGCAGCAGCCTGATGATACTGGTGTGGTGTGTGTAGCAGTAGTCTAGTCTAGAATGAAAAATAAGAAGAGTATGTTGTTGCCTTGCCTCTTGGATCAAGGACACGTTTATATTACGGGAGTTAGTAGTAATAGACACTCAGCTTGATGCAGCTTGACAGTAGTTGCCAGCCGGAGCTTACTCTGTCTGTCTGAAAATTAAAACAAAACTAGTCAAAAGCGATTATTTTCTTTAGATCTTAGTTTATTTTCATCTGCATCATCTGAATTTATTTACTCAGGTTGCTTTTTCTACTCTCTGTTCGATCTTTCATCTCTGTATCTGCATTACTCAGATCGCTTTAGTTTTTGGAGTAGAGAAATCTAGCAGCTGCAGACAAGATTCCAGCAGCTGTACTGTAACATGTCATCATTACTATTTAGACGCCATACGCGCTACCATCCAGTTTTTTTTTTTGACCAAAAACAGGATGGGCACCCCTGGTGCTGCTTTATTGAAATAAAAGAAAACAGCGAGGAATACAAAAATATAACAGGAAGAGGGAAAAGGGAGGAAGTTCAAGAAACATAAAAGGAGGAAAAAAGATCAGCCTAATTATGCAGATTAAACGAGGTTGTTTAACCATAACTCAATCTCCGGAAAGTAGCTCCTTTTGGCGCGTAACAGAAGCAACGCAAATTCAGATTTGAACATTCTTGAAGCCTCCTGTAGAGAAGGAGGCTTATTATTGAAGATAAGCCCATTTCTCATTTGCCAGATTGTCCAACTCATTAGGATGATGACCTTCATGTAGAAAGGCACATTAAGCTGTCTTCTGAAGCTATGTAAGCATTGAAGCAGATGATCTTGATGGGTCACCTGCAATCCAATTATGTTCCAACAAGCCGAGGCAAAGGTACAACCAAGGAAGAGATGAAGTACGGATTCCTCGGTCAAGTTATTGTAGAGTACACAATTGTAATCTTGAAGATCCATATTTTTCCTTTTTAGAAGCTCCCTTGTGTTTATTCTATCTTTAATGAATAGCCAAGCAAAAACTTTATGCTTGTTTTGACAAGAACATTTCCAAATCCAATTGTAACTTGGGTGCACCAATCTATAAAGAAGGTGAATCTGAGTGCTGAGCTCACTGACTGACTCTATAAATAGCAGCCAGAAAGCAGCAGCATGACTCTTGTCTTAAGCAAAGATGACATCCTGCATCGGGGACATCAAGTATACTCAACGCTGCACGTCCTCCCCCAGTATCTTAAAGTATAAACCAGAGCTCAGGTTCAGTTTTTCTATATATAAGATAAGAAAGTGCGCAATCACACAACTGAAAAAATTCAAGGCGAAAACATCACTGCTCTGAGATGATGAAACTCAGTATTGCATTCACAGGAGAAACCATTTAAGGCACCGCAGCTCATAAAAACATCGGTTGATATGGAGATTTATTTATAACCTGTACACGACACAGAGTTACTGAGAACGAAAACAAAACCCCAAGTAATTATTTTCTACTCGTTAGCTAGTATATAATAATAGTAGCACGTCACCATGCCTAGCCTGCAGCTGCTGCATTGTCTGAATTTATTCAGACTGCTTTTCTACTCTGTTCTTCTCTGATGTCAATACCTCCTAGCCTTTGATTGTTTAACAAAATGAAGAAACTTGCAATCAGCACGGTATGACGATGATGATCACACACTGTCAAGACAGCTCACAACTTGTTCAATCGACGGCCGTTGCCGAGGATCAGTGCTGACGCACTTGCACGCCGTCTCAAGGACAGACAGCAGCTGCTTCTCATGCGCCTTGCTCCATATCAGGCTGTCGAAAACCTGCTCTTCCTTCTTCTCAGACTTCATCTGAACAACCCAGGAGATGAGGTCCCTGGATCCCTTGGACTTGGACACATCCACAGGGCGGCTACCAGTGAGCAGCTCAAGCAAGACTACACCAAAGCTGAAGACATCCCCTTTTGGAGTGGCGATCACCGCTTGGCTGTACTCTGGCGGGATGTAACCCAAGGTACCAACCAGATCGGTGGTCACATGAGTGTCGTACGGCTGTATCAGCCTTGCTAGTCCGAAATCAGCAAGGCACGCTTCGAAATTTTCGTTCAGAAGAATGTTGCTGGACTTGACATCTCTATGGATGATGTTGGGTTCACAGATCTTGTGCAAATATGCCAGCCCCCTCGCTGACCCCTGGGCGATTCTGAGCCTCGACTCCCATTTCAGCATGTAACCGCCATCTGACCTCTCATGCAGCCAGTAGTCCAGGCTACCATTCTCCATGTAAGAGTAGATCAACAGCCTATCATTTCCATAGCGGCAGTACCCCTTGAGGGTCACGAGGTTTTTATGTTGAGCCTGTGACAGCGCTTCCACCTCGGCACGGAACTCCCTCTCCATCTGCCCGCAGTCACCAGAGAGCCTCTTCACCGCCGCCTTTGTTCCGTCGGGGAGATAGGCCTTGTACACCAGACCAAATCCACCACAGCCTATAATGTTGGCTTGATCAAAGTTATTTGTCGATCTGACTAGGTCACTGACAGTTAGCTCCTTCACTGCAGAATTCTGAAAGAGCAGCACCGGCTTAGAGTAAGAGTCATATAACTCATGACCGGCGGAACCCTCGGTATCCTCCTCATCGTCAATAGCAGTGACCTCCCTCTTTGACATGTTCACCAAAACAACTGCTAGAAATACTGCAAGGGCCAGACCAATGAAGACCGCCACCCCGAGTATTTTGTTTTTCCTGTTCCTGGCACTTGGTGGTGTGGGCTGCTTTAGATCCGTGTTGTTGTCGCTACGAGTTCCTCTAGACAGAATAGGGTTGCAGGATCTGCACAGAGCAGGATTACCCTCAAAGCTCGAGTTGGAGAACGTCAGGAACTGCCCTCCATTAGGGATCTGCCCCATCAAGTGATTATGAGCCACACTGAACTTTGACAGGAAGGTGAGCTCCGTGAGCGACGACGGAATGGATCCACCAAGATTATTAGACGAAAGGTCCAGAACCTCCAGATTCTCCATCCTCGACAGCGAATCAGGAATGCTCCCAGATATGCAATTGTTGCTCAGATCCAGGACATGTAGCTCCCTCAGGTTCCCAAACTCAGGCCAGATAGTCCCATTCAGGCCGTTATTGTTCAGGATGAGCGACGGCGGGAAGTTTGAGAGCTGGTTGTACTGCCGGCCACTAATGCTTCTGTTATGCTTCACATACAACGGCATGCCAGTGAACGCCATACCCGGCGACCGCGTGACGGCGACGAGGCTCTTGAGCTGCGTCAAGCTCTTCGGAACCTCACCAACCAAGGTATTGTTAGAGAGATCCAAATAGCTCAAGTACTCAAACTCGCCAATCCACGAGGGGATGACACCAACCAATTGGTTCCACGACAGATCAAGCACCTCCAGCTTCTTACATCGAGCCAGCCATCTCGGAACCCTTCCTTTAAGAGCACAATCACCAAGCGCCAGCACCTCCAAACCACCGAACCCACCAACAAATCCGTCGTCGTCCGGGAGCTCCTCGCCGACGAAATTCTGGGTGAGGATGAGCGTGGTGAGATTCTTACAGGCACCGAGCACGCCGAGCGCCCCGGAGATGTTGTGCAGACTGTTGTTAGACAGCGAGAGCATGGACAGCGAAACAAGCCGTCCATAATCCTGAGGCAACTCGCCGGTCAGCCTATTCCTGGCGAGGCTAAGCGACCTGAGCTGACTGCAGCCAGCGAGGCTGACAGGGAGCGTGCCATTGAGCTGGTTCGTAGCAAGGTCGACGGAAACAAGCGAATGCATAGCAGAGAAGTCGACGGCTGAAACCGGACCAGAGAGGGAGTTGTTCCGGAGATCAAGAGCTCGGAGAGACACCAGCTGCGAAAGCGACGGCGGTAGTGGGCCCGTGAAGGCGTTGGAGTGCGCGGCCAGGGTCTCGAGCGAATTGAGCCGGTCGAACGCGTCCCCCGGGAGGGCGCCGGTGAAGCGGTTGATGGATAGATCGAGAAGGGTGAGGTTTCTGAGGTCCGCGAGGCGCGGCGAGAGGTGGCCCGTGAGGCGGTTGCCCGCGAGGGAGAGCTTGCGGAGGGATGTGAGGTCGTAGAGCGCGCCCGGGAGGTCGCCGGTTAAGGCGTTGGACGCGAGGCTGAGCTCCCGGAGCGTGGCGGCGCAGGGTGGTGGTGGGTGTGTGGGAAGGGAGCGAGCCTGTGAGGAGGTTGGATGAGAGGTCGAGCACACGGAGCGTGTGCGCGCCGAAGCAGAGGTCGGGTGAGAGGAGGGTGCCCGAGATGGAGTTGTTGCTGGCGTCGAGCGCGTCGAGGTGAGGCGGCAGGGGGTTGGAGGAGAGCGCGCCGTGGAGCAGGTTGGAGGAGAGGTTGGCGGCGCGGAGTGTCGGCGGGACGGCGGCGAGGACGGCGGCGACGGCGCCCGTGAGCGCGTTGTGGCTGAGGTCGAGGTCGCGGAGGGACGTCAGCGCCGCGAGGGACGGGGACGGGAGTGGGCCTGTGAGGCCTCGCGACTGGAGGCGTAGTGCGGATACCCGGCCTGTGGCGGCGTCGCAGGTGACGCCGTCCCACGCGCAGCAGTCGGGGGAGGTGGGAGGGGAGGGCCAGTGGAGGGCGGCGCTGCTTGAGGATGTGAGGTTACCGGCGAAGGCGAGTAGCGCGCGGAGGTCGTCTGGGTGGCACGGCGCCGGGTTTGGGTCTGCGTTCCGGTTCGCGGCGGCGCGCGCGTGCGGGACGGGCAGCGGCAGGAGGAGGAGGGGGAGGAGGAGGAGGAGCGGCGCGCGATTGGGTGCCATGGATTCGGATTCGGGGCTGGGCTGGGCTTGGCTGGCAGGCGCGGATGCGGGAAGGGAAGGGGGCCGGTCACGCGGCGGCGGCGGCGGCGGCGAGAGGGGGGCAATGCGAATGCGGTTTCGGCGGCGGCGGCATGTCGATGCGATGCGATGCAGGCGGTGGCGTTGTGGAATTCTGCTCCTTGGCGCGTTGAGGGAGGGAGAAGCAGTGCGTGCAGCAGGGGCTTTGTGGTGGTGATGATGGAGGAGGGGAGTGGAGTGGCAGAGCGTGAGTAGCTTGGTTGGTTGAAAGCGAAGCAGTGGAGGAGGAGGATGCGCGTGTGATGCCTGTCCCCTACTGCTGCTGTGCGTGCTCCAAAAATAAAAAAAAAGTCCACTCTAGTAGAGCTTGGACTGGCGGCAGGCACTGACTCCGCGTCCGGCGGCCACCTCTTCCTCGTATTGCGTTGCGTGTGCAGCTGTGCGTCGGGAGGAGAGAGAGAGAGAGAGGGGTTGTCAATGGCGGTCAGCGCTCTCTCAGCAGGTGGTGGCCGCAGTGGGCGGTTTGAGTGTGATGCCCGTTTCCCCCGTCCCGTCCCGTTCCGTTCCACGGTCCTCGATGCCTCCAAGTTTGCGGCGGAGGTTACTGGCTGTCGGAGCCATCTCTCTCTCTCTCTGCTACATTAATTAATACGGAGTACTAATTAATTTAATATAATAAACGTCACCTCCTTTTCCAAGCGCAGTACACTAGTACTCCTCGATCTCAAAAAAATAAAAATAAAAATCTAGTATCATCTCTCCGTTCTAAAGCAGCACTTTATTTATTTAGAATTTAGAAATAATAAATAATTGTTCTTGTTGTTGGTAGACATGTACTCCCTCGATCAGTTCCAAAATATATGTCTTTCGAAAAAAAAACTTTGGATTAAATTTATATAAACAAATTATTAATAGTCATGATACATATTTAATATTATTAGATAGATAGATCTTTTGATCTAGTTTTTTTTAATAAATTTATTTGGAGACACAAATGTTACACGGATTTTATATAAATCTAGTTAAAAGTTGTGACACGGAAACCCAAAAACTACAGTTAATTTAGAACAGAGGGAGTACTACCGAATCCTAAACAATGCATGCATGCAACATTTGTATCTCTAAATAAATTAATCTAAAAATCTTTGCAATGACACTAATTGTACATGAAATATCAATATTTTTTAAAAATATATTTAGTCAAAGTTGTTTTCCGAAAAAGTGAAGACGACGGGCATAATAATGCAACCTAAGCTTGACCAAAACTCTGTGGTGTGGTGGGGGGGGGGGGGGGGGGGGGGGGGGGGTGTCCGTTGGCTCGATCCCTGCTTGTTCTGTCTTGGTAGGGAGGACATGCGAGGGCCGGCTACCGCAACACCTCTGGAGGTAGAAGGCATCGCGTCGCATATGGCACGACCTCAACAAGGAGCGCTAGTCTTGCAACTGGAGTAGAGTGGTAACTTGATTGTTGGACAAGGTTGCCGCCACCGTATGGCTGTATGCATCGATCGAGCTTGAATCTGGTTTGTCCTGACCCTGAGGTACGCAAAGAATTGTTTGGTGTTTACTCCGAGGGAGCTGAGGGGTCGGTGACCAAGGAGTAACGACCAGATTATTTTTTTTCTTCTTATAAGAAAAAAAACAAGAGCCCACACGTACTGTCCATCACGTTCCTGTGAACTCGTTTTTAATTAGGTCCAAAGTCCAAGCGCTTCTACCGTCACCGTACAAAAATCATCATACTACTACTCACCCTGACATACTACCACTATACTACAGTAGTAGTAGGTTTCAAGAGATCCAGACTTATCGCACATCTCCTTTTATTTTTCTTTTGACATGAAAAAGTTTGGACACTTTTAAGCACGGGCGAAAAGAGTTATAGCAGGCCGGTAGCGGCTTTTAACAAGACACAATAATTGGAGGGCAGAGTAGTAGTGTGTGATGAGCAAAAAGAAAGGTTGAGGGACTTGGGCCCACACAATGCAGTGAAGAAGTACACGGCACGCTCGGCGTTTGCGTTCGCCCCTCACACAGCACGATTACATATTATATTTTTTAGAAAATCATTTCGCTGTCCAAAAAACATTGTTTTATTATGGGTATGGATTGCATGCAGTCCAACAGTCACCGGGGCCGTCTGTCTGCATAGCTGGATTCTCTGCGGCCATCCTACTACTCTCCCGCCACGACCACGACCACGACAGTACTTTTCCTGCTCCGGCCGCGCACCTCCATCCCAACGGACCACTGCCGCCTCCGCAGCCGAATCCCACGGTTTGGATTTTGGACACCCACGGGGCCAGGTCAGGTGGAATGCAAGGCACAAATTTCTGGTGTGTGTGTCCCCGCTCTCAACATGTTCGACGAAACTCAAATTTTAATCTCAGGTCCCCAGGCACCCCACATTCCCCACCCCAGCCGGCGGTGGCGGCGACTGCTCAAACAGGCGCTGCTCCAGCACGGACACCGGGCTCAGCTGCTTCTTCGAGGATTCGTCCTCATCCTCGTCGTCGTCTTCCTGCTCCCCGTCGCCCTCCATGTGCGCTTCGACGGCTCAGCTGGAAGCGTCTGGTCTTGGGCCAGCACGTCGAGCAGGCCCTCCTGCGCCAGCTCCGGGTAGTTCTTGAGGATCTCCTCCGACATCACCACGTACCGAGTCTTCACGGTCGTCGTCTTGCCTGGAATTATTGGAATGGATCATATATCATCAGTTCACCTTCACCAACAATGAATGCAAGATCAAGAACAAGGGAATGAATGCAAGATCAAGAAAAGGGAAATAAAGGATCAGAATAGGAAGGAAAAGGTTGGAGGAATTAAGGGCATGTATTGATCTTTTATGTACATGTACATGATTAGAATACGATCAGAATAGGAAAAGGTTGCAGGAATTGTTACTTTGATCTTTCTTTTTTTTTGGTTCCAAATACAAATGGTTACATTTCCTTGCAGCCTGCATTTCAGAGGACTGGAGTGAACTGAAGAATTGAATGAATCCATTTGGTTCTGAACTATTATGCAATTCAGAAAAAAAAAGAACTGCATTTCAAATGGTTACATTTCAGCCTGCATTTCATGATTGTAATTCAGAAAAAAAAAATGTTTGAAATAGGCAGTACTCTGATTGCACTGAACTGAACTGAACTGAAGAAATGAACTGAACTCATCAGGGGAAACTGAACTATTTTTTTTTTGAAACTTCAACTCTGGCTGGGTTCTGTTTCAGCATGTGCTTGGATCATAGACATTCAGAAAGTACGTATCTCTAGTTTTTGGGCCACTTCCCCTCTGAACTGTTTAGACCACTCAATGAGGCTCTCCAATGTCTGAAGATAACAACAATAGATGACATTGCCATCTTGGCGATCAAGATTCAGTTTTCAGTGAAAAGATTCAGTTCTGGTCACATTTAAATGGAAAGCTCCACCAAGATTCAGTTCTGTCATTCTATCTCTTCCTAGAAAACTCGACTATTGATCTAACAGGAAGCCAATTTGAATATTGATTCATAGTGGGTGCTGCAATCGATTAGAGACGAAGACTGTTCAAACCTGCTCGGCTGCTACTGTTCCACTCTTCGCTGCTCGGCGCTCCGGCCTCCTCGGCGGGACGGTGGCTCGGTGCTGCACTGCCGCTTGGACGCACCGGCCTCCAGCCCACGAGAAGCGCGACGATGCCCCTGGCTGCTGCGGTGCTGACCCGGGCGCGGGGCACCCAACCAGCCGACGGCGGCTGCCCGCAGGTGCGCGGCGCGGCAGCAAGCCAAGCCAAGCCAAGCCGAGGGGAGAGCTGGCGCGCGGGCGGGGAGCAGCGGCGCGCGAGCGTCGAGCCGGCGGGCGCTGTGCGGGGCACCGGCGGCGCTGTGCGATGCTTCTTGGGCTCGAATAGGGACTCCACTGCTTCTTGGGCTGGAGTCGGAGTCAATTTTGGACCCCTATTATATGCAGGTCAGCATGCAAATGAAAAAAATAGGCTGGAGTTGCTCTTACATGGCTTCAGTTCTGCTGCCTCCATAGCAGTATATTTCGTTTTGTTCCTCTGCCGGAATCGACTGCGTGCGTATTGACTTAGACGTGCGTATTGAGACTAGAACATTTGTGAAAAAGTTCTAGTCTCATTTGTATCTGCAGGACAAGTAACAACACATAAGTTTTTTTTTGTTTTAAAAAAGAAACAACACAGCAACATTCAAATTCAGTACATGGGGGGTGCCAAATCAAAGTACGCTGCCCATATTTAACTTCTGTGAAATTGGGGTTTACATTTTTCATGCTGAGACTTGAAATCTCAGTTTCAGAACAAATATCCGTGACTGCGTCATGCTCTGGGAGGTAATATGTACAGATACAGAGTGTTGTTTGTCCAGGCAGATTATTAACTTGGAGATTCCCTCCGGCTTGCTTCTAGGATGGCATGAAGACGAGATGCAACTTCAGTGAAGGAAGGCCGTCTCTCAGGCTCAGTTGACCAGCATTGCTCCATCAGTTTCCTCCATTCTGGGTTACATGAAGTTGGCACTGGTGGCCGTAGTGTGTTGCTCAAAATACCCCCTGCATACCACACAATCAGCAGTTGCTGTTACTGGAGCAGATAAAAAAGGTACGGTACATGATTCTGTATCCTTAGATACCATCTCTATCTGTGTGATATAATGGATATATGTTATTCCTTTGGTTGTGCATCAGTAATCTATGAAATGAGATAGCAAGTGGCTGTGGCCTGTGGTACATCAAGTTGCTTTGAAAGTCCATATTTTAATCTTGCATCAAGCAAATCACCCACACTCATACATAGGATGCTGTCAGCACCAAAGGTAGGCTTGATCTTAATATAAGCATACCTATCACTCCTCCATAGTGCATGCCATCATATGGATCCTCGCCCGTGAGAATTTCCCACATTACAATGCCAAAAGAATAGACATCAATCTGTGTCAACAAAAAAAGATGTATTTGGTCTAGCAATCAGAAAAAAGAATGTCCAAGTAGGAACCAACCAATGCGTCTTATTATTTCTGTTTGCAATTTTGCATCGGTAAACTTAAATTTTGGTGAATTTCTTGTTGTTAGGCTTTAACTATGTCAAAGAGTCAGAATAGTACCTTTTCGGATACTTTAGTGCTACTCATTGTCAGCAATTCTGGGGCCATCCATGGAAGCGTTCCTCTCATTCCACCAGAAACAAGGGTGGCTTGTTTCATCTTCGATAAGCCAAAATCAGCAACCTGTAGTAATTGCTTTGCTTCTCTGTTATGTGCATCAACTCCAGCTTTATGCTAAATTTGAGCTTCCATATCATATTGAACTTTTCTTTTGGCAGCAATGCATTTGGAACTTGAGATGAGACAAATTTTGTGCTACTGAGTCGTGTTGTAACTTACCTTGCAAATGGGACGAGATGGATCCTTAACATTCACTAGCAAGTTATCAGATTTTAAATCAAAGTGGACAATGTCCTTGGAGTGCAAATACTCCATCCCAATGGCTGCATCCATTGCAAGCATTATCCGTTTGCGCCAATCAAGATACTTGTCCTTGCGAAGGAGGACTTTCTTGAGAGATCCATTGACCATGAATTCTGTTACAGTAGCTAATGTCGCCCCAGGTCCGTTATTTACAACGCCATAAAATGCCAGAATGTTTGGGTGGTGAAGTTTCGAGAGGATGGCTGCTTCTCTCCAAAATTCTGTAATCTGCATGTATGCACATGTTGTATTTCTTAGCAACAGTCTTATGTGTTCTTTTGATTAGCATTTAGTGAGAATAATTTCTATAAAGAATATCTTATTCTGAATACTGTATAAATTTAATAATTCTGTGGCTGCTACAGTTGTTGCTCTGATCCCATAGTAGCTAATACAGTATTTGTGGCCAAACATAGCAGCTGACTGCTTCTCCTGTATGGTTCTGGTCCAGTAACGTGCAGTTTAGGTTGTTTAGAGGAAGTGGAATCTGTAATCTTATTTCTTGGTTCAGATATGAAACACCAGTACATGATACATAGTTACACTAAATGGTATCATGATACACTTGAAGAATCATGACAGTGTTTTGTTACTTAGAGTACAAAACCTATAGGTTTTACCTCTTAAACTGACCATGGACTAGCCCCTTGACTGTGCCCTAAAAAAATGCTGGTGAATTTATATAGGCTTACCAGCTTATCTGATTGAGGTGACGGTAACATAAAACAACTATTCTTTATCCGTTTAATAGCAACATCAGTTCCCTTCCATTTCCCATGGAAAACTGTTCCGAATGCACCGGATCCCATCTCACGAAGATCTTCGAGGTCCTCATTGCTTATTATCTGCCATATATATCACTAATTTCAGGAATGAGTACTGCATAATTTCTACTTATTGCGGAAAGCTAGGAATGTCCTTTGATATTTCATATTTGCGGATAAAACCTTTCTTTTGTATACTCATTGAGTCTTGTTTTACAAACCAATTATCATTTTACCTGTTTCTTTTGATCCTTTAAGTTATTTTTCCTGAGCTTCAAGAGGCTATATTATATATTACAGAAGTTGACTACAAACCTGGACATTACTTGTAAGACCTCTGCCCAACTCTTCATTTTTCAGACTGTCTTGTTCGCTCTTCTTGGTTTCGTGTTCCTACCAGGGAAAAAATATTTTTAAGTTATGCAGCAAGGTAATATTTTCAAATTAGCATATAAAAAGAAATGTTCAGATGTACTTCATGCTCGTAGATCAAAGGTGTGATGTTGTCTTTAGCTTCTTGTGGCAGAATTATGATCTGAGGACTATTAGCACCAACTGACCGAGACTTGATAATTTTTGGCGATAGTTCATTGGGTCGTTCTTGTTGTCTCTCGCTTAAAGCACGCACTAGAGTATTTGGTTTCAGCTCAGTTGTCTTGTCTGAAGATGTAAAAGAGCTAGAAAGTAATGTTTCACTGCTATTGCTGGGAGGCTTGGATGGATGATCTTTCTCTTGAGTACCGCACGTATTAGGAACTGCTGCAGGCTGTTGCTGCTTCATGCTTTTGGTTGCAACTGGCTTCTCCATACTATGCAAGTTTGAACTGATGTCCATATCATCATGGCAGTGCATAGGAGAAGCAGGCTCAAGACTATGTTCGGATATCTCCGTCTTATTATGCAATTGGAAGTTCTTGTTATTCCTTGGTGGTTCTGCTGCTGAATGAGATATACCTTCTTCCTGGGTGCTATTCCTTTCTTGTCTCATCTTGTTATTGTCCGAGCTTGTTTGTTGATTCACTGTTTTCTGGGAGCCCCTTGATGAAGATTCAAGCATGTCAAACATGGATCGTTTTGTATCAGGTGTTGGACTTGAATTAGATGATGGTATGATCACATTGCTGTTGTCTAGTGGTATCAGCAGCTCTTCTCTCATTGATCCTTTTTCTTGAGATCCTGTAGCTTGATGGCCCTTTCCAGTAGTTTGCTGCAGTTCTGCCTGTTGTCTTGAGACAGCCTGATCACTACCGGTCCCTCTCGTAGCTGCCTGTATGGATTCAGATGGCACAGATGGACAAAAGTGAACATTTCTACCAGAGGTGATCAGGTTGCCTTCCCTGTTTTGTGCATTATCTTTTCTGGCCTTCCGTGCGAGGAATTTTGGAGTTGGAAGTGCCTTCTCCAGCGGCCCACTCGATGTTTTTGGTGGTTCTACAACCATCCTTTGCGAGGGCATACCTTTGATGTGCATTGAATATTCCTCTTCCATGCCTGCGGGCAATCTATCCTCTTTGGTAGCAAGCGTCAGTTGATCTAGATCACTGGCTGACGTGCTGCCAAGGCTTTGCATTCTTGATGCCACAATTGGTGCGGTGAGTCCATTGACGAGAGCAATGAATTGCGCTTCCTTTTCCCCTCGGATGATGATGAGCGTGCGACAAGGAAGTGCACAGCATGCTCATCCTCGTTCGCGGAGAAAAGGTACATGGTGAGTCTCTCTCTGTTTGCTTCCAGCACAACACACTCATCAACCATGTTGCGAAGGTCATCGTCGGAGGTGATGGAAATTAGCATGCTTAGTTGCTCCCCTGGGAGATGGTACTTGATTGTGTGATCCTGCTTGATTAGCTTTGTTGTCTTCCAGGTCAGCTCACGCCATGACATGTTCCGGTCAATCCGAATCAGATGCCTCTCGCCACCGACGTACCGGAGCTCCCCATCACTTGGCCTTGGTAAGAACGTGCCGCCAAAGCTGCAGATGAACTTTATCTTCTTTCGCTGAACTTGATAAGGGTTCGGAGGGATTTGCTTCCATGGTGCTTGGCTGCTGGTGGTGGTGGTGACACCGAATGGAGGACTTGTTGGCAGCTGCTTTGGGGGTTTTTGTTCGTAAATGTTGAACACTTGTTCTCTCCAGTCCATGGCGCTGCCTTTTTCAGAGTGCCGAAACTGAAGTTAGTAGTTCAGTTCATGTCTTTGAGCTGTTAGCTGGTAGCACGAATAAATCTGGGGTCCTAGGTTGTTGATGGCAAAACTAGTAAGAACCTTGTAATTGGTAGGTCCAGGGTCTTGATTCCTGTCCAGTCATAACAGGAACAAGAACCTTGTTGAGCACCGAGCTACAAATAGATAGCAACACGGAATCAAATTTTAAGGCCGAAAAGGAGAAAAAAAAAGGTGAGTGGCAAAAGAAGAATCATAATCACTGCCTTTTGTTTGTGTATTTTTCAGGCGGCTGGGAGTGTTTTCGCTGGAAATTAGCATGGAACGCCATGGAAACTTGAATCGAAGTATATCAAAGTGGAAGGGCATGCCGTACACAGTGAGTGACAGAGCAGAAGAGAAGCTACTACATACCTGACCTCTGGCCGCGCCTCTGGTTCTCAGCTGACGGGCTGCTGCTGCTGGTGCTGGCAGAGGTGAGAGCTGAACATGGCCAACTCAAGCATGTGCTGTTTTGCTTCAGTTCTTGTGACTTTGTGAAGAAGCTGAAGCTGCCTGCTATGCTAATATGCGCATAAGAGAGTGGACAGGAGTTGTTGGATGACTCAGCTGTCTGTGACTGATTGGGTCGGCACCTTGATGACCTCCAGTCGGTTGACCGCGGGCAAAGGGCAAACCGGCCAAGCGGGCTGGGCGGCTGCCTATTGTCTGGTGATAATAATTAAGAAACAATACTAGATAGAATGGGAATAGAAATACGTACCTTTGCCTGTCACTGTTTGCATGATGTGGCCGGCGTTGCTCAACTTGTCGTCACTGCGAGGATGATGATCGTCGAATAATACGGCTGCCCATTGCCCAGTTGTCAGCCAGGCCATTTTTTTTATGTTGTTGCAAACTTTTGGCCATTTTTTTAATGCAAACTCGTAATCTTTCTTTTCAATAATATTTATCGCTTGAATTTATCAGTCTGACTTATGAATTTATCAGTCTAACTTATCAAGGTACCCCAATTGAATTGGATGTTACTAGTAGGGATGAAAGTAGAACGAAACATCTCATTTAGGGCTTGTTTAGTTAATCCTAAATCGGAGTGCATTGAGAAGGATTTTGACTTGTTGGAGATTAATCCCATCTTAACCTTCTTTAGGCCTTGTTTGGATGTGCATGTATCCACCTCAAACCACATGAAATGGAGTGTATTGAAATAGAAATTAGTTCAAATACACTCCAACACATGTGGTTTGAGAGAGAGATATATGTGCATCCAAACAAGGCCTTGGAGACTAAAACTAAACAAGCCCTTATCGAGACTTGTTTTTAAGGTTTGGCCACATTTTTGGTAAAAGTAGAAATGAAATTGGAAACCGGTGATAATGATTTCTACCGCTTTAGCAGACCGGAAATTACTGACGATGTTATACCAATTTCCACCATTTTTTTGTTTGTCCCACACTCCAAGTCTTCTGCTACATGAATCTTATCACCTATCTACGATTTACATGTGTGTGTGAACTTGTATATATAGTAAAGCATATTTTTGGCCATTAAAATGAAAAAAAGTAAAACATATTTGAAGACTTGACATATTAACTCTACATATATATACATCTTGTTCGCTTGGCTTATCAGCCCAGTTTATTAGTTATGGTATATTATTTTTATCTAATCATAAAACAGTCAAAAACAGCATCAACCGTTTTACACGATCAACTGAACAACCCGATAATGTTGTACAATCGATGTAGCGTGACGTAATACTGTACCGTATTCGTTTTCAATAAAAAATCACAATTCATGTCTCCCCATCGTTTTGGCCGATTTCATCCCTAGTTACCACTATTTTTGCTCCAACTAAAAAACATGTATTCGCAAAAAAGAGAAAAAAACCAATAAAATGCGATTCAGAAAGCAAAACCAAGCCGGCCCGGCCCATTCCATTCAGCCAACCAGCAACGGACGGCAAGGCCCAGGCGCGCCGACTAAATCATGAGGCGCCGCGCGGCAGTTGTGTTAGGGGAGAAGAAAGCAGGGAAAAGCAACAGCAGCGCCACCACCGCTCGGCTGCCGCCGCTAGAGCCCTAAACCCTAAGCCAGGCCAACCATGGCCGCCGCTCCCCAGATTCCGTCAGCTTCTCCACCCGCCGCCGCGGCCGCCCCTAACCACGGCAAGCGGAAGAGGCAACCTAAGGGCAATAAGAACAAGAAGAAGAAGCTCGCGCGCTCCGACCAGGATGACTCCGTCCACCGCCGCCGCAACAAGCCCAGCGCCAAGTTCCTCAAGCTGCTCCGGAAGCGGGCCCGTGACTACAACTCCGAAGACGAAGAGGAAAATAACGACGATCAGCAGCAGGAGCACCCGCCGAATCCCCCCCGCAGCCGTGACGACGGCGACGATGACGAGGCCCTCTCCCACTCCGAGCCGGAGGAGTACGAGGACGAGGACGTCGATGAGGAGGACGAAGAGGAGGGGGCCTCCAGCTCAGCCGTCACGAGGTTCGAGCAAGGTCTGCAGGGCGTTCCGCGTCGCCTTCCTCAAGATCATGTCCAAGAAACTCCCCGACGATCCCCTGGTTATTCCCTGCCTTCATTTCTTTTGCTGCATTTCGTCATTTGTTGTTGTCTGCCTGGCTGGTGTACGACGAGCGATCCATCGACAAAACAGAGCAAGAAAAATGTGGGTTGTCTCTGCAAGACTACTAACAAGTTTCTCTCTCATTAGGGTCCAATCATGTCAGCGCACAAGACATTGGTGGCCGCCAAGTTAGCCGAGGAGGCGGAGGGGCACAAGCCCAAGGGGGCGGCTCAAAAGGAGAAGCGAGTGGTATGGCTCTCACACTCCTTGCACATTAGGTGCACTCTCCTTGAAATGTGTATGTGATTGCTGCAAGCCATTATTTATTTTGCTCTTGTGTGTCCGAAACGGAAAATTTAGGCAGCAGAGAAGGGCCATGTCATGCCTAAAGATCACGTGGACAGCAAAGAGAAGGAGCTCATGAAGGTTGCAACCAAGGGGGGTAATGCTCTGTTTTAAATGCCACGTTGTTTTGCATCTCTCAGATTCGAGTGTTACCAAATTGAATGTGTTGTTGACTAAAATGTTTCTTTTTTTACATGGATTATTTGGCTGCCGGTCAATTAGTTGTCAGGCTTTTCAATGCGGTAAGCACACCAATCTTATCTCAGTCCCTGTGACTTTTAAACTCTACGTGCTACTTTTCTTCATTGTAGTGAGCTGAACTGTGTTTAATCTACCTATTCTTGCTTCTGTAATCGTTTTGGGTGTTCATCCATTATATGAAGGTACAGTAGTATTCTAGGTGTTAGGACAGCGAACCCTCTAACCACTTACCACTCGATGTTTGTTCAACAGATATAATTATTTTGTCCAATGTTCAAAATGGCTTCCCTTATGTGTACTAAATGATAGTGGAAAACAACTTATATGGATATTAGTATATTCTGCAGTCTGCACCAATGGGCTGATAGTTATTTAAATCGCCTTTTCTTTCCAGGTGAGCAAGGCACAGAAACCTCGGAAAGATTTGAATCCATCAAGGACTAAAGATGCCAAAGGTATATTGTTGACCTCCACACTCTACTATGCTATAGCTGTTCTTTCTTTTTTTGGAGTCTATGAATTACATTGTTCATTTTATTCTACACTGCATCTGCTAAAACTCAAATTTTGATTTTTTTTCCCTATGCAATATATAGAGTTATGCTTGGCTGGAAGCTATATAGCATATTTCTTGCATTCCCTCTTAGAATTTTTTAGTTATTTCTGTATTTTAGATGCCATAATTAATGTTGTCAACTTGAGTTTTTAATTAAGGAAGACTAAGTGATTAACATCCAATCTAACATGCAAAGTTCCTTTCAAACACTTTGTGTAGGGTGGATTTATTTATACTAGAAAAATCCTGTACAGCTAGTAGAGTAATAAGGCCTGGACTACTTCAACAGTTAAGCATATGAATGAGTCGCAGCATCTGCTGCCTTTCATTGCAGTGCAGTACAAATTAAGAGGTCCAAACAGCGACACAGTATCTGCTGCCTTTCATTGCAGTGCAGTACTGTGTTATATATACTGTTATTTCTAACTTTTGTTGTACACACTGTGTTTATGTTTATACATTTCATTTTGAGACGTGCCAGCAATGATATCCTAATATTTTGAACGATTTCCTGATGACTCCTGGCAGTTCTAGAAAAAGAAAGAAAAAACACTTTCCTCGCGGAACTGGGGATGCCATCTCATCAAGATAAAAAGAGCAAGGCATCTTCCAATTTCTCCAAGGTACCTACTGCAAATTATTTCTTTGGTGACTCTTATTTGGACAATATGCCACTGATGTCTCACTGCCATGGCATTTGCCAAACTAGTTACAGGAACACACCACCCACTTTCCACTTCTACGTGTATTGATTGATTCCTGGGAAATTGTATTATGTCTTGGCATGAATTTCAAACTATAGGTATAGGCAGGACACTACCCACTATGCACTTGAATCTCAACCTTTATTATTATGGAGATCAAGCTAATTTCTGTTGAATGTTTTATTGTTGTGATGAGGATTTTTGACACACAGCATTAGGAGATCAGGATTTTATTGAATGGCAGGCTTTGTACTAGCCACAATATCTCTATAGGGTGTACAAGCAATCAAACTGATAGTTACTAAAGCTGTATTACTGATAAAACTAGCTTAACTTGCTAGTTCGTTGTTTGGGCAAGTTCATTGCAATAAGAGTAACCACACTTAATCAATTTTCTAAAAGGTATCCACTTAGGTGCTGGGCGTCACTTGGCTATTTTGCTTTAATAGGCTAACTGGACAGGATGGCTGACTAGACCTGGCAACCATAATCATTGGAGTAACTTGTTTAGTAGTAGTAACCATGAGCACTGTGACCTGAACCATCCTCGTTTCTGTGCTCCAGGCTCTTACTGGTAAAGACAACATGCCTAATTTTGCTGTTGTCAACATGTTTTAACGGCCTCAGATTCAAATATTAGATTAAAATTTCAGTTGGTTTGAAACTGGGTCTGTTAGAAAATATGGCCTAAAGATTTGTTTTGCCATGTCGATGTGGCAAGGATGACACAGCCAGAAGGTAGTGGTAAAATTAGCAGTCTAGATTTTTGGTTTCACAAATTGAAGAGTCACATGTTGTGTTAGTCTTTAGCCTAGCAGGTGTTACTAGTTGGTGCAATATTTGCTACAAGCTTTGCTTTGTAAGTGAACCTTAATGCCTTGAGCTGTCTTCTCATAATGGATCTGTCCTTTCTAGCATACTGGCAAAGATGAAGATGAACCAGCATGGGCACCTCTTCGTGACACATACATGCTTGGTTCTAAATTGAAGGACTGGGACAAAATGAAGGTAATATCTCCTCATTTATGTCTTATTTTTCATGTTGGCCCAAAAGTGGTAATTCTTTATGTGCGCTGTGCCTTTTGTCTCGAACTGACCTCTTATGTTTTATGAGTAGGATCCTTCTGCGGCCAGTGAGGAAACAAAGGTTCCTTTAGGCGACTCTTCTGATGAGGAATAGAAACATAGGTAGTCTGGTTTAGTCGAAGCAGCATGTATCCTGCTTTGCATAATGTTGTCCTCAGTTGCTTGTAAAGCGTGTTGACATGTGTTCTGGATATTCAGATTATCAATTTCACACCTCACTCCCCTTTTCGGGATTTTTGGCTGCATTGCATTTGTTTTGAATTTATAGTATATTTATATTGGTACGAGTGAATGTGAAAAAAAGGGATTTGCTAAATTTTAGGTGCCTGAATTATAGCTTTCTTTCAGGCGACAGTTATTGCATATGTTTTATACTAAAATTATCGTTGTAATTTATGTATACACGGTCTGTGATTTTTTATTCCAGAAATAAAAATTATGTTAGACAAAATACAAACCTGACAAAATCTTACAAAGACAATTTAACAATCACAATTATTTCTATAGAAGGACAAGGATAAAAAAATTAATATGTTATAACACAAAGACAAATAACAAAATATAAATCAACAACTAACTTATACTAGTTGGTAGTACATTAGCGTTGTCTGAAATCTTCTTAAGTTTCAGGTACCTTTGCACTATTCAGATTATCCCTTTGCACTATTCAGATTATCGTGTCACATCTGACGGGCGTGTTTGGTTGGAGGTTTGGAACGTGTGATCGCAGTATTGCACTTTGACCATCTATAGGATAGTACTCTCTCCATCTCAAATTATAAGACATCCTAATAATCTTGAAAAGTCAAAGTAAGCTTGAGGGGTTTCAGGACACCAAAGCAGATGCTTAGGGCTGGGATCCTTGTTCTTTTCTCACCTTGGTCTTCCAAGTTCAAAGCTGTTACTAAAGCTTTACAGAGTTGGAGTGTGGAGTGATAAAATTGTTGTCCTCCATCAATTGGAGATCGCCCAAGACAGTCGCACCCTCTCACCAAGGGAAAACTGACTAAAAAATAGCCTTAAGAAGCACAGCCAATTACCCATCTTCGCTTAAGAATTGACTGGGGACGTTCAGTCACAAGTTTTTATGGCTTATTAACAATAGAGAAGAGCAACAACCATAGTTCACGCTTCTACAGACAACAAGAACCATAGTTCAGCTGGATCGGATGGAAGCAACTGTTAAACGAATACTAGCCCGAGAAGTTTAAAAACTCTCAAAGCTCATTGTTCTGTACCAATTCAGCTGCTTCAGTAAATTTTGTGTTGTTTTCAGATTCACAACCCTGTGCAATTAGAACAACAGGGGACCTCCAAAAATGTTCTTATTCGCCAAAAGCTAGACCCCAAAAAGAAAGAAAAAAGCAAGGGGATATCAAGCATGTCGCAATTTGGCACAACTACTTTACTGGCTGGCACTCAAGCGTGTGGGGCACAAGAAATTGACTGAAGAAATATGTAAGAAATTCAGTTCATGAAGAATCACAAGGGAACCATGCTGCCACACATTACACATCTAGAAATACATTTCAACCAACATTTGCCCAAGCTAAACTTAAATTTCAGGCTTCAAAAATTTCAACCACTCAATATGGGCTGGAATCCTCACTCACCATGGAAAGTTAAAAGGTGATGTGTGACTGAGAAAAATCCAAACAAAGATTGCTGACAACATAATTTAGTTCACCTTTTCAACCTGTCAACTAAATTAAGGTAATTAGCCACCTTAGCCTCAAGAAAGAAATACAGGTAAAACCTCCACTCACAGGTAAAATGTGAATTTAGGCAAAAGTTGCATCAAAGTGAGGCTGCAAACAGGAAAACTAGTATTATTAGCAGGCAGGCTCAAATCTGTTCGAACATAGGCGTTGATCTGTTTGCGGGCTAACCACCAAACACACATGAACATTGTGCTGTTGTGCTCTGATCCCCTCCTATCTTTTCAAGCTTCAAATTAATCCCCCGGATCCAAACTTGATATATCTGTATATACTAATTAAAGATTATGTGTCCCTAGACCCTAGCCCTTACACAACAACATATCACTAAGCTCTGTTGAAACTGAATTCAGTATCTGAACTAAAATCAGAAATCTAATTACTAAAAATTAAACTATAATTAAGAAACTCCAATAAACAGAGTCATGTTTGTATTTCAGAGCAGCTGTGCATTTCACTCAGCTTTGTTCCCAAGCCTTAACATTACAAGCCTCACTGAAAATGCAACTTTGAGTATCGAATACATAAAAGGACACCAATTTTCATACTCAGTATCTGAACTGAAATCAGAAATCTATTTACTAAAACTGAACTACAATTAAGCAACACCAATAAGCAGAGTCATGACTGTATTTTCAGCGTAGCCGTGCATGTCACTCAGTTAATTTTGTTCCTTAACATTACAATCCTCACTGAAAATGA